>CM053998.1:5085726-6285726 GCA_028641955.1 Protonibea diacanthus
CTGCGAAGTGAAACCAAAAACTGCAGTTCCTCAAACGTCCACTTGAGGCTGGCTACAGAACGAGTCAGTCTCCATAAGTCCCCATGTTAAAATGTCCAACTTCACAGCAGAAATAAACATGTTTACAGCCTGGTACAAAAAACAGTTTTGGTCAACATCCATTGTTTATACTGTCAGTGCTTGTAACAAGTTGTTTAGTAGTTTACTTTAGTAAATTTACTTATAGTTCCATCCACACCTTGGATGCAAATGCACACTAAGTTTAACACGATGTGCACGTTGCTGAAAGTAACTACTTAAAAAATGGAGTCTGGTGTAGAGATATTTTCTCAGTAGATGAAGCCAGCAGGTGAACAAATAAGAATAAAGAGGTCTGAGGTTGTTGACGGACAGCGGTATGAATAATAGACGGTCTGTAACCGGACACGACGACGAGACGTGGAGCAGTCCAACTCTTTCAGCCGCTGTCATTGTCCGTGAGCTACTTTAAAACTCTGGAACCTAAAAGGACTTTTTGACAAAGGCTGCTCTGTGTTTGGGAAGTGGCAGGCAGAGAACCCTCCTCCTCCTCCTCCTCCTCCTCCTCCTCCTCCTCCTCACCTCCTCCATCATCATCTCTCCCCACAAGCTTAAAACTCCTCCTAACCCTGGACAGTGAAGCCACTGTTATAGTAATGATGATGTGGACAGACGCTGCACTGTTGAGCTCTTACAAAACCACACACAGTGTGCACTGTATGAGGACAGGGGGTGGACAAAATAATAGAAACACCTCCCAAAATAATCACTTTTTAAGATTTTAATTTGAGGTATTTGATTTTTCCTGAATTAGATTATGTAGTCATGATTTTTAAGACTCGAGCAACGTATAATACGAGCCTAAAACAATCAAACTTTTATCTTATTCTTTCAAAGATGAACTTATTTTCATAAAGTAAAAGATTTTTAGGAAATTAAATTGTCTATAAAACATCAATATATATTTAGTTTTGTTTATTTATACTTTTGATCGAATGTTTACAGATTTAAATCATAATTTTGCATTTTTTTTGTATGTTTTAACTTCACTTACTTGTTGTGGAGCTTGTGAGCACATCAGTTATACAAATGAAGGTATGAAGGCTCATTTAAATGTTCAGAGTCTATCATAGTTCAGACATCAGTTGTGGTGTTAGTGTAATATTTTTCATTGATCCTTGGAGACATTAAGAGGGATGATTGTTGGAAAAAGTAAATCACCCTCCAAAACATAAATTCACCAGGATGAGATGAAGTAGTAGCAGATGTAGTCATAGTGAGTGGAGACACATTTGAGACATCAAACAATAAAAACACAACAGACCAAACTGTGGAAACCATGTTGTTGATTTTTATATTTATATTTTGTTTTTTTTATACACAGCACTTCCATTTTATTCCACTACAAAAAAGAGGCATCTCAAGAGCACCGGTAAAAGCAGAACAGCATCCAGTTCATCATCTCCACCACCAACACCACCCGCTAACTGACTGGATCGTTAGCCAAGCAAAAAAGGAAAGAAAGAAAAAGAGTCTCTTCTACTTATTTCATGTTTTTTTTTTTTTGTTTTTTTTTTAACGTCTCAAAGAAAGACGTCTCCGACCGTCTTTCACGTTCACATGCAGCAGAAATGCAACTTGTACTTGTAAAAGCCACCGCAAAGAAGCAAGACGACGCGGAGATCAGGTCAGGTTAAATTAAAGATCTAAAAAAAAATCACACCATAGTGGGTCATAATAATATAATAATATAATAATAATAATAATAATAATAATACTCTTTAAACTATCTCAAAGGAAAAGACAAAAAAACTCTACCCAGAGCTGAGTGACCTAATCATGAAATATACTGTACACACACAGATTTTTATTTTCTAGAAATACAATCATGAAACCCTCGAATCTTTTTTGTTTGTTTTCAGTCCAGCATGCATCTCTAGGTGAGCAGGACGTTGTACGATAACAGCGGATCACGCCGTGACAGTAGCTGGATGTGAATTCTTGAGCGGATGAACGTTCACGGTTTGGAAAACAAACGGCATGAAGCGCAGAGCTTGAGGCAGTTGAAGTCGTAAAAACCCCGAGTAACTGTAAGAAACTAAAAACTGAGAAGTCGTTCCCGACCCGACCCGACAGTGAAGTACCCTTTAAATAATAATCTGAGCGATGGCGTCCTTTTTACAATCCGCTGCTTGTTACATTAATGATTCCCCCGTCCCGTGTACATTCAAGCATGAAAGTCCAGAGTGTCTAAAAATCTCACGATTTATTCTCAGTAGATCAGACTACAAAGGTTTCAAGAGATTGTTCAGAAAAGATAAAAAAATGTGATTGTTTCTTTCAAAAAATGTGAAACTAAAAATGTTTTGACCTTTTTGTTTCAAGTGGAAATGCATAGCAGGATAACTCGTCGCGCTCCTCCAGCCCCAGGGTTCGTTTGTTTCGTCACACATGGCTCTCGTAAAACACCTGGCACGGAGGAGGGGTCTTGTTTGTGGGTACGGGCGCTGCAGCCTGCTCCTCCTCCTCCCCCTCCTCCTCCTCCTCCTCTTCGGCCTCTTCCTCTGCGTCGGGCTGCTCCTCGTGGTGAATAGGAGTCAGCGGCGGAGGCGAGGAAGGTGCGGCGTCCGGCGGAGGCGGCGCTTCGATGCTGCAGTAGCCGCTGATGGCGAGCTGCGGGTGGACCGACACCTGGATGGCGATGTGCTGCGGCTGATCGTGAACGGAGGAGTTGTCGGAGTCGGCGGCCGGGGATTCGCTGCGCTCCCTCTCCCGCCCTCGCTCCTGCTCCCTCTCCTGCAGGATGGTGAAGACGTCTCTCGCCCCGATGGCCCTGGTCGCTCCCTCGGGCGCGTGCCTGACGAAGGTGTGCCTCATCTCCTCCACCCCGACCACCTCCAGGATCTCCTCCATGAAGGTGCGGCAGTTCATGATGAGCGGCGGCAGCGGGATGCTGCGGGCCAGCTCCTCAATGTAGCGCGCGAACTCCATCGTCTTGAACTGCGTCACCTTGGCCAGCTCCAGCGTCTTCGCCGAGGTGATGATGGGGATCCGCTTGGCGATCTCGAACGCCTTCTGCAGCTTCTCGGCGCCCTCGGTGCGGAAGAACTCGTTGATGGCTTTCTCCGTCTTCTTCAGGTGGCTGCTCATCATGCAGAGGCGCGTGACGTTCAGCGCCATGATGATGGTGAAGGTGACCAGGCACACCACCATGTAGTACACGCCCATGTCGCCGTTGGTGAACACCACGCGGAGCGTCACTGTGCAGTTGGAGCTGCCGTGCACGTTGGACGCCATGCAGGTGTACTTCCCACGGTCCGCGAACTCGATGCTGGTGATGTTGAGGACGCCGTCGTCCAACAGCCACCACTTCCCACCTACAGGACGAGACGGAGAGAGTTTCTTTAGTTTTATGGAGACTTGTTTGTACAGTTAAGTGAATGCAGAGAAAATGTTTCTGAAGACTAAAGGTCGACTAATCTGGACTGAATGTTGGTAATTTTGGAAATGATTACATTGATCTTTATTCAATACATTTTGACTTTTGGACAACGCTGTGCAGTTATTGGAAATGTTTGGATCACATCCTCCATCAGCTGTGCGGTGAGTCTTAAAAACACACGTAAAGTTCGTGGACGTGGTGGCTAAATCTGTCCATGGAAAAATGATTTATTTTCAGCAGATATTAGTCACAACAGGACTGAACTAACACGACAGTTTAGTGGTTCATATGTGTTGTTTTTATTCAGTTTGGTAAGCTCTGCGATCTCTAGAAAGCTTTAACGTCAGTTAGCTGGGACTAGAAATCGTCTCCGTTGCGGGTCTTTACAAAGCTCACACTACTGAAAACTATGCTCCAAAAACAGATAAAACAAGCAAAGAAATGTTTATTTTGAGAGCAGACTGACGCCAAATTATGAATACATTCTGATTTTATGTTTTATTGAGGTTGTTGTTGTATATTCACATTACATTCAGGGGCGTGCTTTATCGTCATTATTGGCACTTCAGTGACTTTAGCTGCATGACTGTCGTGCCAATATACACGATAAAGCACATGCACTATGTAATATTGCTTATTGCTCTGTGTACAAGTGTTACTGTTGTTTTTTAGCATTTGTCTATATTCTGATTAAATAAACAAAACATTAAAGGAAAACTATGATTCATTATGACTTTGGTTTCATGTTTTTCTGAGTTTTAAGTGTAACTGATCGTCAGACTTTGTGTGATCAAATCCTACAAATACTTTGAATCCATTACTTACTTCACAATGCTGTAAACAAGACTTCACTGATCTGCTTTTACGATTATTCACTGACTCTGCATGTAACCGACTAAATGTGCAGTTTGCCCGCTAACTCGCTCGATCTGGGGTCAAAGTTTAAAACCCTGAAAATCCTCTTAGTGCATCCGTTTCTCTGCTGAATCTGCCGCTTTCCGAGAGGAACTTGTTTACTCAGATTTGCTCACGTTGCACTTCTGAACTGTTTCTTTGTTAATGGAGTCTGACAGCTCGAAAGAACACAATGTTTTGGCAGACATATTTATAAATTGTTATAAAACAAGTGGCTTTAAGCCTAACTTGTTAACGCAAGTCCTAAAAGCAGCAGCGTCTCAGCAGCCTCCATGTGTTGTGTTAGTGTATGATGTGATATAATAAATCAGTTCATGGTTTTTAACATGGTTTGTGATTCAGCAGCCGTGACCTTATTACTCTGCCGTGCCTTCAATATTTAAACGTGATGCTGACTGTGTTTGAATAATCAAAACAAGAACTTTCTTTTTACATGTTGAGTAGTTGAGTTAAACAAGCATTAAAACTTGTTTTAAAAGGACGATTTTCCACCCAAATTACAAATTTTCCGATGTCACGGTTTAACCAGAGTTTAGACTTTTTGAACTGGAGTTGAACCTGGACAAATCTGGACATGTTCCTGTAGTTTAAGATGCTTAAAAGTCGCCGTTCACCATGACCAGCTGTTGCAAGGCAAGTTAACCAGTAGAGAAATGGAGACTCGTCACCAGCAGTGAGTTAATGACAGGATGTAATTTGCTTCATTTTATTGTTTAAATAGTTTTAAAAGTACCAGTCGGAGTTTATGAGCCTGCCTGTGGTGACACTGATTATTTACTTTGGTTATCGGGTTTATAAAAGAGATGAGGTGGTTGTTTTCACTGATAAAAACTGATCGACCTTCACGGCGGTGTGACCGCCTCTGTGGAGTTCAACGGAGTAGTTTGACATTTTGAGACACTTATTTGCTCTCTGGTGGAGAGTTAGATAAGAAGATCGGTGTATCTCGTGTGTGTGTCAGTTAGCTTAGCGCAAAGGCAGAAATCGGGGGCGCAGCTAGCTTTTGTTGGCTTTATGTCTGCTGGCCGCTAGTTCAGAGCTACCAAACTGTCCAGAGCAAAACGCCTGGTACAACTGCAACTTCGGTTTATGTATCCTTTGCATCAAAAAGGAACCAGATGAGGTTGTTTGGGGATCTGATTAGGATGCCTACAGGGCACCTTCCTCTGGAGGTATTCCAGGTATGTCCAACTGGGAAGAGGCCCCAGGGCAAACACAGAACCTGCTGGAGGGAATATATACCCCAACTGGCCTGGGAACGCCTCAGGAGCTGGAATGCACTGCTGGAGAGAGGGACGCTTCGTTTACAGACGTTTGTTTGCTTGCCCTACTGCCACCGTGACCCAACCCCAGGAGTTAATTATTGAGTTTTAGAGGTGTTTGGACACAGATTTTGTAACCTGCCAACAGAGCCAGACCAGCTGTCTTCCAGTCTTTAAGCTAAACTAAGTTCAGTCCAACTTGAAGTGCCTCTGCTGTCTCGTCTCTAACATTTTTTATCAACATTCAAGTTTTTCTTGCACTTGAATCTTTCTGTTCTTTGCTTTAGCTCCCCCGCTCATACGAATCATGATACTCATATGAATTTTTCTGACTGTCGGGACCTCTCAGTCTAACCCGCCATCCTGCTCGGTTGTCTACTGGAAGTCTCCGATATCAATCTTCTTCAACTAAACATAAATCCCAAAACATCAAACTAATCCTTGAAGTTTAGTCAGCGCCTCCTTCAGGTTTCAGTCTCACCTCCCGATGTTTTGTACTCAATCACAGTGTTGTCGGTTGGATTTTAAACCCGGACAGCTCCTGATACAAACTGTTTCTGTGAGGTTTGTACTCTACTCTGAACCGCCCCCTTCAACGACGATTCATCCGCAAGCAGCAAACCTTCATCAGTGAGTTCATCTGCAACTCCTCCACAGCTACTCGCTGTTTTCTACTGTGTAGGAGTGAAGATGGACAGATATCACAGAAGGCCCCTCTAAATCTGAAAGAAGGCCATGAAAACACTGCTAACGCGATCAATTTCCCGCACTGGTATCCTCTAGAGGAGATGAAGGGGCCTTCAGGAAATGCAGCTTGGCCGACAACAGCGTCCCACCCATCCGCCTTTTCATGTCAGAGCAAGATTTTCTAATTTTACCTCCACCAACACCACCAGATCATGCGGTGTGACTGATGTGCTGCCCAATACTACGAGCAAGTTTGAAGCAGATGAAACCAGCGAGGGCAGGTTAGTATCACCGCTCTGTTTATTACGGGGTGACCTTCTGCGTGCTGTGGTGAAACACTATCCTTTCCTAATTACCCTCCTGTGTTTAACCCAGAGGAGGAGCTCCGCGATGGCAGATTTCAACAGGTCGGCTCAGGTGAGGCATCCAAACAACTCTTGGCTCTGCATTCCTACTCACCTGAATCACAACGCTCAAACACGGGCGACATGAATGAAAGTTAATCGTTTAAAAAGGACTGAATAACTTCCTGAATCTAACTGGCAAGCGGCTGCCAGGCAAAATGTGCAATAACTGTACTAACGAGGAGCTCAAGGCCGCCTTGTCCTCGTGTTGAGAAGTCAGGTTTCACCCTGATTAAAGATTCAAAAGAGAAACGTCTGGAGGCTGGACTAAAATCAACACTGTCCACAACGTTCTTTAGTTCCTGTCTCGCCGTTTCTCTTCCCTTTTTTCTTGCTAACCAAATGAAGTGTCGCTGCATTATCATCCCCACTAATTTGAATGTGGGTTGGCCACTTCAGGCTGTGGCGAACGCAGAAGTGAGTTGAAACAGAGTCAGCTGGTGAAGAAAGACAACCTGATGTCACGAAGCCAAAGGACGCAGAACCTCGTCACCACGTAGACAAACGAGACTGACCGCCGCCGTGATGACCTTTCCAAAGATGTGCAACCCTGTTGTTGTGCACAGCAGGGATTTCTGGTTACAACTTCTGCTTATGCTCCCACAACGATATGTGTATCACCGAAATGCTTGACTTGTTAACTTCCACTATTATCCAACATCTAAATGCCCAAACTTCTTTGTTCTTACCACCTGAAATCTTTATTTTCTGACAAAATTAACCTCTCTGAAAAGTTGTCAGTAGGGTGTAGATTCATCAAGCCTCCCCCAAAACTAGGGGGTTGTTGGCTCTGCAACGCGAACTATCGGCTCCATCTGAAAGATGTTTTATTTTGAAAAATGACTGGAAATGTCTCTGAAAAAACCAAAACAAAAATTACAGCGTAAGGAACATCAGGAACTACATTACCCCTCAATGGGACCATCTCATTGGGTTGTACTTGGTGAGTTGTAATTTTTAGGCACTTTATATTTGTTTTCATGCCGGTCGTATCATTTTATTTTGTCATATTTATCTCCCGCAACTTGAAGGCCGGTCCATGAAATTACTGTCTAACATGAAACCGGTCCATGGCGCAAAAAAAAGTTCATCGCTCATCTATGACACCTGGAAAAGACACCGAGACACTCCGAGTACTAGAGCTGCATGATAAGAAATAAATACAATTTTTCAGAAGCCTTTTTCACATTAAATAACAAACCTGACACCCCTCTGCATTTGCTGCTAATTAAATTATAATTGAATGACGTGCAGCGCTGGAGACAAAGGGAACAGGAAACCAGGTTTAAAGTAACAGTACAGTCAGTCTTACCGTTCGTCTCCGTGTCCAGGCGGTCTCCATGGGAGTTAAACCACTGAACACTCGGGAACGGGTCTCCGGTGACATTGCAATCAATCAGCGCGCAGCTACCCTCCCGGGCAATTATCTGGCTCACTTTTGTGAACACAACTGGGACAAATCCACCGTCTGTCACGGTGCCGTTTCCTGTACGGTTTCCATCCGTGTCCACTGATAAGGCCCCGCTGGTGTGAGAGGCAATAAGGGACGCCAGGACAACAAGAGGAACGTATCCGTGAACGGCCCAGTGCATTTTCTCAGACTGTCGGTGCGTCACCCGAGGGGGAAGAGACTTTGTCATTCCTCCTGGGTCTCCATCCAGCAGACTGGCTATCTCTTGATAGTAGAAGGCAATTTGGTATTCAGCTCTGTGGCTTGAAGCATCTCACTGCAAAAAAAAAAAAAAAAAAACAGAAGAAGAAGAAAGTGATTGGCACGTATTAATCTGGACAAAAACACTTCAGGACTTGATGCTCAGCAGCTGGAACAAACTGATAAGGACTGCAATGAGCACCAGACAGCAAATTATAATACACTTACACACAGCTTTCCCGAGCCCGAAGTGAGGTCGTTTGTGTCCAAAATCCAACTTAAAATGACATTTAAGAAGCCTATAAAGTGATTTTTATGATCAAAATATGTGCTGGAGAAGTGAATATTGTACTTTTAGTGTGTGTGAGCAGAAATGACCAAAAATGTGATGATTACAGCTGCACAAAAGCCTGCAGTGCATTGTTTTTTTATCAGTTTATGTCATCCTAAATGAACTTTGGGTGCAGATGAGCTGCACCACACATAAATAACACACCATTACATCCACGCATAGACAGCAAAACATCAGCATTTAGTCCAGCTCAAATGCAGCTAATACGGATGCAGAGCTAAAAACGGTTACATCGCATGGGAATAAAGCAGAACAACCTGGACTAATGTGGACAGAGACGCTTTGTAACGTTACTTTCACACCGGCAGTGTCCCCATCTGCTCGGACTGGCTTGATTAAGATGAAAACAAAGCCACACTACAACATAACGGAGTCCGGAGGAGGAGATGTGGGCTCCGTCTAATTCCTAGTTCACCCTCTTTTTTGTAACCAAACACACACACACCTCTGCGGGTCATTGTTATAGCTACCTATTGGTGAGCACGACGGGGTGTGTATCTGTGGATGTATGCGGGGTGTCTGTAGGATTTCGTGGCCTCAAATCGGTGCCGTTGAAGCCGCTAGACATCACAAAACAAGGGCGTGGGACGCGGCTATGTGCTGGACGGTTTTCTTGTACATCACGGGACCCTTCCAACAAATTGTACCGCCGTTAACTGTTTGCAAACGGCTCGAAAAACAGAGGTGGCTCCCTCGTAGTCACGAAATAAAACACATTTAAAAGGTGTAAATGGAGTTAAGATGAATATTAACCGGTGAAACTGTCTAAATAATCCGCAAACGGCGGTTAAAAACACCGAGAAATGCAGTTACCTTCTCGAGCTCGAGCCCAACGGCCAACTCAGCGTCGACGTTAACGGCTGAACGTTAGCTAAAATTTAAAATAAAAACCCGACAAATCTCACATAAATCGCCACTTCTCCATACTCACGTCATGGTCTGCCGCTGTTAATGTTTGCGCTGGATGTTTTCAGTCGTCAGCTTATTTCTTCTCCGGCATCTCCATCCTCCTCCTACCGGTGGTTGACCGCTATGTAACCAGCGTCACATCGCTCCCCCCCTCCGCCGCCTGCGCTCCAGCATGGACCGGGTAGCGACACCGCAGAGTCGGTTGGGTTGTATTGACAGAACAGGTGCGGCAATAAAGTCAATTAGACGCTAATTAAACTCTTCTAAAATAGGTATCACTGTGCCAACATTCATGTAAGTACTCATAAGGGACCGATAATATAATTTGTTGCCTCAGGTTTAAAGCTTTAAAGGACCCGTGTGTATTTAGTGACATCTAGCTGATTGCAACCAGACAGTACAAAACGTGGATGTAGTCTCCGTGACTTCACCCACAGGGCTCCTGGCAAATCTATAAATATATATAAAAAAGACATGGCTGCTCAATTAAGTCACCTGCAAAGACACCTACCTGTCAATCAAGCGTCCACCCTCTTAATTCTGCATAACTTTAGGCCTTAATATAATCTGAGCAGATGAGTTGTATATAAATTAACCCACAGTACAGTTGTCATGAGTCGGTATATTAGCTATAGAGACCAAAACTGTTTTTTGTACCAGGCTGTAAACATGTTTATTTCTGCTGTGAAGTTGGACATTTTAACATAGGGCCTTATGGAGACTGACTCACTTTTGGAGTCAGCCTCAAGTGGACGTTTGAGGAACTGCAGTTTTGCGGCTTGATCTGGATATGTAACCCCTTCAAAAATAAACACCAACATGCAGAAACCGTGTCAGTTTCTAAATACATTTGTGGGATGTACATACAGGTCGTATATAACTTTATTTTTATGGCAGTATTTGTGTAAGTGTACAAGTGAAAAATCAACGTTTACATGAAACTTTAGCCTGACTAACTGGTGCAGCTGGTGTGGTTTCCTGATGACCTTTAAAAAAAAAAAATCACATGTTTGAGTAAAGAAAACAGGCTTTTTTCACACGGCAGTACCTGCTGACAGCATCAGGGTCCGTCTGTTGGTGGAAACTGTTTTCCTTTCCTTTGTACAGACTTTCTCCCCGCTGTGCTCTCGCTGTGTTAATATGTGGCACTTCTCGGAGGTGTTTGTGTAAAGCTGAAACATTCATCTGTGAAGGGTAACTGGGTCAGAGAGGCGGCTTAAAAATCAGGCTTTTTGCAACACTTATTTACCGTGAAGAAAATGATTAAAATCATCGCATAAAGACGGCAACAGTGACTTCTTTTAGAGTGTTAAACTACACAGTAAATAAACAAATCTACAATCTACAGTAACCGCTTAGTTAAAACAAAAAAATCATGTGAAACTTTAGTTACTCACAAAATGGAACCATGAAAGTACCTCCTCATAATAATATCCATAGTTTCTATACATAGACTGAGTGTTATTGACTTTGTTATTGAGTGTTTGCTGAGGTACAAAGAGTCGATTTCAGAGGTTCAAGGTCAGACACGAATCAACAAACAGCATGTACGGCCTGGAAAAACTCAGCTTTGGTCTTTATTTAGAGGTGCTTGTCTTCCAGGAATGTTTTTGTTTCAAAGGGAAGTTTCCTGTTGCTGTTTCCTCCTGTTCATTATTTCCCCTGATCATTTTGTTTTTGTCCAACAGTGCGACATCACAGTCCATTTACCTGTCGCTGTATGTCATGCATTAAAGCTGCAACGCACCACAAAGTTAAATACACTTTACCTTTAAGTGCAGAAGGTTTCGACCAGATTGTGTTGTTTGGTATTCTGGCTCATGTTTCCTCTATCATCGACTTTGTCTCCAGTTGCAGGAGGTAGTTTATGGAGGAAAAACCTCCAGTAAACCCATTTTAATATAAAACATTAAATATCAAATGACAGACAGATAAAACTAGCAACAAGTTGATGAATATATTTAGCATTTATGGCAGGCAGAGAGACAGATATTACCTTCAGGAGTTGGTTAGGACCAGAACAGAACTAAAAGGAGTGCCATCACAGGTGACTTGTTTGAGTAACCGCCAGCCAAAGGAACCAAACTCGAAGAAAGAAACCTAAAGGTGATGTCACGGATACTACGTCCATATTGTCTGATAATAATAACAATAAAATAATAATACATTTTATTTAAGCGCTTTTCTAGATACCCAAAGACAGTTTACATTTGAGGGTGCTTGGTGTGTATGGTCCAGATAAGGCACCGCTTGTTATACAAAGACTAAAACAGAAGCAGCAATGACGCAATCTGGTGCAATTTCACCGACTTCAAAATGTGATAACAGTCAAATTTCAACACTTGTGGGTTAAAGTTTGTCGATAGATTTCAACATGTGCCGGTGATGATAAAGTATTGTGCATGTGTGTTTTGACTCTTTGAAAGAAGAGTGCATGAAGGAGAACTCAAGCATATTTTATGTCATGTTTTTTAAACAACACATCTCTTGAGCCTCTTTAGCTCGATCAGGTCTTGGCGTATTTAAAGTCACAAAAGAGAAAATACATAAATACATAAAAAAGTTTACTTTTTTTGTGTGCATGGAAAAGATAAAGACATCTTCCTGTAGTGCAACGACAGAGCAACAAATATGAGATCAGCAACAAATATTTCTTTATAAAACTCCTTCATTGCTCCAAAATATCTTTCGATAATTAGCACCGAGTTTAAACGGACATGCAGCAAAATAAAGGTCCTCTTTGACTGTAATGAAGATATAGTTACAATGAGCTAACACCACATTTAAATATATTCAAACTTAGTATTAAGTTTCTTCCACAATAAGGTAAAAAATTCAGCGTCCACCAGGGAAAAAAATGATCACAAAGCCTCTTTGATGAGAGAGGAGAGTCTTCTGAAAGCCTGTTGAAAGATTTGTGAGATTAGAGGTCACGTTAAGAAGTGTGTGTGTTTGAATGTGTTTTAATGTGTGTGTGTGTGTGTGTGTGTGTGTGTGTGTTTGTACCTCATCAATCTGCTCTGGTGTGGAGAGGGAAAAAGCAGCTCTGACGTACGGACAGGGGTCACTGCTGTTGATCATGAAGACACCTCCAGGAACCAGCAGCACCTTTAAGACACACACACACACACAAACACGACTCGTGTTACTTCAGCATTTCAGTCACTTCAATAATTTGCAGGTTTTACGGCCGATACGCAGCTTAGTGCGACTAAGGTCAGGCCGCAAGTGAAACATTGATTAATCCTCTTTGTGAGAACAAACCTGATCTTTGTTTTTAACACTTTCAGGATTCTGTCATGTATTTTTACACTTTGATGTTCACACAGATTAAACAAATGAGGTACAACGTGTTAGGTAGACCATTAACCAGCTGATGGCTCTAGCTTCATATTTAACCAAGCGGCACAGTTCCTCAATCGGACTGCAGTACCAACATTTAACCACTAGGTGTCACTGTTACAAACAAAGTTACATATTGTGGCTTTAAAATGTCTAGTGCGCTCTCCGAGGGGCGACCTCAATTGAAGCCAATGCGAAAATGCCAAAAACTGCAGTTCCTCAAACGTCCACTTGAGGCTGGCTCCAGAAGTGAGTCAGTCTCCATAAGTCCCCATGTTAAAATGTCCAACTTCACAGCAGAAATAAACATGTTTACAGCCTGGTACAAAAAACAGTTTTTTAACCAAAAGATTAAATTATTTCTTTAACATCTTTCAGAAATATCACTACTTAATCATCTCTGACTGCAGGAGAGAGGCCTGAGATGAATTATTATTATATATATTATAGCTTTAAAAGATAAAGCCCTGACTGTCTTTGTAAATTCATTTAAAATCTGAAGACAGAGACTCTTCACAATCAGCTGTGAGGAAGTTTTAAACATCCTGGACGCTCACTGTGCAGACCTTGGAAAAGCCTGATCGCACCCACTCTCAGTTTCTACACGGCCATCAGCTATCTGCTCGCAGGGATTTACAAACACTATGTGTGTATGTGTGTGTGGGAGGGGAAAACACTCAGTTGCTGAACCCACTCACAGTACACTGACATAATGGCCGCTTTACATGCACCATCCCACACTCTATTCAGACACAAAACCTGCCTCGCCCTTGGTGCAAAACATCTGCTCACAAACAGAGAGGAAAAAAAGCACCGAACTGCGAGCACAGTATGTACGTGTTAACCCTCAGTGGACGGAGTTAATTGGAGGTTTGTTCCATAATACAGCATAAAAAAGGGCTGAGAATGTGTGTGTGTGTGTGTGTGTGTGTGTGTGTGTGTGTGTGTGTGCAGACCTCTTTCTCCAAAGCTTTCTTCATGATGAGCTGTTGGGTGTCAGCTATGCCCTTTAGTTTGATCCACAGAAACATGCCTGCTGAGGGGGCGTGCCACTCTGCTACATCTGTACACACACACCAAAAAAAACACACGTTAGAGAGAGAAAAGATGAAAATCTTAGGCGTGTTTGTGTTTTCTGACTCATAACTGCAGTCAGGATCTCTCCTCTGTGTGACCGCCTCTTTAAAAAGTCTCTTAAAAAGTCTAGTTTCACAAATTTGGTGGTTGAAACGTGGACGTGGATTAACATGTAGTTCACTGAATGGCCACTAGGTGGTGCTTTCAAGTGTTTTGGTCCGTTCACCACACAAACAGGAAAAGGGAACGCTGACAAATATTCATCAGAACAAAACAGACTATAAATACTAAATAATAAGATGTTGAGTTTCCTGCAGAGCTTTCAGCCACATGACATGAGTCTTTAAATAAAGTTGTTTCAGGTGTATCCATATCAGATTTTTAAATTTTCAATAAAACAATATTAAAGATACCTTGTGGTGCTTTCTTGTAAACAAACAAAAGTTATGTTTATGTTCAGTGTTTCAGTGTTTTCTGTATTTGATGTGTTCAGTTCATTTTCCTGCAAAGCTGATATGCTGGAATGATTTGAAACCAGCATTTAAAAGGGGAAACTTTCTAATTTTTCAACCTTTCTCATCCATGTTTTTGTGTCAAAGTGACAAATGGGGACGATAATTCCAGCATCGAGCGATGAAGGGCTGCAGCGGCAGCCGCAAATGTGTTGGGGGAATGCTCGCTGTCAATGAACGTGCACTTAAGCTGCTTGGTTTTCCCGCTGACAGGCTTGTTATTAAGTTATAAAATCTATGACAACATGATGAAAAGGATCCTTTTTGCTGAAGCAACAGCCTTTATATTACTCTGTTCAAAGCCAGCACGGATAAAAACAGTTATTTTACCTCGCAGGACACGTCTAGCGCTGCCTCTGTTGTTTAGTTTGTTTGTGTTATTGTGTGACTGTGGTGTCTTAACACTTTACATCAAATCTAGACATAAAAACATGAAAACAGGGACCAGGTTGCCCTTTAAAGCTGCCACAAACCTTTGAGCCACTTGTCTGCAGAGCTGATCATGGCATTGCGTTGTTTCCTATAAAAGTCAATCACCCTGAGAGAGAGGAAAGAAAAACGAGCGTTATCACTGAGTGACACGAGTGTCCGTGTAATTTAACAGGCACAGTTAGATGTCATAAATAGATCCAAATCAAGTCAAACCAGCCAACACTCTGGGGAAGTGACGTACTCGTCTATGTGTTGGAAGAAACCCTCTTGGCCCCAGCTGTGCAACAGCTGAGACACCATGAGCTGAAAGGACAACAGGACACAAGTTACATAATTAAAAAAAAAAAAGGCGCGTCGTGTGGAGACGAATAATTTGACTGTAAAATGACTCTGAGGCAGCACGACACACCTTCTTCCTTTCACCGCGGAGCTTTACGTGTTTGTTTTGGCTGGTTTGTCCTCACGTGAAAGAATGCTCTGTACGCACACGCATTTTAAATCCTTTGGGCAACCTTTTAGGCCAGATTAGACGACAAAACAGAGGCGAGGATTGAGTCAGAGGAGAGCGACAGCCAATCCTAATTAATCCTCTTCTTTATTAAAACCTCCTCTGCAGCTGCTGCAAATCCAGACACACACCACAACGTCTTATTCAGTTTCACAAGCGCGGGTATGTGATGACTCTGCTCAGAAATATGCTTCATCGCTGGCACTCCTGCCTAGAGTTTAGAAACGTGTTCACCGGAGTGCTAAACGTGAGCGAATGTCAGAGTTGCCGTTTGCCGTTTACTAAACCGGTAATGCAGAATGCTGATTGGACGGGGCGCTGTGTTGTGAAATGGTTTATGTTTACCTGCGTGAAGGTACTAGTGTGCATTGTCGAGGCCTGTATGTGCAGCACCACCCTGTCTACTAATGGTTTGGGACCGGTCACAAAGCCGATCCTCAGCCTGAAACAAAGACAGACGAGTAATTATGCATTAGATATATCCACACAGAGACCTGATATCTCTAAGCTGTCAAAAATGTAACTTTCATGACTTAAATCTGCAGAAATATGAGTGTGATCTTGTTGTTTAAGACGCTGAATGATGTAAATGTGAAAGAACACTGTGTCTCTCTCTCACACACACACACACCCTGAAGACAGGATCTTAGAGAAGGAGTCCATCCTGATGATCCTCCCGTCTACGTCCATGGAGAGAAACGTGGCAGCCCACGGCTGCCGAAGACATGAAACAGACTTTAAAGTAACGACGGAGTCGCGTGAACTGTTTAACCTCTTTAAGCGACAGAACAGACGAGGTGATGAGCTCCTTTTGTACCTTGTCAAACTGCAGGAAGTAGTACGGGTCGTCCTCGATGATGAGCATGTCGTACTGCCTGGCCAGCTGTTAAAGAAAGACAGTAGAAAATGACAGAGTGCTCTAATTAGAAGAATCAGACGAGACAGAGATTCATGAAATACGACTTCGTCTTTGCAGGGGAGACAAACCTCGTACACCTCCTGCTTCCTCTGAGCCGTCATGGATGCCCCGGTTGGGTTTCCTCCGTTGGGGATGGTGTAGAGGATCTTGGGAGCCGTGCTGCCGGGGCTGTGGACTTCTGAGGGGTCCCACCGAGACAAAACCTCCTTCAGGGCTGCAGGTATCATGCCGTGCTGATCGCTGGGAACGTTGATTAGGTTGCAACCGAGCGGCTGGAGCTACAGGAGACCGAAGAAAGCCAGAGGGTTACAGATGATTGAGTAAAAATGCGAATGTGCGTCTGTAAAGAATGAGCTCTCACCGCTGCCAGTGTGCCTGAATACGTGGGCGCATCCAGCAGAACGTTGTCTCCGGGGTTAACCAGCATCTCGAACAGCTAAGATCCAAAAACAGGACAGAAACATGATGCAGGAACCAGCCGTACAAACAGATTTGATCTTAAGCGGCACGAGTTTAGAGAATCTGTGGCGTCTAATTGTCTCTTCGGTACCTTACAGAGCCCTTCCTGGCTCCCCGTGGTCACACACATGTCCATCTGGCCGTTCTCGGGAGTGTAGGACGCGGTCGGCGGGTTGTGGAGGTTCTTCTGAAGGTTCTTCATCCATGTCAGCAGCTCAGGAATTCTACAAGATCAAATAGAATCCACCATGAAAATGTGATAAACTCGGGCATGTAGGCGTGTGATACTGTGTCTGAAGTCCAGATTTGTCCTTTACTTTTTACTTTTCATAGTCTCCACGTTTGGTCTCACCCGTTAGAGGCAGAGTACTGCAGAGCCCTCTTCATCGCCACCTCGTTGAAGGTGACCGTCTGTCCATTCTTCACCGTGATGGTCGCTGACTGGAAGGGGAAGGTGTTCGGGTTGGGCGCTCCTCCGGCCAGAGAGATCAGGGATGGAGGTGAACGCTGCTGCAGCTCGGCTTCATGGAGACAGAAGGAGACGGAGAAGATGAGGAGGGTTGACTACAGATTATAAGAGCCTCATGTCGGGGAATTGCTCACAGAAACTGTATAATAATATTCTAATAACAGACTTTTTTCAGACTTTTCAAAATGCACAACTGTGTTTAAGCAGCATTTCAGTGACTGTCTCTCTGTGTATGGCTGCATTAACAGATGCAACATTGAATAAATAAGTCACTTAAATGCTGTTGGGACAGTGACTAATTGTACCAAGTTGGCTAGATGCAGTAAATATCTATTGTCCTGTGAATACTTTGTACATTCCCGCACAAACTGTACAGCTATTTTCATTTAAAAACATACTGTACGTGTTTATATTGTGTCTTTTTTATATTTTTCACTTAATGTTTGTTATGCACCAAAAACACACCAAAAAAGTACGTGAAAACCTATATATATATATACACTCAAATATTTGAGCATATTCAGATGAAATACTCACTCAGTATCCGGATGGGAGAGGGTTTCCTGGCTGCACTGACAGCTGTCAGAAACCGAGCGTAGTTCATGATTCCTGTGAAGTTATTAAAGTGAAATTATCATCAAAGTTTGCTCTCACATAAACACGAACACAGTTTCTGTGTGCAGCCTCCTCACTGAGTGAAGCTTCAAGTCTGTCTTTATATTTCCAGGTTATACATATAAAGCTCTATTAATCATTGAATGAATCCTGTGTTCATACCTCACACAGCTTGTGGTTATACAGCATGCTTGCTTGGTGTTTCGGCTAAATGAGCGACCGTGTTAACTGGAGACCATCAGCCGAATATATATGTGGTTGTCGTAGTTACGACAGCTGTTAACACGGGAAAATAAATAGCTGTCTTTGTTTATTTTCTCATTAACGTTGCAGTGTAGAAAAACATACTACAACCACAACAACCACATATACGGTCACCAGTTAACAGGGTCGCTAATTGAACCGAAACACCGGCAGTTTGACGTGAGACGTAACCTATCAGAGCAGCAGTTAAGACTATAAAAGAGCGCTAAACTGTGTTAAAGTTAGTTAACAGACACATGCTCGGGGCCATAAACTCTTTAGGACACTATAGCGAACATGTGAATATGAAATATAACCGATATATTTAAGAAATTCAACGTTTTTTTTTGACGGTTTAGCTTCGCCTCGTTCAGCTTCGCATAACTGACCTTGCGTATCTCTTTGCCTGATGCCCCGAGGGCTTCTGGTTAATGTATTCCTTCATACAACGGACGCTACATTGGTCACCTGCCGTGTGAACCTAATGTGAAACTACATTACCCAAGCCGTGACACAAAAACACAAATTACAGATTTTCGGCGTTATATTGAACTAAAGTTACGTTCATTTACAATAGAGACAATCATTACCGTGCAGCCTTGGGCGCCAGACGCCGGTTTGATACGTTATTTTCCTAATTAAAGGTCTCTCCACTAGAGGGCGGTCTACTTCAGTCAACGTATAAGAAAGACCGGAAGTGACGACGAGTGATGGGAAGTTCGGTTCTTCTTAGCGAGTCGGATCATTTGACTCAGCTCACTCAAGAAGAGCCGGCTCTTTCGGTTCCCAAACATCTCTTCATTTGACCGCTTATACGTTTGATAATTCAGCCATATTTAGCGCTGTTTTGACTTATGATTCGTATATACACACATATATCATGCATGTGGTCAATACATCCTTTGTACTGAAGTATTCAAAAGCAAAAAATACATTTTCTAATATAGATAGATATAAAATTCTGCATTCTGCCTTTGTGTTTTCATTTTTTTTAAATGCGTCCAAATGCTGATTCTTTTTCTACTATCACTCAAGCAGCATTTGGACGCATTTTAAACATTTTGAAGGCACTAAGGCAGAATGCAGAATTTTGTCGGCTCCCATCGGTCACTTAAAAGAGCCGGTTCAAAGAGCCGACTCGTTCACGAACAACACATCACCAGTGACGACGTAGGTGCTCTTCTGTGTTGTTAGCTTAGCGGTGCTAACTTACGAATACATAAACAGTAACAACACCTGTTACACCTGCGTTTAACCCGCTACGGTCAAATTTCTTTGTTTTTATTTATTTATTTTATTTTTGCGATGGGATTTGTAACATTAGCCGTAGAGGTTGGATTTATGCTAGCAAACGTGAGCTAGCTCCCGGCTAAATAAGGTAACAGTTATAGCTAACGACCTCGTTTATGTTAACCTGATTTACTAAATAAACAAAATAAACAGATGAATAGAAGTAGTTAGATTAGAAGCTTCGCATGCACTTGAATCAACGTGAGTGCTGCCTAACTATCCTTCATTAATGTTGCATTAAATTCAGGTTTGAGGTGTATCAGGTGTGTTTCTCTCTCCTGCAGAGACAGCTCTGTTTTCTATGTAGAGCTGCAGACTGTCTGTCCTGTGCCGTGCCGTGCCGTGCTGGTGTTTACATCCCTGCTGTCGTTTCAATGGGGAAAAGGAAAGACATGATTCACCCCAGGTTTCTCGGTGAGTATGCAAGAATATTGGCATTTAATTCATCGGTTTGGACCCAGTTATGTCAGAGTTTATGGTTATTTTAATGTTAGGTTGTGAAGGACTGCATACTAATGCAAAATTATACAAGAGTGCTACTAAAAAATACCATATCAGGACATTTTTTTATTAAACTGATACTGATATTACTTAATACAAGTTCAACATAGGTGCACCTGCATCCATAATTTAATAGCTCATACATGTTTGTTGTATTTATTTTATTTGTGCCTTCCTCTCGTCCTCTGCAGGTGAAGGTGGCTCGAGCCTGCACAGCGTTCACAAGCGCAAGCACAAAAAACACAAGAAGCACAAGAGGAAGCACCACAGCTTCCCAGAGGTCCCCGAGCCCGAGCCCGTGCCCATCATGATCCCTCGGCCTCCGTCACAGCTCCGCCTCAAGATCAAACTGGGAGGACAGACGCTGGGTACCAAGAGGTGAGGCGGGCGGGCGGGTGTTGGTTTGGTTTGGTCCCGTCACTCAGTGAGTTGTTGTCTAAGTCTGACTTCCTGCTGTGTGTGTGTGCCAGCGTTCCCACCTTCACCGTGCATCCAGGTGTGGCTTGTCCTCCGTCTCCCTTGATGATCATTCATAATGATGTTGATGAGGACGACGACGACGACGACGATGATGAGGACGACGATGAGCCCTCTGTGCCTCTGGAGCAGTATCGAGCCTGGCTGGGTGAGTCTTTAGAGACTTTACACTCCTTATTGATGACTCACATCCTGGCGTTAGAGCAGATCATCAGTTTTGAGCAACATTCACTTAGTGTTGATCAAATGTTTAAATCCTAAACGTAGCACGGTGAACGTCACATTAGTGGACTTTCTTTTAGGCTATTTCCTGGCGTTCATCATATTTGTCGTGTTTGTTCTGTGTCAGATGAAGACAGTAACCTTGCCACATCCCCTATGCCAGACATGGACTCGGATTCCATGCTGGGCGGCCCAGTGGACGAGGAGGAGAGGTGGCTCGACGCTCTGGAGAAAGGAGAGCTCGACGACAACGGAGAGCTGAAGAAGGAGGTTGACGAGTCTCTGCTCACAGCAAGACAGGTGAGGATCGAAGACGGAAGCAGCAAGTGTTGGTGCTTTCAGTTCAAACGTGTTAATCTTGTGTGTTTTTGTCGTGTGTGTCCAGAAAGCCCTGCTGCACAAGCAGCAGAGCCAGCCTCTCCTGGAGCTCCCCATGGGCTACAAGGAGAAAGAGATGACGGCGGAGATGATGCAGAAGCGGGAGGAGCGAGCCAGAAAGAGACGCCTGCAGGCCGCCAAGAAGGCCGAAGAGAACAAGAACCAGACGATAGAGAGACTGACAAAAACCAGCAAGGCCAAGATCAAAAGCATGAAAGAGAGGAAGTCCAAGCAGAATCAGTGTCCCATGATCCGGTACAGCGACTCCGCCAAAGGAATGGCCATCTCCTTCCCCACGGGGGTCACCGCTCCGGCTCCGACAGCTCCACGTCCTCCACCGGCGGCTCCGGTGAACTGCGGCGTCAGCGGCTGCACCAACCTGAAGAAGTACTCGTGCTCGAAGACCGGCGTTCCCCTCTGCAGCCTCGAGTGTTACAAGAGGAACCTGCTGCTCGTACAGAGCGCAGCTTGAATTTTTTTCCAGGACGTGGACGATATCATTTGAACTCTTTACAGGATTCGGAATCCAGCGTGGATTCACTTTTTTTATCTCTGTCTTATTAATAATGGCTTTTCCCTGCAGTGATGCTGGTTACACAGTTCAATTATGTACACTGTAAACCAGCCTGAACATGACACAATATTTATGATCTCCATCCGTGGAAAAAAATGAATGAAAAGAATATTTTTGTAAAAGTTTGGAGGCAGAGTATGATTGTTTCCACGAGCTTGAACTCCTTTTGATTCGTCAATAATGTAAAAGGTAAACACAATAAACAAGAAACTGTTTTTGCTTCTTTAATTTCAACGTTTATTTTTGTAACAAATTTCCATAAAAAAAACTGTACATCTTAAATTAAGTAACAAATGAAATGCCATTCCAACACCGCGTACACTTTGTGGAAATATCAATACAACCGTACTGAGTGCAGCAGCAGCAGCAGCAGCAGCATGATTTCTATCGGTCCAGCTCTGTAAACTTTAAGGCAGCTCTCACTGGAAGGTCTCGTCAGAGGTTTACACTAAAGGTGTCTGAGGTATTCACTGACTGACTTTCAGTCGACACAAATGCACACATAAAGACCCTTTAACACATCTCTGGTGAGCAACGAGGCACAAAGATAACCCGGTCTGAGCTCGAGTCCTGCAGACTCAGCCTGCTGTTGGCTTATCGCTGCTTGTTATCCGCAGAAAGACTGTTTTTCCTGAGAGTGCAACTCCTGAAATCTCGTGTTTGTGCGTCCTTCATTGTCAGCGATCTAATCGGAGGAGATGATGCGTCACAAGGCCAGACCGAACGAGAGCCTGAAGGCCATTTCTACAGGAACCTCTGCCACCGAATCGTGGAAGCACACGTAGAATTCCTGAGGGACGGGCTCGAGCAACATCCGTCTAAAAGACAAAAGAAAAACACAAAATCAGGATGTGAGGAAAGAGGAATCATGTAGTTAAGTCAATCCTGTCTCAAGACCGGGGTTCGATCCCCTGATGGAGCAATTCATCACACCAACAAGTAACCTCACCTCACTCAGGGAGATAAATCAGTCTTAATATTAATTCACATATTTTGATATCTTATTGGCCTGCTAGATTGGGTCTGCTACCCACAGTTACCTGCAATTATGCCACCTTCCTCGTTAGTATAGTGGACAGTATCTCCGCCTGTCACGCGGAAGACCGGGGTTCGATTCCCCGACGGGGAGTATTTATTTCACTGTTCTGTTGATCTCAATGACATAACATGACTTTGATCTTCACCTGATTTCGACAACATTAAAGAGTCTTGACTTGAAACTGGTTGAGGGTTGGCAGTCCATGTGGGCTTCAGTTTGGCTCCTCTGAAATACCCTTCCTTGTTAGTATAGTGGACAGCTGCGTCAGCTGGTTTAACAGCTGCAGTACACCGACCAACCACCCAACCAACCAACAGTTGGTGCCTTCTGGATTCTGGCTCTGTTCCAACCAATGGACGGCGTCCACCATGATCCCAACCCCCTTTTTTTGTTTCTGTGTCATGTGACCTGTGTGCTTAGGTCAAATGTGTCCTGAGAAAATCTATTTCAGTATGACTCAAAGTCGCCCTACGTGGTAGGCTCTGGTAAGACATATAGGCACCTTCCTCGTTAGTATAGTGGACAGTATCTCCGCCTGTCACGCGGAAGACCGTCTGATTCTCGACGGGGAGTATTTATTGCACCAACAACACTCTGGCTCTTAGAGTACCACAAGGCTGATCTGCGACTCCAGCACTCGGCTTTAAAAAAGGTCCCTGTCTTTAGTATTTTCACTGGCCGCGCAAATCTCACCATTTACTTTCATGGTCTACCCTCACGTGAAGAAAAACAAATATTTAAGGTATGTGGATAAAAGTCAAAGTGGAAGCTGACGCATCTCTATAACCCAGTACGCCATGGTGGGAGTGTTTCTGGTCGTCCAGTTCTCAGGTTTACACTGAACAGCACGCCGTTCCTTCACTGGGCCGAGACTCAACCATCGCCCTGAGGCCTGTCTGCAGCCCAACGACCCTACAGGAGAAAAAGACCATGTGAATCGCATCACTTGATGACATTACTCGGTGTTGGTGTGACATCACAAGTTTCCGTAGTGTAGTGGCTATCACGTTCGCCTCTACACGCGAAAGGTCCCCGGTTCAAACCGGCGGAAATACGTTTTGAGGGCAGCAGTAGTTCAACCTGGGCGCAGACTTCACTTGGGGAACCGGAGGGTGGATGGTTCGTCCAGCAGTTCACCTCCGAGGAGTTGTGCTGACTTTAGAACACAAACTAGAAAGGAAATGTGCAAGAACACATCTCTAATAATCTGTCCTCTTACTGGAGAGTTTGTATATATAACCTACAGTTCATATCTCTCAACCACCACCTTCCCCGTTAGCATAGTGGACAGCATTCTCCGCCTGTCACGCGGAAGACCGTGGTTCATTCCCCGACGGGAGTATTTATTGCCCCAAGAAGCAACGTTATCTATACCTTGACTTGTTCATCTAATCTTCAACTACTCCAAAGTCGGGTCTCTTGAAACTGAATCTGCTCGTGGTGACTTGACTGGACTAATTCCTTCTCCTACTCTCCTGTGCTGTTTGTCCAGACTGGTGTGAAGTTGGCTGGAAACGTAACTGAGGTTATACCTCACCCTGGCTGCAGGCTCTGCTGAAACGCGGCCCGTATAGTATGCGGGCAGCAGTGGTGGAAGGTGATGAGCCATGGGTGGATGTGGAGCCGCTGGAGCTGAGCCACCTCTGTGGGTGGGAGTTTGGCGAAGATGCCCTGAACCGCTTCCATCAGGACATAATGGAACAAGGTGTTCTCTACCTGAGGTGAGTCTGTCACAGACAGACAGAGGATTAAATTTAGCTTGTGGGTGTTGGGGCCTAACATAAATTAATTATGTAACTGGACTCACTTCATTGTGTTGTACATCTCCTCTGTCTCCTTTCGGTCAGGGCCCTCTGGTGGGTGCCCAGGTAGAACGGGTTTGATGTTTAATCCTGGGAATCTGACATAACAACATTAAAACATAAATATTAAGGTTTGTTAAACAATACGTTGGGTATAATAAAGATTTAAATTTTACATTCAACAACCAAACCAAACCCTAATAAAGACTTCAAATGTACCTTGGAAGAGGCCTCGCTGCCTCCACTCCCATCAGACCCTCCAGACCCAGCTTAGTCCCTTCGCCCCAGCTTCCTCGCCGAAGTCCGGGCGTTGAGGCGTGGACTGAGGCCTGGTGCCACCGATGAACCAGACCCTGACCCAGCGTCCATCTGTCCTCACTCCCGCTGTCTGACAGGCTCTTTCAGGCTGGGACTGGCTTTCTCTCGAACACAAGGCCCTCTGAGCCAGCAGAGGAGCCTTTAACCAGCTTGCAACGGGGGAGGCACAGGCTGTCCAGGCGGTCGCGCGGTAGCCGTGGGCGGCGGGAGAAACCAGCCGCACAGGAGATAGGAGCCGGTGGAGCGCTCAGACGCCTCCTCGACACCTGCCTCCAACGCCCAGCTGCAGCAAGGTGGCCTTCACCTGAGCACAGGACATTTTAGTTTGTACTGTTTACTTTTTGGGTAGGAAACTTTCAGAACTACAAGACAAATTAAGAAGAAAGCTCACCTGGATCTTACATAAACACAATCTGGTCCTGGAGAGCCCAAAGCTGGTGAAGCACAGTCGCCTGCTTCCAACAAACACACTGCATGAAGTGCCTCTGATGTGGAGAGACAGAGGAAGAATTAAGGTTGGAAAGACCAAATTAGAAGTGTGCACTATTACAGGTTTGGTGGCTCATTATTCAAGTTGTATTAACTCTCACCAGGCCCACTATGAGTGAGGAAGTACCGCCCTGAGGCTGGTCGTAGCCTGGCGCTACAAAGTTGTTACCGCTGGTTTCGTTGGGAAACACTCCAGATGACCAGCTGACCCACCCGCTAAGCCTCGGACGCCTCAGCTGCAGCAGGCAGAGTGCTGGCAGTACAGGCACACATCCAGCAGGTCCTCTTTAGGCAGATGGTTGGCATCAGGTAGGACTGAAAATGAGTGTGTGGAAAGGAAAATTATTTTTTCTGACTAAATGTAGCCAAGCAAAAGAGCCTTTTTCCAAACCTGGGTAATAACTCAACTATGACTTTTTTTTTATCAAAACAATGACGTTTTTGAGGATTCTTGATTTCCTGCACCACAAAAGACCAAGAAATGGACAGTGTGTGTCGCATTACAGAAAAGGAATCACTGTTATTTCCTACAGACATGTGAATCAAGTCATTTGGTCCGCCATCAAGCAGGTCCTAAGGGTGCATTCAGACAGGATCCAATGGGGCCACAATGTAGGTTTTTCCATCCATTTGAGTGGGTGCGGGACGAGGTTGTCCGCCAAAAGCAAAGCAGAGAAGTTGAGCTGATCTAACTTTTGAAAAATGCAGCCCGACATCATGCTGCAGATGCCAATCAGATGATCAGAGTTATCAAACCTCCACAGTCAGCCTGAAATGTCCCTTTGAAACTGAGACCATCCAGGTGTGGATTCATGGACTGAACTCTGATACTCCGACCTGTTGTGTTCGCTTTGTTTATTTCATGTACTCAGCATCTGAATTCGAGTCTGCCTGCACCACACTCGCAAAAATAGTGACGCTAAGAAGCTTAGTTTGTGCCCAAAAGTAAGCAGTTGGTCGAAAGCGACGTAAGACAGTGAATGAGAGCGCAGTGAATGCCGCCTCGATAATCGCAAAATAAAAGTTATTTATTGCGGTGATCCTGTCTGAATGCACGCTAGGTTGCATTCAGACAGGATTAGGCGCGCGGAGTGTGTTATGCTGCGTGTTGGGATTGGTTTTACGGAGGACGCATTGCTTTTCCAATAGTCGGATCTGTATCAACCTCTCCCCACACGCCAGGCGGAAACAGACCACCCTGACTTGAATGAATGGAAAACTCTCTGTTTCTGCCATAGCACCTGATCCTGTGTGAACTAGCCTTGGTGGTATACAAAGAGCCAGAGTGTTGTTGGTGCAATAAATACCCTGGTCAGAATCTAACCTCGGTTCTCAAGGTGGACAGGCCACCATGACGATTGGGCTATAGGTACGCCAGCTTTCCTTGACTTTATCCACATACCTTAAATATTTGTTTTTCTTCACGCGAGGTAGATCATGAAAGTAAATGGTGAGATTTACTTTTTGACCCAGTGAAATACTTCAAAGACAGGACCTTTTTTCCAAAAGCCAGAGTGCTGGAGTCCTGTGTGAATCCAGCCTTGTGGTATACAAAGAGCCAGAGTGTTGTTGGTGCAATAAATACTCCCCGTCGGGGAATCGAACCCCGGTCTTCCGCGTGACAGGCGGAGATACTGTCCACTATACTAACGAGGAAGGTGGTGGTCTAGATATATAAACTGTATGTTATATATACAAACTCTCCAGTAAGAGGACAGATTATTAGAGATGTGTTCTTGCACATTTCCTATATAGTTTTGTGTTCTAAAGTCAACCACAACTCGCTCAGAGGTGAACTGCTGGACTTGAACCATCCACCCTCCGGTTCCCAAGCTAAGTCTGTACAGGCTGCCCTCAAAACGTGTTTCCGCCCGGTTTCGAACCGGGGACCTTTCGCGTGTGAGGCGAACGTGATAACCACTACACTACGGAAACTTGTGATGATTCACCAACACTGGGTGACATCATCAAGTGATCGTTCACGTCGGGCTGCAGACAGAACTTAGGACGGTGGTTGGGGTCTCAGCCAGGTGAAGGAACACAGCGTGCTGTTCCAGTGTAAACCTGAGAACTGGACCGACCAGAGGAAACCTGCTCCCACCATAACTACTTACACTACATACTATGTACTTATTGCCTCTTGGGGCAATAAGTACTCCCCGTCGGGGAATCGAACCCCGGTCTTCCGCGTGACAGGCGGAGATACTGTCCACTATACTAACGAGGAAGGGTACTGTGGAGAGGCCGGCAGCCAGACTGGAGCCCACATGGACTGCCAACCCTGAACTAGTTTCAAGTTAGCATTCCCAGTGTGCATTTGCATACCGGGTAACGTTACACAGACACTTGTAATGTCAACACTGACGTGTGACCCTCACACCTTCACTGTAACAAAATATCCTACACAGTCTAGTGCTCACTGTCCTCCTTCTCCCTTCTCCCACTGGTTAATATTTAAACACAGGAATTAGGTTGATGATTTGTCGCTGAGCCACCGAACAGGCTCACCACGTTATCTTGTTTGAAAGGTCATCTTGTGTACACAGTGTCTGTCAGCTGGGGGTTTTTATTGGTGTCATTTAGGGATAGCTAGACTGTGGGGGAGGATATAAATACGATAATGCTGCTGGCACTGGAGCGTGTCTTTGTTTGTTTGTTTGGGGAGAGGAAACCTACCTTGTAGAACAAACAGGAGCCAAGAATTACATAAAGACGCCTCAGACCGAAGAAGTCCTCAGACTGTTGGAAGAAAAAGATAAAAACAGGAAGGTTGTTTTAAGTTTGACCCGTTAAAAATCTGAAGTCACATCCTGCGGTGTCACTTTCTGCATCAATAAAACCTCTTTCATGCTGGTCTCAGCTCTTTTCTGTCCTTAATTGCAGCTTCATGTAATCACTTAAAGCTGCGTGTACAAAGGACAAACCAGACCCCATTAGCTCCTCATTAAAAATACACACTAACATGACTACACCTCTAAATATAGTCTAACCTTCTCCTCTCCCCCTGCTGAGGTCAGAAGACAGATGACATCTCGGCTAACGTGTGTTCACCGCAGCAGGATAAAAGGCTGTGAGGAGACGTTCTTTAAGCACAGGAGATAATTTAGGAAGCGATATCTGTGTTATAACTTCAGGTGGAGTCATTTAGAAGCTGCTTTAGAAGTTTTAGGCGATTTGTTTCATGTAAAAGTGTGTGGCCGATTTCATATTTTCACCATTTCTCACCATTTCTCCAAAATCAGAAGACTCAAAATCAGAGAGAACAGTGTCCACCTCCATCTGTGGACAGAAAACGTTTAAATATTAGCATCAGCCAAATAGGTCTTTACATACAAGGAATTTGCCTTGGTGCATAACAATAAACAAGACACAGTGAAGATTAAAAGAATCGGTAATGAAATATAAATTTATAATCAAAAATCTGCAAAATATATCTGACTTTTTAAAATGTAAAGAGTTGTAGAGTGTTAAAAGGAGGGTGGAGTTTTAAACAAGTTTAAATGTGCAAAGTTTTACAGTTTATGCAGAGATAATAATCCAAAAATGTAATATTTTTGTGTAACGCATCAAGTCACATGTGCAGACCACATCATGGCAAAGATATTTAATGTTATGTACGACCAATTTATTGTTGTGTTATCTATATTCTTTTATATTTTCATTAAAAATTGATCTGATTTCAGTCCTGCTGGTGTCTGAGTGTCATTTTTAACAGTGGACAACAGAGGGCACCATAGCTACGTTTGCTGGAAGACTATGCTACACAAATAGTTGTTGTTATTGTTGTTGATTTACCTACTGCTCCAAGACTATCTATCATATCTATCATCATCATCCACACACACATAAATGCACCTTGATTTCTGGAGGCAGCGTGAGCCATCGGACTGCCGGCAGTCCTTGGAGGAAAAGTGTTCCTGAGACGTCGGTTGGAGGGGCTAAGGAGCCCTCCCTCAAGCGAGACGGCTGGATGAGCTGCTGGAAGAACAGGCAGAAGAAATGGTCCAACCTGGGAGCATGGTCCACCTTACAGAAGGCACTGCAGAGTGACACAGTGAAGACACAGGTGTCACGATAACACAAGAAAAATATACAAGCAAAGGGACAATGAAGAGTTTGTGTTGAATCCAGTTGGTGCTTTGACTTGATGTTTGTATTTCAGTATATTTTGCGTTAACGACAGCCAGAGAGGGGAAGTTTCATCCAGCTCTCTCAGCAGGATCACAGGAAAGCAAGGCACGACCAACCTGTCTAAGGAGCCGTACATCACTTTTAGCGTCCGGACTACGTCTCCCACCACCGTCTGCAGATACAGCAGTGGAACCCTGGAGGGAAACAGAAAAATGTTAAATGCAGACGTGGGTAAACTTCAGCTTCAGCTGCTTATCAAATATTTGGCTAACTAACTGCCAGGAGCCATGTAGGAAAAACATTTTCTGAGTTACTGTTTTGTCTACACGTGGGTGTTCCTCGAGAATCAAACCTTTAAGCATGAGTGAGATTATTTTTCAGCCGGCACGGTGATTGATCGGGGGTTGATCTGGCTGCTAAAAATGAAAGGTGGCCAATGTGACTCATCTCATGAACCGTTTTACAACCACATGCTCCAGAAAGACTTATTCATCCGACCAACAAAGAACAAAAAGAAGCACATGTGAACGGCGTGCTCTTAAATATGTTTCCTCTTTCTCCTTTTTAATAAATATGTCCTGAAAATTCGCTGGCAGATCTTGCCGTGTAATATCAACCTTTAAGCTGGCGAAGCTGCAGCTCAAATGAAATGTGGTGGAGCTATCTAAGTGTGATAATCTGTGTCGGAGTGTTGCCTCCTTCTACCTCTCAGCAGGAAGACCGATGACCAGAAGGTTGTTGCTTTCCTTCCAGTAGCTTACATGTACCAGATGTTTCCCGAGCAGCAGAGAAGAACTAAAAAGGGAAGAAGATAGGAATCGAAGAACAAGTGACAGATAAGGAGGAAGAAAGGAGGAGGGTGGGGTTAGCATAAATACAAAGAAATATTGCTCCTTTAAAAGCCAAATATTTCTCCCAGCTCTCTGTTGTTTTAAACTCAAACGTGAACTATGTTGATATTCAAAACATCCAGAGGCGTCTTGGAAGAACCGTTGGAAATTTGGGGGAGTAACAACAAAAATAATTTCATTGAAACTGGTTTTATCACCACATTTAGCGTACATTCAGACAGGATCAGGCGCTGCGGCGTACTCGTCGCTGCAGGGTTGTGCATGAAATAACTTCTATTTTATCGATGCTGGTGCTCATGTACTCTCATTCACTGTCCATGTCACTCAACCAGTGCTTGCTCTTGTCTTCTTTCTCTCAAACCATTGAGCACAAACCAAATTAAACTTCTGTGGTCTGTGTTTTTCCAAAAGTTGGATCTGGCTCAACTTTTCTGGATGCATAGCAGATGTGGGTGTGGCTTCAAGTCTGAAGCCACACCCCTTGAAAAACACAGTCTCTGTGGCGCAATCGGTTAGCGCGTTCGGCTGTTAACCGAAAGGTTGGTGGTTCGAGCCCACCCAGGGACGTACATTTTTGTGCCCAAGTCCCCAGGTAACCTTGTGTAAATGAGTTACCTGCTTTCCATGATAAGGGTTTCAGGTTACACCAACAAAGAGCAACACTTGTGATTGTGAACAGGACACATATCAGTTGCAGTATGTGGGAAGCATTGAAAAGAGCAAGCTTCTGGCTCTGGTTCAACTTTCTCTGCCACAGATTGCTGCGTTTTTTGGCGGACACCTCTGTGGCTCACACCGCCACAGCCAAAATGCACTACCCACTCAAATGAATGGAAAAACCTGCATTTACACCGCAGCACCCTAATGCTGATACCTCATTATAATTATAATATACTAATGATTTAAAACTCTTCATGTAGCAGGTGCACTGCTGACCTGACCTTACCTGATTATCCTCCCTCCTGTGACATTTTCCAGCATGTCACACAGTGTGAGAAAGATCCCTCTCACTCCTTTCAGCTGGCTGGATGCTTCAGACACGGGATATTGGTACAAGATCTCCTCCTGAGGACACAAACACACATAAACACGTTGTAAATCGGATTATGTGTCATGTAAATTACACGAGCGGCGGAGAGAAATATCTCTGGTTAGCCTATCAACAGAAAAATGTCACATAAAAATATGAAATATCTGCGGTTGGATGCTCCAATGTCTACTGAATTATGTACAGCAGAGAAGCACGAACAGATGAACCACTGGAGGTTTACACTACTGCCTCAAAAATGTCAGCTTGGTTTGACTTTTACTGTCAAACCATTCTCGTTGTGGAACAAACAAAGACAGAAATGTCACTTTAAAGATGATGTGTTTAAATATTTTACGTCTTTGACTCTTATTCAGGAAACACAGGAATTCGACTGAAGCCCGGAGAAACTCTGAAACGGTTCACAGGACCAAATGTTACAGAAAAAAGCCTTCATGCAGTCTACAAAGCAGAGACGAGAGAGTGCTCCGGGCTGTTCAGTGTATTGTTTTTGATATTAGTATTCCCCCCAGCACGCTTGGATACACGGTGGATCAGAGCCGAGCTGCTGAGAGGATCAAGAGGCCAGAGTGGTGGGCGAGGGGATAAAAACCTTGAATGAATGGACCCTTATAGCCTTGGCAACCAGAACAAAGAACAACCAACAAATAAAACACCTAGTTACATGTTTTTTGTACATACAAGGCAAAAAAAGCTCAAAAATACCACCACTGAACCTCTTCGATTTCTGCTACCGTGCAATCAAAGGACTAAAGCATCAAAGTCAAGAGTTTAGTGGTTTTCTTGCATGGCACAGTCGTTTAAAGAGTCAACTGCTGGCTGATGTGGCTCCAGACGAACGTGCATCTCCGCTGCAGTTCAGGTCAAGAAAAATGTTTTTTTAATCTGGCTAGCAGATACACAGAAAGGAACTGCAGAACCAGGAAGTACAACCATAAAGAAAACATGAACCTGCCAATAGCCGTCCACAGGGAAAATATGATTACAGTGTAGGAGACGACGGTCAGCAAATGAGTAGTTTGCTTCTCTGAGCAACAAAACACACACTTCGGGATTAACACTTCCCTACAAGCTCACCGTGTCCTACCTCATGGGATATAAACCTATAGGCTGCTGCACATAAGCCAAAAGAGGCAAGTGTGGGTGTGTGTGGAGAGCTCAGGGCATTAAAATGACAGATCATTTGTAAACTGGAGCTCAGCTTCTCCCCTTTCTTTCTGTTTTCTGTTAGTAGTACCCAGAAAACGTTGGAAGCCGTCCAGAGCGGTAGTTTTCTGTAAGACTCTGACTCACATCAGAGACATTCAGAGGAAGATTTCCACTCCTGGACGTGGGATTTCCTACACAACTCAGGTCATTCTTAATACTTCCATCTCCTTACTAGAGTTCTTTAAGCCTGTAGCGTGGACAGTCATCGTCACTACAGCTGGATGTCTGCACAAGGGGTCCACGTGGATGGAAATTTATGCTACACCAACACAGATGATTGGTATAGTTCAATGTTTTAAATACAGTTTAAAGCTGCTCACAGTCAGTGTTCCTTTGACCGCAAATTCCTGGAAAATCGTGCAGTCATCCAGCGTTTGGAAATAAACAAAAGTCTTAATGTTTGTTTTTTTCCATCTTAATTTATTGGCAATATTTAGGCTTTGTTTGTCGCTCTCGGCACTGACTGCATATCCATTACAGATGAGGCTCGCTCTTCTTAGTGCTTTTCAATTCAACATTTCAGATACAAGGATGCACTGCAACTGATGTCTGACTGGTGTCTTGTTTACACAGCTAACCCTAACCCATTATCACAGAAAGCAGGTAACTCATTTACATGGTGTTACCTGGTGACTCAAGGACAAAACCTTACGTCCCTGGGTGGGCTCGAACCACCAACCTTTCGGTTAACAGCCGAACGCGCTAACCGATTGCGCCACAGAGACAACTGTGGCGGCACTTTGAGGGGGTGTGGCCTTGATTGTCAAGCCCCACCCACCAGTATTTGCTTTCTATTACTAATATTGCTTTTTACTACAAATATGGCAGAAATTTTAATCATGGCAATTTAAATCTGTACTCCCATTCCCCCATAACTACTGGGGTGGAGTTTCCAGCACTCAATGGTGCTGATTGGGCAACTACATCTGACTTTTTCACAGCAAACACAAGGTTAATCATAAAGGAGGCAAAGCGACCTTGGATTGACGATGAGGTTCTGGATTTGTGAAGCATTTTTGTGGAGGGATAAATCCAGTGGGAGTTCATGATGGCAATCGATAATGGAACTAGAAGATTACATACCAGTTACACAATCATAATTGAAGGTTGGAGTAGCCAATATGTCAAAAACTTTAATCATAGCATTTTAAATCTGTACTTTCCCATGGCCCAGGAACTATTGGGGTAGTTTAAACTAAATGTTGCTGATAGGTGAAGACTATGTTTTGTTTTACAGATCTTTGTTTTAAGTTCAAGATTAACCATAAAGGAGCCAAGCTTATATCAACGCTTCCACCGTTTTGGATAAAACAATATACCGCAACTGAGATGTGTCCTGTTCACGCTGCTGTCAAACTTTTGCTCTCTCTCTAATCCTAACCTCTTATCACAGAAAGCAGGTAACTCATTCAGATGATGTTACCTGGTGACTCAAGCACAAAAGAGACTGCTTTAACAGCACTTTAAGAGGGGGTGTGGCTTCATACTTCAAGTCCCTCCCACATTTGCTAGTACTTCTAAAAGCTGGGGTGGACAGTATGGCAGAAACTTTGATCATGGCATTTTAAAACTTGTACTTTCCCATGGCCCATGAACTACTGGGAGGGTTTCCAGCACTAAATGTCACTGATGGTCACTTTCTCCTAATTTCCCATGGCAAACTTGAATCCTGTTCAGTTTCTCCATCACAGGTTGCTGTTTTTCACTCAACTTACACAACGTTAACTGCTAACTTACACCCAAAACCTTACTGCCCTTGGTGTGCTATCACGCAAAGCTCTTTTCAATGCTGCCTCCTTTATAGATGCGTTACCTGGTGACTCAAGCAGAAAACTAACGTCCCTGGGTGGGCTCGAACCACCAACCTTTCGGTTAACAGCCGAACGCGCTAACCGATTGCGCCACAGAGACTGTTTTGGTGGCAATTTAAGGGGGTGTGGCCTGAATAATCAATCCCACCAGCATTTTCTACAACTAATATTGCTATTTACTATGAAAATGACAGAAACTTTAATCATGACATTTTAAATCTGTACTCCCATGGGGCAGGAACCATTGGAGTGGGGTTTTTAGCATTAAATGGTGCTGACTGGGCAACTTCTCTACAGCAAACATGATTAACCATAAAGGAGACAAAGCGACCTTGGACTGATGATGAAGTTCAGGCTTTGTGAAGCATTTTTGTGGAGGAGTAAATCCAGTGGGAGTTCATGATGGCGATGCATAATGAAACAGCGGACTATAAGATTTCATACCAGTTACACAATCATAGTTGAAAGCTGGGGTAGCCAATATGGCAGACTCTAAATCTGTACTTTCCCATGGCCCAGGAACTATTGGGGTTTCCAGCACTAAATGCTGCTTATTGGTGAACACTATGTTTTGTTTTGCAGATCTTTGTTTAAAGTCCAAGATTAACCACAAAGAACACCAAGTGACTTTGGACTGATGATGAAGCCTGGGTTATTTCAATACTTCCTCCATCTATATGGGTTTGTTCACATTGCTGTCACAGTCAAACCTTTGCTATCACAGAAAGCAGGTAACTCATTTACGTGATGTTTCCTGCTGCTTCAAGCACAGGGGTGTACGTCCCTGGGTGGGCTCGAACCACCAACCTTTCGGTTAACAGCCGAACGCGCTAACCGATTGCGCCACAGAGACCACAGCCTTATGTCCAAGACTGGTGATTGTTTGCTATCACTTCTGAGATAGTATAACAAAGACTTTAATTATGTCGTGTTAGGTCTGTACTTTATGGCTCAGGTGTCACCAGCATATCCCCAGTTAAATGTTAAATGTGAATGCTTTTGCTGATTTTATACAAACTGACCTCTTCCTGTGGCGATGCTGAGTCCAGTTTAAGTGAGAGGTACATGACAATATGCGGGATGTGTCCGATGGACATCTGAAGTTCGGCTGTGTCCTCCCCCCACAGCAGACGCACCAGCTGACTGACTGGCGGAGAAGCCTTCGTCTTACGGACTGATGAAGTGTCGCTCGCACTGCTGCCATCCACCAGAGCCACCGTCTCCAAGGTCAGCTTCACCTGGAGGGGGTGGCCGGAAGAGACAAGGAAAAAGATGGCGAGAATTGAAGAAGGGGACAAGTTTTGGGACAGAGAATGATCTATAAAAGACAGAAAAGTATTTGAAAACAAAAACATTTTTTCTGTAATAATATCATTGCATCAGCCTGCCGACCAGTCCCAGTCATTTCTCATTCATTTCTAAAAATAAGCCACAATAGCGCCACATGATTATACTTGGCAAGAAATGTTAACGGTGCTCATGTGTCTGTTTTAGGAAAATAGAGGTGTGCACATGTGTCGGGCTTCCAAAGGGGAGAAAAACATCAATCATGCGCATTCATTCAGGAAAAGGCTGAAAAGTGAATCAATTGTCAGAGAGAAAGTGACATCGACATCCAGACCTAACCGCAGCATAACAAATAGCAGGGAATTGTGTGTGTATGTGTGTGTGTGTGTTTTGTGTGCATTCGACTAAATTAAAACCAGACCTCCGCAACCCGAAGAAACAGTGGCAAGACAACAGACGGCCTATCTTCTCTCGTTCATGCAGTGTTTTCTTGACTTTCCATATCCCAGTATTTTACACTGCCATTCATAGAAAGAAACAGTGGAAACAGACACAGAGCTGCATGGAAATCCAGCAAGCACGCACATGGAAACACCGTCTAGATGCAGAGGAGGATGAGAGACTTCAAGTTTGTGGCATCCCTGTTAAAACAATCGGTCAAAGCTAGATTAAGGTCTGGTATACTACGTCTACGTCAGATTTTATTGAGTCAATAGTAGTAGTAGATGTTTAAATTTAGATATATACTAGTATTCTGTGAACATATGCATATATATAAACACATTTATATAGTTTAAACTTGCACATCATCGAGGTAAATGTGTTAAAATTAGAAAACAATAAAAGAAAAATATTTATAGACTCACAAAGTGCATGCTAATGTGGCCTATCTGTCCGCACCTTGTGTTCATTCTGGGCTATCAGTGCAGTAGAGGTGGTCTACGGAGCTAAACTGATGTTAACTCAAGAAAATCAGCACCAGAGTCCAGATGTGAGAAACAGCAGCTGGATCCTAAATGGTGCTTAAGATCTGGAGGAGTAAATGCCCCGCGTGGCCTTAACATCGTGTAAACTGGTGCGAGGGGAATATCCTATAAAGATAAAGCAGTAGGTCTGAGGAGTATTCTCTAACTGGAGCATATAAAAGTAAAAATATGAAGAAAAAAAAAGCCTGAAGACGGGCAGAACAGTGGAGGTTCTGCTGGGATCTGACCTCAAACCACCAGGGACCTTGCAGATCCAGTTATAAGTTTCAACCACTACATCTCAACTGGACACACCCCAACTACATTTTGGCGTTTGACTGTAACGCAGAATGTGAAATATGCAATTTATTGAACACTCCGCGACCGCGTACATTGTTATACACACACACGAGGGGAGTCTGGTTCCTAACCAAGGCATTGTTTGTGTCGGCAACTGACCTAAGAAAGCCATTTAGAATGCTTAAAGCAATATGTGAGGTATTGTGGTCATTACTTTAAAGAGAAAAAAGGTGGGAAGTCTGTGTTTTCTCAACTCTAGAGCACACCAAATATTTTTCAGACGAAAAAAAAAAAATCGTCGAGATCATATTCCCAGGTCAAAAATGTTGAAACTGTATTTTTCAAATCCAACGATCACTCCCAGAACTCTCCAAGGTCTGTCAGCACTAACCACAGGCCACCCGCCTCTCCAGCAGGCGCCTGCATCTGGGCTGTCAGCCATTTTAGCCAATTTTAGGGGTATTATTAAAGAAGAGCCGAGTAGTGGTGAAGCACCATGTGATGTACCTTTCAACTGGTGATTCTGAGGCTCACTCAGTCTGGGGATTTAAAGCTACCGTGTCCTTAATTCTTCCGGATTGATTAGATTTGAGTGTGAGCACTTCGAATTCAGACACGAGAAAAATAGGCAAACCCTGAATTTAGAGTAAAAAAGGCTGAGTGGGCTAACTGCAGTACTTTCTCTCGTCATAAATAATAAGGATGTGGTTAGACTGGAGTGTGCTCTCAGTGGAATTCCAGTCTGTTGATGTCAGTCATTTAGCAAAAGCTCAGATAGGGACACACACACAGACACTGCAGTAACTGAAGGGTTAGCAAAGGGCATGGTGGACTGACTTTAATACTAATATTTGTTCCTCCAAACGTAATAAGTACTGTCTACGTTCCATCTGGGAGGGCTGGCAGACAGAAAAACCATACTCCAACTCACACACTCACACAAAACAATCATTCTGTCAGCAATACAACTCTATTTCAAGTTTTTTTTTTTTTTTTTGAGAGAGAGTCATCGTGGTGCCTGAGGAGCCTTGTATTTTTCCAAAAAATCTCCCTTGCTCTTTCCCCTACAATGTAATTTAGTTTCCGACTATATCTTCTAATCAGCTGAGCTTTCAATCCCACAACAGCTTCCTGTGGCACCGAAAAAAGAGTCGCACCGCAGTCCCGTCTGTCCGTCGTGTTCACCATCAATCCGTACGCACTCTGTCATTTGCAAATTCCTACTTTTTGATGGTCTACTTTTTTGGTGAAAATGCACGACTGAGGCACAGACTATGGATTTTTTAGCCACCGATCAAAGGATCATTTCTCAGTAATTGAGGGCTTTCTAATGTTAAAACTGCCCCGACTTCTGCTTTCTATTCACATTTTAGCAGCTCACAAGAACCGATGCATTTCAAAGTAATTTAACGTCTATGTTTACTGACCAAGTTTGCTGTTTTGTGACAGGGCTTAAATGCTACCATACAGATCTGGAACGCTAATCCACTATGGGCAACAGAGATCATGACAGCCAGCGGCTTTTAATATAGACATCAGTCAAGTTGTTACTGAGCCTTTCTTTGTTTTGTTTTTTTGATAGATTTACACACACACTGACCTGTGTTGGTCCTGGGATGCAGGACAGAACCCGCTCGATGTTTTCCGATGTCACGTCCACATCGTCCACCGCTACAAGCACATCACCTGAACATAGCATGCAGAGAAGGAATGAAAATAAGTAATGGTAGTAGTGCATGTTTGACTCGCATAAAAACAGAGACTTAAAGTCTAAGAACAGTGACATGGATCTGACGGATAAGCTGTCCACATGAAAGGGACTAAAATGTAGGCCCAAAGCGGTATGGTCCTTTTCCCCGCACAAAATAACGGGAAGAACCTCAAACTTTATCTTCACATTAGCTAGACAGACAGCGTACACGACCGATAGTGACTAATCCACCACAAGCAGCATTTATTATAAACATTAAACCCGTGTTAGGTTAGTAATCCAATTCTAGCTTGGCTTATAAGGTCAGTAAGAACACCGCTTACTTTGATTGATTGTATCATTTGTGGTGTGTTCCTGACCTATGCACTAGCCCCAATAAAAGGCTAATAATGAACTTCACCTGCTTGTGTGCAGAGAGGCTCACCACCATCTCGTCGACGGAGCTATTTCAGGTATTTAACCACTCTAATTGTTTAAGCATGTAGCCGCGCTGCATAATAGCTTCTCTAAACAGTAACTCATGTGGGTAGTCATTTGTGGTGAAGCACAACTGCCATTCCTCTGTCTGCTTGTAAAAACTGTCCGATCATTAGCCCTGATAGAAGAAAATCACTTCAGAGAAGCCAAGGACGGATTTCTCCAGGACCAGACCAAACATTTGGACTTTCATTCACTCTGCAAAACCATGCTAAACTTTCACTAGGACTGAATATAGTTGCTGCTCAGGGCTGGCCATGGGAAGTAGCTATTAAATGTCCTACACATGATTTTAAGAGCTTTCTGGTTTTTACAACGCAGAGCTAAAGGCAAAACTATGATAATGATTTGTATTACTTTGTAGTTGTTACTATGGATTCAACAAACGGAAAGGGCCTCGCTCCGAAACCTGGCTTAGATCTCGCAACAAAACTATTTAGTTACCTTTGCAAATCATAATTATGGATACAATTTGCTGCCATTATGCTCATTATTTAAGCTCTGGGCTGTGTGTGTGTGACTGTAGTCGTGTTGTAATAATTGTAGCCCGTGCTTTGGCAGTACATTTGTGTGGTGGTGGAAATGAATGAGTCAGTGCCGGTTCATGAATCTATGAGGATGACTGTTATTGAAATCATAACGTGAGTGCAACTGGTTCTTTTGGAGGATGGAGAGGCTAGAGTTGCCTTCGGCAAAAGGTCAGTTATAAAAGCTACTTCGCTTTTTATCGGAATAAAAATGTTCCTCTGAAGCTTGTGCCTCCTCTACGGAGATGCGCATGCATCCCATCGCCCAACGAGTAACTTCTTAACAGGTTAGGATAGCTCTTGATCTCTTCTCTCCTATCTTTTAATGATGGAGCAAGAGGATAGCCATATATTTTCAGTTTAACTAATCTAGTATTAGTAGTGTTCGAATGATCTCAACAAAATGTTTGATAACAGCTAACTGGTCTCACCAATTAGGATTTGGCCACATTTGATGGCCGGGCTGTTGGGTATTAATCCGTGAACAGTCAGTCTTTCCTCCTGTCTGACCACTGCAGGATCTACCTGTCCTCTACTCCAGGAGGGCCGATGCACCACCCCCAGCAGCACTTCCAGCAAGCCTCCGCTGTCAGACAGAGGTGTAGATGAACCTCCAAGACGTTTGGGGTTGAGGTAGACACACACTTCCTTCAGCTGCTGCTGCTGAACCGTCACACCCTGCCTCTGACCCGGCTGGTTCTTCAGGATGGACGTCGGAGGTGAAGACAAGGCGGAGTTGTCTTTACCCCCGTCCTTCCCGCCTCCTCTGCGCTGAGATGGCCGGCGTTTTCTCCTCAGGATCCTGGCAAGCCTTTTAAGCGTGGGCTCACCTTTCGCCCGTGAGCCGCATCGCTGCTTCTTGTTTTGCTCCGTGATGATCTCTGCCTCCTTTTCGCTGAAGCGAACATGATTGGTGGACACGCCTTGATTGGCGGCGGCTTGGGCCAACGCAGCCTCCTCTTCGCCCTCACTCAGCTCCAGGTAGAAAAGCTCACCGTTCTTCTGGATGTCGTCCAGCCATTCTGGTTCCAAGTCACTGAGAAGAAACAAACATTGAGAGAAAACCAGCATCAGGGTACAGTAGTACAGGTAAGAGATGTATCAATATTCCCCTTGGTCTTTGCACGGGTCTCTGAACGCCTCTCAGACATAAGTAGATGGATGAAAGCACACCACCTCCAGCTGAACCTCTCAAACCTAAGTTCCTACGAGATCACGGGCGTCCCTCTCTACCTTTAAATACCTCTTGAAGACTCAGCTCGTCAGAGAGGACCTCCTCTCCAACACTACCAACAACTGAATAACTGCACTAACATGTCCTCGTCACACTGGTTGGTTGATGGTTGTTTGTCTCTATGTGTCAGCCCTGTGATGAACAGGCGACTTGTCCAGGGTGTACCTCGCCTCTAGCCCAAAGTCAGCTGGGCCCCTGAAGAGGATAAGTGATTACTATGATTCATTACAAGCTGTCTTTTTCTGGTCTGAAAAGCTGTTCTACGGCAATAAACACACTGAATCTGCAATAAATAAATGTACAATAAATCTACTTGCTTGCCATGATATCCACAATAATGATGGCTGCTCAAATATTATCCGTACACACACACAGTTTGAGTATTTGTGCCATAGATTATTGATTGAAAAGCACTGTTTTAATGTAATTTTACATCATGTATCGCCTGTGTGTGTATGTTGGAATCAAGAAAACAAAAACCTAAACTAAAGACTACTATATGTTCAAAGCATAATCACGTGTCTGACCAAAAGGGTGGGAGTAAGAACCCAGATATTTTTCTTTCTGGTTTCTCTCCCTTTTATATCTGCTTTGAAGAACCTGCGGTGGGCAGCTCTGACACGATATCCATAAATTTAAACAGAGAATGGCACGAAGCGTACAATTATTTATGAAGGTTTACCTCCCAAATTGAAAACACTCCCTCCAAAGCTATGAAAAGCACAAAGGGAGGAGTGTGATGGAAAAGTGTGCGGATGGGAGAGACGCTCTCCTCCCTCGTTGACAAAGCTTGGCCACTTCTGACAAGACTAATTTTAGATTATATGTGCAAATAAATTACCACAGCCACCGTTTTTATATCTGCATTGTAAATCATATAAATGACCGTTGAAGTGTCAGGTTACATCTGCTCCTCACACACAGGGGGGGAGAACTTTTCTGTAGCTTGTTCGACCTGACTCTTGTCTTTACAGTCTTGTCCAGCTTCAGGAGGGCTTGTGTCGTTATTTAAATGTTTGTCTGTCGTAGTCTCGGAGTTGTCTTACTCGGAGTTGTCGGAGCTGCTGAAACTCGACGCAGATTCACGGTCGCTATCGTTGCTATCTCGCTCGGCACCGTCTTCCTCCGTTTGCCCGCTCGAAACTGTTCTCTCTGTGTAATGTCGGGCGGCCATTCCTGCCAGAAACAACCGTTAACCGTCTTCAAACTGTCACTACATACGTATTTGGCGCCTTTAACTTTCTTTTAATTTAACCAACGGTTGTGTACTATCGCCATGTTGTAAGCGAGAAAGCAGCGACGAGTGTGTGTGTGCGCCTCTGTGGCGTCGTCACGTGACCCGAATGCGCTCGATCTGATTGGACGCCGCCGCGGTTGCCCCTGACAACGCAGAAGCTTCTGTCTCTCTCTCTCTCTGAGCGAGCCTCGGTGGCGCGAGCCAGGTAATGGAACGTGCGACCGTTGTGTCAGTTTACCTTTATACCGTTAAATAATGCACACCTGCTCATATTATTACATTATTACTCAGTTTAACCCGTAAAAATGAACACCAGAGGCGATATTCAACATTTAATTAATTACAAATCCACAGATAGGTCAAAATATATCAATATCGCGAGTGGTAAAGTGCACGAGAACCTCTTTAATGTCGCTTTAAACCAACTTTTGACTGTCAAAACAATTAAATAACCCCAAAATATTGTTGCCAAATGTTACATTTGCTTTGCATCTCACATCTCCACCTCCCTGCAGCCCTGCCTGCACGAGTTTTTTTTTTTTAATCCCCTCCGGTATTCAGAAAAAAAAAAAAACTTCTGGCAAAGTGCCTCAGTCCACACAAAAGCTCCCAACTTTTTGCAAATTAAATATATCATATTTATTCATATACTTGTGGATTAGTGTGAAAAGGTTTTTACTGACCTGTAAAGGAGAACACTGCGAATAGAGTCGAAGTCCTCCAAGTTTTTAGAGAATGAACCTCCATCTATAGAAATGTTAAACATCATTTGTGTGTCATGTTTCCGCCGGCCAACAACGCTGCGTTCACTTTCTGAAGATGCAATTTAAAACTCCACAAAGGGTCCAAAAGAAAAGCACGGGTAAAAATGAATCAATTTTCTCTGCCTCCGTATGAAGTTTTCTAACCGCATGCAACAGCAACAAGACCAGAACCAATCCTCCTCCCGATTCTCACGTCAATCACTGACACGGAGTAGTTGAACGGTTCAACACCATCTCTGTTCAAAGACAGAATAAAACCCACTGGTGCTTTTCTCTTTTTTTCTCTCTCTCTCTTTTTTCTTCTTCAAGTTTTGAGTGTTTCACCAGGCCAACAGGGCGGAATCTGTCCCAGCAGTCTTCTTGGCAGGCAGGTGGAGTAAAAACCCGCCTACTCAGGGCTCCCAACAACAAAAAAAGGCTCAGCAGACAAGCCCACATTTGTATTTTTAATAATATATATTTAAAAAAAAAAGAGTCTGGGGAAATAACTTCACCACGCGTATCCTTGGCTATAGTCCCGACAACAAATCACACACACTCCTATTACACCGTGATGGAGGAAACACTGGAGTCATTTAGTTTGGTAAACGCAGCAATAAACTTTGATTCATATTGCGGGTTGTTTTCATGCCAGGACGATGTGGCACTGTCATTTCCATCGGTTTTAAATACAATAGCCGAACATCTAAAACATTATTACGCAAGCTTAAAAAGTCCCTATATTGTGGAGGAGATTTATTTAAAATGTGGTTCAGCAAAAAAAAAAAAAGAATACCGGATGGCATATATTAAAATAACACAAGTATACTACAATGAGTAAAAGTGGTTGGTTACTTTACATATCTATATCTATCTATCTATATTATTATGATTATTATGATCGTTATATACTGTTATTATTACTATATGCCGTTTTAACACACCTCCCTCTTACCATCAGTATTATTACCGTCATCTTGCCACTGCACCTTATCTACCTATTTATCTTGTGTTTTTAAGTGTCCTTGTCCCATTCTGTTTATTTTTGTATATACATATTTTTATATGTAGTATTTGCCATATTTATATTGTTTATATATTTTAGATTTGTTCACAGTCTTCTTATATATCTTTCTAACTCGTATACATTTTTATATTTTATATTTCATGTATATTGCTGTTTGCACCAGGGATATGAGGGAAACACTACTTCAACTCTCTCTATGTCCTGCATATTCATATGGCAGTATTGACAGTAAAGTGCATGAACACTAAAATCACATACACATTGAACACATGCGTATATTAACTGAGTATATATGATGCTGACTTGGTTAGCAGACCACGGTGAGCATGTATCACCATGAATGTAGCACTTTTTCAGCACGAGTTACAGTCTATTGTTATAAAATATAAATTTTGTCATTAAACATCATTCCGCAACCACTCTGATCATACTCCTTCCCTCATTGTCCCCGAGGAGACAGTGAACGGTCATCAAAAGCACAGAGCGTATGAAATAAATCAAGTCTCTGTGCCCGCTTCGCGCTCAGAAAGGAGTATCACCGGCTCTTCATCGTGGTTGACGAGACCAATCACTTTAGAAACACATTTCTCAAGTCAAAAACTATAGAAATGATCCCTGAAAGTATAGTCTTAACGAAACACTCCTCTGGCCCAACCACTAGTATGTCGACACTGACGTCCTCGGTCACGGTGCTCACATCCAAACACCAAACAACAGATGTTTAAATGAGTAAAAGGGTTATAAAGTATATTTAAAAAAAACAATAACAAGTGTTAAAAACCTTTATATGTTAAATAATTTAGAAATTATCTTTATTCTAAATACCCACAATGCTGTCTGGTGGCATATATCCCACCTCCTCGTCTCTCATTGGTTACTACAAGGCAGCATGGCAGCGTGTTAGCCTCAAATGCTAACAACAACGCGGGGTATAATGATTGTTTTAGAGCCGAGGGTTAAATCAATATTAAAGATGTGTACACTGGCTGGATGGTGGTGTCACGTAGTGTAAAACAAGTCTACATAGAAATGCTGACACAGAGGGAAAGGCGAGATATTTATAATTTAATGTTAACAAGAGCTACATCGTAAGAGCCCACGTGTGCACCCGCTTTTGGCTTCCGACTACAAGAACGAGATTACACGATAGTTCCTCCTCCAAATATCGCGGAAATAGAACTTACCTCAAAACATTTTAAATCTTTGAAAACATACAGAACATTAAATAAATAAATACTTATTCATTTGAGGTTAACTAATTAGGTGTTAGTGACTTACTAGATACTTTTATGCAGCAGTTTGAGTAGACAAGCAGAACACGTGTATTAAAATGAGTTTTTAGACTTGCAGCATTATCCAATGCCAATTTCTCTGCAGTGTGGCTTTAACGGTGGTTACAGGATGGTTTTCTAGGAAGATTTCACTTCCTTTTTTCTTCATTATTACCCTTGTTACACACAAACATCTTTTACCATGCTAACTCATTACTTTCATCTCTCATACTCACTGGAGCTTAAAGATTTTAAGAAGTTTGCAGTGCTTGTCTCGAGATGAACTTTTAAAGAGTGATGCAAAGATACTGCAATAAAAGAATTAAGCAATTATATATATAAAAAAAATAGTATAAAGAAGCTTAGATTTCTTGAATCCCAGCAATAAACATTTATCCAAGAGCAAACACGATGGACACAAACAGGAGTTTGAAAAGCTCCAAAAAAGTACTTGTGAGGATGCAGTGTGCATTCAAAACCCACAAAAAATTATGACGAAGCATACATGTCAGAGCATGAGGAACTCGTTTCTCGACAGGAAGCCTGTAAAAGGAAATGAATGATGAATCCACTGGATTACAAATGCAAGAACAGATGTTTCTATTTTTTTTTTTCAAACTTCTCTGGAAATTGTGTCACTCTGGCTGGGTGTACAAAAAGGAGGCGCAGAGGACATGGGGATCACAGTCTTGCTTATTTTACCTCAAAGGAGGCAAAGGAGGGACTCTGCAGAGGGACAAAGCTTTGCTTCACTTCAGAGATTCAGCAGGACTTATTTCTACCATTCGAGACAAAGATGATGACTAATGCAGTCCAGTGCATCATTATCCTGGCATGCACTGCCATCCTAACTTCATCAGCAGCACGTAAGTGTGCCAATTTGTTGGCTTTATTTATTGCTGATTGATTTATTGCTGAATTCCTGCACGTGCAACATATCAGGAAACACTTAAAAGTGAATTTACTTACACTGCCTGTCTTCTTTTTTTTCAGCCAGGGTAATATGCTGCTTAAGCGCACCCAAGACTGTACGTGTACCTTTGAAGGACATTGTGAGCGTCACAGAGTATCCTCCTCGTCCATACTGCAACAGGAAAGAAGTCATGTGAGTACTTGCAAGAATATCTAGACAATAGACAACATAGAAAGTATGTTTCAGTTGTTTTACATTAAAGCTCTCTCTTTTTCTACAGTATTACACTGAAAAATGGCCGCACAGTGTCGCTCGACCCAAATGGAAGATACACCAAAGCAGTCCTAAAATGGTAAGACATGGTGCGCTTCTGAAGTAATATTCATGTAATTAGATAAGATAAGAAAAAGTGTTAATTAATAGGTCACGAGTCAAAAAGAAGTGAAACCCCTGTCTCAAATGATTTCAAATTTCAAATTAAAGGTTAAACATGACGTGTTTTCTTCACAGGATAAAGGCACGTGAAGCTGCGAAAAACGCCGTTGCATCTAAAACAACCACAGCGACAGAGACACAGACAGCGACGGTCTCAGAGACAACGACGGCGTCACCGACAGTGACCGTGCCAGAGACGGCGACAGTGTCATCGTCGTAGACAGAGACAGCGTCAGTGTTATCGATGATATCACAATGCCAATTGCATGCAGTAATCATAATCAATAACATATAACATAATAACAATTAAGTATCAGTAATAATTAATGTATTAAACAGTTTTATATATCTGTGTTACACTGTCCTCTTCTGGTGTGTGAGCAGAAATGTAAACTGTCACACGGTGGATGAACCCAGTATGTTTCTGTAATTATTTTAAACACCACAAAACACCAAATTTAACCATTCAAACACGTTTAATCATGAATGAATAAAACTTCTTGTTGGCCACGCCCCTTTGAGTTTGTTTACTCTGACGTCATTCTCATGCGCCGCTCACGTGTTCGCAACCTGGAAGCGACTTCGACCTCTTTTTTTCTCTCCATGTGAGGTTTGTTTTTCACTCTTTCTGCTTCTACATCACCAATGTGTCGCTTTTAATCTGCCGGCAACACGAATATGACCTCCAAACACACACGAGCGTCCTCTCTGTTCATTCACGCACACTCGGTGTTCCTCCAGATCACGGGAGAAATATCTGGACTTGGACAGATCTGGAGGAGCTCAGCTGACTGAGATGGCACAGACCTGTCCAGGTGTGTGTGAAATGCAGCTGAATGGAGTTTCAGAGGGGATGGAGCTGCTGCAGATAGACGTGGACACTGATGTGGTGGAAGAGAGACCAGGGAGAGGAAATGCAGCATGTTCAGTAAGTCTGTTTACTGAACCTTCGTTTGATTTAAGGACTACAGAGCTGGACTAATACATGTTTCCAGTTCTCCTTATTTCATTATTATATTCTACATTATATTGTATTGCATTCCTGAAATCTGCGTGGGTTCCCTCCAGCTTCCTCCCACAGTCCAAAGACATGCACATAACAGGTTTATTGGTGACTCTAAATTGCCCGTACGTGTGAATGAATTTTTGTCTCTATGTGGCTTGTGATGAGCTGTCGACTTGTCAAGGGGCAGCTGGGATTGGCTCCAGCCCTCGTCACCCTAATAAACATGAGCAGTTGCAGATAATGGATGATTTTAACCATAAAACAGCTGAATTAAATGTAGCAGCTCTCGGGATCGACATATAAAAACTGTCAAAACATGAGAACAGCAAGATAAAATATAAAAGTATCTGAAGTCTACGAGTACATCAAAAACCTGAATGAAATACAGAGTATTTATATCACGATGGTTTGAGACAGATCAAAGCAGGTTGATCTCATTTGTGTTTTTTTTTTTGTGTGTGTGTTTGTAATTTTCATGTTTTCTTCCTACTTCCGTTGATAAAATACACAATTCCTCATGATTTCAGAAACTTTTGTGACCAATTGGGTTTGATATGTTCCCAAAGAACTTCAACCAAGTTCAAAAAATCATTGTTCACGTGCTGAAAGTCAAGCCTTTCCTGAAATCCCTGTTTTTTCACCTTAAATTAGTAGAATCTCATAAAAATCTGTGGATATCTCGAGTGTTCCCGCACTGTTAATGCCGTTCTGTCTGTCCGATGATCAGAGGAATGTGCTGAGGAAGCAGCGCAACTGGGAGAGGCAGGTAGCAGCCAAGAAAAGCAAGAGGAAAGAAGAGAAGCAGAGGAGGAAGCTCAACCGCGAGGAGTCAGGTGAAGATCGAGTGAAGAGCGAGGAGACATTCCACTCTAGAGTTTCTATAACTAGAACACGTCTCTGCTGGGTTATTGTCATGCAGGTGCTCGTGCTGGCAGTCCTCAGTTCACCAAACGGGTCATGAAAGCGATCACCAAAGAGCGTTTAGCCAAGGCTCAGTCCACGGGACCCAAACTCTGTGTCGACCTGAGTATGACAGACAGCATGTCTGACAAGGTAAGAAAACACAGAGAAACAAACAAAACACAGAGATGTTTACCTGTCTGCTTTTATTACGCTTCCTTTAACTGTGTGTGTGTTTGTGTGTGTGCTTCAGGAGATAAGCCGACTGGCCGGCCAGTTAAGACGGCTGTACGGGTCGAACAAGAAGGCGGCGCGGCCGTTTCACGTTTTCCTGACAGACCTGAGAGAGGACAGCCGTCTCTACAGAGAGTGCCTACGAATGAACGACGGCTTCCTGAACTACACGGTGATTGTAGCAATATAGCAAACAGGCTTTTACACCAAAGAGACAGACACACAGGATAAAAATAAGACTGGTAGGAGACACCGGGGCAGATCTTGAACCCACTGGAGGGACTATATAACCCATCTAGCCTGGGAACACCTGCCCACACTGGAATCTGGGAATGGTATATAAGAAAAACGTAAATTAAAAGCCAGAGAATAAAAGTGGGTCTTTTAAAAGCATCATCAGACTCAGCCCGTTTAGTGGCTGCTATCAAAAACTCGACCCGGCCTCTCTTTTTTTTACTTCTTAGAACGAGGCACAACCAAAGTGCCACGGTGGGATGATCTGAGGGTTTAGCGGTGCTTCAGGGTGTGAGAAGTTATCAGATACATGAGGGGGCGAGAGAGGACAAGTTTGCAAGGATTCAATTTGATCCTGAAGTGAACGGGAAGCCAGTTTAGGGATACTTGAAAAGGGGTGATGTGTTTCTTGTTTCTTGGACTTTGTTAGTAACCGAGCTGCGGCATTTTGAATGAATTGTTGACGGGAAATGGCAGCCTGAGATCTGCACAGGTAGAGTGAGTTACAGCAGCCCAGCCTGGATGGTATTAGTGCGTGAATGAGTCTTGAGTGGGTGATAGGAAGTGGCTGATTTTGGAGATGAGTGGGAAGAAGTTGACCCCTGACAACAGTTTGTCTGTTAAAACTTAGAACTGGTATTTTCTAAGTTAAAAGTTTTAGAGTTTACCATGAGAGAAGCAACCTGGGCGTTGTTTCAGCCTAAAACCACGTTAAATAAGCTGTAATCTGCAGAAGACACTTTGAAGATTCAGCTTTCATTTGGACCACAAACATCCACTACTTACAGAACACCTCATCTATAAGACCAGGAGCAGTTTGAATATTCAGCAACAGCCTCTGATTATTTCTTATTTTCATTTTTCAGCTGGACATAACAGAAGAAAGCTGTCTGGACCTTTTCCCTGCAGAAACCGTCGTCTACCTCACTCCAGACGCTGACGAAGGTTTGAATTGTCTCAAACAGCATTCAGGAATAAAATCCCTCTCTCTTCAGAGCGTTTGAAGTTCAGAGATATGTTAAATACATCATTTGCCCAGCAGAGGGTGCAACCAGACCATCTGATCAGAGAGAACGACCGCTACATCTTACAGTACACTGCTGCTACTGCTGATATGAGTACTAACACTTTATTAAATAATGTTCTCAAGCTTCCACTTATAAAAACACAAACACAGTGTTAGATTAAAGTCAAAAACATCATTTTTCAGAACAAAGCTCACAAAAAGTCGGGATATTCAACTTCAGGTTGAGATTTATGGAAAATGTAAAAAGTTCATGCTGCAGTGATATTAGATCATTATCAGGGCATGCAATGGTAGACTAGACGCCTCACGCTGTTCACAAGCCGACCTGTTGTAACCTGATGATGACACTGTGTGACAGTCTACACTCAGCGGAGTGCATCCCGTTTGAAGCCTCGGCTGATAGGCCGTCATCTTGTTCTCACGATGTCAAAACGTCAACAGCAGGATGAAGACGATAAATACAAACTCACAGAACCAGAACCATTCGCGGATTTGTCACTTGTTGTGATTTTGGCAGTTAATTGCCGTGTCAGAGTACAGCACGTTGTGCAATAAATGCGGGAACACTGAACGGTTTGACACGTGCGCTCAAAAGTTCAGAGAAGATCAAATTAACCTGTGGAGTAAAGAAATCTGAATATCCCTAACTTTCTGTGAGTAGCGTATGTCCATCTGCACTCGTATGTTCATATATAGTGTTTTCGCTCATTTGTTTTTCTTTGATGATTCATCTTCTTTTATTTCAGCGTTGGAAACAGTCGATGCTGACAAGGTTTACGTCCTCGGAGGCCTCGTGGATGAAAGCATCCAGAAGGTATTCAGCATTATGACAGCAGCTCTGATAAACTCGAAATGACTGATTAGGTTTTTTTCTTTTTTAATTTGATTTGAGTCCTCTTTATCTTGTCTCTCGTCTCCTCCTTTTATCTTGAGATTATATTAGTGCATGTGTGTCATGTTAAATGTTGGCCTTCTACCAATTTGTCTGAGCGTGTCCCCCGCCCCGCAGAAGTTGAGCTTCTCGAGGGCCAGAGAGCTGAGCGTCCACACGGCGAGGCTGCCCATAGACGAGTACATGGTGAAGAAAGACAATGCCAAGAACTTCCACTCAAAGATCTTGGCTGTTAATCAAGGTGGGGGATTAATTCATGATCATTTACAAGACAAGTTGTTATTGTAGTTATTAGTAATACTTTCCCTCTCTGTCCACAGTGTTTGACATCTTGTTGACGTTCTGCAGCACTGGGAGCTGGACAGAGGCCCTGCAGGCATGGTTCCCACAGGGGAAGGGTTATGTTGTTACAGCAAATGATCCACAACTCCCTTCATGTCAAACTGACTCATGACACAATGTGATAAGTGCTTTCTGTTTAACATTTCTTTTTACTGGGCACACTGAAACTAAACAAAATATCCTGTTTTGTTCTTTTTTTTTATTAATTATTAAAAGTTTTACTCTTTGCCAGGAGTCATTTTTATTGAGTTTATAGTGAACAAATAAGAGACAGAAATGACGACGAAATTATCTTTAGAATGAGAAATCTCTTTTGTTTTTTTATGTGCCTCCCTGTAAAGAGTAAGTCCTCGTGCAAACATATGAACATGATGAACTGGTGACTCATCCCAGGTTGTACCCTGCCTCTTGCTCAGCGCTTGCTGGGATTGGCTCCAGTCGTCATTTTGCCTCGGAGGGCTTTACCATCTGGCCACAGGGAGTGACGACCTCTGTCCTTAGAAGAAAAAAAACTTTTAACAGGGACAAAAAGGTGGAAGAAACCTCAGGAAGAGCCACAGAGGAGGGATCCCTCTCCCAGGACGGACAGACGTGCAATGGATGTCACATGATAGAATGATTACAGTAGCAGTGGAACCTGTGATAGAGTTAGAGAGACACAGATGCACAGCAGCAGCAGATCAGAAACTAACTATGAACTGTAAAGGAGATATGGTAGCAATAAAATGACAGTAATAATATATGTAGTGAACGTCATGCAGGACCACAGCAGCAGGATCAGCACGAATCAGCACCAATGAGAACCTGCTGGATGAGAGAGCACAGAAACTCCAGGGAAGAAGTTTAGTTAGTAACATGCATTAATGAGATGTGTATGTCTACAGATGGTGGTGGTGATGGGGAGAGAGGGAGAGAGAAAATGACAATGACAAAAGATCCAGGAATCGGGCAACCGAGAATGAGATATATAATGTATGCGGTCTCCAGTGGATCTGCATTTTACTGTATAATTACTGTATAGAGCAAATTGCTGATCCGTTGATTTGTTCACTTTAATACTGTTTATTGTTTGTTAAAGGCGAAAAAAAGTGTCGTTATTCTCACCATAATTAATTATACACAGTTGATATGGTGCAACATTTATCTGAAGTAGTCTTGAGTCTTGGCTTCGATTTCACAAGCATGACCTTTAAATGAAGGGATATTTATGAAAAACGTGAATGCTGATGTCAAGTGAAAACCAGATCCAGATGTGGGGTATTCATGCTGAAACATATCCTGATATGAAGCTTTCACTGACTCAAGGATCCACCTAGAGCGTCTTTATCTGATTGTCAGTGGGTATATTGTAGTATTGCTTCATTACCTAGCTGTACTTGTTTAAACAAGCATGCCAAAGTTTGAAGGAGTTTGAAAGATTTCAAAGTTTTATCTCTGAGACAAACGTATTCTAAAAAACAGACCCGAATCCAACAATTATCAGACAAAATGTTGTTTATGTTTTGTCTTTGTTTTGGTTTTGTCTGGAAACACTGAGCAGTAACAATGGTATTTAAACAGTTGAGAGGTCCCAGCTTGCAATTAATCCATGCAGAAGTGAAGCCTATAAACTGCAGTTCCTCAAACGTCCACTTGAGGCTGGTTCCAGAAGTGAGTCAGTCTCCATAAGTCCCCATGTTCAAATGACTTCACAGCAGAAATAAACATGTTTACAGCCTGGTACAAAAACAGTTTTGGTCTCTATAGCTAATTTTCCTGTTCATGACAACTGTACTGAAGGTGAATTTATATACAACTCACCTGTTCAGATTATATTAAGGCTTAAAGTTATGCAGGATTAAGACATTTTATCCTGCAGTTTCACAACCACAGAGGTTCCTGCATGCTCCATCTACATTCCACATCTGCCAATTTTTAAAATACCCTGCAGGCTGCAGAGGCAGGACTGCCAGGATTGCAAGTCCATATAACTTGCTTGGGAAAAGGAAACTTGGCTGTAACCATACCGGATACATTTGGCTCTGAACGACCTGCTTGCCTTGACTGGTGATGGTTAATATGAGGTGTAAATGATTGTCAGTAACTGTAAATTACCTTAGACCCGTTATTAATTTTTGTAGATTTTTTATAGGTGTTCCTGCAAAACAAATTTCCCCTTGAGGGCCATGAAGCTGAAGCCCTCTACAGCATAGAAATATTGTACAAGAGGATATCTGAATGCAAGAAACAACACATTTTACTTGTTAAACATTCATTTATTTTTCTTTTAAAGCAATAGATGGTTTCATTGGGAATGAAAGTAATCAGTAAGTTCTTGCTGTTATTGGAGAAGCTTGAACAAAAAGAGAATTATATAGCAATGATATGTTACATATTAGAATATGACATCCAACATCTGCTTTCAAAAGGTCATACAACCAGAACTTTCTAGACATGATTTACATTTCAGGTCTCACCTGACTTTTTACAAACGCAATTTAAACATCTCGTGCACGCAAAGTTGATTGCATACATTACATTCATACACCAGCCTCCTCCCAAAACTTAAACAATATCCAACTTTCAGTAGAAATACAGTTCTGAAATGAAAACATCAAGAAACCAAAACCACATGCACAAAAAATGTATCTGATTTACACAAACCGGGTTAAACGTTGCGTGTCATATTTAAAGTAAAACAGCAATGGCTCATAGCTGCAGAAATGAGTTGCTCTCAATAGCTTTATTTGCAAAATGACTTTGATTTGCGGCTCAGTTCTTGGGAAGTGTCCCTCCTTGCACATGGAGTTGTCTCTCAAGGACAAAGTGAATTAGCTTCTTCACCCAGGAGGACCGTGGATTTAGGCAGACCTTCTCCCCGCTCGCCAGTCCAGCTCTGAATAATAAAACACTTCATATCATGAGTTCAAAAGCGACCACAACCCTCTTCATTATATTTCCCCAAACAATGATCTGAATCTGTTCAGGCAAGGCAGGAATGGAAGTAACGCAAAGACTCTCAGATCTGTGTTAAAACAGTTGTTTGTGATTGTGTAATTGCAATAAAAAGATAATTTATAACACATCTACACATTTGTAGAACCTCCTGCCAAAACATAAGCCATCCTCAAATCTTCTCTGTTGGCAAGCGTTCAACTGTGAAAGAAAACAAGATGAGGAAGCAGGATTATGGCCTGACTGAGCTTGTCCAGGCGATGTGGTGATAACTACATGGAAAGTAAATGACCAAAATGGAAGAGTGCCACAAGTGACGAAGCACACCCGCTGGCCAAGTTTCAGTGAGGAAGATTGTCTCCTTGCCTCTTTGAGTTACGTATGTCTGAGAGCAATATGAAGCAATACGCCTTTATTTGGTAGTTTGCTGTGTAGAGATGGGGAGGTTTGACATGAAACAGAGGTTTTCCAGCTAAAATCAAACCAGGAAAGGAATGTAGCCACTTTGGGAGAGATGACAACATGGGAAAACTTAAACTGAGGCAGCAGTTTTTTGTAAAAAAAAAAAAAAAAAAAAAAAAAAAAAATACAGCTAGCTTGTCTTACACTCTTAATTTTAGACAAGTAAAATGATCCCAACATGGTGATCAGTTGATAGGTTGGATTTGAGGAACAATGCTGACCTCAGTTTGATGACTGTGGGGACATCTTCAGATGATGCTGACTGACATTTCCTGAGAGGCGCTGTGCTTACAGTGCTTTAACATTAACACAAGCGAGATTCACATTTGAACTCTCCACAGAACATCTGTCAATCGTTTGTAAAGGTGGGCGTGTGTCCAGGGCAAGAGCAGGCCTGTGATAAACACACATTCCCACGCTCATGCTGCAAGATCCAGTTTGAGCTTATAAAAAAAAACCGCAGTAGCACAAACGCTGTTTGTCAGTTCATGAAGCTACAGTGCCTGATTTCTTACTTTTTTTTGCATATTTATCACACTTAAATGTTTAAGATCATCAAACACGTGTTAGTATTAGACAAAGATAACCAAAGTAAATATAAAATGCTTTTTAGTTTTTAAATTATGATTTTGGTTATTAAGAGAAAAGAGCTATCCAAACCTACCTGGCCCTGTGTGAAAGAGTAATTGTTAAATCATGAACTCACTGTGATGAAACATTTTTTTTTATTTTTGAAAGATGAGTTCAATTACACTGTCCACACCCAGGCCTGATCACTGCCAGACGTGTTGAATCCAGAAATGACTTCAACAGAACCTGTTCGGCTGAGAGATCTCACACAACAACACATCACGCCGCCGTAATCTCAAGAAGTTCAACAAAAGCATTGACGACTGTCCGGAAAGAGTTACAGAGCCATTTCTAAAGCTTTGGGACTCCAGTGAACCATCCTGACAGCCATTATCCACTAATGGAGAAACCCAAGAGCGTTTGACCTTGACGAACTGATGGCTGGATGTTCTCCTTCAGGGTTTTCAGTAGAGACCAGAATTCATGGTTCCAGCAGTTACTGCATTTTTTAAAATGTTCAACTTTTGTCTCATCAGTCCACTGAGTATTTTCCTTAAGTCTCAGGGATCATCGAGGACTTTTTTTTTTTTTGGCAAAAGTGCCTTTGTGTTGTTTATGGTCAGCGGTGGTTTTCAGCCCTGCCTCTTTCTTTTTTTTCGAGTCATGAACATTGACCTTTACTGAGCTAAGTGAGACCTGCAGTTCTTAGGAAGTTGTTCTGGGTCCTTTTGTGACCTTCTGGATGAATTATTGCTGCGCTCCTGGAGTATTTTGTTAAGGTGGCCATCTTGGGAAGGAAAGATTTCTGCATTTGTTCATAACACTCATCATGGTTCGCTGGAGTCCCAAAGCTTTAGAAATGGCTCTATAAATCTTTCCAGACTCACAGTCGTCAGTGATTTTTTGTTTTTTCTTTTGTTGAACTTCTTCAGATCACGGCGGCGTGACGTGTTGCTGTTTGAGATCTCTCAGCCTACTTCACTTCACTCAAACAGGCTCTATTGAAGTGATTTCTTTTTTCTCTTAATAAATGAAATCATTTTTTGTCTAATATTAACATTTGTTTGATGATCTTAAACATTTAAGTGTGATAAATATGCAAAAAAGTAAGAAATCAGGAAGGGGGCAAATACTTTTTCACGGGACTGTAAGTGAAAAAAAAGCCACAGAACTGATGGAAAAGGGTCAAATAGATACTTTAAATCCACCTGACTTATCATTAGAGTTGAATTGGTTAACAGAAAATGGAATTGGCAACAACTGTGGCCGTAATCAAGAGTTTTATAAATTCTGACACCTGGACTGTCCAAAAAGTTTGTAGAGATTTGTAAAAACTTTTCATTCTTCTTTTTTTTTTTAAATGTACAATTAACTGTTTATATAATTATGTGTTTTAAGTGTTTTTTTGTGGCATCTGAGTATTTAGATCATTATGTAGGGAGACAATGTTTACAGAATGTGCAATTAAATGTTAATTGTAGATAAAAATTGAACTAAAATCTAAACTTTTTAACATTTTTATTCATGTTTTGGACCTTCTGGAAGACTTTACAGACTTCCAAGCATAGTCTAAATGTCTCACTTGACGCTATCTGTCTGTTTGTTTTGTCTTTGACTTTATGTAAACTCACATCACTTCTGTATCCGGGCAGTGAGGCCCTTCGGGGACAATCTTGATGCTCTTCAGGTTGTCTGGCGGAATGATCCTCGACTCCACCTGCAGGCACCGACAGTGCGTGTTGTAGTCCCTGCTGATCGGCGGCATACCTGACATCAGACAGACAGTTTCAGTCACAATACTGATTTGACCGGTTTAAACAGATACATTCATCGCTCGGCTACTCCTCCTCTGCATAGTTTTTACTAAATCCCTCGTGAAAATGATTGCAGACTGCAAACAAACAACACTTTGGCTGCTGTTGGTGTTCTTATGGTGATTTTACGAGTGTAAAGGTTTTGCTGAGATTCCACTTATCAGCTTAAGTTAACTCAAGTTGAAACAAACACTGGGGCAGATTAATCCTGTATTTATGCAATCATCAGTCACGCCTTCTGCAACATGACATGAAGAAAGAATAATGTAATTTTTCTTTCTCGTAAAGCTTTGTCAGTATCAGTGTGAGATCCCCCTCCTACTCTATTTGTAATGCTTGCAACTCCTGTTCCCTTTTTTTATTGAACTGGAAACCTGCCTGTCCATCTATTTATCTATTATCTGTAACCGCTTATACTCATCAGGGTCACAGGGACGCTGGAGCCACTGTGGAGCCTGTTGTGGAGAAATTGCTGAAGTCAAATGTCAGTGGTGAGGTCAGGAAGGAAGAAAGTATTCTCTGATGTCTTATGCCGTATTATTTATTGACACTTGATCAAGGAGAATTAGAGACACTCTCATAAAGCATCAGAAGTGCCTGAGTCGGTCTCACATTCTGCCAAACTCATGCTGATGGATAGACTTTAAACCCCAAGATAACATCACAAATGCTATATGCCCAGGGACGGTGTCATCGTCAACATATTTTGGTCTGGAGACACAGATGTCTGTTTATGCAGACTGGAATGTCAATGGCGAGCTACCTATTATGTCTAAGCATGCAGCACCAGAGTTCTTCGACCCTGGCCACCACAGTGTTGAGATAGACTGGCACCTACTGCTGCCAGTCAAAGCCAAACAACTAATACTGCTGAGGGCCTCAAGGCCCACACGTGACTTCATGCAACCTTGTGTAATGTGTCTGAATGTTTATGTGATTTGTGTCTATGTGTGTGCATTTATTATATTCCAATTAAAAGTATATATGTGTCACTCAGAACACCATAAGAAAGGAAAATTCCATAACAGAGCCTACCCTGGACAATTTGCCTGCTCATCACAGGGCACATAAACAAGCATTCACACTCACATTCACACCTATGGCAATTTAGAGATGCCAATCAACCTGTTAAGTGCATGACTTTGGACAGTGGGAGGAAGCACCGGAGTGCCCAGAGAGGACCCATGCAGACACGGGGGGAGAACATGCAAACTCCACCGGGAAACTGAAGGAGGCGACGGTGCTAACCACTGCGCAGCTGTGCTTCCCAAGCTAAAGTCCAATATGATGAATAATATTAAAAGGCGGGGTATCAAATTCCATGACAATGTAAGTAAAGTTGCTGCTGTGCAACTAAAATGCAGAGAGGATGCAAGCACACGCACACAGCTCCAGATAGCAACACTCACAACTGTCCTGCTACTATAGCTAACATCACAATAACAGCATATCATGAGAAATTATTGAGACTAAGCTCAATGTTTGTAGGCAAGTAATCTAACCGTAACCCGGCAAACAAATCCTGGATTCATCATCATGTTTTGTGGTTTCATCTAATCCACTTTGTTCGAGTTTTATTCATCCGTGAAGCCTTGTATTAAAGGTTTACTGAAGCTTGGCGAAGGTGAATGGAGGATTCATCAATACACTTGTCATGCCATGAGGCTCTTATCACAGTTTCACAACTACTCTTTGTCCCTTTAGTCTACAAACAAGGAAATGTGTTCACCCTTTAATGGTGCCCTCTGATTCTGTACCTGTCTGTCCTATCCTCTGACCTCGGTTACCATATTAACGATCAAAAGGCTGCCGGATTTCTTTTCTGTTTCCATGAATCAAGTGCTGACAGGATCACTTTCTAACTGCTTTCATCACAATCACTCGCCTCTGGATTGTGACATTCTTATGATTGGCACTTCTCCATTTCTGCTTCTTCTTTTCAGCTGTTAGTCCTTTTCACTACCTTAGTCTGAAGTTCAACTGAGTGATACACAGCGATCGTCTTTTTGCTATTTCTACCATCTTATCTGACTGTTTTAAATATTTAACCAATATTAACATTTATGAATGAATTTATGAATGTATTCGGTTACATCCTTAAAAACATCTTCAAATATCTTATGTCAGTGTAAAATAAAATATAAACATATAAAATATAACACCACTTAGATGAATGAGCTAATGCGGCTTGAACCCGTCCCATTTCTGCACTTAAAGCACTTCGTCTTTTCTTTTCATTGCACAATAACATTTTTTTTTTACACGTGTCACATCAGTGAGTTCATTATTCAGTCATGCTCTAACACCAAACAACTTCAAGTATCCAAATACTGTATATCCAGGAGAAGGTGCAGAATATCTATGTTCATCCCCCCCCCCCCACCCCCTAGAAGTCACTGCTGTGTAATTTGTTTTATATAACAATGATTTGCACACTGGATATTATATAACATTCTTGCACAATCTTATTGGTAAATGTTTCCTTCTTGCAGCGTTTCATATTTTTTCTCAAACCCTGTTTGCGACATCCTGCAATAATATTTAAGCTTTGACAACAAACTCCTCATATTTCCAAACATGTCAAACATATTTAGCTGAAAAGTTGAAAAGTTGCTGACTTCTAGATATTTACCCGCCATTTCAGTCTTACATTCAACCGTTAAACAGCAACAAAATATCAGTTTGTCGACTTGAAACATTCATTCACGGATACATTTTCAAGGTACTTTTACTTTATTAGAGTTTAACTTAATGGTGTTTTATACTCCACTACATCTTAGAGAGGGAAATATTGCACTTTTTACTCCAGTCAGTACTTTGCAGATTAGGATTTAACATATAAAAACATCTAATTAAATATAATGATTATATAATAATGTGATTATTATTATTTAGATCTTAGAGATAGAAGATACTTAATGTCTCACAGGTTAAGACCTCAGGCAACAAAACAAAGACATGTTTTTGTATTAAAAGGGGCTAAAACCAACAAAACCACAAGTGCCATTATGTTAAGTGCCCAATCTCTAAATCTACCCAACATAACCATAATGGAATCGATTGTTCTCTGTTTTTTACACTGAGATATTTCCCGGAAAAAGGGGATTTATCACTGGTTAGTGATAGCCAGAAACCGGTGTGAAACAGTGCCAGACCACCAGCTTATCTTTTGGCATCAAGCTGAATACTTTGCTGTTAAAGCACAAACCCTGTCTCCAGCCAAATGAGTTTCAGATTCCAAACAGCTGAGGTGTCACACTTCTGACCGAATCTTTTCACAGGAATGCTCACAGGAATGTTAGTCTCTCCTCTTACCGGTAATGACGACAAGCAGGGTGCCGAACACGAGCAGGATGCAAGTCTTCATCTTGTTTGAAGCGCTGTGTTGAGTTCAGTTTAACTGAGACTGATACCAAACAGCTGTTGTGACTCTCTTTATATACACTTTGTGCTTATACGTACTGTGATCATGTGCTAATTGGGAACTTAGTAGTGGGAAATCTAAGAAAAAAAAAGCTTTGGGCATGTATGTGTGTGCACGTTGGTTTCACTATGGTGCACTCACATGTGCAGCAGGAGGTAGTCATGGGATGGTGGATTCAGGGACAGACTAGAGGCCCCGTTGAGGTTAAGATAAAGCATGCTGGCCAGAAAACTGAGTCATGCAGCTGTAGTGTGTCTGTCTGGGTGGTCAGCCCACAGCTTGAAATCTTATCTGTATGTCATAACCCAAGTCTAATAAAATGATCATAAGACACTAACAGTTTTACCTGTGGCTACTGTGCGCATGATCTGTACGTTGTTTTTATCCCCTGTGGGCTTGTCCTGACCTTGTATACACAGCACAACACACTCACTGTGAAATAGTCCCTCGGTTTTTAGTGTTTTTCTCACTTCCTTTTGGCCTCAGTTTGTGCTGTTTTGATCTGACTGCTATAAACCAAAAATTTACCAACGAGGAAAAATACCACAAATGTTAACAGTTTTTCTCTGTGATGTCTCATTTCTTTTTCAGCTTAGTTCTCTTTTTGTGGTTTAAAGTAACATCTAGTGTTTGTTTTAACATTCACCCAATCTTTCTTTTCAAGGTTAAATCACAGCGACCCCCATCATCATCCTCCTCCTCCTCCTTCAGGGTCAAGATGAAGCCATCATCTGCGTCGTTTCATTCAGTTTGTTTAAAGATTTCAATTCAGTCTCTGACAATAAGAGTATAATATTTGTATCTTGAACGCCAAAGTGATTATTTGGCCTCCTACCTGGAATTTTCATACATTTTTTCAGTTTAGTGAGAATAGCGGGTTATATAATATTATATGTGACAAAGATTGCAACTGAAAGTCAGTATTTCTGATGACAAAGCGATTTCAGAGAAATATTACTCCCTTATGATTCAAACCATGTGGGGAAAAAAAAACACGTGTAGGTGGAAAGGCCACATGACAGAAATAAACTGATGTATGACTCAACAAAATTGTCATCTTCTGAAAAACAACCATGAGGGGATTTCTAATGGCATTTTTTACAAACAAAAGCACAGAATGGCAATAATACTGTGCACACTGTATATAAAGATTTATTGTAAATACCATAATGCTTATAATAATGTGATTACTGGTCGTTAAAATTCAGTTTGTTCTGCTCCAAACTGTTCATGGAAGACTTTCAGCAAAACGATTAGCAAGCACGAAACCAGAATTGGTTGTTTAAAGCACAGACTGTATATAACATGGACCTCATTCTGCTGAATGAGTATGTTTACTTTAATATTTAAAGGAGCAGTGTGTAGGATTGCTTTGTAGTTGCAGATTGCACTGTAAAAAAGAAGCTGTTGTTTTTAACGGTAAAAAACTGGCAGCTATGGTTGCAAGAATTTTAACCTTTTCTAATATTACGGTAAAAGGATGTTGGTAATGTGAATTTCACGTTTAAGGTTGGTGTTTTATTCCATATTTTAAAATGTCTCTGGATTTTTTACGGTGAAAAACTGTCAAACCATGACAGTAAGACCGGACCGTAAAATATGCCATTAAATATTACGGTGTTTTACTGTACAATTAACAGTCTCTAATATAAAATACTCCTTTACCTGAAAATAGTGTATTAATAGTGTAGATACAAGAGGAAAACAGTCTTTAATTGAAGGCAAAGGTTCGGTACACGGGAATCGGATAAACTAGGCAAACAATCCAAAGGGGCAAGGCGAAGACGGGGTCAAAAAACAGGCAAGTTACGAAACCAGTAATCGTAAGCACTTTAGAAAAACGCTGGAAAGTAGGACATTAAGGGGAAGTCTGCCACTGGGGAACGGCTTAAATACACAGGGTGATTGAGGAGATGAGACACAAGTGTGGGTAATTAAGGGGTGGGACCATCACTGACTGTGACAGAAAACACAGTCATGACATATTTTACAGTCTTTTACTGTCATGGTTTGGCAGTTTTTCATTGCCAAACATGAAAAGCCCCATATCTAGATCCAGTGTTTAGTTTGTTCTTGTTTTTAAGGTTATTTTCAGGTGAATGTAAACATAGTTTTGCACATTATATTAAATTTCTGCCATATTGTGTAAAGAAAGCACCCTAAATCTTACACACTGGACCTTTAAGTTCACTTTTACTTGCAGCAGAGTAGTTTGAAACTCTGCCACGTTGCCTCTTTTCTTTTTATTTATTTACAATCTAAATATTGATATGATTTTCTCATCGTAGAGAAGATGCTACTTGAATTGTGGACAAATCTGGCGTTGATCCCGTACATATTTTATGTATTAGAGGGGCTAAAACAAGGCCAATGATTTCGCAATAGAAAATTCACAGTATTGTATTACAATCTGGATTGTTCTCTGTGTGTCTCAGTGGGATAGTACATGGGAGCTTTAAAATGTTCACTACTGGTACAAAATAGGGGGGCCACCCACCCAGAATAATTTTCTTGTTGTAGTTTTTGGCAACACATGCAGTGTGCGCCTAACACACAAATTTGAGGGACTGACTCCCAGCTTTTGGCAGTACATTAAAAGTCCTATTAAAGACCCCTTTCTGAAGAAATGCAGAGCACATAATCAGTTTTAATAATTGCATAACATTGTTTTAAGAGCAAATACATCTTATCAGCACTGTCGCCTGATAGCAAGAGGATTCCTGGTCCAGTTTCTTGGCTGAGTTCGCATGCATCCCCGTGTCTGCGTGGGTTCTCTCCAGCTTCTTCCCATAGTCCGAAGACATGCAGGTTAATTGGTCACCCGGAGGTGTGATGTAGATGTCAGCGTGAATGGTTGTTTGCCTTTGTGTCTATGCCCTGGTGATTTGTCCAGGGTGTAACCTGGGATCTGCTCCAGCCCACTCACCCTAATTTGTATAAGTGGTTGCAGAAAATGGATTCTGGGGAACATACATAGATCCCCAGATGTTAAATCATAATGAACTCGGTAATCCCCTGACTTTTTCTCCAGCACCATCAGTAGGCTGACGTTTTGATATTAAGGTTTTAAATGAAATATCTCAAAGACTGTTGCATGGATTGCCATGAAACTTGGTACACACGACCATCTCTCACTCAACACCAATCATCATCATTTTGTTAACTCTCTGACTTTTAAATTTTAATCTGCCCACTTTTTTCTTTAAGGATAGGGTCCAGTATTTCATTTCATTTGAACTATACATACTTAACATCAGCATGTTTGTCACTGTGAATGCGTCAGCGTGGCACTAGAATTAAACTCAGTACAGCCTCACAGAGCTGCAGCATGGCTGTAGACTCTTATTCTAGTTCAGCTGTTTATTTGAGCGCAGGAAAAAAAATATTTGTGGTTGTACAAGTGAGGAAATGTTTATGTCCGCCAAGTATATGTCTTGGGATCGCTGTAGGGCCGGTGTTAAATCTTAGATTGTTGTGAGAACGCTGACTTCTTCAACTCCAGGCAGGATTTGTTTACCAGATGTGTGCGCTGGCAACCTCTCTGCAAACACAGTATTTGATCATTTAACTTCAGCTTGTGTATTTGTTCTGGGTTTAATATTATATGTTTGACGATTACACCATGAAAATGTGTGCAGCAAATATTGAGAACAAGGAGGTTGAAGTCGCTAGAAACAACTTAACTGGCTACTTGTTTATTTATAAGCACATTGCAAGATGTCAACGTTTCACAGTCTCCAGATTCATTTCAGCTTGGCAAGAGTTAGAGTATTGTACATTATTGTGCAGTATGCTATGCACATCCTTCAGATTGCAAGACCAATGATGGTAAAACATCCACCACAAGTTCACAGGTTCACATATATGATATATATAACATATACCATCAAAATGTTAACAGACATTATCATAGACATAATACACATACATTATAGATATTATTATTATTATTATTATTGCTACAATAATGTTATTACACAAAGCTTTAAAGGTGACAGTGTACGATTGAAGATGTAGCGAATAAGAAGACAGTAGTGTGGACAGTATATTCACAACAGAAACATACAAATACATCTCTCATCAACCCTGGATTCAGTCTTAAGGCAGTATTTCTGGCTGAAATACACTGAGGTCGTCAGCGTATATAAACCGCAAATTGGGAGCACAGCTTCCCATCCCACCACGCAGACGCCTCTGACATACACCTCTGGGTCACTAACTTCACTAACTGCCTCCTATATGTGCGTACGCTCGGTTACGTGCACTAGCATTAAATATTTAACACTTCTGTGTCACTGTTGAATGAAGTGAAAAACATTTCAGCATTGCACCTGTTATATCTTACTTGTGGGAGGTGTGCTGCTTTTCTTTCTCTTACAAACTGATGCCTAATTTTAAATTGTCACAATGATCATCGCATGCAACTCGCATTACGATGACATTGGCGCTGTCGTCGGTGACGCTGAGACCGTCGCTGTCGATGTCTTTGGCGCTGTAGCTGGTTTTGATGTGGTGGTGTTTTTCGCGGCTTCACGTGCCTTTAGCCTGTGAAGAAAACACAGCATGTTTAACCTTTAATTTGAAATTTGAAATAAAAGGAAGCTACTTATGAGCACATGGGTGCAACTGTTCAATCAGAGACCTTTTTCCTCAGCGTGTTTATGTTGGGTTAGCTGCCTAACAGTTGCAGGACTACATAAGTTACACGTCACACCCTCACCCAGTGAGGACAGCCTGATGTGCAGAGCATCACTCTATGACTGCTGACCTCCATTGCTTGCAGAGAAAAACTTGAATTTGCTCAACCTTGATGTGTCTTTAATTGCCACTTTTTCTCTTATCTAATTACATCAATATTACTTCACCATGTAAAAAAAAGCTCATCTTACCTTTGTAAGACTGCTTTGGTGTATCTTTCAGTTGGGTCGAGACACATTTCGCGGCCATTTTTCAGTGTGATGCTGTAGAAAAAAAGGAGAGAGCTTTAATGTAAAACAACTGTGTAATCAACACTGAAAAAAAAACATACTTTCTATGTTGTCTACTTTTTAGATATTCCTGCAGGTACTCACATGACTTCTTTCTTGTTGCAGTATGGACGAGGAGCATACTCTGCGGTGCTCACAATGTCACTGAGAGGTGCACGTGCACCCTTGCCTGAGTTTAAGCAGCGGCAATTGAAAATAGCTGGGGGGAAAAAAAGAAGACAGGCAGTGTCAGTAAATTCACTTTTAAGTGTTTCCTGATATGTTGCACGTGCAGGAATTCAGCAATAAATCCTAAATAAAGCCAACAAATATTACACTTACACCCGCACTTACGTGCTGCTGATGAAGTTAGGATGGCAGTGCATGCCAGGATAATGATGCACTGGACTGCAGAAGTCATCATCTTTGTCTCAAATGGTAGAAATAAGCCCTGCTGAATCTCTGAAGTGAGGCAAAGCTTTGTCCCTCTGCAGAGTTTTCCTCTCTTTTAGATTCAAAGAATCTCTCCTTTGAGGTGAAATGAACAAGACTGTGATCCCCATGTCCTCTGCACCTCCTTTTTATACACCCAGCCAGAGTGACACAATTTCCAGAGAAGTTTGAAAAAAAAAAAAATAAACACCTGCTCATGCATTTGTAATCCAGTGGTTTTTCCTTGGAATCGCTTTGTTCTTCCTTTTACAGACTTCCTGCCATTTGAGGAGCAAGTTCCTCATGCTGAGACATGCCTGCCTTCGTCATCCTATTTTTTAGTGTTTTGAATTCACTCTGCACTCTCACAAGCACTTTTACTCTTTATATTTTGGCTCTTGTCTGGATCATATTAAGAACACAAGAGGGCTTTGTCATCCCATTACAATCAATTGTGTTGCTCTTGGCACTCAAAATGTTTATGCCTGAGATTCAAGAGTCGTCTTGTCTTCAGCTGCTGATTGCTTTTATTGCAGTACTTTTGCACGACTCTTTAAAAGTTCATCTCGAGGCAAGCTTTGCAAACTCCTTAAAATCTTGAAGCTCCAGTGAGTATGAGTGAGCGTGAGAAAGATGAAACTCATGAGTCAGCAATAGAAGTTCATATGTTACTGTAATAATGAAAAAAAAATGAAGTGAAATTTTCTTGGAAAAACGCCCACCGTTGCAAAAGCCACCCTGCAGAGAAATTGGCATTTTAGTAATTTGGTGCTCCAGAGTTCATAAATATGCACATGTTTGCACATGTTATTTGTTATGTTTATATGACATTATATTATATTCAGTGCTTGTTTATGATGTACAGCACCAGTCAAAAAGTTCTGTTTTTTCTTTATTTTGCACCTTTATGTTGCAGATGAACACTGAAGACAGAACAAAACTATGAAATAACACATATGCAAGTGTAAAGAAGAAGTAGCCGCCTTTGATTTGACGACAGCTTTGCACACTCTCGGCTTTCTCTCGCTCGATTTCATCAGGTCGTCACCTTTTCAATTAACAGTGGAATTTGTTGCCTTCTTAATGCGTTTGAGAACATCAGCTGAGTGGTTCAGAGGTAATGTTGGCATACAGTGTTTATTTTATTTTATTTAACTTTTATTTAACCAGCTAAAAAAAAAAAAAAAACTATTGAGATCAAGACCTCTTTCACAAGGGTGACCTGGCCAAGAAAGGCAGCAGCGCACGTCGTAACAATTAAGACAGACGAACAACAACAACAACAAACAAGCAATAAAAAACCAAACACAAAAACATTAAAATATTAAAATACAAAGTGCGAGCAAATAAAGTGCAGAAGTTATAGGTATAGTAACAAATTAAGAACACGGGCACTGTTCAAAAGATTTCCATTGACGGTTTCTTAAAGTAGAACGGAGAGCTTCCAGTGACATAAGTTCTGATATTTTTAGTTCTGAAAGCTTTTTTACCCGTTTCAGTCTGAACACGAGGAACAGAAACATGCAGAATGTCATTTGATCTTAGGGCATAATGGCTTCCAGTTCTCTGAAGAATAAGTATGTAGGAACCAAGCCAAGAAGAGGCTTATAGACTACAGTCATCCAGGGAAGGCATGCCAGCTTTTGAATAGAATTCACAATGGTGGGTGAGGCGGCTACAACCCGTGATTAACCTCAGAGCACAGTGATAGACAGGAGTCAAGGACTGAAGGTAGCTGGTCGAGGCAGACATATACACGACATCGCCATAATCAAGTACAGACAAGAAGCTGGCTGACATCAGAAACTTCTGACCTCTGGGGGAAAAGCATGATTTATTTCTGTAAAAGAAACCGAGCTTCACCCTTAATTTGGAGATCAGATTTTTAACATGTCATTTGAATGACAGCTCCTCATCAATAATGAAACCCAAGCTGGTTACCAGTTCTAGAGTTTCACCCCGGAGAGTTTAAAAAAAAATAATAAAAAGCTCTATCCAACTATAGTAACCCATTACTAGTAACTGCAAGAAGTAAAGAGTCAAAGAGGGAGTCAATCCAGAAAATATCAAGAACTTCGAACGCGTCAGTCAGTGTGTGCAACGTCAAACGCCCTGATGAAACTGGATCTGGATCTGCTCCAGGAAAGAATGATGAGGCAGATGACAGGATAATCACAATCATCAGTTAACAGCACCTCAGATTAGAGCCCACGTAAACGACTTCAATACAGGCAACATCTCAACATGTCTGCTCAATGCCAAGCAGCAATAGCAGGAATTGAACTTCCAGCCTCGGGCTTACTGGACAACCCACTCTACCACAGAGCCATGGTCACCCTAGATAAGAAAAATAGCTTTTTCTCTTGTTAACGGCACTCTCTCACTTTGACTGTCTATGGCACCGACTATTACCTATTGATATTAATTACTATTAATATCAATTAAAATGTTTTGGGATGAGTCCACACAGTGTTCAGAACATCAGAATAGGAACGACTTCAAGACGGTTCAGGCTAAAAGCCTGTCAGGGGCCAGAGATAACAATTGATATCCGACACTTCCGACACAAGTGTGTGGTACAAAAATAACCTACTGTGCTCCCAGACTGTGCAGGGAATGGGAGTGTCCCTCCTTGTCTTCCCAGGAGCTGGATCTTGTCTGCATGTCATGGGGGCCAAGTCTCAAAAAGGCATGAAAACCAAAACAGACTTGCACAACCTTTAGACTCCAGTGGACTCTCTGGAAAATAGAAGCTCGTAGAAGTTCATATTCTGTCAAACTCATGTATCACGCCGGGGCCCTGCAGTGATGTTAATACTAACCAGGTTTATACCGGCGGTTCTCAGGTAACTTTAAAGCTTTGCATGGATCGAAAGTTGCAGCGTTGGTAACGCAACACACACACAGTGATAGTTTCACTGCCGCAGATAAATTTCCAATCTTCGTATAAAATCCTCTGCGATCGTTTCGTGTGAGGAGGTACTGATCGCCTTGCCAATAAATGAAACAACGTTCGGTATTATTCGAGATGTTTAGCCTCGGCTCATGCAAATAACGACCGTGGACAGTGTCAACATGCGATGACACCAGCATCAGGAAGCCGGCAGCTGTGTATACAGTAGTAAACATGGAGTCTGAAGAGGCGCAGAAATGTCTCAGCAGGGGATTTCTGAAGGAAACAAAGTGGACATAAACTCAGTCCTCAGAATAAACACACAAAGACAGGTGTGACCCAAATCTACTTTTGTTTTTACTCTATTGCTCAACCAAAAAATCTCAAAATGAATCTAGTTGATGTAGTCTTGTGACTCTGCCATGTTTGACATTTGACACATTGTCTTTAAATGCGAGAGGGCATCATCAGGGTGTGTTTTTTTTCTTCTTTTCTAGTTTTCTAGGTAATTGTGAAATGAAAGTGTAAGTGTTTACACACATCTAGTCTTACTCTCATTTCCTCTTATACACGAGAAAGACGCACTGCTCGGAGAGTAGTGGATGTGACCACAAGAGAAGGGACGATGCTGCAGCTAGGTGCCACTAACTGGTTAGCTGGGTTGACACGAAATCTCCATGGAAATACTGATGAAAAATGACTCAACGGGCTCAGATACAGTAACCCAGCAGTTTTTATGAGGACATCGTCCAAGAATGTACTGAATAAATTATTAGTACCGATAGTGATAAGTAAAAAATGTTAGCTTAGTGCTTACTCTTCATGCTTAGCTGTTTTTAGTTAGTTATTTAGTTAATAAAGACATAAAACATCCAGATATTGGGGTGTTATCCTCCTATGCATGTGAAGCAACACTAAGATCTTTGTGTTTTGCAATATGACTTGAGGCAATATGGAAATATTTCCAGTTGTTGCGGTAAAAGAGACGTTGTTGAATAGTATCGGTGCATCTATCTGTGTGTGGGCGAGGGGAATTCAGTCAGTAGGCATTCATCATTCTTCTTTTAGGTGGGAGGTTTCACTTTTCTTTCAAAGGAACACATAGATATGATACACATATGTCACCATGAGTTCCCTGGGTACACCCTGGGTAAGTCGCCAGGTCATCACAGTTAATCACATGTTAATTTGTTTTAAGCTTTAGAGCTGCTGCTGGGTGAGTTTTTACACCTTTTGAAGAAGTTTTAAGTAGCATCAGTCTTCTTGTCTAGCTCTTGGTAACGATGCAATTTATTGTATCCTCTCTTCTCTACCTTCAAAGCTTTTTTAAGGTTAAGGTTTTAAGGTTTTTTTTGGCCTTTTCAAGCTTTTATTTGATAGAGACAGCTGAAGAGTGAGACACAGTGAGCCACAGGTCAGATTCGAACCCTGGGTTTCCATAGGGGGCGGCTGCTCTACCAACTGACCCGACCTTCAAAGCTTTTGACCCGGTATATTGTAGTATAGTATACTGCTTTCCAGTCACTCTGCTGACATACATGCTGGTAACAAGGAAAATGACTCAACCCCAGGTAAAACTCTATATATTTATGTTGCAACTAAATATTTAAAACAATCCTCAAACGTCCACTTGAGGCTGGCTGGTGAGTCAGTCTCCATAAGTCCCCATGTTAAAATGACTTCACAGCAGAAATAAACATGTTTACAGCCTGGTACAAAAAACAGTTTTGGTCTCTATAGCTAATTTCCCCGTTCATGACGACTGTACTGAGGGTGAATTTATATACAACTCACCTGTTCAAATTATATTAAGGCTTAATGTTGTGGGTGCTGTTAGAGATGGCTTGTTAGAGCACCCAGACGCCCATTTTTAGATTAGGAGATTAGAGGCCAGAGGCACAACTCCGAGCTTCAAAACGGCTCTTCAGAAACCTGTGGGAGACTTCATGGATATGACGCATAATTTTTATACCGTTAGTGTTTATTTACCGATGAAAAAGAATCAACTTTCGGGAATAGGAAGTTTAGAAACTTGAAAGATCGTCCCAGAAAAGCCTGTTTTATTTCACAGTAGAGGTTTTCTTTCAGGGCTTCTTTAGTTCTTTGGAAATAACTTTGCATTGTGTCAACACACACTCACATCAGATTAGCACTTGAAATACTGACTCAGAATAAGCACTTCCTGACATGAGAAGCATTTTGAATAAAATGGGCACTTCATTCACATTAATGTTTATTTAACACAGTTCTACACACACACACACACACATAAGTTATAGTTTGCTATATGCTGTAATATTGTAATATTGTCTGTGTGTCTTGTTTGTGCTGCAGCCTGTCTTGGCCAGGACTCCCTTGAAAAAGAGCTTTTTGATCTCAATGGGACCCTTAAATAAAACAAAATAGAATAGAATAAAATAGAAATTAACGTATATTAATACAAAACTGATGCATGATGAATTATATTTTAAATATTTAAATTCTATGGGATATCAATGGGTCTAAAATAACTTTATTTATATAGCACCTTTAAAAACAATCTGGCTTACAGAGCAGAGGACCCAACAGGACACCAAACAAGTTAAAATCAAGAACACAACAAAGATAAAGATATAAATATAAATATATGAAACTACTGAAGTAATTGACATCAAAAAGGCAGGTCTGGTGGTAAAAGGATAAAAAGAACGATAATAAGATAAAAATACTGAATCATCTCCTTGGACGGGTCGTTCCAAAGTCAGAGGGCACTGATGGAGAAGCTGTGGTCATGTTTAGCTTTGAGCCTCAACATTGGAATAACCAGAAGCCACCGGTTTGAGGATCTACGGCTGCGAGCTACAGGTAATGTGTTTGGGTCCAGACCGTGACGGGCTTTAGAAGTAAAATCTTAAAATCAAATCCTAAAACAGTTAGTTAGTTTTGAAACGTAACACTCAAACTCAAATTTAAATCATCTGTGAACAAATATCTTATTGCTGCTTGCTTGTTTGGCTTCAGTTCTTGTTCAAACACAGCTTACAGTCCTGGACACAAAAGAGAAGTGCGTTGCATGAGAATAAAAGGGAAGTACTACATGTGTAATATGTGTGATGTTACCAACTAATTATCAAATCATTTCCTCAGCAGGACTGATGATTCTAGCAAAAAAACATCCATTCTGAGGAGAAGCAAAAAAAATCTTATGCAGCAAGTTTCTCAGGAAAGCTATATTATTGTAGGCCGTCTTACTCAATGGACAACTCAAATGCTCTCTGGTCTACGTAAGTATCCCTAAGTGACCCTTCTGATCTATCCAAGCACTTTGGCAACCTAAGTGCTCCTCAAGTAACACCCAGTGTCCACCAAATTACCCCTTTGCACAAACAGGTTCCCTGTGGTCAGCACTGAAAGTCCCCCAAATACAGCATGTTGGGCCATCACACCTTTGGTCACTCCCATGACCCCCTAGAATCATCATCATCATCATCATCATCATCATCATCAATCATCCTCGAGAGTCCTTCTGGTAAACACAAGTGCCTCCATGCAAAAGATGATACAATGTGGCTTGTATAAATTTGACTGGGCTTTCAATGTCACTACATGAGGTTGTAAAAGTTCAGTAGAGTTTTTAGGACATCCAGTGGTTTGAAGCAGTAATGCCATGGAGCGTCAGTTTCACACCAGAACTTCTTCTGTGGGGTGAAATAACTCATGTAGCATGAAGAGGATTCATGTCCTGGTGGATAGATAGATATTTATTGATCCCATGCCAGGGAAATTCATCTTAGATAAAATAAATGGGTGGTTCAACTGGTCAGTCAATTTAAATCCAGACTGGTGTGGTGTTTGTTGGTGAAATGCAAATAAAAGATCATGGAAACTGAAAGTTTCTCAAATTTTCCGTGAACATATGAGGTAACTAATATTTGGGGAGCCACTATAGCCACAATTAATTAATTCACACCATTCTTACAGACTAAACCCACCCATTATGACACTCCTCACCTGCTACCTGCTGGGAACAGGACTGAACCATTTCATGTAGTAGAGAGGGGTGTTGGGCAATAAGCTCTTTTGACGTTTGTACACAAACATTGTAAATATGCTATACATTAATGAAGATAAGTTAATAATAATTTAATATTGAGAAAAGTGTAATAATAATGTTTTAGTTTTGCTTTAGTCCAACCCCCATCTGTGATATGGTGTCGACATCATAAACCCTATACAAACATTTACAGGCATGTCATTATGGGATAATAAACAGACAGCACAACGCTTACAGTAAATGAAACTGAAAGTAAAAAAGTAGTTCAGATCACACCCTTCCATGAAGAAGCACGGAAGCAAGGAACGCTGAAGGTTTTCCTCTGAGTTTGAGTTCAGAAGCGTCAGTAAAATGGATGAATTTCAACATCCACTGTTCTTTGAGGCAAGAGATGTGACAGACAGAGAGAGGGAAAAGATCAGGAGACACTTCCTCAAAAAACGAGACTCTGGAGGAGGTGAATGTGGAGCCGTTGAAAAGATTGGAGGCAACATCTATAAAATCAGTTTCAAGGAGAAAGAAGGTAAGAAACTCCAATGTGTCAAAAATATTTTTAGGTTATAGGTAGAATACTTTGCTTTGCTTTGTTTATTATTGGTTCATTGATTCATTGGACTTGTTGTTGTTTTTGACAGACCAGGAAAGAGTTTTGCAGAGGAAGTTTCACACCATCTCTCTTCCTTCTGGAGAATTACACCTGACTGTGAGTCGAACAGATTCACCACAGAACCCTGATTGGCCCTCCACTAGTCAATCTTTTCAGGTAAGAAAATAATATAAAACCTCATAGAAACCTGGGCTGACACTGTACATGTTAAGTACAAATGACAGAACCAATTTGGCAGTCTTCAAGTTTTTTGAAAGAGAAACTCTTTTCCTTTTCTTGTAACTTCAGAATTTTGACCCTTCACCAGCATCGTGAGGAGATGATTTAGGCAAAAAAATCATTTTTGTCAAAAAATTACGTAGGCCATTATTTTAGGAAGGTGATGATTTAGGAGCGAAGGACACTGATTGTTTAAGATTTGAAAGTCTGCCTGCAGCAGTCTTGCTCATTGCTGGACCAGATTCAAAACTGGTCATCCACACTGGTTACTTTCACAGACAAGAACATGTGAAAATACTTAAACAGTTAGTGTCTCCCGAGCCTAAATGAGTGTTGAAAATGATCATTGAGTTCTTAATATACATTTTACACAGCGTTCCACTTTTTCAGTACTGAAGTATTGAACTTCACGTCATTTGAATGTTTCTAAACTTTCTCTCTTTTGCGTTAACTTGTCCCAATGTTTCTGAAACATGCTGCAGGCATTTGTCTTGTAAAACTGTATTCAGTGTTGACTTTTTCTGGAATAGAAATTGCTTATGACTACATATCCATTAATTCTTTGATATTACTTTTCTCCTTTAGACACGCAAACAAGCAAACAAGAATGGGCTTGAGAAGATTTTCAAGCTAGATATTTACCTCCTATATTACCTGAGCAACAACCTGAAGGCCAATAAAATATTAAGGAAACAACTGTCTTGTATTGACTGCACGGTGGAGTTCGATCTAGAAGAAGAGGAGGCAGTGGTTAGGGGGGATATTAACAAAGCATCTGGAGATGCCTTTGGCAGTGCTGCAGAGAACTGGGAGATACAAGTGGATCGGGTCTTCATCGGTCTAATTGAGAGGTACCAAAGCTATCATGTGGTTGATCCAAACAGCGCCAGAATCCTACTGCAGGACCTCTCGTTTGTGACTGATGATATCAAAGTATACATAGAGGGCAGTTATGCTGTGGTAGTGGGAGAGGTTGAGGCTGTAAACAAGAGGATTGCAATCCTGGAAAAGAGTGTGCCAATTCGGAAGGAATTACCAATTGTGGAAAAACAGTTCAAACTGGTAGAGGAAGAATTTAGTCAACACATGACTGCAAACTGTCCAGAGGTTAAAATCCACAGAGATAATGCCATGATTTTCTTGGAAGGCCTTGACAAAGATGTGCAGCCAGCAGCTATAAAACTTGATGAATTGATCAAAAAGATAAATGAAAAGAGAGTTACAATCTGCACAGCTTTACTTACGTTCATAAAATCCAGCAATGCCATCTCCAAGTACCAGGCTCGCTTCCAACAGAGCCTCAGAAATCCAGTTTCCCTGGAGGTGGGGTCAGACCTGGTTCTGTCCAGTTTGTCCCCTGATGCCCTTGATGAAGCTGAGGCAGCACTGCAGAGAGACCTGATTGTGGCCAATGTGGAGCTTCAGGGAGCTGCAGCTGTACCTCCAGATCCTGACAAAGTGAAAGAAATCATGATCAAAGCCAAGAACGAAGCAAACTGTCGTGAGCTGAGAGTGGACGTCAGCTTCATCCCAGGTCCTAGTGGAACCACCAAAGTTCAACTGGTGGGCTACAGAGAAAATGTGAACAAGCTCAAAGAGGTTCTGCAGGAGTACCAGATGAACCATGTCGGGACACAAGAAGTGTTGAATTTACCGCTTCCTGAACTGGTTGACTGTTTTGATAAAGTGTTAAAATTGATTGGCATGAAGCAGACCAACGTGACCTTAAAACCCTCCCATTTCCCATACCCCTGTGTTCTTGTGTCAGGCCCTCGCCACCTAGTTCAGGAAACTCAGAGATACTTAAATGCAACTCTAGCCAGTCTGACATCAGATAAATTGGTTCTGGATGGACCAGGGGCACAGCTGTACTTCCAAGAAGATGGTAAAGTGAGCAAGGAGCTGGTAGAGAGCTCCTGTCATGTCCTTATCAGGGAACAGCAACAACAACAACAGCCACAACAACAACAAAAACAACCCGTTTCGTCTGTGAGTGCACTCTGTACCACCTCCACAAGTAAGAAGTCCGTCTTCCTGTTCCTGGGTCTCTCCAGAAAAGATGTTGATGATGCCATGACAAAGCTGAAGGAACTGTATCAGGCTCAGTGCTCCACTCAAACCTTCAAAAAGGGGGAGCTAAGAAGCCTCACTTCGGATGACATGGAGGATCTGAAGCAGCTGGTGAAGACCCAGGGTTTGTACCTACAGATGGACCAGTCTGGCCAGGGCAGCCTTACAGTGAGTGGGTTAAAAGATGGGGTCAACATGGTGATGCAGATTATTAATGCGTCTCTGCACGGCTCTCTCAGAAGAAAGGTGAGAGTCAAGGAGGAGGAAGATTTATACACCCGTGTGGCTTGGTGCATCCTGGGACATAACGGCAACTGGGAGAGACTCCCCAAAACAGCCAGTCACAACCTGGAAAAGAACAATGTAGCAGCAGGGATAGTGGATGCACAGGGCATAAAGTGGAGCGTGGATCTACAGAGATTTGAGGCCACAGCACAAATGAGATTACTTGGACACACGTCGAAGCTGAAACGCCTTGTGAATCTGCCAGGTGAGAAGATGGTACAATTGTAAATAACAAAATTGTAACAGTAAATACAATAAAAGATCATTTTTATTTTCATTAAACATTACTGAAAATATTTTATATGACACTGAAATACAAAACTTCAAGCTGTCCCTTGGAAGATTTTCTATAAATGATGATGAAAGGATACTATTCTCTAGGTCTGAGACTTTGTAGAACTGCCTTACTTAACCAAACTTCTTTCTTTTCATTTTCTTTTCTCCAACTTTGCCCAGACTTCACCCTCCCTCTGTACTGGGACAACATGGGTAGTGATGAAAATTTTAAGGCGTTTGTACTGCAGCCGTCATCTCCAGAGTACCGGACAGTGAAGGAGGCCTTCAGGCGAACTGCCTCCAACACTGTGATGAAGGTGGGCAGCTCTGATTGGAAAAGACATTGTCCACAGACTATTTAACTTCCAGTTTTAGTTGCCCTGGTGGCCCTGATCTAGATGAATGGAACTTTTTTGAGACAGGGTATCCCTTATAAGTGTTCATAATTTGCAATCAACATTGTGAATTTGAAACTGGACATCCTTCCAGTGCAACTTTGGTAGCTAGCTCTTTTCTTGTTTTTTTTTTTTTTTTGAGTGTGTTGTTTTTTCTCGACAGATCGAGCGCTTGCAGAATGTTCATCTGCGACGTGCCTATGAAGTCCAGAAGAAGCACATTTCTAATAAGAACAGACAGCAAGGTGGGGCAAGTGAAAAGCTTCTGTACCACGGGACGACCCAGGACAATTGTGACTCCATCATGAAAACTGGATTCAACAGGAGCTTTGCTGGGCAGAATGGTAAAGATCTTTTGGAGTAATTCAAAGTAATATGTGGTCATTGCTTCAACGGTGTAGGATCTGGTCTGTTGTTTAGATATGAATGCTTGTGGTTAATTCCCCTTTTTGTGTCATTCTCAGCAACTTCATATGGACATGGAACCTACTTTGCTGTAAACGCAAGCTACTCAGCCAGCTACTCCAGGCAAGCTTTTGATGGTACTCAGTTAATGTTTGTGGCCCGAGTCCTCACTGGCATCTACACTCAGGGCCGAAGCGACATGAAGGTTCCTCCACCTCGCAATTACCTACAGTCCAATGACCGCTATGACAGCGTGGTGGATAATATGAGCAACCCCAACATGTATGTGGTGTTTCATGATAACCAAGCATACCCAGACTACCTCATCACCTTCAAGTAGGACTACAACGAGGTTGCAGAAAGAATTGTATATGACGATAATGTTATATGGTGGACCTTAGATTAAAGAAAACATTTACGCTACATGTAAACATATACAGACATCACACCACAGAGGCCTTGCAGCAGAGGCTTCTTCTCTGAAATGTATGCAACTTGAAATGTAGCAAATTACAGCATGGGTAAATGTGGGTATAAGCTGCAGACTACTTACTGTACAGGCAGACTTATACAAAGGTCTTGCCAGCCTGACATCAGACACTTCAGTTCTATGAAGGAAATCAAGCAGTTCCACCACAAAACAGAAGCATCCCCAGATTTAGGCCACTAGATGGCAATGCAACATCACCAGCATCACAACAAATATGACAACCGTGCCAGTTAACAGATTTACCCTGAAGGACAGGCTTGCCAGTTGGGTGGATGAGCAGGAAAACAAAACTCACTAAAATTAAGCAGAGAAGGGATTGCAGAGAAACTTGAAATAATGAGAGGGAAGTGGGCCCTCTCTGCTGATCTTATTCAAGTCAATCTGCCTTACATAGCCCTGAGGGGCATAGCTATCATAGTTATCATCAACTTAAGGAACCTGCACAAGACCAACCAGGGAATTGCCCCACTTAAAGTTAATTATACAGCAAGTAGGTCCGACCGAGCAATCTGATTGGTCAACTAGATGTATAGAATGTGCTCAAATCAGCGTGACAGCACACCTGATTCATCACTAAAAATATCACTCTGCCATCTACACATTGTCACGTCCTGAAATACAGTATATAACATGTAAACAAATACGAATAAGTCCACTGGAAGTCAACAAATTTTTGGAAAATTATTACATCGATCTTTTGATTTCATTTTGATTTTTGGACTTGCTGTGGAGTTACTGGAAATGTTTGGATCATCCTCCATCAGCTGTGCCGGCTTCAAAATAGTTCACAAAAGTTCACGGACTGAGGAGCCAAATGTGTCCATGGAAAAATATCTTTGTCAGCAGATATCTTAATCACTACTCTTCTATTTTTGATATTTATCATTATGACATTCTTCACCTACTTCCTGCTGGGAACAGGACTGAACCATTTCATGTAGTAGAGAGGGGTGTTGGGCAATAAACTCTCTTCATGTTTGTACACAGAAACTATAAATATGCTACATTAATGGAGATAAGTTAATAATTTAATATTGAAAAAAGTGTAATAATTTGGGGTATCCTGCAGCTCCTTTTATCGTCTTTGTTCTAGTTTTGCTTTAGTCCACCCCCATCTGTGATATGGTGTTGACATCACAACATAAACCTTATACAAACATCATAATCATCAGTGTACAATCGTGATTTCATTGCAATAACTTTGTTTAAAAAACCTGCATAAGACTATCCTGGGGAAAGCCCCACTTAAAGCTAAAAATAATCTTTGTATGTAACAGTGTCCATTTACAAACATGTTATTATGGGGTAATGAACAGACAGCACAACACTAAGTGAAAGTGAAAGTCAATAAAAATAGTTCACACCCTTCCTTGAAGAGGCACAGAAGCAAGGAACGCTGAAGGTTTTCCTCTGAGTTTGAGTTCAGAAGCGTCAGTAAAATGGATGAATTTCAACATCCACTGTTCTTTGAGGCGAGAGATGTGACAGACAGAGAGAGGGAAAAGATCAGGAGACACTTCCTCAAAAAACGAGACTCTGGAGGAGGTGAATGTGGAGCCGTTGAAAAGATTGGAGGCAACATCTATAAAATCAGTTTCAAGGAGAAAGAAGGTAAGAAACTCCAATGTGTCAAAAATATTTTTAGGTTATAGGTAGAATACTTTGCTTTGCTTTGCTTTGTTTATTATTGCTTCATTCGTTCATTGGACTTCTTGTTGTTGACAGTCCAGGAAAGAGTTTTGCAGAGGAAGTTTCACACCATCTCTCTTCCTTCTGGAGAATTACACCTGACTGTGAGTCGAACAGACTCACCACAGAACCCTGATTGGCCCTCCACTAGTCAATCTTTTCAGGTAAGAAAATAATATAAAACCTCATAGAAACCTGGGCTGACACTGTACATGTTAAGTACAAATGACAGAACCAATCTGGCCTGACCTGTTTAGAGGAATTTCCCCACTGATAACTTTCATGCGTCATAGTGCTGGCTGTTGTGCCAACTCAAACACTTACAATCTGTTAATAATCTATACAAATGTAATTTCATATTAGATGTACAGTATAAACCAGATTCCATTTTCGGTTTATTCAAGTTTTTTGAAAAAGAAACTCTTTTCCTATTCCTGTAACTTCAGTATTTTGACCCTTCACATGTTTTTGTGTGCGACTAAAATGCTAATTGGGACAAAACAAGTTTTAAATTTGGTCCAGAATTGATCAAGAGTGCTGCAGCCAGTGCAAATGACTGATGATTTTCTTGTTTTTTGTAAATATATTATTATTATTATTATTATTATTATTATTATTATTATTATTATTATTACAATTAGTCTTGGTGGGAATTGTTGAGTCTCTGTAATTGACGGGTTATTGGGTGGACAAGAGGGAACCTGGAGGGATTGAGACTCTGGGTGAGGGAACCGTCTCTCTGTGTCTCTATGGACAGAGCCCCATGGTTCCTGTGTGAGAATGAGGAAGACAAAAATGAGAGAGAACAAACGGAAAAGAGGGTTTTAGGGAGGGAGGGATGTGACAACGGAGTCAAGGAGGGAGTGAATAGAAAAGTTCAGTGTGTGTTTAAGTACTTGAGATACGGAAATTGGATGAGTACGAGGCGTGGCCCTTGTTCCTGAATCTAGTTTATAAAACTCCATTTAAATTGAATTGAATGATTGAATGATCCTTTCTGTACATTCCAAAAGAAGCTGGGACATGGACATTTTTACCTTTTCTTTTAACACTAAGAAGAACTAAGGACTACATATACATATACACATCATTTCTTTGATATTATTTTTATTTATTTTGTTATTTTTTTCTTTTAGACATGCAAACAAGCAAACAAGAAAACCCTTGAGAAGATTTTCAAGGTAGATATTTACCTCCTGTATTACCTGAGAGACAACCTGAAGGCAGATAGAATATTAAGGAAACAACTGTCTTGTATTGGCTGCACAGTGGAGTTCGATCTAGAAGAAGAGGAGGCAGTGGTTAGGGGGGATATTGTGAAAGAGTCTGGAGATGCCTTTGGCAGTGCTGCAGAGAACTGGGAGATAAAAGTGGATCAGGTCTTCATTGGTCTAATTGAGAGGTACCAAAGCTATCATGTGGTTGATCCAAAAAGTGCCAGAATCCTACTGCAGGACCTCTCGTTTGTGACTGATGATATCAAAGTATACACAGAGGGCGGTTATGCTGTGGTAGTGGGAGAGGTTGAGGCTGTAAACAAGAGGATTGCAATCCTGGAAAAGAGCGTGCCAATCCGGAAAGAATTACCAATTGTGAAAAAGCAGTTCAAACTGGTAGAGGAAGAATTTAATCGACACATGACTGCAAACTGCCCAGAGGTTAAAATCCACAGAGGTAATGCCATGATTTTCTTGGAAGGCCTTGACAAAGATGTGCAGCCAGCAGCTATAAAACTTGATGAACTGATCAAAAAGATAAAGGAAAAGAGAGTTACGATCTGCACAGCTTTACTTACGTTCATAAAATCCAGCAATGCCATCTCCAAGTACCAGGCTCGCTTCCAACAGAGCCTCAGAAATCCGGTTTCCCTGGAGGTGGGGTCAGACCTGGTTCTGTCCAGTTTGTCCCCTGATGCCCTTGATGAAGCTGAGGCAGCACTGCAAAGAGACCTGATTGTGGCCAATGTGGAGCTTCAGGGAGCTGCAGCTGTACCTCCAGATCCTGACAAAGTGAAAGAAATCATGATCAAGGCCAAGAACGAAGCGAACTGTCGTGAGCTGAGAGTGGACGTCACCTTCATCCCAGGTCCTAGTGGAACCACCAAAGTTCGTTTGGTGGGCTACAGTGAAAATGTGAACAAGCTCAAAGAGGTTCTGCATGAGTACCAGATGAACCAAGTCGGGATACAAGAAGTGTTGAACTTACCGCTTCCTGAACTGGTTGACTGTTTTGATAAAGTGTTAAAATTGATTGGCATGAAGCAGACCAACGTGACCTTAAAAGCCTCCCATGTACCATACCCCTGTGTTCTTGTGTCAGGCCCTCGCTGTCTGGTTCAGGAAACTCAGAGATACTTAAATGCAACTCTACCCAGTCTGACAACAGATACATTGGTTCTGGATGGACCAGGTGCACAGCTATACTTCCAAGCAGAGGGTAAAGTGAGCAAGGAGCTGGTAGAGAGCTCCTGTCATGTCCTTATCAGGGAACAGCAAGGTGTGAACTTCCCAAATGTGAAAAGCTCCAGCACCACCAGCAGTGTAACACCTACACCTGCCCCAAGAATGCTCCAAACCTCTCCTCAGAGCATTGCAGTCAACAAGACAAGCCTGGAAATCAAACTCTGCAGTTTGGTTGATGAGCAGGTTCGACACTTTTCTGTTCTATTTTACATAAGGTATTATAGCACCAATTCAACAGTTAAACTAATATTATACCTTAATTTTTCCACAGGTGAATGTGTTGGTGGTCCCCATGCACAAGAAGAAGCTAACATCTACAAAAATTGGTAAAGATCTGTTGACAAAAGCTGGGAGTGCATTCCAGTCAAGGTTTGACTCAAAGGCAGCGACGTGTATCCTCGTTCCTGGTGAAGTTCTGCAGGTTGATGCACCTTCATCTCTGGGCTGCTCCAAGCTCTTCTTCATTGAGTGCTTGCCATGGGATGGAGTCAGAGGGCAGAGTGTACAGGTGAAGCACTTCAAAGTCTGTGGTGTTCTGTTTATAAAAATAAAATAACTGAGGTAGTTGTTAGAAGAATAACAAAATAAGAAAATGTAATAATAAGAAACGATAATTATGAAGAAAGTTCAAACTTTCGCTCTCTCAGCATACCTGGTCAAATGCTGCATTAAGTGGAAGTTGTAGTAGAAGTTTAGCTACTAAACTGAAATTTGCTTTGTGCTGTGTGCCACACAGGGACAACTTTTGAAGACACTATGGAAATGATTTTTCTTGTTTTGTAGGCGCTTGGCAATGGGTTGAAGAGATGTTTGGACCTCTGTGTACAGCAGAACTTGTGCTCGGTGGCCTTTCCAGTTATCGGATCTGGAATTCTTTTAAAATTCCCGCTGAGAGAAGCCATTCGAGTGCTGACTGAGTGCATTGGTCAGTTTGGATTGACTGCGTCCTCTGGGTCTCTCGCCAACATCCACGTTGTCATTAAACCAGACTATCCTGACTCTGAGCAGGTGACTATCATCACTCAGGCAACTGTTGTAAATGGTTTGTAAGATACATTATTGATGAGTGTGTTGTGTAATGCTTGTATCTTTATTTCCAGTGCTACCATGATGTCTACAAGCAACTCAGCATGAAAATGAATCAGGGAGGCCAAGGTAAACTACACCGCTGCAGATGGACTACTTTGAATAAAATTACAAATAATTTCACTATTTCCATTGACGTTCTTCCTCTCAGCAATCTTCAAGTCCCTCACCAGTGACCTTGATGACATTACAATGACAGTAGGAGGCGGGGTTACACTACAGCTGGTTTTTGGTGACATCACTAACGAGACTACAGATGCTGTGGTGAACACAACCGACTTTGTCAATTTTCAGTATGGTGGGTGAGAGCTGCTGTAGCTTAAGATATCCTAGTGAGCAGAAGAGAAAGAAGAGACAGAGTTTCTAGGGGTGGCATCGTTGTTAAGTTTAATCCTTACTTTGCAGATGGCGTGTGCAAAGACATCTTAACTGTAGCTGGACCAGAAGTGGAGGCTAAACTCAAAACAGGTGAGAGGACACGCTAGACATTTTCAAGCAACAGATTCTTTACTTTTTCTTACTTACATTGTCTGTGTTGTGTTGTGTGTAGCAAATGTGAGCCGAGGGGAGGTTTTTCTATCCCATCCTGGATTGTTCCCCTGCAAAGCCATTTTACATGTGTGTGGAGAAAAGGATGCAGGTATGATCGAACAACTGGTGTGTGACATCATTGAATATTGTGAAGCATTGACACTCGAGTCCGTGGCCATTCCTGCCATCTGTGCTGGTAAGCATTTTGTTAGACTTTCTAGATTCAATAAAAACACAAACACCTAATGTCAAGTTTGTAGGTGAAGTTTTAATTCTTCCAGTAAAAATTTAAACCATTTCTGCAGGAGTTGGTGGATTGGACCCCGGTGTTGTGGCAGGTGCCATCCTCCGAGGAATCAAGACTGCTACGTCGACCATTTCCCTCAACTTTCTCACTGACATCCACCTTGTCCTGATCAAGATCAACGTCTTTTTGGCATTTAAAGAGGAAGCAATGCAAATGTTTTCAACTGCTGTGATCAACAGAGGTGATGCTAATTTTCACTAACAGCCTTCTTCTTTTGTGTTTGTCTGAATTTTCTTATTTTATTGGAAAGTTTCACTGATTGTTATCTGCTGACACACCTTGCAGTGTCAACGCCTCAGTTGCCTCAGGTGCAGCAACAGCAACAAAAACAACAGCAACAACAACAACAACAACAAACCGTTTCGTCTGTGAGCGCACTCTGTACCACCTCCACAAGCCAGTCTGTCTTCCTGTTCCTGGGTCTCTCCAGAAAAGATGTTGATGATGCCATGACAAAGCTAAAGGAACTGTATCAGACTCAGTGCTCCACTCAAACCTTCAAAAAGGAGGAGCTGGCAGGATTCACTTCAGACGACATGGAGGATCTGAAGCAGCTGGTGAAGACCAAGGGTTTGTACCTACAGATGGACCAGTCTGGCCAGGGCAGCTTTACAGTGAGTGGGTTAAAAGATGGGGTCAACATGGTGATGCAGATGATTAATGCATCTCTGCACGGCTCCCTTAGAAGAGAGGTGAGAGTCAAGGAGGAGGAAGATTTGTACACCCGTGTGGCTTGGTGCATCCTGGGACATAACGGCAACTGGGAGAGACTCCCCAAAACAGCCAATCACAACCTGGAAAACAACGATGTAGCAGCAGGGATAGTGGATGCACAGGGCATAAAGTGGAGCGTGGATCTACAGAGACTTGAGGCCAAAACACAAATGAGATTACTTGGACACACGACGAAGCTGAAACGCCTTGTGAATCTGCCAGGTGAGAAGATGGTACAATTGTAAATAACAAATTTGTAACAGTAAATACAATAAAAGATCATCATTACTGAAAATATTTTATATGACATTGAAATACAAAACTTCAAGCTGTCCCTTTTCTATAAATGATGATGAAAGGATACTATTCTCTAGGTCTTTGTAGAACTGCCTTACTTAACCAAACTTCTTTCTTTTCATTTTCTTTTCTCCAACTTTGCCCAGACTTCACCCTCCCTCTGTACTGGGACAACATGGCTGATGATGAAAATTTTAAGGTGGTTGTCCTGCAACCTTCTTCTGCAGAGTACCGGACAGTGAAGGAGGCCTTCAAACGAACTGTCCCCAAGACTGTAATGAAGGTGGGCAGCTCTTAAGCTCTTAACTTTCAGTTTTAGTTGCCCTGATGGCCCTGATCTAGATGAATGGAACCTTTTTGAGACGGGGTATCCCTTAAAAGTGTTCATAATTTGCAATCAACGCTGTGAATTTGAAACTGCACATCTTTCCAGAGCAAATTTGGTAGCTAGCTTTTTTCTGAGTGAGTGTGTTGTTTTTTTCTCGACAGATTGAGCGCTTGCAGAATGTTCATCTGCGACGCGCCTATGAAGTCCAGGAGAAGAAACTTTCTGATAAGAACAAACAGGAAGGTGGAGCAGGTGAAAAGCTTCTGTACCACGGGACGACCCAGGACAACTGTGACTCCATCATGAAAACTGGGTTCGACAGGCGCTTTGCTGGGCAGAACGGTAAAGATCTTTTGGATTAATTCAAAGTAATATGTGGTCATTGCTTCAACGATGTAGGATCTGGTCTCTGATTTACTGTTGTTTAGATATGAATGCTTGTTGTTAATTCCCCTTTTTGTCTCATTCTCAGCAACTAAATATGGACTTGGAACCTACTTTGCTGTAAACGCCAACTACTCAGCCAACCCCATCTACTCCAAGCCAGCTGCTGATGGTACTCAGTTAATGTTTGTGGCCCGAGTTCTGACTGGCATCTACGCTCAGGGCCAAAGCGACATGAAGGTTCCTCCACCTCTCACTGACCTACAATCCAACGACCGCTATGACAGCGTGGTGGATAAAATGGACAACCCCGACATGTATGTGGTATTTCATGATAACCAAGCGTACCCAGACTACCTCATCACCTTCAAGTAGGACTATGATGAAGGGAGAGAAAGAATTGTAGTATATGATGATGATTTTATACTGTAGGGTGGACCTTAGATTAAAGAACACATTATGCTACAAGTAAACATATAGACATCACACCACAGAGGCCTTAAATCCAAACAAACAAAAAATTCAGTATTCACAGTTCTCTATGAACAAGAAAAACTCCACAGTCTTTAAAAGCTATAGCTTTAAAACAACACATTTTAAAGCTAAAAGGGAGCTGCACAGTTTGCACACAATGTGTCACACGACACAAAAACAGCAGAAAGACCTGACACGCCTAACTGACGGTAAAAGTTCCTCAGTTTGAGCAAATGTCACCTTAAAGGCCCACCATGAGCATTTTAGTATTTAGTTTTTTTTATCTACGCTAAATGAATGTTAACCTTAAGCCATAATGATATAATTCTTATATTATTATTGTACTGCTCACAAACTGCCAGCCCCAGATCACCTCTCACTCCACCTCACGTTTGACCAGCTTCTTCTCTGCTGCAGGTGATGGTTTGGCTCCTTTATTCTGTTTTTTTTTTTTAATGATTTTTGTTGTTACTCTGCAATGGACTTGAAATGTAGCAAATTGCAATACAGGAAATGTATCTCAGAATTATTCTCAGGTTCAAGTCAAAATGGATTCTTGTCTGCTTTAATTGCTTTGATTTCTGCAGGATAATTCAGGTAATTCCTGATTTGGGATGTTTAACTGATGCACTTTCGTTCTCTAGATTACAAGATGTATCCTACTGTTTTATCGTTAATCATTACTTTTGATAAGAATTATGTCTGGTTTTGTGTTTGTTGTGGACGACATGAAGGATTAAATTTGCCAAATCTTTGATGGAGTCAGTCTTTCTTTATTTGGTTAATATTTGTATTTTGAAGAAACAGATTTTATAGCTTGAAGAAAAAAGATGGGAAGAGCTCTTTACAGTTCTCAAGCAGAGACATTGATACTTCAGATACATTTCAAAAGTTAAGTTCACTAATCAATATTTTGTATGTGGCCTTGTCATAAATGAGAAGACCAAACTTTTTTTGTGGGTGTTTTATTCCCTGATTGCACTCATTGGAGAACAGCATTAATACTGCATTTTTGAGGATTTAATTTAATAACAAAATATTTATTTATTTTGCATTTTGTGGTTTTGGCTTCCCTGCATGGCAGAGCTCTCACACACATGCTTGACCCGTGCCGTGAATCTACCGAAATTGGCAGAAATACACCATCATTCAAGAACTGAACTCGGCTAGCTTTATTTTCATCACATGCACTGACACTAGTAACCACTGTCTACATTTCTCAACATTAATGGAGACATTTCTCTACAAAAAGCCACAATACTCACCTCAGCTTTCCTTAAACGTGTTGCAATATTCCCGCCTCTGTTTACCAGAAATCTCGCGTGATTTGCAATTGCGCCGTTCTTAAAGTGACAGTGTCACATAACTGCAATCACAGGCACAACTAACAAGTGTCTAAGCAGGGCACAAAGAGTATGTGCTATGTATGCTATTGAGCTTTATACTTGTCTTTATCTCTTCCCGAGTCAATCCTGGTTCTAGCAGCTGCAGAAAACCATTTTCATGAAATCCAGCTCTGATAAACCCACTAGACTACCTACAGGTAGACTTAAACAAAAGGCTTGTCAGCCTAACATCAGTTTTGTTCTATGTAGAAAGGCAAGGAGTTGGTAATGAACTCCTATCTGGTCCCTGCAGGTACCACCAAGGTGTTCCACCACAAAACAGCAGCATCCCCGGGTTTAGACCACTAGATGGCAATGCAACATCATGTGCAGCACAACCGTCCGGTGGATGGGCAGGTTAAACCATGTCTACTGAATTCTACATTAAATAAAGCAATAGTGCTTTATTTCTAAATTTGGGTTGATATTTAATTTTTTTGAAGAAACAGATTTTATAGATCAAAGAAAGAGGTGGGAAGAGCTCTGTATACAGTTCTCAAGCAGAACCACTTACTTCAGATACATTTCAGAAGTAAAGTTCACTAAATCAAATGAAAACATCCAATGGGTCACTTGTTCATTAAAGAAGCAATAGTGCTTCATTTCTTAATATTATTTCACATAATTTAATAATCTGTGGTAAAGAAAACACTTGTTTCCCTTCTCATTGTTCCAAGATCTAGACTCTGACCATGCCACTTCTTTCTATGTAATTTTATTGATTGATTTGACAGTTAGGTGGAGAGATGAAATGAGGGTCAAGAAAGAGGAAATTACACCCAGCGTGAGTAGACTGTGTATGAATCACACCGTTTGTTAGAGGCAGAGGCGCACTGAGATGTGCCCTACTTATTTCAAGTTCAGAACATATGGTGTCAACATCACAACTCTTATATCAACATCATAAACCCTATACAAACATCATCATCATCGTGTTTCAGCGTCATTCCATTGCAATAACTCTGATCAAATGACCTGCATAAGACTTCTACTTATTCTTACTTTGTAAATATGAGCTAATGAACAGACAGCACAGTTTAAAGTGAAACGAAAGTGAAAGTAAAAAAGCTTATTTACGAGTTCAGAGCGCACCCTTAACTGAAGAGGCACGGAGACAAGGCATGCTCAAAGTTTTCTTTTGAGTTCAGAACTGTCGGTAAAATGGATAATTACCAACATCATTTGTTTTTTGAAGCGAGAGATCTGACAGACATAGAAAAGAACAAGATCCGGCGACATTTTTTTAAAAAACGAGAGTCGGGGGGAGGTGAATGTGGAATGATTGAAAAGATCGGAGACAACACCTATAAAATTAGTTTCAAGGAAAGGGAAGGTAAGGAATGGAGTTGAAATAAGTAATAGTGTGACTATATTTTTAGTTTAAATGTGTGATTTTGTTGATTCAACAGACCAGGAAAGAGTTTTACAGAGAAAGTTTCACAACATCGCCCTTCCCTCTGGTGAATTGCAACTGACAATTAGTCAGACTAGTGAGTCACAGGTGAGAAAATATTTACCATTACCAGTGGTGTAGTGGAGATTGAAGAAGTGGGTAAACTCTTTAATTTATGCTTAAAATGTGTTTGTTTAAGTGACCTGTCAAGCAAGGACAAACGCTGCAGCCACAGACAAGTCAGACTACATAATTATGCATTTTAAATCAAGTATTCTTTATTCCTTACTCCATCCACTTAAGAAAATTCGACAACTATGTCATGCCTTTGCCATCCTAGAGAAAAAAATAGCTTGCAGAACACAAATGAAAGATGCACATCAGAGAGGATTTAGAAGTGGGAATACTCACTGCTGACTGAAAAACAACTAGGCAAACCCCTGTGTATAGCCTCCACTACACCACAACCATTGAGAAACCTTGGCTGATGATTTCATGATTATGATAAACACAGATGTCATCATTAAATCCTCTATCCTCTTGAAGGGCCCAGAAAATGTGGTGGAACCGCCAGGAGCGCCAAAACACGATGAACCAAAGAAAAAGGTTATGGAAAAGACGGTTAACCTCCCTACAGATTTAATAGACTTTATAACATCCAGTGGCGCCATCTCCAAGTACCAGGCTTGTTTCCAGCAGAGCTTTAGAAATCCAGTTTTCCTAGAGGTGGGGTCAGAGTTGGTTCTGTCCGGTGTGTCCTCTGATGACCTTGATGAGGCTCTGGCAATAGTGTTGAGAGACCTGAGTGTGGCCAATGTGGAGCTTCAGGGAGCTGCAGCTGTACCTCCAGATCTTGACAGAGTGAAAGAAATCATGATCAAAGCCAAGAACGAAGCAAACTGTAGTGAGCTGAGAGTGGACGTCAGCTTCATCCCAGGTCCTAGTGGAACCGCCAAAGTTCGTCTGGTGGGCTACAGTGAAAATGTAAACAAACTCGAAGAGGTTCTGCATGAGTACCAGTTAAACCAAGTCGGGATACAAGAAGTGTTGAAACTACCACTTCCTGAACTGGTTGACTGTTTCGATAAATTCTTAAACATGACTGAGGTGAAGCAGAACAGGGTGACTTTAAAATCTTCCCATGTACCAGACCCCTGTGTGCTTGTGTCAGGCCCCCGGCGTCTGGTCAAGGAGGTCCAGGCAGAATTAAGCAAAGCTCTATCTAGTCTGACGTCAGACAGATTGGTTATAGATGGACCAGGGGCACAACAGTACTTCCAAGCAGAAGGTAAAGTGAGCAAGGAGCTGGTAGAGAGTTCCTGTCACGTTCTTATCCGGGAACAGCAAGGTGGGAACTCCCTAAATGTGAAAAGCTCCAGCACCACTGGTGTAACACCTACACCTGCCATTAGAAAGCTCCACCTTACTCCTCGGAGCATTGCAGTCAACAAGACAAGCCTGGAGATCAAACTCAGCAGTTTGGTGGATGAGCAGGTTCGGCAATTTTCTGTAGTGCAGGTATTGTTGAATAGCAAGGTAATACTCACACTGACATCATTTGACATTATTTCAACAGGTGAATGTGTTGGTGGTCCCTATGCTCAATAGACAGCCAACTTCAACAAGAATTGGTAATTGTCTGTTGAAAAAAGCAGGGAGGGCACTGAAGTCAAAGTTAGACTCAATGGAAGCGACATGTATGCTTGCCCCTGGTGATGTTCTACAGGTTGATGCACCTTCATCACTGGGCTGCTCCAAGCTTTTCTTCATTGAATGCTTGCCATGGGATGGAGTCAGAGGGCAGAGTGTACAGGTGAAGTAAAATAATTGGTGGATTCAAAAATGTTGAAGACAGCACACGAATGAAATTATGTTTTTTTTTCTAGGCACTTAGCAATGGGCTGAGGAGATGTTTGGACCTCTGTGTACAGCAGAACTTGTGCTCGGTGGCCTTTCCAGTTATCGGATCTGGAATTCTTTTAAAATTCCCGCTGAGAGAAGCCATTCGAGTGCTGACTGAGTGCATTGGTCAGTTTGGATTGACTGCGTCCTCTGGGTCTCTCTCCAACATCCACGTTGTCATTAAACCAGACTATCCTGACTCTGAGCAGGTGACTATCAACACTTGGGCAACTGTTGTAAATGGTTTGTCAGATAAATTATTGATGAGTAAGTGTTGTGTAATGCTTGTATCTTTATTTCCAGTGCTACCATGATGTCTACAAGCAACTCAGCATGAAAATGAATCAGGGAGGCCAAGGTGAGTCATATGCTCAGACTACTTTAAATAACAAATACAGTGAGGAATTTGCAGCATATATATATACATATATATATATATATATATATATGTATATATATAAAAGAAGCAATTCTATATTAGACAAATATGAAACATGCTCTTCCTTTCAGCCATCTTCAGGTCCCTCAGCAGTGACCTTGATGACATCACAATGACAGTAAGAAGTGGGGTTAAATTAAAGCTGGTGTTTGGTGACATCACTAATGAGACTACAGACGTTATTGTGAGCACAACCGACTTCAGAAATTTTCAGAAAGGTGGGTATGGAATCATTTGGCTCTCGATATAACTGAATGCACACAGGAGGATTCACAACTTGTATTTATATATGTGTTTTGTGAAAATTATCTTATAATCAATATGTTATCAATTACAGCCTTGCAGAGCTGCTATAGCTGGGCTGTAGACTTCTAAGTGTTGTTCTTTTACAAATATCATCTTTACTTTGCAGATGGCGTGTGCAAAGACATCTTAACTGTAGCTGGACCAGAGGTGGTGGCTGAACTAAAAGCAGGTGAGAGGACATGCTGAACATTTGTGCTTAAAGGAAAAACTTTTTACCTTAATTGTAATAGTGTCATCTTGTAGTAAAAATTGGTGTTTCCTTAATCTCCGATGACATAGGATGGTGATTTTATGATTTAATTCAGTAAATATCTAACATATTGTTTACGTAACTCTTCTTAGTTATGTTGTCTGTGTTGTGTGTAGCAATTGTAAACCGACAGGAAGCTGTCGTGTCCCAGCCTGGGTTTTTCCCCTGCAAAGCAATTTTACATGTTTGTGGAGAAAAAGATGCAGGTATCGTTGAACAACTGGTGTGTCGCATCATTAAATATTGTGAAAAATCTGGACTCAAGTCCGTGGCCATTCCTGCCATCTGTGCTGGTAAGTCTAGATGTTTAATACAAACACAAACACCTAATATCAAGTTTGTAGTTGAAGTTTTAATTCTTCCAGTAAAAATTTAAACCATTTCTGCAGGAGCTGGTGGATTGGACCCCGGTGTTGTGGCAGGTGCCATCCTCCGAGGAATCAAGACTGCCACATCGGCCACTTCACTCAACTCTCTCACTGACATCCACCTCGTCCTGATCAAGATCAACGTCTTTTTGGCATTTAAAGAGGAAGCAATGCAAATGTTTCCAACTGCTGTAATCAACAGAGGTGACCCCAATCCCATTTTCACAACAGTCTTCTTCTTGTGTGTTTGCTTGAAAATTTTCTTATTTTATTAGAAAGTTTCATTGATTGTTATCTGTTGACGTACCTTGCAGAGTCAGTGCCTCAGTTGCCTCAGGTCCGACAACAACAACAGCAACAACAACAACAGCCACCTTCATCTGTGAGTTCAGGCACCTTCCATACCACCTCCACAAGTAAGCAGTCCGTCTTCCTGTTCCTGGGTCTCTCCAGAAAAGATGTTGATGATGCCATGACAAAGCTAAAGGAACTGTATCAGGCTCAGTGTTCCACTCAAACCTTCAAAAAGGAGGAGCTGGCAGGCCTCACTGTGGACGACATGGAGGATCTGAAGCAGCTTGTGGAGACCCAGGGTTTATGCATGCTGATGCACCAGTCAGGCCAGGGCAGTCTCACAGTGAGTGGGTTGAAAGATGGGGTCAACCAGGTGATGCAGATGATTAACGTCTTTCTGCAAGGCTCTCTCAGGAGAGAGAGGAGAGTCAGAAAGGAGGAGGATTTGTACACCCGTGTGGCTTGGTGCATCCTGGCACATGACAACTGGCAGAGACTCCCCAAAACAGCCAATCACAACCTGGAAAACAAAGATGTAGCAGGAGGGATAGTGGATGCACAGGGCATAAAGTGGAGCGTGAATCTACAGCAGTTTGAGGCCACAAGAATAATGGGATTCGTCACGGCAAAGCTGAAACGACTTGTGAATCTGCCAGGTGAGAAGATGGTTCTTGATGAAAATTTATGGTATAAAAACAGGTTGCTGAGACTGTAATTTGAGACTGATAAGTATATTGATTTTTCAGAATAATACAAATCTAAATAACATAAATGTTATGTTATTTTATATTTAATCATAAGACAAAACAACCAAATAAAATTCTGTTTGGCGGTCTACAGCAAAGGAAAACAACAAAATGTATCACTGCATGTTGTACTATTATACATTTACTATATATTTCACTTTTGACCTCCAACTTTGTCCAGACTTCACTTTCCCTCTGTACTGGGACAACATGGCTGATGATGAAAATCTGAAGGTGGTTGTACTGCAGCCTTCATCGCCAGAGTACCGGACAGTGAAGGAGGCCTTCAAGCGAACTGTCTCCAAGACTGTAATGAAGGTGGGGAGGAGCCTAATAGCTTTCATCTAGATAAATGGAACTTGTTTTAGACAGGGTATCCCTTCAACTGTATATCTATACATACATACATGTGTTTTTTCTCGACAGATCGAGCGCTTGCAGAATGTTCATCTCCGACGCGCCTATGAAGTGCAGAAGAAAAACCTTTCTGATAAGAACAAACAGGAAGGTGGAGCAGGTGAAAAGCTTCTGTACCACGGGACAACTGAGGACAACTGTGACTCCATCATGAAAACTGGGTTCAACAGGCGCTTTGCTGGGCAGAACGGTAAAGATCCTTTGAACCAATTCAAAGTAATATGTGGTCATTGCTTTGGTAGTGTAGGATCTGGTAAAAAAACAAACAAACTGTTGTTTAGATATGAATACTTAATTCCCTTTTTCCATTTATTCTCAGCAACTTCATTTGGACAAGGGACCTACTTTGCTGTAAACGCCAACTACTCAGCCAACCCCACCTACTCCAAGCCAGCTGCTGATGGTACTCAGTTAATGTTTGTGGCCCGAGTCCTGACTGGCATCTACACTCAGGGCCGAAGCAACATGAAGGTTCCTCCACCTCGCAGTGATGTACAGTCTGATGATCGCTACGACAGCGTTGTGAACAGAATAGACAACCCTAGCATGTATGTGGTGTTTCATGATAACCAAGCATACCCAGACTACCTCATCACCTTCAAGTAGGACTATGAGGAGGCTGGTGAAACAAATGTATATAATCATGACAATGTCATATGGCATCATTATATGTCACGATAACATAATTATTATACATTTGTACTGCTCACAAAGTGCCACTGGATCTTTTCTACTTTGCTGCTTTAATACAGTATCTGCAGGGTAATTCAGGTGATTCCTCATTGAAGATGTTTACTGATGCACTTTAGTTCTGTAGATTACAAGATGTATCCAACTGCTTTACTGTTTATGATTCCCCCCTTCTTTATCACTTAGCTCCCTCAGATTCAGAGGGAGCTATATTAATATTAATGGTAATACCACTGTCAGAAATGCACTGCCCAGTTACATTGACTACTTGGCCAGCTCTGGTTCTGGCACGACACCAGCTCTCAGCGTTTGCCCGCACCACTGTGTTAGCAAACTATAGTTAAGAGCAGCTATAGTTTACAGCAGTTTGCTGTTGAGTTGAGGTAGCTGGAGGACCAGAAAACTTGAAATAATTTGTTTTGTGTTACTTAGTGCCTTAAAGGATTATGTATTTGTTGCAAGTTGTTGTACCTGATGCACAAAGTTACACAGATCAGATCAGTGTAGCATCAACACGTTATATTATATTGAAAAAGTTGCACCATGCTGCCTTATGTGACAGTTTATGTCTGATTTTGTGTTTGTTTTGGAAGCCATAGAAGCCTGAAAATTAATAAAATTTGGTAAATCATTGATGGTGTCACTTTCTTTTATTTGTTTAATGTTTATATTTTAACAATTTTCAACAGATTTTATAGATTGAAGAAATAGGTGAAAAGAGCTCGTCGCAGTTCTGAAGCAGAAACACTGATACTCCAGATACATTTTAAAAGTTAAATTCACTGATCAGTATTTTGGGTATCAATTGAAACTGAAAGCATTCAGTTCTGCAGATCTACTAAGCTTTTTAATTCTCCTTAGCTCTTCTCAAGTCAACATTGTTTTTATGCCTTACATAGCCCTGAGGGGTGTAGCTATGAATTATATTTGTGACCTTTTTGAGCCTATATTTACCCTCAGTCTCAGTATGACTCACACAAAATGATTTCAGGGACCTTATATTTGTCCGAGACAATCCTCTGTGGCCACTCCTGCCATCTGTGTTGGGTAAAATTTGCATAGGACGCTCCAAATGCAAAAAAACAAACAAAAAAAACCCCAAAAAACAAAACAAAACAAAAACAAAACTAATGTAATTTCTCTAGCAATGACCATGGCACTTCTTTCCATGTAATTTTGTTTATTGATTTGACTGTTGGGTGGAGAGATGAAATGAGGGTCAAGAGCTCACATGAAACCCAGTTTCAGCAGCTGTTCTCCATTGTTGACTCCTGTGTGATGCTGTGTTTTTCCCCCTTTAGATTTATTTTTATTGTTATATGAAACAGCAGTGTATGAAATGGTGTCATCATGATAACTACTGGAATAATTGTCTCTTATATCAGCATCATTTTCTGTATAAAACATCATGAAGAACTAGAATCAGAATATTGGCCAGGTATGTGTACACATACAAGAAATGTGACTCAATTGCTCTCAATGTACTGTGCATAGACAAATATAGACATAACGAAAGGGTGACAGCATACAGTATGCACAGCATGAGTAGATTGTGTATCAGTCAATGTTATTATCATTACTGCATCACGATAACTTTGATCAAGGAACCTGCTCAAGACCAACCAGGGAACTGCCCAAATTAAAGCTAAATATTAACTGTTCACACAAAAGGGACTTATCAGTTATGTCAGTAAACAGACAGAACAACACCTACAGTGGAGTAAAAGTGAAACTAAATAAGTTCACTTTAAATACATGCTGAGACGTGCCATACTTATTTTAAGTTCAGAGGTGAATGAAATAAAATAAAATGGATAATTACGAACATCATTTGTTCTTTGAAGCGAGAGACCTGACAGACAGAGAGAAGAACAAGGTCAAGCGGCACTTTTTAAAAAGGCAAGATTCTGAGCGAGGTGATGTGATGATCAAAAAGATTGGAGGCAACATCTATAAAATCAGTTTCAAGCATAAAAAAGGTAAGAAACTCCATTGGGTTGAAATTGAGTTATAGTATAAATAGATAACAGATCTAGTCTAGTCTAAATTTATGTTTTAAATTTTGTTGTGCCCTTGGATTTCTACAGACAAGGAAAGGGTTTTACAGGAGAGGTTTCACACCATCTCCCTTTCTTCTGGTGATCTACATCTGACTGTTCACCGATCACAGGTGAGAAAATATTGCCCTTTACCAGTGATGTGGCTGAGGGAAGTGGGTATACTCCTAATTTATACTCCTAATTTATGCCAAAATGTGTTTGTTAAAGTGGCCTGTCAAGCAATGAAAATGAAATCAATGAAATCAACAATAGAGGTGCAGATTTTGCACTAAATACTGACCCACAGACAAGTGAGACAACTACTTTTTATGCAATTATGCATGTTGAGTGAAGTATGCCATATTCCTTACTGTATTTAATCCTTAAAACTGGTATGTAAGTATGTCATGCTTCGCCATCCTAGGAAACAAACTGGAGAACATGACTGAATGATGTACATCTGAGGGGATTTAGAAGTGGGTTGAAACATTGGCTGATGCTTTCATGATTGTGCTAAACACAAATGTCATTATCAAATCCTCCATCACCTTGTAGGGTCCCTACAAAGTGACGCAGTCAACTCCAAAACGTGATGGACGTAAGAAAAACACAGAGGTTACACAGCTTGAAAAATGTATTCAAAGCATGATCTGGTTCCCAGGACCAAGTGGAATCAATGAAGCAGTGGTAAACCACAGTGAAAATGTGAAACTACCACTTCCTGAACTGGTTGACTGTTTTGATAAATTCTTAAACATGACTGAGGTGAAGCAGACCAGTGTGACTTTAAAACCCTCCCATCTACCGGACCCCTGTGTGCTTGTGTCAGGCCCACGCCGTCTGGTCAAGGAGGTCCAGGCAGAATTAAGCAAAGCTCTATCCAGTCTGACGTCAGACAGATTGGTTCTAGATGGACCAGGGGCACGGAAGTACTTTCAAGAAGAGGGTAAAGTGAGCAAGGAGCTGGTAGAGAGCTCCTGTCACGTTCTTATCCAGGAACAGCAAGGTGGGAACTCCCTAAATGTGAAAAGCTCCAGCACCACCAGTGTAAACTTTGGCTTCAGAATGCCTCCTCTGAGCATTGCAGTCAACAAGCCAAGCCTGGAGATCAAGCTTGGCAATTTGGAGGATGAGCAGGTTCAACAATTTCTATAGTACTTTTCATAAAGTCATACAGCAGCAAAGTAATACTTGCATTGATTTCATCTGACACTATTTCAACAGGTGAATGTGTTGGTGGTGCCCATGCTCAACATGCAGCTAATGTCTACAAATATTAGTAACTGTCTGTTGACAAAAGCAGGCTATGCATTCAAATCAACGTTTGACTCAAAGGCAGCAACACGTGTGCTCGTCCCTGGTGAAGTTCTGCAGGTTGATGCACCTTCATCTCTGGGCTGCTCTAAGCTCTTCTTCATTGAGTGCTTGCCATGGGATGGAGGGCAGAGTGTACAGGTGAAGTAAAATAGTTGGTGGATTCAAAATGTTGAAGAAAAGAAAACTATGTGTGAGGGCAAAGGATGAGTTCATATTCAAGGTCTACTGACTGACTTTAAAACAATTTAGTGGTCTTAGTTTACCTTGCACATTTTCAAAACAAAGTGCCGCACAGGGACCGCTTTTGAAGACACTATGGAAATGATTTTTGTTGTTTTGTAGGCGCTTGGCAATGGGTTGAAGAGATGTTTGGACCTCTGTATACAGCAGAACTTGTGCTCGGTGGCCTTTCCAATTATCGGACCTGGAATAGTTTTAAGTTTCCCGCTGAGAGAAGCCATTCGAGTGCTGACTGAGAGCATTGGTCAGTTTGGATTTAAAGCATCCTCTGGATCTCTGGCCAACATCCACATTGTCATTAAACCAGACTATCCTGACTCTGAGCAGGTGACTATCAACACTTGGGCAACTGTTGTAAATGGTTTGTAAGATACATTATTAATGAGTAAGTGTTGTGTAATGCTTGTATCTTTATTTCCAGTGCTATCATGATGTCTACAAGCAACTCAGCATGAAAATGAAACCGGGCGGCCAAGGTAAACTACATCGCTACAGATGGACTACTTTTGATAGCCTGTACAATACCTGTCAAACGTTTGGACACCCCTAGTCTTTCAGTGTTTTTTCTTTTTTCTTTTCTAGATTGTAGATTTTCACAGAAGATATGAAAACTATGAAACAACATTCAACATAGAATTAAGTGTTTGACAAACCAGAATATGTTTTAGATTTTGGATTCTTCGATGACAGCTTTACATACTCTTGGCATTATCTCAATCAGATTCATGAGGTCGTCACCTGGATTTGTGGCTTTCCAGTCATAAACTAAACATGCTCTTCCTTTCAGCCATCTTCAGATCCCTCAGCAGTGACCTTGACATCACAATGACAGTAAGAAGTGGAGTTAAACTACAGCTGGTGTTTGGTGACATCACTGACGAGACTACAGACGTTATTGTGAATGCAACCGACTTCAGAAATCTTCAGAATGGTGGGTATGGAATCAGTGGTGTCTCAATATGATTGAATGCACACAGGAGGAATCACAACTTGTATTTATATATGTGTTTTGTGAAAATTCTTTTGTCTGCTCATGTTAGCATTTAGATCAAAGCACCGCTGTGCCTAATTACAGCCTCACAAAGCTGCTAGCTGTGTTGTTCTTTTACAAATATCATCTTTACTTTGCAGATGGCGTGTGCAAAGACATCTTAACTGTAGCTGGACCAGAGGTGGTGGCTGAACTAAAAGCAGGTGAAAGAACATGCTAGAAATTTTCAAGCAACACATTCTTTATTTCTTCTTACCGACATTGTCTGTGTTGTGTTGTGTGTAGCAAATGTGAGCCGAGGGGAGGTTTTTGCATCCCATCCTGGATTTCTCCCCTGCAAAGCCATTTTACATGTTAATGGACACAGTGATGTAGGTATCATCGAACAACTGGTGTGTCGCATCATTAAATATTGTGAAGCATTTGAAGTCAAGTCCGTGGCCATTCCTGCCATCTGTGCTGGTAAGTATTTTGTTTGACTTTCTAGATTCAATAAAAACACAAACACCTAATGTGAAGTTTGTAGGTGAAGTTTTAATTCTTCCAGTAAAAATTGAAACCATTTCTGCAGGAGCTGGTGGATTGGACCCCGGTGTTGTGGCAGGTGCCATCCTCCGAGGAGTCAAGACTGCGACGTCGACCACTTCATTCAACTTTCTCACTGACATCCACCTTGTCCTGATCAAGATCAACGTCTTTTTGGCATTTAAAGAGAAAGCAATGCAAATGTTTCCAACTACTGTAATCAACAGAGGTGACCCCAATCCCATTTTCACAACAGTCTTCTTCTTGTGTGTTTACTTAAAACATTTCTTACTTTATTGGAACGTTTCACTGATTGTTATCTGTTGACACACCTTGCAGAGTCAGTACCTCAGTTGCCTCAGGTCCAACAACAACGACAACAGCCACCTTCATCTGTGAGTTCAGCCACCCTCCATACCACCTCCACAAGTAAGCAGTCCGTCTTCCTGTTCCTGGGTCTCTCCAGAAAAGATGTTGATGATGCCATGACAAAGCTGAAGGAACTGTATCAGACTCAGTGCTCCACTCAAACCTTCAAAAAGGAGGAGCTGGCAGGCCTCACCCCAGACAATACGAAGGACCTGAATCAGATGGTGGAGACCCAGGGTCTATACATGAAAATGTCAGGCCAAGGCAGCCTTACAGTGAGTGGGTTAAAATATGGGGTCAACAAGGTGGTGCAGATGATTAATGTCTTTCTGCAAGACTCTCTCAGAAGAGAAATGAGAGTCAGGGAGGAGGACGATTTGTACACCCGTGTGGCTTGGTGCATCCTGGCATATAACGGCAACTGGCAGAGACTCCCCAAAACAGCCAATTACTACCTGGAAAACAAGGATGTAGCAGGAGGGATAGAGGATGCACAGGGCACCAAGTGGCACGTGAATCTACAGCGCTTTGAGGCCACAACACCAATGTCCAGTTTAACTGGACAACCAGCAAAGCTGAAACGACTTCTGCCAGGTCTGAAGATGGTTCTTTACACTTCTAAAAATTCTTGATTCTTAAAAATGTATGTTATTAAAAGAGTCTGCTGATACTAAATCATAACATAAATGTTATGTTAGTTTGTATTTATTTCATAACACAAACAACCAAATAAAATGCTGCTCTTCTGTCTACAGCTAAGAAAAAATTTTGTACTTGTACAATTACACATTTAATCTGGATATTTCCCCTTTTTTATTTTGTCCTCCAACTTTCTTAAGACTTCCCTCTGTACTGGGACAACATGGCCAAGGATGAAAATTTTGAGGTGTTCGTACTGCAGCCTTCATCTCTGGAGTACCGGACAGTGAAGGACCCCTTCATGCGAACTGTCTCCAAGACTGTAATGAAGGTGGGGAGGAGCCTAATAGCTTTCATCTAGATATCTAGATAAATGGAACTTGTTTTAGACAGGGTATCCCTTCAATTGCGTAACTTTATATCATATAGTTGCATAACCTCTGTTCATAATCTGCAATCAACACAGTAAATTTGAAACATTTTACATCCTTGTTTTTTCTCGACAGATCGAGCGCTTGCAGAATGTTCCTCTGCGACGCGCCTATGAAGTGCAGAAGAAGAACCTTTCTGATAAGAACAAACAGGAAGGTGGGGCAGGTGAAAAGCTTCTGTACCACGGGACAACTGAGGACAGCTGTGACTCCATCATGAAAACTGGGTTCAACAGGAGCTTTGCTGGGCGGAATGGTAAAGATCTTTTGGAGTAATTCAAAGTAATATGTGGTCATTGCTTCAGCATTGTAGGATTTGTACAAAAATGTTGTTCAGATATAAATACTTGTTGTTAATTCCAATTTTTGTCTCATTCTCAGCCACTGCATTTGGACAAGGAACCTACTTTGCCGTAAACGCAAGCTACTCAGCCAGCTACTCCAGGCCAGCTGCTGATGGTACTCAGTTAATGTTTGTGGCTCGAGTCTTGACTGGCATCTACACTCAGGGCCAAAGCAACATGAAGGTTCCTCCACCTCGCAATGGCCTACAGTCCAACAACCGCTACGACAGCGTGGTGGATAATATGAGCAACCCTAGTATGTATGTTGTGTTCCATGATAACCAAGCATACCCAGACTACCTCATCACCTTCAAGTAGCAGTGTAAGGAGGGTGGAAAGGGGATACAGAAAAAAAAAAAAATACAATGATGATGTTATATGGTGGACCTTAGATTAAAGAAACAATATGTAACTTTATGTGTAACAGTGACATCTAGCAGTTAAAATTGGCACTGCAATCCAAATTTAAACAATTGGAGAGCCATCTCCCCCCACCCCGCCGTCCCCATTGTCTTAGTCTTAGTTTCTGTCAGTTTGAGAGAGAAATACACAGAGAGAGAAAGAAATAAAACATTACTTTCCGATAAATAACTGATGATGATGATGTGACGTGATGATTTGATACTTGATCTCCACGTCTTTGTAGTTTTTCATAGTGGTGTTGTACTGTAGGTAGTGTCTTGGAAACTTTACAAAGGAAATAATCATTGAATTCATATATGTGGAAAATTCACCACAACCTGACCAGTCCTTCCACCCGACACTATGGCGTACTCCCTCCCGGAAAACAGCCTCAGCTTCTCGCAGTGAGAGCTGTGTAAGGTCTGTAACTTCCACAGTGTTCGGCAATGCACTGTGGGTCATAATCTCTCTCACAACAGAATCTTACAGTGCCCGTGAGATTAAAAAGACAGGGGTGATTATGATGATTTTTTTTTGTTTAATTTACAAGAAACAGCATGGAAACAAAAAAACTATGTACATTTTTATATTTATGTATGGTTTTGTGTTTGTTTTGGAAGTCATTGCTTTACCAATCTGAACATTAATAAAATTTGTCAAACCATCGATGGTGTCACTGTGAAGTTTTAGACTTTCACCACAGACTCACATAAACACAAACTTTAAGTTTAAGAAATCTTTTATTTGGTTGATATTTGTCATTTTGAAGAAACAGATTTTATAGATTGAAGAAGAGAGCTCTTTGCAGTTCTCAAGCAGATACACTGATACTCCAGATACATTTCAAAAGTTAAGCTCATCGATCAATATATTGCATATCAGCATCAAATGTCTCATATCTCATATCCACCAAGTCATCACTCAACTCTGCAGATCTACTCAACCTGTAAGTTCTCTTCAGCTCTTCTCTAGTCAACCCTGTTTCTAACTGCAGAAAGCCATTTTCACAAAATCCATCTCTGGTAGACTCACTAAATTACCTACAAAGCAGCAGACAAACATGCAGAAACAAGCTGGTGAATATATACTGTTGCTGTGTGACTATAAAATGATATGTCAGGTTTTGGGTGTAATGCTGCCCCCTAATGGCCAATAATAGATTAAGGCAGCATTAGAAAACATGAGTCAGAAATCTCTCAATATTTACTATAGAGCTTTGGATTTACTACATCAAGTCCTCAAGTTCCACATTAAAACTAAACAACTAGTATGCATGACATGTTTCCAACTTTCTGCTAACAATTCCACAATGTAGTGCATCGTATTTCTATTTCATGGATGTGTAATTGTCATTTTTTGGGACCCAAAATTACGCAAATTTACTAATGTCTGAAATCTTTGTTTACTCTATAGAGTGTCCTATTATGTAAGAAGTAATAAATGATTGATTTAGGAAGAGATTTCAGAAACAACCATACTTACTGTGTAGTTTAGTATAAAATATATGTTCTCACCCTCAATTAGTTCACTATTTATCTGTCAAAATGTTTGATATAATGCTAAAGTGTGTTGATTAGCCTCTACTTAAACATGCAGTTTTAGAAATTACTACATTTTTTAGAACTAAGAACTAAATCACAATTGTCGTCATAAATGCTGAAGCTACGCCTGTAGCAAACCTACAGATACACAACTATGTTATACGCCTATATTTGGCTGAACTGTAAGTGAGTAAGTAAGTTGAATGACGTTTGGGCATCAATGATCCTGCAGAGATACTCAGGCCTCAATAGTGAGAGACGCCTGGCCTTGGACCTGCCTGAGAGCAGGGCAGTCCAGGATAGCGATCATCCTGGTTCTGCCAGCCCTGTGCGGGGTGAAAAACTCGGTCCAGGTCAGGGAGGAGCCTGCTGGGATCAGACTGAAACCAACAGAGTTATAGTTAGGACTGTGATGATTTTTGGTTTCATAGTAAAGATTGTACATGCACACACACCTATATTACAGCTCACCTGTAATATTTGAACTTGGGCGGCAGGATACCGGGACCTTCCATGCGAATGTAGACGCTCTCCAGGTCGAAGGAGAAGGGGTTTTTAAACTCCACAGTCACAGTCATCTCTTCACTCACTTTACCTTTCTCAGACACCTGTCATTAGAGAAAAAAACGTGACAAACCCACTTACAAAAAGTTATTTTCTTGAAAAAAACATTCTTTGTTAATGCATTTAAAGCCAAGTTCGTGCATTCATTGGCTGTAAGTATGATTACAAGGATCATTTCAGACCGTGACTGTGAGTTTGGGATTGTGCAGGGTGACGACTTTCATGGCAGTGATGATCTGGCCGGTCTCCTTGATCTTTCCAGTAGCAATGAAATGGAGGTTGGCCTGCTCAACAAGATGCTTCATGTAGCTCTTTGACTCGACCACCACCATCTCCTTCACACCTGGAGAACACAAAAATAACACACTGCTCTCTCTGCACTGACTTTTTTTGATTTCTTTGGTTGCTGAATGAATATAGTAAAAAGTTCACATAAATACTTAGTGAATATTGCTGTATTATTGTTGGTTTTATGTGATTTTGATACAAATATATGAGTGAACACATCACTCACTTTCGTTAGGGCCAATTGTCACCCTGGGACTCCTTAACAGGAACTCAGAGCTGGTGACTCCGGTGTAATACACCACGCTCCCGCTGATGTAGGCATCCACGACGCGGCGTTGGTCACTGCGATTTATGAACTCCATGTTCAGCTCAAAGTCGTCACCCATGTTGACCTCCAGGGTAGGCAGGACCAGTTCCACGTCAGCCTCAGGAAGGATGGTCTTCTCTCGTTTACAGCCATACTCCTCTGCTTTTTCCAGAGTGGTCCGCTCCTCGGTAGTACCTAGATTAAAGTATTGAAATATATTATCAGTCATTGTTTGTTCTAGTTTTTGCTCACAGGTTTTTTACTTTCCTGATTATCTGCATGTTTGAGAAAATCATGACTTTTTCTGTACTTGAGAAAACTATTCTTAGCCCCACAGGGACAAAATGTACTTAATTCAGTTTAAATCCTTGTTGTGAAATTTGTGGTAAACGAAGCACCAGAAGTATTCTGGTCCTTATCCATGTGCCAACTTTGGTCCAAACCAAGCCAGAATGATGCCAACTGGGGCTGATTTCCATTCAAGTCCATACCCCAGAAAACCATGCCAAATCTGGCAGCCACATATGGGCACATGGCCGGTCCTCTGGTGCCACAATGCACCGCCAACATCATCATCCCAAATTAACTTGGTACTGGCCTGACTGTCTGCTTTTCATTATGACACCATATCCAGGATAAATGCATGCATTTATATTCTTTAAACAATTTTGTTGCAATGGCTGGTTCTTTTAAAACATTTCGATGTGTGCTGCATGTAGACACTGACCCTCGGGAAACTTGTAATGATCCGTAATGTCACGGCGGGTCACATCTCCTGGTGTTTTAGTCAAAACCATGCGGCCTATATGAGTCGGGTTCACTCTGACTAGCTCCAAAGTTCCATCTTTACTGCGGGAATGAAACACCACATCGCTGTTGACCTGTACAGAGAAAGACAGAGATTATCTAAAAGACACTGGCTTAAATCTGACCTGAACCGATCTGGAGAGGAACCCCAATGGAGAAAAGACTCACCTCAGCAAACACAAAGGCAGCATCAAATGGGTAGCATGTGTGCCCATGTTTGATGGCCTGGACTGATGCAGGACCACATCTGTACAAGCCTTTATGGATAATGGAGGAAGAGATCAACAACAACCAATCACGTTTGTTGGGTTTTCTCTATAAATAATTGGATTTCAATTTCAATTAATAGCACTAATAACCCTCAAACAATTATTATAAAGACAGCTATTATTTCATATTATTTACCATCACTGGTCTCCTGTGGTGTTGCATCCACAACCTGCCAGCCTCCAAAGCCAGGTGGAAGGTCTGGCCTGGTCATGAAGCACTCATTCCAGCAGTGGTAGTTCCTGACAATGACAATGGCAGACATCATTTTAAATATTTATCCTATTGGACTGCTACAGCCTGGAGAGTAGAACCTTACAACTTCACTAGTACTGGGGTTAAACTGGTGGACGATGGTCTGAAGTGTAGTGTAGTGTTTAAAATGTAAAGGGTTCATCCTCTGAAGAGCAATGAATTATATAACATACTTCTGGGGAAAAAAGTTTAAAAAATAACTGAAAAAAGTACATTTTGGAATATTAATGAGATCAGGAAGTCATCAAAAATATTAGGATTCATCCTCAAAAGAGGCCATGGGTAACCAAACTCATTAAGATTCACCCTCTGGGGACCATACCAGATTTCACGACAATATCACCACTAGTTGATGAGATACTTTTCAGTAGATCAAAGTGTTGAATGGACTGATAGACCAGCAGTTTAATTTCTTGACCACCACACTACCAGCAGCTCAAAAACAAACCAAATGTTACAATGTCTCTGTAAAATGTTAGAGAAGTTGTGTTACCAGATAGAGTCTCTGGTGCGATTGCGGTCGATTCTGCCGTTGTCATCCAGGATGATGTCAGTTCTCAGGTTTCCATCATTGTCGTGAGCGGAGTAGTAGTTGGTAACAACCCGCGACGGGATGCCCAAACAACGCAGGACTACACAGACCAGCAAAGACAGAAATCAGTCGCCTTTCCAACTTATGTTGTCTATGACGGCTAGTTAAAGTTCAGCTCTTTACCATATCCTTATGACTTCTCTTTCTCGTCTTTACATATCATTATATCATTATGACCTTGGAAAGCACTACTTGGATTCAGTCAAAATCTCACAGGTGTTGAAGACGGCAGCGTAGACCCAGCACTGAGCATAAGCGACAGGCATCTTGCTGCTGTGATAGGTAATCAGGATTTCTGTACTGCCAGTCCAGGAAGTGGGCGCCACACCGTAGGTGTAGTCGCCACTCCAGTTCCCCACCAGCACTCCTTCGTCATCCTTCGAGTCCAGCTGAGTACAACAAAGAGCAGATTTTAGAGTCATCCAAACTTGTAGCGGTTTTTATTTATGCACAGTTTGACCGTATCTGTTTCATGTGTTTTAGGGCATGTCCAAAAATGTATTCTCACCATAGCAGAGGCCTTTCTGGCCACCTTTATGGGGTCTCCTCTGTTGGTGATGGGCATGTCAGACCTGTCCATGATGTACAGACAGGCATCCAGGACTCCATAGTTAAACTAGGGGGGGAAAAAAACACAAGTCAAAAACTTTTTCTTTCTAAAAGTTAGACTCCAAGTCCTCGATCTGTCTTTCTACCACCTGTCCATAGTTCCAGTCTCTCTCTGCGATGTCGCTGTATGCACCGTGGTAGATGATCCCCATTTCAGTCATCACACACTCCTCCCTCTCTTTCTCATCATCCAGAAACACGGCATCATCTGGGAAAAAACAACAGGTCACGTGGATATTTATGATTTATGTTGATGTGACAGAAGCCAGTGAAATGCCAAAAAAAATGGTCAAGAAACTTAAACTGACCTGCCGCCCATGGATTGAAGAGGATGTAGAGATCTCGGCTGTTGTCCCGTCTGGTCCTACGGATGCCGAAGGGCGTCATCACAGCAACGTACATGTTGTACTTTCCAACAATGCAGCTTGCCAAAGGAGTGATACCCATGGTGACGATGTTTTCGTTGGTGTTTATGATGCGTCCAGCCCAGGTGCTCTGACGTTCACTGGTGGGGAATACAGGAATATAGGTGCCCTTGCTGAACTGAGGGCTGGAACCTGGGCGACCAAGGAACATTGGGAGATTTAAGACTTGTGTGACACCATGGGTAAGTTGTACAAAGGTAACCAAAAATCCAGTACATGATAAAAATTATATGCTAAGTATATAGCACCAACTCAAGTCTATACAATGCTGTTTCAAGTTCTTAAGAGCAACACTGAACTTTTCATTTATGGTCAGTAGTTCGAAATCTAGGGTTAACTGTGTTTTTGTGGGTCATATTAGTTGGTGAAGTAATTTGGCAAGCTATAAATAACATCCGGCCGTAGTATTTTTCTAGGAACTGAACAAGCAAACTAAGGGTAATCAGCCAGCCAACAAAGTAGCCTTCATGGGTTAATCTTGTTTCAGTTTCCTCTCTTATTTCTTACTGTGTAGTCATACATCTGACTTTTCACAAAGTAGATTCACCCTCTTTCCCCACTAGACCATTAAGACTACATGATGCTCGGCTCACCAATGGCAAACTCCAGAGCAAAATTGTCTTCAGCAGGTTTGTAGGGGCGATTGAAGGTGATCTTGATCTGGAACTCTTGTCCTCGACGGACGATGAGATAATCCGAGTTGTACAACATGGTGTGATGTTCCTTCTTGTTGATCTCTTCTGGCCGCTTTATCATGTCGACACCCCAGATGTCGAGAAACTCTGAATGCACAGAGAAAAAACAGAAATACAGCAAATTTAACATTTACTGTTACTACACCAGAGGGCCACATAGACATAAATAGACAAATAGACAAAATACCACTCTGGTTAGCTCAGATGCTAATGTGGTTACTTCAAGTGCCACTCTCATTGGGAGTTGGGGCAAAACCAAACCTTAACCCTGTGCATATTTGCTCCTGTACAGAGTCTGCTCACACCACTGCCTCATTAGCAACATGACTTTGAATCCTATGAGGTGTTTGCAAGTGAAATTTAGTTGCAGAATTGCTCAGTGGTGTAGACCATTTATTCTCTAAACAAGTCACCAGTTCTAAACTTATCATCTTGATGTTGTACTTTAATCTGCCCCGAATATTCCAATGCTTTTGTAATTTCCCATCATATCTGGATATCTCCCACTGTGCAGCTCTTTGGCAACGACACAGGGTGAAGCGACAAGAGGAAGCGAGCAGTCTTAATCATGGTTGGACGTCATTCATGTGTCAGTCATGTGCAAAAACTACTGGAAACTGGGTCACTGTCGGGAAAAAGACCTTATCTTCTCCAACAAAGACACACTGCCCTTCAGTTCTTCTTTATTGAGCTCTTCAAACAATGCATGCTAGGCAATATGCTGATTATATTTCATTAAAACTTAATTTAAAAAGTTGAGTGAACTCATGTCAAAGGACAAAGTCAGAGGAACTCATGTTTATAAGTTCTCAAGTGGTCAGAAAACATGCTAGAAATATTCAGGTGAATCAACTTAAAATTAATAAAATGTGAAGTTAGTGACAAAATGTTAGAGTCTATTAAAATCCTTTGATGATGTTTCGCATCTCACCAGTCAGAGGTGGAAATCCTCTTGGGCCTGGTGCAATAAAGGGCTCAAACTCAGGTACATCAGACGTGTCAGAGTTGGAGCTGGCGAGGGGAACTGCGGTGCGGCCACGGTTGGTCACCTTGGGAGGTGGTCCGGTGGGAACAGGAGGGGCAGGGGAGGGAGTCGGAGTGACGATTTCATCAGACATAGCGGCGATGGTTCAGGTTCAGGATGATCCTTCACAGGACTGAAAGATGAGAGTGGATTGAAAGCAAACAGATTATTCCAACGTTAGTTTGAATATATTTGAAATAGCTCAGACATATTTTACAGTAAAATCAAACGTGAATTGATTTTTTTTTTTTTTGCCAGCAGCCTCCACCGATTTGACTTCACATTTAAAATGTGCCCATTTAAGTTGTCATCTCTGCAGTTTCTAAAGGCTGAATTCCCCTCGTGCTCTGCTCATTCCTGTGTGCTGAGTGAGCCATTTTCAAACCCATCTGCTTTACATCTGTGGAAAAATTGGAAACACGAAAGAGAGAGAGAGAGAGAGAGAGAGAGAGAGTGTCCTTGCCCTTTTTATTCAAGAGGGAAATATTTTCAAATTGGAAAGCAAAGCGCGTGAAAATATTAAAGCTTGCGAATGGCGAAAATTGACAACAGCACACACATAGAAACCACTGCCATGTGTGTTTGTGGGCTGGGTGGAGGACAGTCACTCCCCTTCCTGTAAGATGCTGGTAACAAGAAGATTTATTTCCATTTCACAAATATTGTGTTTCTGTGGTCACAGAGAAAGTCGTAACACTGAGCATTAATCATGTTTACTGAAAGGCAAATATACTGTTATAACTGGTAAATAATTGAGTCGTGGAGGGAAACCACACTGAGTCATCTTTTGTTTCAAATCATTATGAATGTCACGATGACATAAAAGCCAGAGTACACAATACAATACAAATAAATATAAATATCCACTGGGACTATTCATATTATATTCCTGTTACCTAACATTGCTTGCAGTCAGACTGGAACCAACCAATTGAATAATTAATAAAATGCTTTTTATATAAAATAGCTGATAGAGGAGCATTAATGGAGTTACAAGCAGGGATTATAGAAGTTATATTTATTATTGAAGTGTGTAAATAAATATATTACTCCTATTGGTACTTTTTGCACCTTATGGACAAACTGTTGCAGTTTCGCATGAATATTTGCTGTATTTTTGTCTCTTTATGATCGAAATTTGACCGTTCATGGAACAAATCAAGGAAATAAAAGACTTCAACTTAAACATTTTCAGTATTTTCTGACATTTTATAGACCAAATAATTTATCTGTTAATTCAGAGAAATAGATTAATGATCAGTAATGGAAAAAAAATATATCAAAAGATATATATTAAAGAAAAACAGAAGCATGTTAGGGGAGTTATTGGTGACCATGCTGTCGCTCGTCAGAAACAAGTTATTTCCATTCACGGTTAAACAAAAGTAATTAAAAAGAGTCCATAAAGGTCAAAACAATAAACCAAAAAAACAAAACACCACTGACCACTAAGGCTCACAGTTAGCCCTGGGTGTGAACACACAAACATGTATTCAGAATGACTCATTAAATCCACAAAACATGACACTAAACTTCCATCAACCCTTCAGCCCACATGGGGTCTACCTAAAACCTGCAGGTCTGGGAAGTCACTGCCACGATGATTATGTAAGCATGTGGTAAGGCCGGTTTAACCATTAAATACACAGCAGCTGTTTTCATAAGATGCTAGCGGGGGGTGTACAGCGCGTCAAGCTTGTGGCTCAAACACCTGCCTGAGAATAAGACTCACTGTTGCATAATTTGGGTGTGTGCCGGTTGAGGAGAGAAATTTGTTTAGCTGCATGAGTCATCATTTAACACAGTGAACACTCTGTTTTCACTTTAACCACCAGTGGCACAGATAGACATGCTTACCATCGGCAGCCTGGCAGAGGGACAAATGGGCAGACGGCAGCACAGTGCATGGTGGAAAGTAACTAACAATTTAAGTACTCAAGTTTTTACGTTTATTCTATTCTTATTTACTTTTTAGGTTCATATTTTACATAAAACATGTGAGGAACGTTTTAGGTTCAGACTTGAGGTCAGGGTTGGGGTCCCTTGTCATGTTTCTGCTGTCTGGAGTCATTTACCACAGAGGTAAAACAAAAAATATTAGACAAAATCTTAAAATATATAGTAAATTTTCTGCAGCATTAGTATTTACTTTGAATACTTTAAGTAGATTTTCATATCAAAACCTTTGTATGCAGGACTTTTACAACTTTACATGTTGTAATACTACTTTTACCTAAGTACGGGATCATAAAAAGTCTTACATCCTTAAAGTTTAATATACAAGTTACTGATTTCAGACTGATAAGTCTTGGATAACCTACAAGATTTATGTTAAAGCAAGCCGTACGAGTAGAGGTGAAGACGTATTCAAACGTATAATTACAATTCTGCAGAAAAACTTCACAAGAAGTGTTGATTACTGCACTATACTGTTACAAATATGGGTTATTGTCACAGATACATTAGCATAGATGCAGTATTTCAATGTTGTAGTACAATATTTACTTTTTTAATACACAAGTACAGTACAAAGGTGTCAGATCTGTAAATGCATTTAGTTTCTTCATGCTGTTGCATATTGGTGATAACTTTTTCCATGTCTGAGACACTTGTTACATGCACACACACACACACAAACACACACACGTGTTTAACACAAGTTTGGCAAATGCTGACACAGGAGAAAACCTCCACTCAGGTTTGCTAGTATAACTGAGCCTGAGGAGGATTCTGCTCGTAAAACTCTCTGTCAAGTAAAAGTTAGTTAGTTAAGTGGAATAAGTTTTGCATGAATAATATATGTTTTAGACAAAAAAATATATTTCAGCAGTTTGGAAAACTGCACAACTACTCCAGGATCGCACACAAGACTGTTACTACCACAGCAATAATAATAATAGTAATAACCCCTGAATCTCTGTCCACTATTGCTGTTACTACTAATAGTACTCGAGTAGAGACACCTGATGATGAGAATAATGCAGACATTGCATCAAAACATATATAGTGAAGTGCAACAGGCTTTGTTTGAGTTATTTGTTTCTCCAAAATAGCTTTGCACAACAATTACAGATTGTTTTAAATGACTCTCAGATGTATCATAAATTCATCTGGAAACAAAGCGAAGTTTCCAAGCTGCTGAGGAGTTTCTGTGCCATAAATCTCTTTGCACCGAAGCAGAACTCTTAATTGTGAGTTCAACTTTCATACCTGTACAGAAAGTTTGAATGCGGAGCGGACTCACCTCAGATTAAGGTGGAGAGAGAAGCTGCTGTTGGTTGGAGTCGGTCTGCTGCTGCTGCTGCTGCTGTTGCTGCTGCTGATCCGACTTTGGAGACTTCTGCTTCTACTTATATACCCTACAGGGGATAGCCATCCATGCGTGTGTGTATGTGTGTGTGTGTGTGTGTCTGTGTTTGCAGGGAAATGTTGTTGTGTAACTGGTGAGTCCAATTTAGGAGCAGGATGTGGAATCTACCGTCTCCGTACAACCCACAGCTGGATGGAGCTCAGACAGATAAAGTCCCCGACTGATGTTTGAGCTCCGCAGCTGTCAGACACAGTTTGATGTGATGAATTATCAACTATTATCATCTTATCACTGACAATAAAGAGGCGAAACATCTTTGCTTTGTTTATTTTTGATGTATTTTTATTAGCAAGACTAGCTGTTGGGTCCAGATCCAAATATCTTGACAGGTATTTGATGGATTGCCAAGTTTTGTACAATCATTCATAGATTCACTGATGATTCGTTGAAATAACTCAGATGATCTCTTAACTTTTAATCCAGCATGATCACCAGGTCAGACCTAAATGGGCATATATGCAATTTAAAGCAATGCCACTATCATAAAAGTGTGTATATGTTTAGATTAGATGACCAATGATGATATACATATATATGATCAAAAATTTGCCCATGAACAACAGGCAAAGATTAAGTGTACAACACAAGACATAGCAACTAATATCACTTCATAGTCCAACAGCAGTCAGCCCAGCTCTGTGTCTGTCTTTCAGCCTTTTATTTCACCAACCACTAAAAGTCAGTCCAAGGTTTACTCTTGTCTGGCTGCTTCTTGCTTGGTTAATCTCTATTTAGCTTCCTTCATCAATGTCCTCTTTGGTTTTTGCAACTCTAACATAATGTTCATATATTCTGCTGAGCCCGGTTATATCGCCCACTCGCCCAGCTCCAGTTCTGGCACGACACCAGCTCTGCTCCCCGTTAGCCTTCACCCACACCCCGGGCCTGAAAACACTCCCCCGGTGCACTGAGCTCACAGTCTGTTCATCCCAGCTAACAAACTGAGCTAACGTTAGCTAACAGCGGCTACAGTTTTCAGCAGTTTGCTTCACCGTCCATCAGGAAACTCTGTAAGTCACAGAGAGTTGAGGCGGAGCAGCCGGAGGACATCAGAGGGAAAACCAGAAAACATATTCTCCATAAAACATGATCCAGTTTCACCAAAACGCCTCATACTTCTCATGGGTTATTGTACCCGGAGCACAAAGTTACATTGTGTGAGAACAGACGTACAAATGACAGAAAAGTTACACAATGTTGCTTTAATTTCTAGCTGACAAGTTCCCATCAGCCTCAGCTTTGCTAATTTCCAACTGTCACCTAAGATGCTGAACATGGTAACCAGAATAAATGAATTTGTCATGACCTTAAAAGGTATTGAGGTTTGTCACCCACACGTACACGGTGTCATATATTAATTTAGTGTTGCTAATAACTCATGTTTGTCCTGTACCCAGGCTGTCACAGTGTGTTGTTTGCACACAGGAAAAGCTCTGACTGATGTCTATTTTAATATTTGGTTTAGCTTATTTCAGGGTTGATCAGAACATGAGTTTGCTTCTAGTTGTGCAGGTCACGGCGGCCTCCGGTCATAGATGTGGTCAAGCGTGCCGGGAGTCCACTCACTTCTAATGGTTTACGGAGGCATGTTTATAGGTGTGATACTTTTATTTGAGGTGTTGGTTTGTTATCTTTACAGAGGTAGGGAGGTTACTCCCACTGCTCTGCCGGTGGCTTCCCAGCTGTGGTATGACCTCTACTTCTCCTCTCTTTTTGAGGTTTTAGCCTCTCTTATAAATAAAGAGCCAGATATGGACGTTAAGCCACGGCTTTGTGTTGCTGTGTTGTGTTGTGGCCTCTTCATTGTAGCCTCTGTGTCTCTCAGCCGTTATTCCTGGTAGCCTATTTACAACTGGAGTTTCACTAATAAGAGCCTGTTTGCTAGATTCATGATGAATGACTGGAATAGACCAGAATAGAGCGCTGGTCTGATTCAGGATGCCGATACCTAAACTAAAGTTGGTCTGTGGCAAACTGGAGCTGATTCTGAACCGGAGTTGGCCCAAATGTGCACGTCCACTTAAAAAGGTATGCGGTAAAGTTTTATTTTAAAAGAAACAAACATGATTTTTACTGAACATTGTGTTTCTCACAAAACGCTTTGTTGGCATCATCAGCCAAGTTTGCATCCAAATTTAGTTGATATTTTTAAATATGTTTCTTCAACTGGCTCTGTTTCCATCGTTCTTTGTCACGTTTTGCTTTTTACGGATTGACCAACTTTCTCATTCCTGTATTTCTTGTATTTTGTTTTAGAACAGGAACTATATCTCATAGCGCACCTTGCCTGTAATATAAGTGAGTGTTAAGATAAGGCGGAGTGATGTGGAGTTAAACCTTGACGTGATGTATCAGTGTTGAATTGTCCTACTGCTGAGATGGACATTAAAGTAGTCTCCTTGCGTTTGCGTGACCCACGCCACGAAATTAAATTAATTTTGTCAAAGTCAAGTTTATAATCAACGCTAAGAGTAACCAGCGTTACATGTCTATCATGGGTTTGAGTTTGTTGGTTGGTGTTTCCTGTTCCTCTTCTCGTGTCTGTCGCCGTACTTCCTGCCTTTGTTGTGTTGCCAGTTTTTATTGTCTGTCCACCCTGATTAGATTTCATCTGCGTCTTCACTTGTGTATTTAATCTATCAGCTCCTTGGTTCCAGTGTCAGTCCATTGTACCGTGTCCAGCCCTTTGCTTTGTCCTTGTGTTTTTGGATCTTCATTTTTCTGAATGTTTCCTTCCTCATTGACTTTTTCAACGTCTGAAAGCTTTTGCAGCTACTGCAAGGAAGACCGACCAATCTTATGTAGCGGAGTCTGATTGGCGGATGAAGCACAGGTGTTGAGGTGATGAGACAGGTGAGAGGAAAACCGGAGGCCACGCCCAGTGACAAACACAACACAGAAACAGGAAAACACAGAGAAAGGAGGCCTCCACATGACAACCACTGCTACTATTGCAACATATATTGTTGCTGTTCCATTACCACTGACGTTACTATGCAATATTACCATTATTATTCCTCTCACTGTTGCTATGACTGTTCCTACTCCTGCAGTACTTCATCTGATACACAGTCTTATTTTCCATATTGGCACTGATATGGTAATAAAAAGCAAGAACTGAGTCCAAACACAAATGGAAGGCACAACTGTGGAGTCACCGCATTGCTTATGCACAAGACAACCTTTTCATTTATCCGATTAATCTCCTCTTCATCTGCCACCACGAAAGAGAATTTCAAAGAATCAGTGCTCATCAAAACATGAGCGCAGAAAACAAATTTATTTTCCATCCTACAGGAGAAAGATGGAAGTTTGTAATGTTTCAAAATCATTACAAAAGGAAACTTTATTGGATGTACAAACCTTTGCTCTAAAACTGATTTGGAGACGGTGACTGATGTGAAAGCAAAGCTAAAAATACCCACAAGCTCCACGGCAGAATGAAATTACAGAGGAAACACTGTGTGTTTCTGGGTTTCCCATTTTCACCACTAGCACTTATCTTCTTGATTGACCAGTTAATTTCAGGGGCAAACTAATCAGCAAATGCCAATGCAAATTTATATGTTACATTAAAAAGAACGACTGTGAGCTTCGGCGTTGATGGTAGCATTTTCTGGGCTGTTTTTTATTCATGATATGGAGTCTCTTTTTGATGCCTCATATTTGGAGGAAAGTGCTGCTGCTGCTGCTGCTACTGCTGCTGCAGGGAGTCCAATGAAAAGTAATTCATTTGACATTTACAAAAAGCAGCACACATGTGAAAAGGCATCCATCATGGTAATATTCAGCGAACACTTAACAGACCTCAAAACAACTCTGCTCGGGTTAATGGCGCCAAATCAATACGGCTGATTCAGTCCTTTCCATAAACAGGGTTTGTTTTTATTAACCCTGGTGCTGAAGGAAAGGGTGAATCATAAAAGATGTGATCTAATGTGTGTGCGTATTTTCATGTGGACTGGACATAAGAACATGTTGTACCATGTATGCAGCCAGGGACACACAGCCACAGCAGCCAGCCACATCGCCAAGGTGCACTGACAGCAGGCAGGCATGATTTAAGGATGCTGGCTCTTCATACAATACGACGACTGTTATAGGGGCGTAAAAAATATCTGATGTCTCCAGAAAAACAAACTCTGACCGAGCTGCAGAACAGAAAACCAAAACTGATGGGTAGCACTTCAATTTAACGCCCTCTATTTAGTGGTACACTGCAATGTACATGGCTGTCATGGTTGTGCAAGACTCGAGGGTAGGTCCAAATACAGACGCCACCGAAAATGATTTATTAACACAAATCTTACAGGGTGACGAGGCAGATAAGGGTCAAAAAATCCAAAAGCAAAGGCGAGATCCCAAAACATAAGGACAAAACAAAGGGCTGGGCACATAGTAACGCAACAAACTGACTGAAACCAAGGAGATCACATATGAAACACGCAAGTGAAGACAGAATAACAAGACACAGTTGAAAGCTAATCAGGGTGGAACCATAGACAGAATTAATATGGACTCTGTCTTCTCCGTAGACGTCTCCAGAGACGTCGGCCTCCCAGCTAATCTAAAAATGGGCAAAGACGTGGATCATTGTGGACCTGAGACACGCTGTGTGACGCTTAATGGTGCTCAAACAAGCCACCTCTCACAATCAAGAGAGACCAGAGACCGTAGAGACCAGAACTGTTTTTTGTACCAGGCTGTAGACATGTTTATTTCTGCTGTGAAGTTGGACATTTGAACATGGGGACTTATGGAGACTGACTTCAAGTGGACGTTTGAGGAACCGCAGCTTTTGACACTTCTGCTTCGCTTCACAACCCAGGAAGTTACAGCTTGGTGTGTGTGTGTGTGTGTGTGTGTGAGTGAGTGTTTTAGACTTCCCTACTCAACACACTGATGCTTTTTTGAAAGTTGCTCTTCTGTGTTGTTGTTACTTTCAGTTCACATGCTGTGTGTGACGAAAATAAATTCGTTTGAAAGATACTCAAACGATCAGACATTACTGCAACATTTCACAGTTTGTATTTTCTATGAAACTTAACATCTGTCGGCTGTTTGTTCACTGTAGTCTGAGCATTTTGACAACATGAGTCGAGGCAGGAACTTGTAACCACAGGGCCATGTTAGCTCAGTTTTGCTTGTAGGTGAAGGAAACAGAAGTGCCACACACTTACCACAGGTCTGACGGTAAAGAGAGCTGCAGCTCTCATCATGAAACCTTCATGTGTGTGTCTAAGCATGGGCATACTACATGACGTGCAGACACGGATCCTTTGCAGCATGCATACAGCATGTGCACTGGTGTGAGTTTTGAAAGCGTGTGCATGTCAAAGTGTCACAAAAGCTCACCGCTCCATCTCTTCTCTTAACTTCCTGTCATCTTGAGTGAGAGTCTGTTAGGAAACCACAGGTTGGTCACGTGACGTGACAAATTTCCCACACCCAGTGCACTGTTTGTGCAGCACAAAGCCTCGTTTTGTGTGTCGGTTGTCTTTCATAATGCAGAAACGCTTCCTGTAAAAGATACACAGGAACCAAGAAGAGGAAGAGGAAGGACAAGCGGAAGAAAGTGGACGGGGGAGGTGATGGACACGTCAGACGAAACCTGCAGTCCAGCCATCGTCGCGAATGGTGGTGAGTTTACTGTGGAGCTCTTTCTTTGTTTACTCGAGTATTTTAAAATAGAGAAACACACATTCATGTGCTTTCTTATAGCAAACACAGTTAAATGTTTGTATATTTTATGATAATTATCATTGTAACATTGAAATACAGGTTTCATGTGACTGACTTCTGTCACATTTACTGTATGTGTTTTGCGTCTTTCAGATTATCCGGTACGGTGCACTGAGGAAGCGCTTCTCCCCTTCTTCACAGATGAGAGTCTGCAGATTACCATGAACTCAAAAAACCCCCCTGCCTCCAACATCACTGCTCCTGCTCTCCCAGAACTCAGACTGGTCCTCCTGGGCAGGAAAGGTGCGGGGAAGAGCGCGGCAGGCAACACCATCCTGGGTGGAGGGTTCGAGAGCGGGAAGCCCACGGAGGAGTGCGTGAAAAGGCGAGCAGATGTGGCAGGGAGAAAAGTCACGGTGGTGGACACTCCGGGATGGGAGTGGTACTACCCGCTCAACAGCACTCCCAACTGGGTGAGGAGAGAGACTTTACGGAGTGTGTCGCTTTGTCCTTCTGGGCCGCACGCTGTTCTTCTGGTGGTGAGGTCCTGCGCCTCAGTAACAGAGGCTTACATCAAGGAGATAGAGGAGCATCTGGAGCCGCTAGGAAAAGAAGTTTGGGAGCATACCATGCTGCTGTTCACCAGGGGAGACGAGCTAGGCCTGGTGTCCATGGAGCAACGGATCCTGACGAGCGGCCCAGGACTCCATAGACTCCTCCAGAAGTGCGGGAAGAGATATCATGTCGTGGATAACCGGAGCAAAGGAGATGGGACACAAGTTAAAGAGCTGATAAGGAAGCTGGAGGTGATGGTGGATGGGAAGAAGGATGGCAGCAGTCACCTAGAGATGGACAGTACGGTTCTGTTGGGTCTGGAGGCGGACGGGAAGAGGAGAGCCAGGGAGAGGAGGAAGAAGCAGAGGCAGATGGAGGAGCAGATGCAGAGAGGGACCATCAAAGCTGCTCTGATGAGTGAGTATCTCTCGGATAAATCGAACATAGCACAACTGGGCACAGAAAACCTGCTAAATGTCTTACTGGAAAATATAAATGAACACTGAGAGATGTGGTGATCTATATTTTGTACTATCAGTGGATCATATTTCTAGATGTAATGTGAAAGGTGTCAAACCGACAAAGAATTATCATCCGACTGCAGTTCCCCTTAGCTATATTAACCGTTTTAGGGACTTTTAGCCTGTTGTTTTGTTTTTTCTCAGCAACTTTGCTGCTTTAGTTAACTTTCCCCCAATATATGTCATTTCTAAAAGCAGGAGGCAGCTTTGTTTTACCCAGAAACCAGAGTTGGCAGAAAGTGAAACTCAATCTGAACCAAGCTAAGAGAGAGTTAATACTGAATTTACATTCATCAGTTTCACAAGATTCTCCAAATGAATGCTAACGTGTGTGCTAGTGCTGCTACCACATTTGCCATTTCTTTGTAACTTTGTGAGGTTTCCTGTTTGTTCAGTTGAATCAGATGACCGTGTAATGTGAAGAGGTTTCTAAAGGTGCTGAAATCATGATGTATTATTACCTAACAGCACAGATGACTGTTTTTTTTTAGCACCAAATGATGGTTAAAACAAGCTAGGAACAAAGTCAAACATTCAGCTGCAGCTGGTGGAGACCAAAACAGAGTTAAATAAAAGTGAATATTGAACAATATTAAGTTCATTGGCCTCAACAAACTCCAGGTGAAAGCTACATCTGTAAATAGTGGCTTTTTGTAGCTTGTAGGTTAATACTGAACCTTTTTGGTCCTATGGCTTTAGCCTTTACTGTTGCGTTTCGCTCACTTAGTCAACAATAGCCAGCCATTTCTGGCTCTGATAAAGCTTTGATAAACCCACTACCTGCCCGCAACAAACATTAGACAGACAGTAAATTAAATAGTGCAAATAATAATTTCCTGGAGACCAAAAAAAAGCTAAAACTGAGTGTGTAAAGTGATTAATAGACTTTCATGAGGTGGCCATGAATATGATATTGTGAATATGATGCATGCCAACAAGCTTCGTCCAACGGTAGTCTTCGTCCTTTGGTTTGTTGGTGTTTCTGGCCTTTAGTGGCCCAAAATGATGAATGGTTTCAGTTTTAACATAAGCTTAACATGAACTTCACCATATATCTGTACCTTTCTCACATCCAGGCGACGGTCTTCAGAGTTCCGAGCTAGACGCCCACCAGTCGTTCTCCAAGGCTCCACGACGTTTACCCGAGGTCAGGCTGGTTCTCCTGGGCGAGCGTGAAACAGGAAAGAGTTCTGCAGGGAACACCATCCTCGGCAAAACGGGCTTCTTCCACGCCGGGGCAGTAACGGAGGAGTGCACCCGTCAGCAAGCAGAGGTGGCTATGCGGGTGGTGACTGTGGTGGATACTCCAGGCTGGGAGGGAGGCGTAGCGGGTGCTACACCTGAGAGGGTGAAGAGGGAGATTATCAACAGCGTGGCCTTGTGTCCACCAGGGCCGCACGCGGTCCTGCTGACTCTGAGGGTGGACACACTGGTGACGATGGGACATGTGAGGGAACATCTGGAGCTTCTGGGCGAGGGTGTATGGAGACACACGATATTGTTGTTCACCCACGGGGATCAGCTTCGAGAGGGGGTGGATATTAAGCAGCACATCCAGGGAGGGGGCAGGGACCTCCAGTGGCTGCTGGAGAAGTGCAGAGGCAGGTATCATGTCATTAGCAGCGTAGAGGGTGGAGGTAGGGGAAACGGAGCCTCTAGTGAGGTGACGGAGCTCCTGCAGAAGGTGGAGAAGATGGCCGCAATGAACCGATGTGAGGCTTTCTCCGGCATGGTTCAGGAGGTCAGAGATCTGAGCCGGCAAAGGAACGAGAAGTTCAACCAGCGCCTGAAGGAAATGGGAGATAAAATGCTTCGCCAAGAGGCAGAGTTGAAAAATATAAGGGACAGGGAAATGAAAAGCATCAGGTGGTTTTTTGACAGGAAGAAAAAGGTGAAATCTCCCGGGAAGGCCGACATTCAAAGGGAAGAGGAGGAGGATGAGGACAGGAGGATTGACGAAAGGAAGAATGACATTGGGGAGTTAGAGGACAGGATGCGATGGTTGACAGAGGATAAAGAGAGAGAAATTCAGGATCTGAGCATAGAAAAAGAGCGACTCCGAGTCGAACTGAACCAGAATGAAAGAGAAAGAGACAAGGCGATGCTCAACCTGGAGCTAAAAGACAGAGAAATCGAAGATCTGAAAGAAAGGATTGACGAACAGCAACTGAAGCTGCTTGACCTTGAACGTGCCAGTGTAGAAAATGAACACGAGAGAAAACAGAGGGAGGACGCCATTAAGACAACAAAACAAGAGTGGATGAGTCAGGTGAAGAAACTGGAGGAAAATATAGAGCGGCAGGAGAAAGAGAAAGCAGATTTGATGGAAGAACTTGGTTCTTTAAAAGCAGAAATGGACGAAACCAAAAGACACTATGATAATATTCTTGAGAGAAAAACGCAAGAAAAAAACAGAGCGGTGGCAGAGCTGGAAGAAAAACTCATAGCAGAGGTGATAAAACTGCACGAAAAAGACAAAGAGCTGGACGAGCTGAGAAAGAAAGCCTCGGAGGAAAAGCAGATAAGTCTTGATAGCATCAAACAAATGGAGAAGAACACTGAAGAAATGAAATCACAACATAAGAAAGACAAAGAGGCAGAGATGCAGAGCATAAAACAGGAGCATCAGGAAGAAATGGCCAGAAAAATCAGCGAAATTGAAAAAATGATGGACACAATGAAAATTCAACACCAAGAAGAAATTAATAAAAAGTTAAAAGACAATGCAGAAGATTTAGAAAGAATCAAACAACAGCATGAAAGTGAAATTAGGGACATACAGCAAGAGAAACAAAGAGAGGTTACAGAGCTGAAAGAGCAGTTTGCAAAACAAACAGAAGAACAAATGCAAAGAAAAAAGAGAGAGGTGGCAGAGTTAGAGGAAAGTTATCGTGTCCAAATGGAAGAGAAAATGCTAGAAAATGAAAAAGAGAAGGAAATTATTCATCTAAACCACAACAAAGACTTGGCACAAAAAATGCAAGAGAAAGAAAAAGAGGCAGAAGTGTTAAAACTTCAGCATGAGGAAGAAATGGCGAGAAAAATGAACGAAATGGAAAAAGTAATGGAGGCCAGGAGAGCTGAACACCAGGAGGAAATAGACAGAAAAGTGACAGAGAAGGAGGAAGATGTGAAAACAGTCCAACAAGAGTACAGCGACAAACTAAGGGAGCTAGATCAAGAAAGACAAAGAGAGATTAAAGAGCTGAAACAACAGTTTGCAGAAGAAACTGAGAAACAATTGCAGGAAAGACAAAGACAGATGAGAGAGTTAGAGCAAAAATGCGCAGCCCAAATCGAAGAAAAAGTGCTGGAAAATAAAAAAGAGAAGGAAGTGATGAATGAAAATTATGAAAAATACATGCAACAGAGAGACAGGCTAATAGAGGAGTTAAAATGTCAGCACGTCGATGAAATTAAAGGCAAAATTCAAGAAAGCGACAAAGAAAAAGAAACAATTGTCACGAAGCTCAAGAAAGAGATGCAGGAAAAAGAAAGAGAGACAGAGCAGATGAAACTCAAGCTGCAAGAAAAAGAAACAGAAAACTTAAAGAGCAAGAATGAAACGGAGCAACAACTGTCAGAGAAAGAAAAAGAAATCGAGGAGATGAAACTACAAATCAAAGAAAGAAATGAAAAGCTGCAAGAAAAAGAAGAGAAAGAAACTGATCACTTTAATTATAAGAAAGAGATGGAGCAAAGACTGGAGGAAAGAGAAAGAGAAACAGAGGCATTAAAAGAACATTTAAAACAGCTTGAGCAACAATTGCATCAGACCAAAGAGGAAAGAGAAAGAGATACTTTAAATCTTAAGAAACAGATGGAGCAAAGATTACAGGAGAAAGAAAAAGAGATAGAGGAGATAAAACTCAAGTTGGAAGAAAAAGAAGAGAAAGAAACCGAAAATTTAAAGAACAAGAAAGAAATGGAGCAACAACTGTCAGAGAAAGAAAAAGAAATTGAAGAGATGAAACTAAATGTTAAAGAAGTGAATGAAGAGCTGCAACAAAAAGAAGAGAAAGAAATAGATCATTTAAAGGCCAGGAAAGAGATGGAGCAAAGACTGGAGGACAAGGAAAGAGAAATACAAGTATTAAAAGAACATTTAAAACAACTTGAGCAACAATTGCGTCAGACCGAAGAGGAAAGAGACAGAGATCATTTAAATCTTAAGAAACAGATGGAGCAAAAACTCGAGGAAAAAGAAAGACAGATGGAAAAACTGAAGCAACATATAAAGGATGTAGACGAAATCCTGCAGAGAAAAGATGAAGAGAGAGGAGAAATTATTCTGAATCAAAAGAGAGAGGCAGAGCAACGACTGCAAGACAGAGAGCAAGAGATGGAGGAGATGAAACTACAGCTTTTAAACGACACGGAGAGGAAACTAAAAGAAAAGGAAGCTGAGATTGAAAGTCTTAAAGAACAGGCCGACTCCAAGGAGATGAGATGGAGAGAAGAGCAGAGGAAGAAGGACGAGAGGGGAGAAACCGAGATGAACCAACTGATCGAAATCATTGACGAGAAGACGAGGGAAATAACAGAAGCGCGATGTCTTCTTGCAGAGAGAGACAGCGAGATCAATGAGGCAAAAAAGACGTGTGCAAACAACTTAAAAGAGATCGAAGAGCTGAAGGAAAGCAATAGAAACCAAACCAGCAGCATCATCGAGATCCAACAACATCACGCAGAGCAGGAAAAGAAGAAAGAGGCTGAAATGTTGGAGAAGCTTCACGAGAAAGACGAAGAACTCGACCAACTCAGACAGAAAGACGGAGAAAACGAGAAAGAGCTCGTCCAGCTGAGGCTAATAATTGAGCAGACAAAGTCCGAGCTGAAGGAGCTCACCGCCAAGATGGAAAAGGAGATGACAAGCATGATTCAGGTTTATGAAAAGGAGATAGAGCGAAGGAACGAGGACATCGAATCCATGGCCAAGGAGAAGGATTGTGCGTTAAGTTGTCTGGAGGAAGAAAGTCGACAAAGACTCTCGGAAGTCACTGAGAAATACGAGGAAAGTCGGAGGAGAGCTGACGAGCTGCAGGAGCAAAACGAGAAGATGAGAAAGGAGGCGGACAATCTCAAAATAAAGTGTGAGGAGCTGAAGGAGGAGAGTGAAGAAGGAGTTAGAAAACATCTCAAGGAGTATGAACAGCAGGTGAAGAGCACCGAAGCAGAGATCCAAAGAAGTCTTGAAGAGAGAGACGCTCAGGTCGGTGTTTTAAAAGAGGCAAACGACAAACTGCAAGTGGAGATAGAAAGGATGAAAGAGAGAGAAGGTGAGGCAGAGAGGCAGATGAACGAAATGAGAGAACGTTTCCAGGCACAGCTGGAGGAGAAACAACGAGAGTTCAGGATAAAAGATCAGGAGGTCGAAGAGGAATTCCTGAAAAGGGAAAAAGAAGTAGGAGAAAGGGAGCGGCTTCTGAGCAGAAGAGGACAGGAGCTTGATGAAAAAGAGACAGAGCTTGTTGAGAAAGAGGTAAAGTTGGAAAGTAAGGCGCAAGAACTCAGCGAACGGGAAGCCAAACAGCAAAAAGAGCAAGAAGAAAAACGTAAATACGAGCGGGATGCGAGCATGAGAGCGCGAGACATCGAGAAGAAGGAAAGGGAGCTAGACAGCTTGCTCAGAGCTCTGGAAGGCAAACAGAAAGAGCTGAGCTGTCACGGACAAGATCTTCAGAAGAAGGTCAAAGGGCTGAAAGATCAAGGCAGAGAGCTCAAAGATAGGGAGTATTACTTAAGAAGCGAAGAGCAGGGGCTGCTCAGCTGGAAGTCAGAGTTGCAGATGCGAAACGAGTACGTGAACTCCACAACGCAGGAGTTAGACGAGATGGGGAGAGACTTGGCTTTGCTGAAGGAGGAACTTCGCCACAAAGAGAAAAATTTAAAGGAGTCGCTTAAGAAAATGAGCAAATGGGAGCAAAATCTTAAAGAAAGGGAGGAAAGGCTCCAAAGAGGGAAGAGAGATATGGAGAACGGACAACACGAGGTCGATGCGTTTGATCTGGCAGTGGCAGTTGAGAGCTCAGATGACGACTTGCATTTGACGTACCAAGAGGTCAGCGAGAGAAGGGAAAAGGGAAGAGGAGGAAATGCAAAGGATGGGGAGGATCAGAGGATGAAAACAGCAACGTCAGCCGTAGAGAGCAATAACTGTCATCCTGAAACACTAAAGGAGGAACAGGAAGGGGTGACAGGAACAGGAGTAGAGATGAAGGAGCTGGAAAGGGCAGAGTTCATTCAAGATTTACAGTTTTTATCTGCAAGTCGGGGTCCCTGGAGCTCAAACAACAAAGAGTCTCCCGGATCGGATTTGAGGGTGGTGGTGTTAGGGGAGTCCTGGTCGTCTAACTCCCCAGCTGGACTCACCATCCTGTGTGGGGAGACATCCAAAAATGACGGGTTCACCTTCGGGCACTGGAGAGGTCAAAGAGCCGGACGACACCTCGCCGTGGTAGAACCGCTCCGTCTGAAGTGGCGTGACGGACCGGATTCGAGCAACACGATGCAAACAAAAAGCATCATTGACAGCATCTCCTGGTGTCGCCCCGGACCTCACGTCGTCCTCCTGCTCATGCCGGCCTTCTTGACCTGCACGCAGAAATACAGGAGAGCCGTGGAGGAGCACGTGGGTTTGCTCGGGGAAGGCATTTGGCAACGCACACTGGTGCTGTTCACGTGGGGGGAAATTTTAGGGGAGAGCGCAGAGCAGCACATCCTGAGGAACGGGGAGCTAAAGAGACTTGTAGAGAGGTGTGGGGGCAGATATCATGTGGTGACCAGCAAGAAAAGCAACTCTATGATTGAGGGATTGTTTGAGAAGATGGAGGATGTGGTGGCTTTGAACAGCGTGTAGAGACTTTGTCATGTAAAAACAGTTTTTTTTCATCTTATGTGAATATCTGAATAAATTTCAAGTATCTAAGAAGTAATCAGATCCTTTATTTGCTGTATCACAAAGTAAAAACATCTTAATGACCTATATAGCGATTTTTAGATGTTTATTTCTGCCGTGAAGTTCCACACTGGCTTCACTTCACATCCATAGAGGCTGCAGCTTGAAATGCACATACAAGAATTAAGAGATACGACCTCTCCCGAGGATCACAGGATAAATCTGAGTGGTTGTGAGATGATTAATGATGCAGAAAATGAAGCACTGCATTACAAATCTGTAGTCATCTTTAATTATTTGCTGAAATATTTGATAATTGTACCTCTTTGGGATTCAATGTGGAACTGCTATGTGTAACTACACCTCTAAAAAACAAGATAATCGGTTAAATGTGACTCAAAATAAGGAAAAATATCTGCCAACAGAGCAGGATAATTTCTTAAAACAAGTTAAAATATCTAACCTCATGAAACTTTAAACTTGTGCATTCTCACTAATAACAACTGCATTTGTCTTGATACAAATCAAATATATGAGAATTATTTTCTCAATATGTTTGAAAGTAAATATAATGCAATCACTTTGACATCAAGCTATACACCTTTATAGCTTTATGCATTAAACCCAGTAATAAGTATGATATAAGTAAGTAAATGTTGCTTTCCACCGCTGAATTTAACATCCTGCCTCATGAATGTTTCATATGAATATTCATGACTTATTCATGTGTTAGAAAATCATATAAAATTCTGAATGAGCTGCAAATTCGACACGTTTTTTTTTTTTTTTTAGAGGAACCTCAGCTGACCCACACCGTCTGTGTGAAAGAAAGACTTTCGTACTCTCTCCACAAGATGGGGACCTTGTGTCAGTGTAGAGATTACTCTCTGAGCACCAAAGTAATGAGTGTTGAAAGTCACTGATGACAAGGAGTTGATGGTGAAAGTATAGTGAAGCTAGTCAAATATATATTTTTTTTAAAACCATGTTTTACAATTTTCTGTGTAAATGGCTACTTTTAAAAGGAAGACCAACACAAAGGCTGACTAGCAGGCCTTGTGCTCCATCTTGACTGGAGGCATTTCAGGAGAACCAAACCGTCTCGCAATTATAACCCCAGGAGGCCTCCCGCACACGCTGAGAGGACTCCTGCTTTGACAAGTAAATTATGACTCTTGATGAGAGGAGTACGGCTTTCTCAGAATGCAATTTTTGACAGCCAGGAAAATGCGGGTGGGTACATACAACAACTTCCATCATCATCCGCGGAGCCAGATGCAACAGCCGAAAAAACACTCACGTGCAATCATCAGGCTAAAAATTATGGAGTGTTGAGTGCTGGTCTGTATCTAACTTGGCAGCAATGTTTTTTTAATCTGTCCATTCAATGTGAGCCGCCTTTAGAGGCAAGATGAGAGGGCGTTGTGTCAAGATGGAGCCCTGCTTCTTTGATCATCTCTGCAGGGTGTGACTGTTTTCAAAGCGTCTGGGGAAAAATTAAGAAGAAGAAGAAGAAGAAGAAGAAGAAGAAGGGAAAAAAAGTTGCCAAATTGCAGTTGATGCACATCATTTTCAAACATTTCATCATAATGTTTTAAAGATATCAGGTATACAACACAAACTCATGTCATAAAATGTCATAAGCGATGCACTTTCTCATTTTTAAATCCTTAAATTTGTCTGGGAAACCTCCTGAAAGTAACAAACTCCCCAGACAACTCAAATGAAAAATATATATAATATATAATAATTGATGTGTTTGGGTACTTTTGCGGGTTGCTAAACTAACTAGCTGCTGGCTGTAGCTAATGCACAAACATGTCAATGTTCAAATGTCCGAAAGACTAAAATTAGTCTGTGTCTTTTTATTGGTCTTTTAATAAAGTTTGTATATTTTACACATAAAAACCTTAACTGAGGGTATAAAAGTTGATTAACACCAGGGTTAGAGAGGTCTGGGCACGAGGATTTAAAAAGTCCACGCATGTAAAATGTGTTTAAAAAAAAAAAAAAAAGCCATCACACTCTGTCTTCGTTCCATTCAAGGCCATTCAGGAAATAAAAATCACCACTATATCTGCCAGTTCAAAGGTGAGTCCTTGCTCCACATCGGCATCGTCACGCCGAATGGTGCAAACAGTGAATGATGAAACCACTCTTGGGAACTCATTTTTGTTTTAGCCGGCATTAGTTCAGATTAAGGCAATACGGTAACCCTAATTTATCTTTATTTGGAGCCTTTTAAGGTCCTGAATGAGGCTTTTTGGGAAATATGGATGAGGCCACATTTACATGCTCTACGATAGACAGGAACAGCACCGTCAATCATGGCTACAAATGTTGGAAACAAAATTACTGGGCTGTGTTAAAACAGAAGTTAATGGTTGGGCTGATTTCTATTAAGGTCTGTGCACTCTCATTTGAATAATGGTCTTTCAAACAATGTTTTTTCTTTTCAGTACTTGACCCAGGAGGGACATAAATGTGATTCCGCTTTAACACCTCCATTAATATTCAAGTGGCTTTAATACTCCAGGTTTATTTCTGACTCACCATAATTAGGATGGCAGTCTGGTGCTAGTTTATGATAAATCATGTCCTGATTGTTCGTTTAGATGCAGGTGGACAAAAAAATCCCTTTAGTCTTTATTAAATATAAATACATAGCTTTAGTTACAGTCGGATTTTTGAAAAACACGTCTGTAGCAGTTTAATTTGAAATTATTTATCTCTTCTGACCTTTGACATAGATCATTAATCTTGCCTTAATCTTTGTTGTAACCAATTTATGATACAGCATCATTTATAATGAGTTTATACGTCATATATAAAGAACTTTTAATCAGGAAAGGTCCCTCAAATTGACTAAGTTGACCACTTTAGTTAAGTTAATAAACCAATATTTCATTGCAAAATGGCATTTTAAGGAAATTTTTACAGAAGTCACATTTTATATTAGAGACTGTTAATTTTACAGTGAAACACTGTAATATTTCATGGCAAAAACTTCTTCTGCTATGACGCTAATAGGATTTTAGTACTGTTGATTTTGTATTTTAGCATATAAATATGGTGGGTAAAGTTATACCGGTTGGTTCATTACCATAAAAACATTTTTTTTTTTTTACGGTATTTTCCTGTATTCAGTAGTATATACATAAATGGAGTGTTTTTGGGGATGTTTTTTACAGTACACAGTAAAACACAATCATATTTCATGGCAAAACCTTTTATCCTGCATTTTAAGGAAATGCATACAGAATAAAGAAGTATTTTATCTTAGAGATTGTACAGTAAAACACTAATATTTCAAGATAAAACCTTCATTTTATAGAGCACTCAGCGGTATTTTCACATCAATTATACAGCAAAACAATGTTTGTATTGATGAAAATAAACGTGTATTAAACGGTAAAATATGGAATAAAACGCTAACAGTAAAATTGTAATCAACAGTACTAACATTCTTTCACTGTAATATTAGAAAATGTTGCAACCAGCTGTTTTTTACCGTAAAAACACAAGTTTTTCTTTACAGTGTTAAGTTGTAAATAAATGGATTATTCTTGTTATCTTTGTTTTCTTGGTGTATATAATTTAGTTTTTTGAACTTGTAAATTAACTTCCTTTTTCTGCAGATGTCACCTCTCCGAGTCCGGTGTGGTGCACAGGTAGGTAACTGCACGGTCACGGCTGTAAAGGTCAACGCTGGTCCGTCTGGGGGAAGGATTTATATTGAACCTGATGGACCATGAGGAGCTCCAGATCTGCCCTCCCCCGTCCTTCCCCATCTTAGCCGCCTCCCAGAGGGTACTTTTAGATAATGTTAGCCTTTAAGATAGCTCACTCTGACCTGTTACATAAACCACCCATGATCCCACGCAGTCTGTACCTAAAACAGAGAGCCACATGTACAAAATGTTTCTGTTAGCGGAAAAGAGGTGGCCACGTGACTGCGAGAATGTTTAAATGTCAATCTTTAAGCGTTATTATTTAGTTTGTAGCCAAAATAGCTGTAGCACACGGGAGGGCAAGTAAGATTTGTTACCTGATTGCAGTGTGTGTGTGTGTGTTTTACTTTCTCACCTCCCCTGCCCTCTCGTTTCCCGAAGAGGGAGGGCGAGTTGAGAGCGAGGAAGAGGAGATGATGCTGCTGCTGCTGCTGCTGCTGCAGATGATGAATCCCCCTCTGGACTGCATCCCTTCTGGCTGACTGCGTCCAGTGGGCTCGAGCCAGGTCCTGGAATCTAGCTAATGACAAGACACAACCCCCTCCGAGCGCTCCCTGCCATCTTATTGGCTGCGAAGCTGTCGGCGGTCCAGATGATTGGCTGATCGGGTCCTGTGCGAGCAGCTGTCAGAGAGTGTTGCAAATCAAACTCACTGTATTCATATCTAGCATGGCACACAGTAAAGAAGTTAAATGGGCAGAGTGAAATGTGAACTCAAACTAACATAAGACTGATACTTTATTGTCCTTAGAAGAATATCTGTTGCAGTAGTCTCACATAAATACATTAAACACTAATTTAGATCCACTGCCACAACAGGTAACCCTGAACTATGCGCATTATTATTATATTTGTGCTAAATACGAAGCTATGCAGCCGGTAAGCTTAGCCTAAAAGTGTACGGGCCTTACTGTTGAGGTTGAGGAGACCAAAGATTTTAGAGGAGATGGTTAACATGTTGAAAAAGCAGGATGAACAGTGAGGTAGAATGGGTTTTGTAAAGCAATAAAAGGAGTTGGGGGGCAACAGAAAGTGCTGTGATGGCAGAGAGTCTTTGTTGGCAGCGTTGGCAAACTGCTAGGGGGTCCATTTGTGGTTTGTCAGCTAGGCCCATGATGTTTAAGGACCAGAGTGTAAGATTTAGTAGCTTCTAAGAGGTGTAGCTGCTGATTGCAACCTACAATCACCTTGAAACTTGAAACTTGAAGCTTGAAACTTGAACTCTCTAGAGTCAGTGTTTAGTTTGTCTGTTCTGAGCTACTGTAGAAACATGGCGGTTCAAAATGGCGGACTCCATAGAAGAGGACCCGCTGCTCATTTAAAAGGTGACAAAAACACGGTGATTCTTATTTTTCGGGTGATTACACACTCATGAAAACATAGTTACACACTTGTTCTTTAAGTAAAGCCCCCTAAATCTTACACACTGCACCTTTAAGTATGAGTTTTTTCAGGCTGGTAGTGATTTAGTCCTTCATGAAAGATCATAAAAAAGTTCTGGAGATGTTTTTATATCAAATACTTGATGTGATCACATGTGCGGATGAGGTTTTTAAACATATTTCCAGGTGTAATCTGAGGGACATTTACAGCGCCAGCACCTGTATCTAAAGCAATTTCATACACGACATTTAACTCACTGTATTCGATCTTCTCTGTTTAGCCTTCCTCTCATGGCTGAATGAGTTATCATGCCTCTACAGCCATCAAGGTCCACATATATGTAAGAAAATATACACATATATAGATTTTATTTATTCAGTAAGATATCTGAGGAAGGCCTTTGACAATGAAAGCGACATGCTGTGTATCTTGCAGCATGAATAAAATATAGTATTTTATACGATGTGCAAAAGGCAGGACCTCTCATCTGGAACGTCCTACTAATATTTTTAGTTGCACTTGGACTGGGAAGAACTGGCCTGAACACCATGTGGACATTTGGTGCAAAGAGGAACGTCCTCATGAGGTCAAGATGTGTACATAATTTACCCAAAAGAGAACAAAGACCAAGAGGTTCAGGACATTAGAAAAGGAGCTACAGTCCAGAAAGTCGAACCAGTTTTTCGCTCCATCTTTGACATTTTGCTTCTCTGTCTCCGTCGTCTCTTTGAGGCGAGTTCAGCTGACGGTCAGGATGCAAGATGAACATTGCTGGTCAGCAGCGAGCGTCCTCTGATCAGCTCCTGGTGGCGGACGCCTGAAGGCAAGCTCAGACATGTAAAAGGCCCCCCAACCCCTCCAACAGAGAGAGACACGACTGTAGACGACATGGCTGTATTTGTAGTCGCTTTCTTTGTGGTTGTTTTCTGTCTCTTTGCTGTTATTTTACATGTTATTGTGGTTGTTTTGAGTTTCTTTGTGGTTGTTTTATGTCTCTTTCTGGGCATTCTGCATTTCTCTGTAGTCGTTTTGCATCTCTTTGCAGTTGTTTCGTGTCTCTCTGTTGTTGTTTAGTGTCTCTTTGTTGTTTTTTGGGATCTCTTTTGGTCATTCTGCCTCTCTCTTTGGTCGTTGTGTGTCTCTTTGTAGTCGTTTTGCAACTTGTGTAGTCATTTCCGCATCTCCTTGTAGTTGTTTTGCATGTCTTTGTGGTCAGTCTGCCTCTCTCTGTAGTCATTTTAAGTCATACGACTGACCATCACTTCAAACAGAAGCCCATCAGTAAATTATCTGGTAGAAAAGCATATAAGAGGAGAACATTGATGCAGCACAGGGCAGGATGGATGTACAGCTGTTGGATCAGCTCTGAGAGGCAGAAAGCTTCTGTGTATTTAACTGTAATCCACACCAAGTCAGAGCAACACATCCTTGACGTCAAACTGAATCAAGCGAAACGCACTCGCATCTATGACCAGCCCTGTCAGCTTGTCTCTTCCTCCTCCTCCTCCTCCCACATCCTCCATCTCTCTCTCTCTCTCTCTCTCTTTCTGCTCCGTTACATAGTTTGTCATTTTGCATCGCTTCACGCTCTCTGTTTGCTTTTGCCTCTTCTTTGATAATCATCCGACGCGGGCTTTGTCCTCGTCATAGAGTCAGTGTGTACCATCATGTTCACCTAATTAATCAAAGCTAAATCACATTAGAACAGATGTGATCGCGCTCGAACGCACAGCAGCAGGGGTCAGAAGTTCACATAAGATGAGCTCATCCCATCTGTAAACAATGTTTGCTTATTATTTAATGCATGTGGATGTACAGTATACACTCTACAGATGCATGCATGCATGAACGTACACCCCTGGGCAATGCTTATTTTAGTATATTTGCATCATGCTGTGATGTTTGTCCGTGTTTTTTTTTTTTTTTTTCCTCTTTCCTGCTCTTTCCGCTGTCTCGTCCTGTGTGTACTGACACACACACGCACAGTACATGCATACATGCACACAGGGAGCCTAATCCAGCCGATCCTTGAATGACCCGTTCACCTTATCTAAGCTGCATTATATAAGACTAGGGGGGGAAAAAAAAAGATTTGCATGACAGACTAGCAGGGAATTACATGGCTGTGCAAACTTATTAGACACACACGCACATACTCTCGCTTTCCTCATCTGAACTACTTACTGTCTTAATCTCTTGTTGAATAACAATTTCACCAGTGTTTTAGTACAAACTGTCCCAAGTGTGTGCAGGATTTAACCCTAAACATCAGGAAACACACACACACACACACACACACACATACCACCCGCTCCCTCGGGCGTATGTAGAATATTCTATTGGAAAACACTTCGATGCTCCAGCCAGGTGGCATATTTGGCTAAAGAAGCTAATTCCGAGAGCCGTCTGGCACCTTGTAACACCTTGTTTTCTTTCACCTTCTCCTCCGAGATTTTTTACGGAAAGGGCATTTATTCCATTTCGGGTTTATCTCGATTACCCTCATGAAAGTTTGATGGGTCAGCAGAGAGCCGGAGTCACAGCTCTGGACGGAGGTGAGGAGCAGATTAAAGATTAATTGTGCATATAATGAAGTCATGCTTGGCCCAGGACTATTATTCCTCTGCTTAGGTGTGCTGTGGCGTGTGTGTGTGTGTGTGTAACCATGTTTCAAAGGCAATGTTTGCAGCCTGCATGATGCGTTTGTGCATAATTAAAAAATCACAAGGCGCTGATACAGTCAATGCCTTTTACTCTCTGTACAAGATTAACCACAGCAGTGAACTACTCTATCACTCTGTGTCTCAGTGTCAAACAACCTGAATCCGAGGCCAAAAAGATTCACAGCCTGAAACACAACCTTTGCCATGTAGCCAAGATCTGATTGGTTGTTTGTCGCCATTTTATCCCAGATCAAGACGGCGTTAATGTCTGCAGAGAGCTGAAGGATGCAGTCAGGTCAGCTCGGGGTCATAACACAGCATGGAGCCATTTTACAGCACATGATACTCGTTTTTTTTCCTTGTGTTGTTACTGCAAGCCAAGATTATCAGGCTGTAATACACGCCGTCATACATAAAGAGGATTGGGAGTGAGCATGATCACCTTTCTTGGAAAGCAACAGAATTTTATTATTTTGTTTTCTAGGATTTTCTTCTAGAAGAAAGATCAAACCTCCAACTAAATGATTTTATTATTCTATATATTTAAATTACAGCGAGTAAGACTGAAGCTCTTCTGTGGGCAAAAAAGTGGCTTCAGGAGCTTAGTAGTCATTTATTGTGTGGTGGTAGTTTAGACTCTAATACACCGGACACATGTATTTGTTCTGATTACATTACTTAAAATCAAAAATACGTGAGTCGACAACTTTGCTAACAGCCAAACATCAAGCAGGGTCAACAACAGAAGACACAGCAGCTGCTAATATTACTTACTAGTCCAACAGCAAGAAGCCCAGCTTGGTGTCTTTCAGCCTTTTTTGGATGGATGGAGATGGATGGATACTTCTTTGTTTTAGGTTCTTTCTGTTCTTTGCTGTTTCCCCTCTGTGGATAAATAAAGTTAATGATATAATAATTATTAAAAATCATGCCGACAATTCAGCTTGGGCACTCTTAAAGAAGATATTTCACACACTGGTTTCAGTAAAATAAATTGTTTATACCTACAGCGCAGCCTGAGGCCTGCTTTAACAATACTTTGAACAATTCTCAGTCCCTCAAGTGCTACATGACAGATGACAAGGTTGGTCTGCCGTAAATACAGCAATGTAAAATGCCAAACAAATAGAGACAGCCGTGGTTGAACCACCGGTCAGCTCTGTTTCTGTGTATGTAAAGTGTCAAAGCCTGCAGCCTGCATGTTGTAGCCTGTGGAAAGCATGCAGAAGTAGACTCCTGTGGTTACCATAGTGTGACTCACTTTGTGCCCCAAGCCATTGATGCATATATGCATCCTAATCTGTCAAATTAGGTCTACAGTTGATTCAGCTGTGTGCGTGAGTCACATGTAGAAAGTTAGGTCATGTATGTAAGCCTGGCCTGCACTATATTCTTTTTGATATACTAAAATTTCTTCTATATATTCTTGTCTGGACAGAGGTGGAGGTTGTAGCACCTGTTGCTTACAAAGGATAGACAACTGCCTGTGTCTTCTATGTTGGCCCCGAGAGCTAAATGCACTGCAGCTTAGGAAAATACACATACAAACAAAAAACACAATACAGAAAGAAAAAACATGTTTGCAGTGTTTATGACTCCTGAAGATATTAGAGTTGAGCCTCTGTATCATCCATTTATGTCCAGTTACATTACCTGTTTGCCCAGCTCCGGTTCTAGCACAACAAAGGACAACATTATGTACTTGCAGAAACAGACGTACAGGGTGCAGAATGGGAATGACAGACAGGATTAACCTGATTACAAGTCAGCGTAGCATCAAAATTATTTAAAAATTAAGTTATTTTATGAGAGAAAAGTTACACCAAGCTGATGTTATCTCATTATTGTCACTATTTATGGCCTACTGTAGCCAACATCACGGGATATTTTTGGTCTTGTAATGCCTGAATGATTATTATGCAAGCTACAGGCCATCTGGCAACAACGGTAAACCGGATAGTGAAGTTTATCTGTCATAAACACTAAATCTCCTCAGAAATCATTAAAATGATGAATAGATTTCTGCTTTTTTGGCTCTGCGAGGTCCTCTGGATCATAAATGGACCAGACTTCAATAACTTTATAAGTCACAAACTGTGTCAGATATCCTCTAGAAACACCTCTGCTGTGTTTGCACTGCTTCTCTGCATCGTGTTGTGTTGTTTAGATGGATTTTTTAAATGCTGTGTCTGTGTTTGTTTTCTTAAGTTGCAGTGTACTGAGCTCTCAGGGCCACTGATATAAGAGGTAAAGGTATAGTTTATGCTGCATAGTTTCAATGTGTGTATACTGCTGCAAATCCCCATGAGCCCATAAGCGAAGTAATTCGTTGCAAACCCTTGCAAGTAAGTAGGCCCACATCATAAAAACTGCATGCAGTGGCATATGGTGTGCCAAGCTGTGTTAGAGGAAATGTAGCTACAGCCCATACACTCATAAATCCATATCCATTACTACCATTTCTCTCTTTTTTTTTAAAGGCAGAGGTCAACAGTTCACATCCCATCACACAGGAGAAGCAACCTCAACATCTGCTTCTGTTGCCATGGCAACTGGCTGCTGCTGCCGCTGCCGCTGCTGCTGCCGTCGTTGCTTGACAGATGGAGAGAGAAAGAAAAAAAGCTGCAGGTGCATTTTAATGCACTTTGACGCAAAGCAACGTCGCCCCGTTTTTTTTTTGTTTTTTTTTCCAGGAGCACTCCAGGTCTCGGACCTCAATCCTCTCGCACACCTGAACTATTACGAGCGTTTTTCCAACACATCAGAGCACATCTTCTTCACCTGTTCCTAAAGGGGGAAAAGGGCGCGACTAGAGGTGGCCTCTGTGACTGACAAGTCACATGCAATATAGACAAATGGATTCAGCTTAGACGTATGCACCAAAGCTCATGTATCGCATGAATTTGTTATACTGTGAGAATGTTCTAGAATATGACTAAATGCTCTGGAGTAGGAACAATTATATTCCAGATTAATCTCTATTAAACAGTTCCTTTGTTGAACACTCTTTAGCTTACTCACAACAACTGAATTTTGGACAAATATATTCCAGATTAATCTCTAGATTTAAACAATTCTTTTGAATAAACACTCTCTGGAGTAGCCACTTGATTACTCTGTAACAGAAGACATTTATATTCCAGAATAATCTCTAAAACGGAACAATTTCTTCATCTAAATACTCTCTAGATTGCTTCATGACAGAGTTTTCGACATTATATTCCAGAAGAGAACACTCCCTGGAGTAGTACCTAGATTACACCATAACAGAACTGAATTTTGGCAATTATATTCCAGAATAATCTTTGTTGAACACTCTGCACTGGCATAAAACCACTACACCACTATGCCGCCCAATTAAACTAGCTACGAGAAGCAGGTGACCCTTTGAGCTTACATTAATTCATAAAATATTCTAGAATATACAGGACCATAGATTTATGTAGTTATTTATTGTAAAGAGAGAGGAAGGAAGAGGCAGCATTAATGAATCATAGCATACCTGTAACATACTGAAGCATTCATGCAGACAGTGTGTCGCTTCCTTGTGTACACAGCAAGAAAAAGCAGTAAATAAGTGGAGCTTTAGCATGACACAGTAAGCGTGGCTGCTGCATCAATTTTATATGTTTGCATGTAAGTGTATTTTTTTTTTATTTCTATACTTGACCTTGATTCAAATCTTGGACACCACAAAGCATCTGAGAAATCTAAACGACGAGCGGAAACACATTTAAGAAATATATTTACTCCGTCATGAACTTAATGTGACCTAATTATGTTTGTATTCTGCCTCAACACGTGTTAACCTCCGTTTAACCGCTTCACTGTAAGGCACACACTCAGCTTCTGGCTGTTTTAAAGGGGCACACACACACACATAACAAACACTAATGTAGCCATAAGGACTAGAGTTATGTGTGGACCACTGAAATGCTAATTTAATTAAAAAATAACCATTAAATAAATAAATATAGGGGATAAAATTGTGGGGAAAAAAAGTCACATCTTAAACAGCAAGCCGTGACGTCATGATCAGAAATTGTTAGAATTGTTGGAATATTTATATTAATGTTTTATTTTACCCTCCGTTGAATCTCTTTTCCTCTCGACTAGTTTGAAAAGAAATATTAGCATATCTCCACTGGCAAACAAACTGAGCTATTACACAAATTAATACTTAAATGAGCTGTTTGGAGTTTAGTTTTTTTTTTTTTTCTTCCACTTACAAACTGTGTTCAAATTTAAAATTAATTTCCCCTAAATCTGTTTTCAAATTAACAAGCAGGGTTAATGCAGGGCTATTAGAAAAAATATTTTTCTCACCATCACATTAATTTAATTTCATGTTTTAATCGTACGCACCGGAGAGAGCTGGCAATAATAACAATAATAATGATGATGACAGAAAAGGCACCCAATTAGCGTGCTCATCTGTGGTTCTGATTACGCGATGAATTATTCATGAAATCAGAGTTAACAAGAAGGACAGTGAAGGGATCAGCTTGCCCACTGAGGAGGGATTGGTATAAAGACAGGAGAGTCACCACTGCCTGGTAAGACTCACAGCCAGACTGCTGCTGCTGCTGCTGCTTGGTGGATACAGCTGCACAAATCAGGTACTTCTTACTCTTAAAAAATACTAATTTACACTGACAATATTACAAATGTTAATATATTTGTTTATTTGAAAAAATGCATTTAAAAAAAACAGATTTTTTTCTGCATGTGTGATCATTTTTATAGCTTTTATTATTATTATTTTGTGTCTTTAACTTTAAAAAATATCCTTTATTTACACATTCTAGCCTAGTTTTACCCATTTGCTTTTAAATATTAAGAAAAAATCTAGTTGTAAAAAATATTAAATTAGTCAAATTCAGAGATTTTTGTTTATTTTTGAATATTTTATTAATCGCTGATTTTTTTTTCTCCTTTTTTAAAGTAAATTTTCAATGTAAGTTCTTTAAATTTCCCTTCATGTGCACACAATTTGTTTGTTTGTTCACTTGAAATCATAACTTTTACCCTCATCATACAGGAAAACTAGAAATTCTTAACAGGTCCCTCAACGTGGGGCAGATCTTCCATGAAATCGACAGACTCTCAGACCCGGAAGCTTCAGCGTGTTCAAGTCCCTGCGCGCAGTGTATTCACAGTTCACAGGCATCTCGACCTAAATGCGATGTGACGGGAGAACCTTTACTGAAACAAACGGGAATATAGTATCAGGGAAGGCTGACCGAGCTGTGAACTGGGGCCCTAACACGGAGCAAATTAACATCAGCAAAAATAGCTCCGCGTTCTCAGATCACTTATGTGCCAGGCAGCAAATGCATCAAGCGCTGTCAGGTCATTTCAGCCTGCAGATGTCTCACAAAACAAGCCGACGTGAGAGGGCTCCTTTTTTGGCCGGCCAGTCGTCCTCAAACTCCGTCCACCGGGCTGGACCGGCTCCTGAGGTAATGCTGTTTTGTGTCCTGCGGGCAAACTTGCCTGAGTCTGAGCTTTCAGTCCCACTATCGTCCATCATGAGATCTCTTTCGTGATGTCTTCGGCTGAGCTGAGTAGTCTAATGATGCTATCTTTGCCACTCTGCCCAGCCAGCTGAAAACACAGAGAGGAGAGGCTGCCTTGCCTGCCGAATGCAGTTTGACTTTAAAGCCACCGTCTTCGCTCTCGTGCACCGGGTTGGTCATGGAGGTCATGGATTGTGGTTGTGACATGATGACAGTGATGTACAGCTGTCACGGCAAAGCTTCTATTTCTGCCTCGCACACAGTCCATCATAGAGCAGCACAGTGGACTGATTATGTCAGATAGAAGTGATGCGTTATGAGGAACCTAAAGCAGCAACATGGTTGGGTTAAAACCATTTTAAACAGCGGGATTATTGTATCACAAGAAAACTCCATGGCACTCTCTTTTAAACAATAAAAATGACTTAATTGCCACGGCATGGTCACGTTAGTTAGTCACCTTGGAGTTTTCTTGAGATTTTTGTGTCTTTATCCAAACACCAAATTAAACAAACTTCAGTTGAGTCCAGGAAGAAGTCCTACCCAAACTTTGGGTTGAGTGTATGTTTTAAGGTAAGACAGTCAGTAATCAGTGTGTACATGATCAATGGGGAACTTCCAAGCATAAGCACAAATGCAGACCTCTACCGACCTGTTCTATACTCCTTATAAAACCCTAAAAACTACCATGTTTCCATGGTTGAATCTTTGCCCATAACATTTTTAACAACACATGCAAAATCTGAGACACAAATTCCTTCAAGACTTGTCAAACTATCTTCGCAAAGTCCAGCTCCAGTTTCAGAAATTGTCTGAAGGACCATGGGAAGGAGGTGCAGATGAGGGAAACTGTAAAACTGAAGTTAGAGTTGATTAAACTAGTATTAGTTGTGGAGAAGAGGGCAAAAATGACAAGAAGTGGATGCATAAAAGGGTGTAATTGAAGAGATTCCCTTCCTTTACATGCTCTTCATTGTTACTTCCTTCCTCTCTCTCAGCTGTCAAACACCATCACCCTCAGGCTGACCGCTGTCTGATTTTGAACCTTGATCCCATCCGTGTGTGTGTGAATCTTGCATTTGAGGATGATATGATATTTCTAAATCTTTGACCTGTGTGTCGACTGCCTCGGAGGATTTGGCACCCTTTGGAAAGGGCATCTATACCTGAACTCCAGGTTTCGTATTTAGACCAGTGACAGAAATACTGCAGGGGTAAAGCGAAATCCCAGATGTAGCGCTAAAAGCTATGAATGTTTTTGTCAGTTTTCAGGGCACAAACTGCAGAAATCGAAGCAAAAATAGGGAAAGATAGACATGCAGAGGAGGGGAAAGACAGATAGAGGTGAGAAATAGTCCCCCTCCTCCCTCCCTTCGCTGCTTTACAGCCCATTAGGTCAGAGGAGAGCAGGGAGCGCTGCTCTTAGGCTGGGCGGTGTAATATTGGCTGAGGGAAGGACCGGGGAGGTTTTTAAAAGCCTGTGTTGTTGGCTGTGTGGGTGAGGTGAGATGTCATTTCCTCTTACAGCCTGAGAGCTCCATCGCAGTGATATAAAAGCGCGCAGCTGTTGAAGGGTAGAGGCACCTGGAGGGGGAACAGGTAGACGATGAGGGTGCGAACATCTGGACGAACAAACATCACCCAAATGTGTGCAAACAGAGAACTCGACTGAAAGCAGCAACGTCATTTAAAACACCAGTTCAAATGTGATTATGTTTTTCCACAAACTTTTCCCCCAGTCCTAACCCTTTGTCTACTGAATACATCCATGTAGTATGATCACGTCAAACAAAAAGTGATTTTTCCTCCTTGTTTGAAGCCTGAAAATGTGAATTTACTCAGGAATTCACAAGAAAAAGAGCAGAAAGTTTTAAAGAAATAAAGAAGAAATAATATTTTTTTCTGCTTTCATATCTTATAAAACATTTTAGGACCCCTGGGATTGATGCTGAACCCAACCACTGCTTCAGATAACTGCACCGAGAGTTTGCTTTCTCTTGCCTCAAAGCAAACGTCTGCATTCGACTTTCAAAGCGATGGTCAAAACTCAATATAGGTTGAGTTAAAACAGTGGTTCGTCCCCTTACATACAGTATGATCTGACACAGGTCTGAAGACAGTCTCTGTATTTCATATATTTGGGCTAAAAGCTTCAAAAAATCCATCTCAGAGATCCCAAGATCAACTATTTTATTGTTAGGAATGAGTAGGTGGACCCTTGTACCCACTGTTCAACCTGCAGGATGTTAGCAGATATAACTTTAAAGGCCTGTAACTACTATAGAGTTACACGTAAACAAACATGGAACTGCAACTGAAAGCTTAAAGAGCAATATGACAGCGGTTTAAAACGTTGTTTTTGCTGACCCGCTGCCCTTGAATGTCTCGCGTTGCTGCAGTGATGTAGGAGTGTACTCCCAGGTGTGTCAGTACACCGTGACATCACTGCACCCAAATACAGTTTTAGATCAGTTAAATCAGTTTATTGGAGATAAAACGAACACTATGACACTAAATGTGTATTTGTTAATATTTGTATCTGTTCAGATGTTTTCACTCTGCTGTACTTCTGAATGTCTCCAGGGTGATTTTTAAATCTCTGAACCGCTGATATTTGAGATGATAGAGAGGAGAAAGAACAATGGGATCCATCTCTTTGTCCTTGGCCTTTATTAAAACAGCCTCTCAGGATCTTCTCAGATCTGTTCTCCTCACTGCACATTAGCCTTATCTGAGGTGAGACGACACCTGAGAACCAGAGGAGTCAGACTCTGGTCCGGGGTGTGATACAACCCTGATTTCTCATGCCCAGACTTCTTTTCACACTCTGATCACAATTGTGAAGGCGACCCCAGGTCAAGCATCTACAGATTCACCCGAAGAGGAGAGGCAACACTGAGCATGCTCACGGCCTGGCTTTATGGGTCATATCTCTTTTCCCCCGAGGGCGTACGAACACACATTAAACACATGAAGGCCTACACGCTCGACTGTCAACACCCGATGAAGACAGACAGATGTGAATGCATGAAGAGCATCCACACATTTTCAAATTAGATGAAATAAGATCATATTAGGGAATGCATTAAATATATAAACACATGCACATGTAGTGATAAACAGCACATCTGACAGACTATCTGAGGCCATATGGCCTAACCCCCAGCCAGCGACCTCTGTGGCTGTGAAGTAAGCCAATGTGGAAGTGTTAAAAAGTGCAGTTCCCCAAATGGCCACTTGGGGCTGGCTACAGAGGTGAGTCTCCATAAGCTCCTATGTTAAAATGTCCAACTTCACAGCAGAAATAAACATGTTTACAGCCTGGTACAAAAAACAGTTTTTCCACATGTTGCAACTGATGAGTCAGTTTTATTTAAATATCCTGTAACTACACTGGTCCAATGAAATAGTGGCCTCTCTCTGCTCATGAAAACTGTAAGAAAATAAAGGATATAAACAGTTTCAGGCGTACGTCTCCCAGACATTTTAAAGTCTCAAACTGGCTTGAAACACAACAGCAATAAAAAATTATGGACTACCTCCTGAGCCACATCCGCCTAGATACGTGGGCTGAAAGCTGCTGATACTCAGCGTACTGTATGTCAATGTATATGTGTGTAACAGCAGGGAAACACATGGACAAAAAACACATCTGGCATCGTCATGGATACAAATACTCACACTCAGACGAGCTGTAAGAGCCTAATACACGCAGCACAGTGGGTGTCTACATGAAGACTTGACTGAAAACGCAGAGAGAGCCCAAACATGCCAGAGGGGATCAAAATCTGCTGCATGATGTCGTGACCCCCGAGTACGAGGAGCTGGGCGAGAAGGGTGGCAGACCTCAGTGTCGGCGCTGTGGGGGATGCCAGGGGAGGTGAGGATCACACACACAAAGCCGACAGACGCTCGCAGACCTATAGTATGTATGCAGTACTGGTGTGAAGTGTATACCGTCCAGCGAAGGACACTTGACACCTTGTTTTATAAATGAATTGTCACTTAACGTCTGCTGCTTGACTTCAGGGAGTAATGATCATTATGAAATCAACATCAACCACAGAAGAAGTGCAGATTTTACGATAAATACTGACCCACGGACGAGTGAGACAGCCACATAATTATACAATTTGAGTGAAGTATTCTTTACTCCATCCTCTCATGAAAATTGGACAACTATGTCAGGAAGAGAAATGCATCTCGCAGAAACTACTGAATGATGCACATCAGAGGGGATTTAGAGGTGGGTACATTGAAAGCTGACCGCACTACACTACGTACAAGAGCGGAAATAACAAACGAGACTCTGAGAAAGTGTGTTACTTTTACTTAAAGCTGCTGTAATCAAATTTTTTTTTATGTCAGACGTCAATGTGTAAAGGTGTTGTCGACAAACCAAAGGATAATAATCACCCAACTCAGCAGTTCCCTTCAGTTCTAAGAAGCCTAAAATCTTCTGTACACGACCTGCTCAGTACCAAATGGCAGACAGATAAAGCTAGAAAATAGCTGGTGAACATAGATGTATAGATGGTGGAGCCTAAAACAGAGCTAAAAGGATACATGACTAACTTAATGCTTATGTTGTTCTGAGTCAGCAGAATGGACGTCGTGTTTTCATATCTCCTTGTTTGCCCCTGCCTCCATGTGGCCCAAAAAATCATCTAATGCAGCTTTGAGTGTTCAACTACAGCAAAATGAGCCAAATCAAGCGCTGACGTCTCTCTGTTTGTCCGTCCTCGTGCTTTGCATTCTTAATGTAATTAATTTGACTTTGAGTTTTTGGAGTCAAGTTTTCTTTCGAACGCGGGAACTTTGTTTTGAACTTTGTGTCCTTGTTGTTTTGCAGCATCGAACTTTAAAAGCACTCTAACTCCCATCACTGGGGGATTTTTTGAATCGACTGAGAGGAGACTTCCTCTCTGACCTCTCGAACTTATGAACCTTTCTCATAATCAAAACCTGATAATGTCAAAAATGCTTGCTGTCAAGCTGGAAAACAAGACTTTATTCCTTCTCCCTGGAAAGTAAACATATGGAGGACATGAAGTTTTCACCTCACGTCACTAGTCTTTACATTATTAGTACTTCTTTTCTTGAAGCTCACCACTTTTACACCAAGAAGTCTCAAAGACAAATCAACGATGACATTTAGATGAGCTGGAATTCACAAAAGAATACCGTGGATAGCACTTTCAATATCAATTAGTCATCCCTATTTATCAAATAATGCCTTGTGTTCTGATTTACATGTGAATTATGAAATGTGAAGTCTTTGGGGTCAAGTTTAGGTCTATTTCAGTGTCAGTTGAGCTTGATAAAACACTCAGCATCAATAATACAGCGATCAACATGTCGTACACAGGGTATGAAGCTACATCCTTTTAATCTTGTCGGTCCAAATGGATTTCAATGTTTCTGCATGTTGCTGCCAGCTGAATTATTTAAGGCGGTAATTAGGTGATTGTGGCTGCTGTACATCCTCTGGAGAGTGACGTAACTGTCAGAACGTTGTCGTTTTTTAAGGAGGGAAGATCAGATCGGGTGTCTATCCTCCTTCCACCTCCTGCACATGCTTTATGTGTTTATTTTGGCCTGACTCCAGCTCCGCTGCTTCGTAAAATGAGCAAAATACAAGCAGTTTAATTGACTAGATGAAAAACCTCAGGCAGAAAATACCATTTGGACTGTGTGTGGGCCTGGTGTGTGTGTGTCTTTTTACTTCCTGTCGTGTCATGTTTGTCGAGGCTGACTGTCCCGAAGCTGTTGTGGTATCGTTGTCCCACTGGCATTCGCGTTTTTACGTCGTGTTATCTCTACCAACACCACGTTTTATGAATACAATAGTGATGCGTGACACAAGAACAATGGGGGGTTTTGTGGAGCGCTGCCCTGCTGATGAACCGGGACAAGCCGATGCTCCGTGACCTGGATAGAAGAGGAGAAACCGCCATTTTAGAAAGGGTCACGGTGTCAGTGCAAACACACATGCGTGTAAAGGAAAGCAATCACATGCAACGCATATGTGACATAAACGCGATCGCGTTGCGTGCGCAGAATTTGCATGCGGGTCGCGTTTCAGTTCGTCTCTCTCTGTGTTCACGCGCAGGTTAAGAGTGCAAAGCGGCGAGATCACTGCGATCTCCACTGCATGAAGAACATGTAAATTTGACCCTGTTAATGGCTCTGCTGAGTGGTTGATCTTTGCAGCTTTACACCCAACCAGAGTGTGAGTTCACACAGCAGCTGAACCGGTAAAGTCCGAGGTCACGACAAAGTCCAGGAGGTTCATGTGGAAAAAGAAGGAAAGATTCACTCTTTCTCTAGTTTCCACGGGCGCACGATGGTCTCATTACGTGGCAACACTTTACGGTAATGGTACATGAATTATATATCCATGCATGACATCATACACACGCCAAAGTTTGAATGTATTCATGCAGTACTTTGTGAACTATCAGGAATGTACTAGAATTAACAGAATCTCTCACGGCTTAATGCAGCAACTATTTCATTCATAATTTCTGAGTAATTAATTGTTAATATCTTCTTCATAGATAAGCCTGCAGTTAAATGAAATGAATTCATGATAATTCATGCACCCTCACTATCAAGTGTACTCATAACATATGTAAAAAACTCAAAGTGGAAGTGTTCTGATGGCTTTGACACCCTGTACTGTGCTGTACTGTGTACTACAACATTTATGGACAGTAACCTTTGTTGCACATAATCGCCCTCCTCCCTCTTTCCTCATTTCTTGTCACCTCTCTCCTATGCACTGCAAAAAAGCACAGAAAATACTGCCAATAAAGGCTCAAAGCAGTGTTTCGCGTTACTAAATCCAACTTGGTTATAGGTTTAAATTAGGAAAGAGTGGCTATAGGATTAACCCTTCCTTTCCTTTAACTTCTGTCAAGTTAAAATAGTCACTGTTGAGAGCTGCCAAGAATGTAACTATCTCACTAAACTGCCTTTCACTTGTAATCAGTGTATCTCCAACACATTTAATTCAAAGCGTCTTATTCCGACAACTGTTAAAGATCAGTGGATGAATTTTAGCTGAGTGAAGCTTGATGTTATTAGGTGTCCAGTCTATGGCGGGCCGGCTTGGAAGATGTGACACCCAACAGATGGAAAGACTCCCCCTCAGGTTTGATGGAGGAGAGACGTGCTGCCTTCTCGAGACCTACAAATAAATAAAATGGGACAGGTCTGCCATGAGCTAGTTTGAGTTTTACTATCTCCACCCGTGCTTAGACAAACACACACACACACACACACACACACACACACACACACACACGATATCCATCTTCCGTTATGACCTTTAAGGCCTCCCTCTCTCCTTTCTTCTCACTATCTCAGTCCTTTTTATCTCTCTCTCCTTCCCTCTGGTAATCTGTGCTGAAATGTGAGGATTGAGAAGAACGTGTCTGTGGGATGTGGGAAAAAAAAAAAGAAGCTCGGGATCATGGGAAGGTGTGATGTCGGGATGTCTGTCGCGACCTCGGGGATGAAGGAGCATGGCCCGGCATGGGGAAAGGAGATTAGAGGTAAGAAAGGATGCGAAACCCCCGCAGCAGTAGCAGCAGCAGCAGGATAACCACTTTCCTTCAAGGATTATTGAAGGAGTCGTCGTCAGCAGTGGCTCAGCTGTTGGGTCATCGTCAGGTGCAAAACCATTCATTTTCCAACATATGAGAAACACATACATGACTGAGAATAATCTGGTCACAGGGGCGTTTGTCATGTTGCGTGCTCCACGTGCTCCAACCGCACACGTACCTCCTCTTGTTTGACACTTGCACACACGGCACAAAAATGTCTTTTAGATGGCCGTACACCATTTATTTCACTGTCATTTGATCTGATCATACCTGTCAGTGGCAGAACCTTACTTCTTCTTCTTCTTCTTCTTCATCATCCTCCATTCCACCCCCCCACCCCCCACCCATCGCCTCCATCCTCGCCCTGAACAGGCCCCGGTACAGCACAGCGCGCCCGTGTGCAGCGATACTGAGGGAGGTCGCCGTGCGGTCACTGCGCAAAGCCTGGTCGCATTGTGACTCGAAGCTGCAGAATGTGCCATGGTGCATTAGCACGCTGCCGCCTGGCTGAGCATGAGGCACAGAGAGAGAGAGAGAGAGAGAGAGAGAGAGAGAGAGAAGATGAGGAGGAGGAGGAGGAGGAGGAAAAAAGGAAAAGGAGACTGAAGGAGGAGCTGAGGGATGGAGTAAAAGACACAAAGATGGGGATGCAAAAAAAAAAAGGGAGGAGGACCAGAAGAAGAAGAAGAAGGGCATCAGCGCACTTACACAAGCCAAATTCAGATGCCCCAGGGCCACGGGGTCCTTGTAAGGTGGCTCATTTAGTTAGTTATTTAGACTTTATTGTCCCGGGGGAGGGTGAAATCCTTTTTCACAGCACTGTACACCATAAGGAAGATCAACAAAACAGAGTACAGTGTGTGCAGCAGAGCATACGCCATCGTCTTGGTGTCATGCATCATCAGAAATTAGGTATACACCTGTTTTCTGTTTAGAAAATTTAAAAATATGTTTATATTTTGAGGAAAATATCTTTATTTTACAGTAAAGTCAGTGTATAATTTGATAGATCTTCATCGGATCAAGTGTTCAGAGTCTTAAAGTGAATCTAAATACTGACCGAGGGTGCCACTGGAAGCTAATGTCCCTGCACGGTTTACAACACACAAGACTAAATGCATTTCCATCCCATGTGCACTGAGATCCGATAGCCAGTTGGTCAGGTGCCACTAGCCAAGCAGAGGCTTCTGTTGCGCCAACAAAAAAGACAGATGGGATGTGATTGGATGATGTAACAGACCAATGAGAGAGCCAGCCGCGAGGCTGCTGGGACATGATCTCATTTTCATCCTCGCCCTAAGCAGGTTTAGACATCTCTGATCGGTCCGTTGCTAATCTGCTCTACGCCAACTGCATGTGCTGTAGCTAATGCACGCATGCACACACACAAACACACACACACACACACACACATTTTTCATTGTATTTTTTGAATGCACTGAGCATTTAAAGGCAGGAGAGAGAACTTAAGAGTCAAAACACACACATAAACAGCTGCTCTAATCTATATTTCTTTGCAAACCGAGCGACAGACATCGAATGACGGAAAGCTTTTAAGGTTCTCAAGGTTTTAAGGAGAACACACTCCACATACAGACTGAATTTGACAGTACATGCTCCAGCAAACACACACACACTCAACTGTCAGAAGAAAGAGGTCATGTCGGGGGTTGTTGTCCAGGGACTTGTCCTGAAAGTCAAACACGAAAGAGCTCTACAACGAAGGCTCCGTACAACCTCCGTGACATGTGACCAAGGTCGAAGGAAGCCGCTGAGGCCGCTGCGGGGACGCGCTGTTCTCTTACTATTAACCCCGTATACACTCAGATGTACACACGCACACAGTTTACTTGTACTCAATCCTCCTACGCACACAAACACAAACACACACACATACATGCATGTGTCGCAGAAGTAGCTGCATAGTGTTGTGATAAAGGCGAAGGCTCTTGGGGCGGTGGGGGTCAGCACTCGGAGCAGAAAGCCAGGGGTCCGTGCCCCGTCCTTGACCATCCAATGGAGCGTGACGGGTTGGAGAATGACAGAGAATAAAAGGGGAAGTCACAAATTAAAGAAGTGAATAAAATATAAGCAAAGAAGCGAGATAATGTTAGCTAACTGTGAGATTTTATTTCTTTATCAGAAGGTCAGGAATTAACTGACTTTTATCATAAGATGTGGTCGAAAAACTCCAGATGCAGCTAAATAAAAATCAAGGAAAGGATGCACAGCATCTGTCGTTGCGATGATGATGCAGGCGATGGAGAATGGTGCAAATGTTTGGTTTGTCTGTTCTAGGCTACTGTAGAAATGCGGTGTTTCAACATGGCGGACACCATGGAAGAGGACCCGCTCCCACTGCAGATATAAAAGACTCATTTTAAAGTAACAAAACCCAAATATTCTTATTTTCAGGTGATTATACACTAATGAAAATTAGAGTTTCGTGTTATTTAATTGAGTTTTTGGCTTCATAGATCAGGAGAGTCTTGCACTGCTGGGGGGATTGGAGCCAATCTCCGTACAGTAACTCTGCCATGACACACACTGTTTGTTCTCTCGCACATGTCCCCGCAGTTCAAGCTGGGGTCAAGTGGTCAATACCAGTGATCAGAGAGGCCTGCCGCCCGATGAGCCCATCGACCCCTCAGCCCCACAGAGACATGGAGAATATAACTGGTCCAATTCATATGGACCTCGCACGCGGCGGCAGGTCCAGGGTGCAGCGGAACGAACGGCCTCCACAGCATTGGCGCGATTGATCTGCTTTACCGCGAGCTGAGCGCGAGCTGCCAATCCTAATGCACTGTCAATACGAGCACACGGGGGATGTATGAGGAGAGAGCGGCGGACTACGTGGGAGGGTGGAAGTATCCATTTCTGCCATGCCTGCAGCTACTCATCTGCCTGTATCTGTCACAAGCTATTACATTGACTCAAACATAACATGTGTCACTGAAAATGCTGTATAAGGAAGTGGGCTTTTATTCAAATAGATGGAAGAACAGCGAGCAAATAACATGCTGATGGAGGCTCCTGTAGCTTTACCACTCTTTATTTTCTGATTTGAGCCTCTGTTTGCTAACACAAATGAGGAGGTTCACTACTTTTAAACACACTTTTTCAAGAGAAGCACCAAGATGGGACAAAGTGCACACAAGTGAAGACAAGATGACAAGATACAGGTGAAAGTAATAAAGCTGGAACAGACAATCATGATTGGCGGGAAACACAAAGGCAGGAAGTAAAGTAACACACGCAACAAGGGGCGGGTAGAATTACAAAATAAAACACAAACGCTAGACAATAAACACAAAGCCACGACAATATAACTCATTCAAATTATTATTATTAAGAGCGAGCCCGCTTTGAATGACAGGTGGGTGCAGTTACTGAAGCAGACACCTGTGGATGATGTCTGAGATACTACATCCATGTTATATACAGTCTACGGACCAGAACCAAGACAAAGAAAAATGACTTTCCAATATAGGCTACTCAGACAAACATAAGTCTGCCCTTCCAAAAAGATTTAACTGTTAAAAACTGAGAAAATGTCCCAGAAAATACAGGATTATGTCCCTTTAATGCATGCCTCAGACTAACTAACATTAATGGACTATTATTAATGCATATACACTGTAAACTGATGTGTTATTTCTAACATAAAACACTTCATTTGGTCTTTTTTCTTGTTTTTGAGTTGAAAAATAAATCAGAGTTCATGTCCGGGTGGTTACCGCGTTTCCACGGCAACCATGGAGACCGTCAACAAACCCGGGAACAGGAGGAGACGTGGGAGACGTAAAAACTGGTAAATAACGCTAAAAATATGCTTTCCTGCGCGTGTAGTCTGAATTTAAACTCTTATACATTATATAAACTGGCTGCTTTGAGAATTTTAGTCCGTTATATATCGTTAAATAACTGTATCGCCTCGGCAGACATCGCCATCCACATGTAATGGCGTTAATGTGTCGTGGCATTTATCAACCGACGTCATGTTTGCAGTAAACTTACCCACAGGGCTCCTCCAGGTGGACAGATGTTTCCAGCTGTCGGCAGTCTGGAGAAGCTGGATGTCAGCGTGAACAGACAGGTGAGATCCTTAAGATTTATAGTATGATGAACATATGGTGAAATATATATTGCTGTGACTTAAAGTGTGGAGTGTAGAAGGGATGAAACAACAAATATTTAGTTCTGAACTAATACCGCCATGTAAATATACAAGAACACAGCTGAAGAGTGAGGAAGATCTGAGTGTAGATGTACTCACTGAGAAGAAGGAAAGGAAGAAGGAAAGGAAGGGGAGGAGATGGAAGAGAGAAGAAGGAGGAGGAGATCAATAAGAAAAAAGGAGGAGAAGGAGTAGGATGAGAAGAAGAAGAAGAAGGGGGAACTGAAGAGGAAAGAGGAGAAAAAAGGAGAAGAAAGAAGATGCAGGAAGAGGAGAAGATGAAGAAGCTGGAGGGGGAGAAGAAGGAGGAGATGAAGAAGACAATAAGAAGGATGAGTAGGAGAATAAGGAATAGAAAAGGAGGAAGAAAAAAGAAGGTGAAGAAGGAGGAGGTCAATAAGAAGAAGGAAGAATAGAAGATGGAGGGAAGGAGGAGAAAAAAGGGGACAGGGAGCAGAACAAAAAGTCTGTGAAACAGACCTGTTGGTCATCATCACCATTAGACTGAGTTCAGGTCTTGTAGGTTGACAGACAGGTTCTCATCATCATTTTCTTGTTTCATCCTTCAGGGTCAGTCGGCGCTCCACGTGGCCTGTCTTTACGGCCAGCTGGCTACAGTTCACCTCCTGCTGGAGTCGAGGCCGGAGTGGATCGACAGCGGCGATCACCAGGGTCGCCGGCCTGTCCACATGGTCCTGTCCTCCCGGAGCTCACCCAACACCTCGTCGTGCCTCAGATACCTGCTGGAGCACGGGGCCGACGTCAACGTGTAGGCGCGTTAATGACTATGCTCACACTGAAGATAGTAATGATGAACCCGAGGAGTCATTTTTAATATTATTTCCAGTACCACAGATTCAGGGACGACCCCGCTGCACATGGCCGCCTCTGAAGGCTTCCTGGACTGCACGGAGATCCTCGTACGAGCTGGAGCAGATGTTTCGGCTCAGGATAACGTGGGACACACTCCTCTGGATGTAGCCCGTGTTTGGTGCCGCAGGAAGGTGGCGAGGTAAAATCTACGACTCACACTAAAATGTTCAGATAAAATTAGCTTTTTTTTTTAAAGAGACGTCTTGTGTTTTTGTGCAGGTACCTGAAAAGCCGCACGTGGCAGAAGGATAAGACCAAAGAAATGCAGGAGAGGATGCTGGTTCAAACCTTATACAGGGATCTTGTCAATATGAAACTGAATGATCCCATTCAAAAGGTAAGTTTTTCCTTCAAAATACCACCAAACTGTGACAGAAACACGTATGAAAACATTCGTTTGTTCCCATTCTAGACACTTACTGATGTGAAGATGGAACAGTGGGCAAGCAAGAAAGGTCTTCCCCTCCTGAAGGACTTCTCCCCCAGAGTCTTGGTGAGTCGGTACCACACCCAGTGCCTCCAGTCAGATGAAAACACTTCAAATCTAAAGCATCCCCAGCACCAAGTGGGAGGCCCTCAAGAGGACAAGAGCACCTCCATCAGGCAACCTCCAGCCTTGAAGCCCTGGACCATCTTCATGGGCCTCCAGCCGGAGAAGCCCCCCATAGTGCCGGACCTCCGGGACAGCGTCGCGGTGTGGAGGGACAGCAGCAGCAGGCAGCCTCAATACACCACAAAGTGGAACAGTAGGCCTCGCCTCGCCCCTGACCTGCCTCTGGATGTCCTTGAGAGGGTGTTGTTCCCCAGAGAGTTCCCCTCGAGGATCGCGTCCCCTCGCTACTTTGAGCCACAGGACATCGTGGAGGTCCAGCGCAGAGGATACCCCCAGGGGCAGAGCACCAACCCCTGGACAGAGGTGGCCATGCACCTGGCTGAGGTGCTAGAACCCGGACACTACTGATCATCGCTCCGGTGAAGACCTGAAATGAGCAGATGTGTTCAAGAAATGCATTAAAGCTCATCTGGTAGTGACATATTTTCTATATTTTTACATCCAAACTTGTTTAGAAATCATATTCTTTATTAGATTTAACATCTTTATAGTTTTTATATCAAATAACTTGTATTGTAGGCTAGCAGTGTCCTCTGTGCGACCTCGCATCAAGAGTATCAACAGGCATGAAAGCAGACCTTTCCTAACAAAATATACTTCCGCCCGACAACTCAAGCTCAAAGTGACAAAATTAAAAATGCCACGGACTCCAGACGCTGCGCCTCCGAAAGCGGAGGGGGTGAGTGAAAGGTGAGAAAACCTCAGTGAACTGGGTCACCTGTCACAGATGTATCCCTGCACTTTCCATGATCCCCCTCAGGGAACTGACTCGAGGATCCAGGTGAGGGCTTGTCAACAGCATGTGTGTATGTGCAACTGCGAGCTGTGGCCTGTCAGCTAAAGGTGTGTGTGTGTGTGTGTGTGTGTGTGTCACAGTTTTGTCTTTTTCCTTTAGTTCATGAAGCACTTCACACCTCCACGGGGGTCAAAGTGCACACTAGCCACAACCGGGTGCACCCTCTGAGAAAGAGCCATATGGGACTTGGAGAGCATAATGCCATTCAGCTCCACACACACACACACAGATATTCTTGTGATGTTGGGGTGTGACGACAGTTAGAAAATCCATTGCACTGCAAATAAATGTGAACACTGAATGGGTGAATATGCAAGATTTAATTGGAAATGACAAGAATGAGCACATATTTTTTTTTTTTTTGCCTTTATTTCCAACCTGTGAAAAGAACCATTTCATCTGCGTTTTTCCAACAAAATCTCCTTTATTTTATTTTATTATACACTTGTGTGCATACCAGCCTACAAATGAATCGCACTCTGTAATTGGTAAAAAGTATTTCGGCCTCATTTTTTTGTTTTTTTAATAGTACTTTCATCAAACCACTTTGAGTAGCTTTTGTCCTCCCACCGACACCCGTAAGCTTACAAGAGTCATTGCACAGGTTCAATCTTCAGATTTTTTTTTTTTTTCATTTGTCTCTGATGTCGGGTTAACTCAACGATCAATGTACAAAAGAACTCAGTCTGTTATTACTGTTAATTTTTAAAAACAGTCCAAAAAAAGACAGGCATGTCGCAGACTACAGCGCTGGTGATTAATGAAAAGTGTAGATACGAGACAAGAAAACCAAAAAGTGCATTGTATCAGTGGCCACATGTCAGAGGTGTCACTTTATTAAAGGATGTTTATTATTATTATGAATGAATCCTTTCCAATTTTATTGATGTGCTGCGACAGGGTCACATTTTATAATCAGAATGAGACGTCTCCATCGATCAGATGCTGATTCCTTACAATTAAACTTCAGACTGCCCTTTGTCATTTAAAGTAATCCGAGTAAGCGCTTCTACGGTGACCTAAGGCATTTTCTGTGCAGCTGGTTTGCAAATCCAAGCGTGGACGTTAGATTTTTGCCGAAAAATGCCTTTAAGCTGTCAATCGAACCTTCATCTGAGGAGATGTAGAGTTGTGTTTTGTCCCCGTAGTGCTACTTTGTGTCTGAATCAGATGAAGTGTGAGCAACATGAATGACGACAGATGTCATCTGAAGAAGAAACGTGATAAGGATTTATCTGCCAAAGTCAAAACTGTTAATTTCAGACCCCGCACGTACACATTTTAATACCAAAGCTTACAAAATGGAGGAGTCCAATGAGACGATTAGAAAGCGTTGCGCTACAGACGAGATCCCCTAAGTGAGGTCTCCATTAGATGTTGTTGGCAGTCAGTACAGACAGACAAAAAAAAAAGACAAAGAGAGACAAACGTGGCCTGTGTAAACTCGTCGGGGCTCGTCCAGCAGGAAGCTCTGTTCTGTTCATTGGTCCATCCACTCTTTGTGTGCTCTTCTTCCAACTTTGGCCACTGCTTCGTTTTAGTCCCAACCAGAAAAACTAATTTTCCGTAGTCCTTCCTGCTTCCCCCTTTAATCTCCAACACATACACAAACTCACAAACCCCCGACGCCCGAGGCTGCACCCCCCGAGTCTTAGCTCCTCAGTACATTTTCTGTCGGCTGGGCAGCACTGCCTCCTTGAGGAAAGAGAACACGAGGAGGATCCCAGACCTCTTCCCCCGCTTGCCCTTGGTGAAGTAATTAGACACCACGTCATCTAAAAGAAGAAGGAAAAGGGAAATTTGCTAATAACACCAACATCCATACCCACTTATTGGTATTATATGTTTTGGAAAGTCGCTGGAAGTTTTGTAAAAGACAGATAAAATTAACTTTATTGATTCCACAGAAAAAAAACAAGTGCGCCCAACGTGGGGCTCAAACCCACGACCCTGAGATTAAGAGTCTCATGCTCTACCGACTGAGCTAGCCGGGCTATATATAGGCCCTGCCATCTCTGTGGGCGTGAAGTGAAGCCAATGCAGAAAGGTTAAAACTGTAATTCTTCAACTGGCCACTTGAGGCTGACTTCAGAATGAGCTAATCTCCATAAGGCCCCATGTTAACATGTCCAACTTTATACTTTATACTGTCTCACCTCCTTGCTGCATGGTGGACGGAAGAACGTTTTCTCCCGCTGACAGTGACACAAAAAAGGCGAAGGGGATCACCCACAGGCAGATGGTGAAGTATGCCAGCACCTTGATGCCAAATGAAAAGATTATAAGACAAGTATAGAAGACACTACATCAAAGACTGTTGGTGGAATCATAAATCTGAGATGAAGTTACCTCTGAGAATGGATAATACTCTTGTGCAAAGTACTGGAAGGCCATATAATGGTTCACCACCACCAACACTGAGTGAAGACAAAAGACATAACGTTGAATAAAATAAAGATTCATGTAGATCGACTTCTCCTCTCACATAAATACCAGAAAGCATCTATATTTCCTTCCTTCCTTCCTTCCTTCCTATATTGTGTTAAGGTGATGCTGATATCAACAGTTCAGAGCCAGTGTCTGTCATACGTACCACAGGAGAGGATGAAGTTTGGAGAGCTCAGCAGTATGTAGGGGAACGTCTGCAGGAGGCCGAAGTACACCAGGTTGGTGAAGAGGCCAATTCCCACCATAAACACTGGGAAGCCTTCAAATATGTAGAGACCTGCCAGCACACCTGTCGAGAACTGAACACATCCACACAGAACGTTAACGATAAATATTTTTCTGCTGTATGTTCTTTAAAAACAAGTGCACGGGGACAATTACTCACCATTATCATGTACTTTATTATTCGACTGGTGGCTACTGTGTATTCTTCTATTAGTTCTGCCAAGTAGTAGAGGCCAGCAGCTGAGTGAAGACAAGCAGAAAGTTATGAGCCAACCAACTATTTCACTGATTTTGGTGAAACTGGATCACTCTCTGTGATTTACAGTTTCCTAATGGACAGTGAAGTAAATTGCTGCCAACTGTAGCTGCCCTTAGCTCAGTTTGTTAGCTGGGCAGCCCGGACTGTGAGCTCAGAGCACTGAGGGAGTGTTAGTGTTTGTACCACAGGTGTTTAGGACCACCGGGAAGAAGAAGAAGAAGAGGTTTGAGGAATGCTGATGGGAACTGTCGTGCCAGAACAGGAGCTGAGCAAGTGGGCAATGTAACCAGGCTCAGCAGCCTCTATGGACATGATGACAGAGGCAAAGAAGGCTAGGCTAAGAAGACATTGACGGACGAAAGAGTGACCAAGCAAGAAGCTGTCGGAGAAGAGGAAATTTTGGACTGACTGTGACGCCGAGCTGGGCTTCTTGCTGTTGGGCTAGTCTTTTTCAGATCAGTAAATAATTTATTAAAGAATAAGTGCAAATGTGAGCAGACATTCAAGGCAAACTTGACAGTTTTCTATTGTTAGTGCTAAAGACAAATTTCAGTTAGCGCCCATTGAAGTATTGAGATTCAATATCTTGCCCTAGTCAACAGCCAAGGCGAAGCAACAGAGCGGCTAGATATCAGTTCAATCGAGTAATTTAATAAAAGCACACCAGCAGCACAGACATGACCCACAGTTACAGAGCCCATGTTGAATGAAGGCCAAACATAGCCAGAAAAGAGGCGGGCAATTGTTCAGACTAGTCAAAACATGTATGCCAGAGAGAGGTGAGAAGGTGACAGCTCACAGAAGAAGGCCCATGGGAGAGTCTGAGAGCTTTATCATACTAAAGCAACCTTCACTTTCCCAAAACATGGAGTCAAAAGAGAAGAAGAGACGAGAAGAATGGCGACGATAAATTGCCTTGTGCTTTTGAACTCCGTGTTTGTCTGTTAGCAGACAGACACTTTAATCTTTGTTCCTCCTCTCAGCACCGGACAGCTCGCCACAATAAATAAAATATGAATAAGAAATTGGGGCAATTCTTTTTTTTTTTGAAAATGCTGCAACTTGATGATCACTGAGAACACTGCCTGAATTAAACACAAATAAATGGTGATTATAATTGGACTATACTGAACAGAAACAAGTATGTGATGCCTCAGATGACACAGCTTGGTGATCCTTAACTGTATGCATTATCCTTTTTGCACTCGTTGATAACAGGTGTGAATCACAGGTTACAGATGCTCTCTCACCTAGTTTTAATTACAGTACCACTGTTGCAGCAAACAGCAGGAGGGAGCTCCTAAGTAAGACAGTACCACTGTTTATAAAAGGGTTACTGACGGTTGTAAGAGCCAGTTAAGTCACGGATATTTATGTGTAAAGTCAATGTGTATGTTAAATAGTGAATGATATCATTGTGATAGTTTCTTGCAGTCTGCGACAGGTTTATCTCCACCTACAGTGCTCGAATGCCCTTAGGCAGCCATTTGTTACCTCCTCCAATGAATGACGCCTGGCTCTGCCACCTGTTCGCTCAGGGCAATCCAAACTTGTCTCGTCTGTTGTTCCCAGATCACAGTGTCCCTCTCTACTTTCACAAACATGGGTACAATAACGCTGTATGTGTAGATAAGCTTGGTACAACAATATGATAAGAAGTCAGCCGAGTCATGGAATCGACACAACTTTCCGATGTATAAAGTCGAGTCATGATATAGTACATATCATCGGGTTGGTATGTATAAATAACTTTAATAACACTGTAAATTGTTCATATTTAATAAATAACTGCTCAGGGTTATTTACTTTGTTGCACCGTGAAGATTATAAAGTCAAAATAAGAGAGTGGCCTAGGAACATTTGGAAAAAAACAGCCAACAAATAACGGCTTAATCTTCTACAGGTCAGTTCTAAACTATTAATAAAAGTTGGCAGGTTGTAATCGGTCATTCTGGCTCCGGAGAAATGTTAGTAATCCCCTGATAACTGTCCTGTAATATGATGAACGCAACCTTTATCTAGGCAGCGTGTGAACAAGAAGCAAAGCAAATGTCATGAAGCTGAGAAGACACCAACAGAAAGCTGTTCTTCACCTTGAACAGGTGCTACCTCATTAGAAACATCACTGAATATAAAGTTATTTGTCTTTTTTTTTAGCTTAGCAAACAGGCTCAGCAGCTATAAAACAGGAGGACGACGGAGGAGTGACTGAAAGCCAGCCAGCAGCCACACCTGACAGCTGCAGCACGTTGTGACGTGGCCAGGTAACAAACTGGCTACGTGGACAGGGGAGGGAGCGGGAAAACACACTTTGACAAGTTCTCTGTAAACTTTACTTTTACTTGTAAAACGGCAGGTGTTTGGGAGCCAGTTTGTCGACCTACATACTGTATTACCTGATGTAAACAAACGGAAATGCCCCCAAGCTAACGTCAGGTAGATCTGAAGCAACACCTGGCTAGTTCATATTTAAGCTTACAAGCCAACGCTACTGCTGCTGGTTGATACTTTCAGTCGTCAGACCTCGTGACCACAGTAACGTTATCTGCTGTGGTTGATTAGTTTGTATTGATTAACTCTAATGTAGGTGGTTAAAGAAAGAAAGAGAGAGAGAGGGGAGAGCGCTAAGTGCTAGCTCTCTGTTAGCATCTAGAAAAAGTGACTCCCATGCCTCAGGTGAAGTATTTAGAGAGGAAAAAGTGCTAAAATCTACCCATGATGGGTACATGTACTTTAACTTAACAGTATACAGTATGAAAATATGTAACATACGTCTTTAAAAGCTAAAAAAAACCCAACATGTCGCCCTCGTTCCTGCACAGAAAAGCTAAGCTAAGCTAGGCTACGCTAAGTACGTAGGTAGCTATCAGTACTTCACGTATTTATTCTTGAGGAAGTATTACTGTGTGTATTCGTATTTTATGGTATTAATAGCACAGTAGTCAGCGCCAACACACACACACACACACACACACACACACACACACACACACTCTCTCTCTCTCTCTCTCTTTCTCAACATTAAACGGTGCTAACTTCACCTGCTAGCTCGAGTCCGCTCGCGTTAGCAGGCGAATTAGCAGCTACTACGCTAGCACCTGCAGCTTGGACTTACCTATTGCGAGAGTAACGAAGGATATCTGGATCACCAACGACAGCCAGCTGAGTAAATAAATAAACCACATCTCTCTGCATGTGAACACGACGACGCACAAAAATATGAAACAATAAGAAGAAGAAGAAGAAGAGGAGGAGTAGGAGGAGAAAGCAGCTAGCTGGCTGCTAACTAGCACAACTGAGGTAACCGGTCAAAGTTCCTCCCCCCCGTGTGTGTGTTCAGTTCAGGCCGAGGAGAGCAGCAGAGAGGGCGGCCTGTGTCAGGGAGGGAGAGGGGTGGTTCGGTTATAGCGCCATCTGTGGCTGGAGGGGAAGTGCAGTTAAAGCAGATGACTGAAATCTGTCCTGCATGGATGTATTTATATTAAGGCTGCAAATAACCTTTAGTCATAGTTTTTTTCTCGAGTCACTGATTAGTTATACTACTGCTACTACTACTAGTACTACTACTACTACTACTAATAATAATAATAACAGTATAAAATAATAATGATAATAATATATTCATTATTTAGCACAAGAAAGGTAAAGGGATTAAGAATTATCAAACACTTCTTCTTCTTTTCTGATATGTCACCAATATAATGGCGTAACGTGCTCTAAGCTGCCCTTTGTCCATCTACGCTACTGTAACAAACATGGCAACGCAACATGGCGGACGCCGTGTATTTCAACCCATGGTATATGTAGATAAAAAGGTTCACTCTAAGTTAATAAAACATAATTATTTGTTTTATAAGGTGTTTATATATCACCGAAAACATAGTTTTTCAGCTTACTGTCACAGAGCACGTTTCGCTTGGCGACGTGTCAGAAAAGAAGAAGAAGTGTTTGCTAACGGCTAACTGTTTTGCCGTCTGTAGACTTTTTTTAGAAGTTAAATGTCGACAAACGGAGGCAACACGCTCATTATTTGGCACAAGAAAAGCAAAGGGATTGAGTATCTTTGCATCAAAGAAGCAAAAATATGAAGAAAAACTAGAATAAACATCAGTGTGGCCTTTCCCAAATGGATATCACAGGGACACGCTGACCTTTTAAGCAGCTTGTTGTGTAGCGTTGTATCTTCATGATTTCTAAACTTAGCCGCTCACATTAGCTTCTGCAGTTCAATAAATAAATCTGTAGATGTAAACGCAGGGTTAGGGAGGTTGAATTAAATGACCCAGAAGTGGGTTATCCAGTGGGAAGCTGAGGTGAGAGCCCGCTGAATTCTCTGTCAAGGTGACAGCGAGGAAACATACTAATATTTTAAAGACACGCTGTTTGTTTGTTTATGATCAAATGTCTCAAAGTTCACTCTGAGCAGTTCATTCAGCTCCGATGATGCACGTTTAAATCATCGTCTGCTCTGCAGAGGTCAAGGAAAACGTACCGAATATGAGAAAAGCTTGTAATTCTACATTATCGTCTATTGTTAACACGTCCTTCCTGTTTGTATCTTTGAATGCAGGGTATCAGTTTCAAAACCTTGTCTCTCTCTTTCACCATCTGCATATCTATATCTCTAACACACACACACACACACACACTGGCTTTCATGTGCATTGATTCAATTACACAGAGAGGGCAGGATACATTAATGCATCTCAAAAGCTAACACCTTTTGAGACTGTGGCGGGAAAACAATAAAAAATGTATGAAGGAGAGTGAAAGGACCGAGACCTTCTAGTAAAAAGAGCTAAATAAAGTAAATATATAATGTGAAACAGCGTGAAGACACTAAAATGGTGTCGGAGTCAAAGGTGAGAGTAATTTCATCCTCTTTTCAAATGCTTTTAACAAAGGCAGGTAAGGCAGAGAGAGATAGGTGGTGTGGTGTGAGGGTGCTCATTCATTCATGCATGCACGCACGCGTACATATATGCAGCATCCGTGTGGAGGTGAGAAAACAAAAGGCGACGTGCCGCATTTAAAGATACTTTCTGGAGGGAGGTGACACGGCCTCACCTGAGGCTCTTATCTCAACAACACCTCTGGGCGCTCTGGGTGTGAGAGCTTTAATGTCCCTAAATAAATTGCAGCCTCCACCTTTCTGCTGGATCGCACTTTAAGAGACAGACACCTCAGGAGAGACGCGAGCGAGGGTATTCATATACGCTGAAGTGTTGTTTTTTTTTTCATCTATATTCTGTAGCAATAGAAAATCTGCACCCAAAAGGAAGGATGATGGACATTAAACACGGCTGAATGAGTTTCATTTCCTTTGACACGCAACAAGTTCTGGCTATTTGATTTAAGATCTGGGTTAAACAGCATTTGAAAAGACTGTACACCCCCCTTGCCTGGTGCTCCCAGGAGGATAAAACAAAACATTAAAGACTGTTCTGTGAGATGATTTGACCCCGAGGTGAAGTCTAAATTCACATTTTTCAATAGATCAACTGACATTTTATTGCAAGGGCTCACAAAAGCAACATATTTACGCATAATTTCAGCACATGAGACACAAAAGGAAGCGATGTATGACGTATAAAAACTGTAAACGTTCTGCTCTCAGTTGTTCTGACTCAAGATCAGTGCCGACGCTCTGATGCGAGAGTCTCTCTTCTCCCTGTTCTGCCTCAGCCTCCGGAGCACAGGGGCGCCGCCGCTCTCGCTTGCCCAGGGAGCATCTCCAGCTGCTGGGGCACACTCTGTGCCTTGCTGGGGGTCTGAGAAAGAGATGAACCACATCCTCGGGGTGAGGCACACACGTGAACAGTGAGAACCGAAGCATAACAGCAGACCACCACGTAGAATACTACATGAAATTAGCATCAGTTGTTGGCAACGAATAGAAAAGAAAGCGTCAAGTCATGCTTCAAAATATGATAAAAAAAAGATAAAACAATGGAAATAAAAGACAGAGATGACCTGGTAGGTGTTTACTGGCCTCATGGTATTAAAGGAGCACTCCGTCATTTTGGAGCATTTACTTGTCTGCTGTCAAAACATCTGTTTTGGAGTATGTACAGCCCATGAGAATAACTATGAAAGTCATGAAATACTCTGTCCAAAGACCATAAATCTGTCGTATGTAAACTGAAATGTCTCCTTGTTAAAAAGCCTCCTATACTTCCTGATAGTTTTAGTCGTGTGAGACGTCTCACTGGGCTCAAACGAGGATTATTTAGACCTTCAGGCTGCACAGAAGTTGAGCCAGGAGTGCTGGTATTGATCACCTCAGCCCCACACGCTGTCACACAGCCCTGCAACGATTCGCCACAGCGCCAAATTCTGTCTGAATGTACCCTTAGCTTCCTAAAGTGCAGCTATTTGTAACGTAACGTACCCTGTGTTTGCTCTCGGTTCTCTCCCATCGCCCTCCTCCTCCTCTGGAGAACCTGCAGGAGCTCTGCTTCCCCGACATTTCGGCCAGCTCCCCTCCTGGACGGGAGTCTGCGGTGGGGCTGACGTTTGATGTTGTCCTGGTGTGTGGCATGGTTAAAGATCAGAGCTTTAAAAAAAATAATAATAATGCTGTTTGTCGCTCAAGGTTGTGGCTGAGAGTTTAAGTACGTTACCAGCACTCCTTTCAACTCCAGGATGGCTGATTTTCTGTTTTCACTCCTCTGGTCCTGTGAGGGGAGATTTGAGATTTGAAGACAGGGAATATTTTTGTCACAGATGCAAACATGCATGAGGGGAACTGACCTTCCACGAGCTGTCGTCGTCCTGCGAGCAAAGTCAGATGTTTAGTTATCTGGGTTTATTGGATTTTATCTTCGTTTAATAAGATTTGTGCACCTGTATGATTCTCGTGATGGGCCTCAGGACGATGCCTTTCTTTATTCTCTCTATCATTTCATCCACCGCCGTCGTCTTCATGTTCATCAACGGTGCTTAAAGATTAGAAATGATTTTAATATTTAAATGCCTTATTTTGACCTTCATGATAAATCTCTTTAAAGGCTTTCTATGAAACTCACCGTTCTGAGCGACATTGCCATCAGCGGCTCGGCCTTTCTTCCTGCTTCTCAGGAAATCAAGTGGACTTCACACAGAAAGAGAAAGCGAGAGAGAGAGAGAGACAGAGAGAGAGAGAGAGAGAGAGAGAGAGGTCACAACAGTCAAACTGTTATTTTAACATGTGTGTGAAACCAAGAAAGACACCTGAAACTCCCCGTCATTGTAACGTTTAAGGGAAGGAACATACTGGGTGACAGTAGTAGTAGATGGAGGAGGAAGTGGAGGAGGTGGTGGTGGTGGTGGTGGAGGTGGAGGTGGAGTGGATTCCTGCTCTGCTGGTTCATCATTTTCATCCTTCTTGTTCTCTGATTCTTCTAACTGTTTGACTACAGAGAAACATGGTAAAATATTCACTTTAATCATGAGAACTGTTTTGTTAGAAGTAAAGAAATATCAACTCATATAAAATGTAAAAAACAATTTGGATTAATGGACTATAACAAAACAGTAAAGGTGTTACTGTGACGACATTTCTCAGTATTTTCAGAACTTTTTCAAACCAAACAATCAATCACTAAATAGAGAAAATAATCAGCAGATTCATCTGAAATGAAAATAATTGTTAGTTGCAGACCTAGTTTAAAATTAGCTCCACCTCAGCCAATGTAATGTAATGATATAATACATTATAGTCTAACAGTCACATGGGCCGTTTTCCTGCACTCAGTGCTTTAAGTTTTAATATTTTAAAGGTCCAGTGTGGAAGATTTATGGAGCTCTATTTATAATATGGCAGAAGTGTATTAAAATATGCATAACTATGGTAAGACATGATAAGAATCGTTGTGTTTAGCCTTCCCGCTAGCAGCCAAACCGGACCAAACGGCTCGAATTCTGAACAAGTTCACTGTTCATACTGTTTATATCTTTTTATATTTGCCGTACTTTATTCGCGGTATGTCCTGTACATATGGCAGTGTCGGCAGTAAAGTTGACTTGACTTGACCATACTGCCAATTGCAACGCCACCATGGATGAGTGGAAGGAAATGGGAGTTGTGACACCCAAAAAATCTATACACCACGTAAGCTTGGTGAGTAAAAGGTCTTTTGGTGCCCCTGTGCATCACGTGACACAGTTTGGCCACTAAATCTAACTGGATTCACTTTTCCTGGTGTCTTTTACAGCATGATATTGGTACTTTTACTTAACTGGGGACATCAAACATGCCTCCAAACGTCTCCTGAAACCTTTCACTGGTGTCTTGAGGAGGTATGCACGTCTGTTTGGAGTTCTAGAAGCAATACGAGGAGGTTGCATCCCAAGGCGCCTCCTCTTTCAGTGTTCGCTTTGCAGTTAGTAGAAAGTGTGTTTGCGAAGTTTCTCCACTAGCAGCTACCTTTCTCCTGGAACTGCGCGACAGTGGCGTTAGTCTGAGACAGCTGAGTTTCTAAGGCCTTCCTCTCCTCCTCACTCTTCGCCAGCTGTTCTTTCAGGTTCTGCAGCTCAGAGAGGTCGCTGCTATGGTCCACAGTGCTCTGACTCAGTTTCACCTGAAAGTACCAGATGACGTGATGAGGAACATAACTAGACACACGCTGCGCTCTCTCTTATCACGTCTACACACACCTGGTCCTGGTAATAGCGCTGTATATCACACAGGGCCGCGCTGAGGGTGGAGATTTGCTCCATCGCCTGCTGCAGCTGCGCGGCCATCTCCGAGCTCTGCATCTCTGTGCACGCCGCCTTCTGCTGCATGATCATCTGACAAGACAAGACAAATATAGCATCACCTTCTGACATCTTTAGCACGTCTTTATGATTATCTGCGCCGACAAGAGCGAAACAGAGGAAAGAAAAAGAAAATACATCAGCGACAATGAACCACAATTAAGAGGAAGAATAAAGTGAGATCTGAATGGCTGGTTGTTAATTTTCTCCCCCGGGAGGTTGTCACAATGAGGAGAAAATGTTTTCAAACCAGTGTTTGACTGAACAATGGCTCGGAAGCCTTGTTAGAATCAGCCTCATTGTTGAATAGCAAACAGGACAATTTAGCCGTGAGACAAAGCGTCATTTCCCCAACATTATGATTAGTGGCTTCTGAGGAAAAAAATGAGACATGTCAAGCTTGGCTTTGATTCACTTCTTCTATGCTGTGACAAATAAATCCACCAGACAAAGTTCATAATTGCGGTTTAGAGCTCATAAATAATCGGAGCGCTATAAACAAACCTTTTGTGCTTATTCATACGCACAAAAGGTTTGTGTGGTGTTTTATATCATACATGCAGGTAAAATGGTGGACATAAGTCACATGAAAGTGATACAGAGGTGCTGGAACAGGAAGTGTGGCTGGATAAACGACTTTCATTTCTGCGTTCGCACAAACGCGAAGCAGCGGGTTTTTTGGGTGTAGCTCCGTATCGGCGCATTGCGGCGCCGAGGCGCCACGTTAGCAAATTACGCCGCCCTAATCTGCGCTCTCCTCTTTAAGCAGAGCAATTTTCACACAGCAATTAGCGCAATTATTTCATACGTACAAACACACACACACACACACATCCCAAACCACACAAAGAGACAAAGACACACACACACAACTGTTTCCTGTTTGAGGCCCTGCATCATTATACCACCGTGCATCACAGAGGAGAGGTGTGAATGGTTGGTGTTTTCAAAACACATGAAAACAGACAAATAGTAGTGCATACAAGAGGCATTCAGCGCAGGGGGGTCTTTTACCATGAATTGAGAGTAAAGGGGCTGAATTGTGTGAACGGTTGGGGGTCCTTTTCACAGGTAAGGACCCCTGCGAAGCAGCCCATTGTGCGCCTGTCCGGTAAATGGAGGACACCACGCACAAAGGCGACAATTGCTATATGCTTGGCAAAACATAAAGGTGTCAGGCAAAGACAGGTTGTGCTTAAAGACCACTATTCTCCTTCAGCAGCGGTGATGACCACTAATTATGGGGAAGGGAGGGGCTAAATGGGAAGGGAAGGGAACAGAGAGATGTTTTTTGAAAGAAAAGGCCTTTATTATGGAGCAGCTGGGGCAGCGCAAAAACTGTGTGTGTGCGTGTGTGTGTGTGTTTGGGTGTGTGTTTGGGTATGAGGATTTTAAGTGAATTGGTGTTTTTTTCCCGCATGTGTACAAGTGTGTGTGTGCTTTTGTCTTGTGTGTGTGTGAATGCCTCGCCTCACACAGAGAGCCCAGATTTGACCAAAGTGTCATCGGTGTGAAGACAAAGGATGGAGACCCCTTCTCCTGTCCCGCCACATCAGCTGCACTCTGACAGCGGAAGTGTGTGTGTTTGTGTGTTTGTGTGTTTAGGTGTGTGTGTGTGTGTGTTGCCCCCCCCCCCCCCCGTCTGGTCCTGAGTGTGTTTGCCGTAGCTGCCCGAAGGTCAGCGCCGACACTCCTGCTCCCTTCCCGTGGCACGACCTGTCACCCTCGGTGTCTATAGGTGCGAATGTATGACAAAATGTTTTGTGCAGACATACACACACGTGTACACACACACGCGCGCATTCGACGCGCTCACACCTGGTGGGCAAAGACTTCAGCGTGCTGCCGGAGGCCTTGTTCCAGCTCCAGCTTCTGAGACATCTCTGTGAACTCGTCTGTGACAAGCTGGGAGACTGTGCACACACACACAGAAAACACACACACACGCAGAAAACACACACACACACACACACACAATATTAAGTGTCATTTACGACGACATTCATGGCATTCATTATGTTTTTTGACTAAGAATTGGTCAACCTGTGAAGCAAAAAATGACACACGTTTTCGCTCAGTTATGAGGATTTGCTGCTTTTATATAAACTCTATGTTAAAGCAACGATACACACCTCCAGTGTCCTGAAGTGGCAGCAGAGATTACAGAGAAAAAAACTATCTCAGATACTATTAATGTGGCTGAATATCACCAGACATTTGACAAAATGTGTGTTCTTTTTGTATTCGGATGAAACTAAAGCCTTAGGCATATATTTTTTAAATTATATTTAGTTATATTTCATTTATATCACTTCATTTTGCTTAAATTTTATCATCTTGTATTCTATTTCTTTGGTTTATTAGCCTTTAACCCTCGGATGCTGTTACCAAAGCTAGTGCTCTGAATGCTGAGCTGACCTGTGTGTGTTAACCTACAAGCAAAACTGAAAACTGAAACTGAAACTAACGAACGTCATCGTCAGTCTAACGTGAGTGGACTCACCTCGTTTGATTTTATTCATGGTCTTGTTCTGTTTGCTCAGTTTCCTCAGTATGACATCTTTCTCTTCGACCTCCAGAAGTAGCTGAGAGAAAAAAAAAAGTCTGTGATAAAGCGCATGCACACCTAAACACACACACACACACACATCCAGACAGTAAGGTACCTGCTCTCTGAGCTGGGCCTGCTCTTTGGTCAGAGCTTCCACTTGTTGCTCCAGCTGCAGCTTCTCAGCCAGCAGACCGTCCACTGACGTCTGCAGCTCTGACACGCGGACAGGAAGAGGTTTGTGATGAGTTATAGACTTTGACACCAAAAAATAAGCCACTTCCCAAATATAACCACAGTGCGCCTGTGACGATGAGTCTGACTGATCCGGTTATGCATGAATTTATAGCACTTTATTAAGGAAACATATCGAGGAAAAACATTTTTAATTGGTTGAACTGTTTAAAATAGCTTCACATCTTCTTTATCACATACATCCCTTTGTGTTTCTGGTAGTTTTGGCATTTTATTTTGAATTCTGTTCATCAGGCAGACACAAAAATGCCAGTATTAAGTCTGATTTTGTGATCTGATCGTGTCATTTCACATCGTCTAACCTGCGATCTTTGCTTGACTCTCCAGCAGCAGCGTGTCCTCGTTGCTGTCCCCGCCGAGATCAACCACGTCACAGTTAGCAGTGAGGTCAGCCTCCGGGTCAAAGGTCACCACGGGAAAGTTTTCAGGCAGCTCGGGGATGAGCGGCATCAGCATCTGGCTCTTCCTCTTCAGGACTTTGTTCTCTTTGGTCACCTAGGCAACAGAGGAGACGATGGCGAGTCTGGAGGTCGCTGTTTGTGTTATTTTAATCTGCTAGGTGAGGAGAGAGTCTGATGTACAGTACGCGAGGCTGAGAGGCTGAAAGAAAAGGAAAGGAAAGGAAAGGAAAGGAAAGGAAAGGAAAGGAAAGGAAAGGAAAGGAAAGGAAAGGAAAGGACACTACAGTAGTAAGTAAAGGACATACTTGGACAGCCAGCGCTTCAGCACTCTCCCTGCAGGAGCGTTCAATCTGGAACTGGATCTCCAGTAAATCCATCTCCTTCAGGAGCTGACTGGACACTGAAAATTAAAAGAGTTGTTAGTCATAAAAATATAGGTGAGAAGACCTGAGGAGAGATTTTAATATATTTGAATATAAATTCTGCACCGAAGAGCCTGAAGATGTGACTTTGACCGCCCTGTGGGGCACGCGGAGATCTGTCTCCACCTGCTTTTTTTGTCCTGAATCGGGACGAGCAGGTGACTAAAATGAACAAATGATTCTCACCTTCCTCCAGTTCAGTCAGTCTCTGATTGGCTTCATCTCTCTGCATTTCCAGGATTTCACACTAACAATCAATCATCCACAAAACAAGAGGGAAAAGATCAATCAGATAACGAATTTGATTTTATTCTCATCTTATTTCATTATCAGACAGCTGAGGCATCAGAATTGCTTTTGTCCTTGTTAATGTAATCAAGTTTGTGGCGCACTTTATTTTTTTGCTTTTTGAATTATCACCACGTGAAGTTGTGAAGGCCAAATTATATCTTTCTACGACTCATATTTCATCCACATTGCGTGACTTAAGCATGAAAACTTGTTTGACTTTCACCAAGGTAACAGTAAATCTGCTCGAGCAGGATATTCAGCGTTGATTGTCTCTAATGCACGTTAAAAAAGTGGCGTTAATTAACCAGTAATTTACTGCCTGTCACTGACAGTGATACCTGAATGTCTCCCTCATCCTCGGAAGATAAACCACTCTCTCCGTCAGACTCTGCCGGGAAAAGAAAGTCATTTTATCTTCACACAACAGATGAATTGTCAGACTGGCTGTGGGGACATAAAACAGAGAGCACGCTCAGTTGGGAGGCGACACAATCAAAGATCCTCACATCCTGCCAGTGTGACTGAGGAAGGAAGAGGAACTTTACGAGGCCATGTGAAAGATGTGGGTGAGAGAAATACGGGAAGTGAAATCACAAGGATCCTTTAAAGGCATGTTTCACTTTCTGGCTTTTGACTCATAAGAGTGTCCTACTTCACTTTCTCCAACTAACTGAAAGTTTTGTGTTCTCAAATCAATCATTTAATCTTTTAGGTTAGCTTTCTTGCTGAGACGACATGTCACATCTAGCCAAGAAATAGACACATAACTCTGTAAAACTACAATGTGTTGATACAAAACGTGAGAGCAACACCAATCAGCAAAAATGTAAATTAACGTAATTTCCTAAAGTTTGGAGCCGGAGCCAGCAGGTGTTTAGCCTAGCTTAGCATAACAAAAGTAACAAAATCAACATAGCAAAGCTCACTAGCTAACACTTTTGTAATCCGTTCAAAAACTAAAATGTACAAACTACAATTTGTAGTTGTATGGGGTTAAATATTTCACTTGATCTGGCCGGGGAACTGTCTTGCACATAAGTCTCAGTGCTAGGCTAAACTAACTGGCTGCTGGCCGTAGCTTCATGTTTAATAGAAGTGAGGCTGGTTTTGATCCTTTTGAACAGAACTGTGACAAAGCGCTGACTCATTCCAGCAATGAGTCATACAAGCACTGTTTTAGGATTTCTTGAAGCAATTTAAATGACATCGATCAAAGAACATGTTAGATTATCAAATAAAAATGATTGATTTATTTATTAAATAACAATATATAATTATTTAATAAATAACAGCACAAAATATGGTTAATCTCTAACTTTTTTCATACATCAAATCACAAGTATTAAAGAAATGATCAGTTAAAAATCAAATTTCTCAAATGTATCCCCCTGATTATCTTACCACACACGTCCACAATGAATAACACACTAATTAAGATACTGAGAGTTTCTCAGCTACAGTTTATTATCTTACCCGCTGCTGTACCGTCCTCATCTTGTACCCACATCCTGCCACCTGCACAGTTTTGAAGTCGTTAGCTCCTCGGTAGTCTAAATTAAGCCGCAAAATCCAACACAAACAAAAACCTGGCTTCTTTCTGAGCAGCAGTCGCCTTTTTCATGGAGGAAACAAGTGGAAATCTCTGCTTTAACCCTGCCCTGCTGACACGATCTCAAAAAGAGGAACTTTTCCTCAGGCTGGGCAAAAAAACATCTTAATCATCAGTCTACTGTGAATTTATAGTCTAATAAGAGAATTTTAAGGGAATAATAAGAGAATTTTCTGTGTTTTTGATTAAAAAAATGCATTTTTACATGCAAACCTTGATAATGTTCGATGAATTTTGCTTTTGGTGCTGTATGTAAGCTATAGAGGATGATGTGTTTGAACTTTCCCCCTTATTTCACACACTGAAAAGAGGAAAATGTAGCCTCTGTCCATGCATGTGGTCTCTAAGGGACGACACTGTCTCTCTACGGCAAGATCAATGTCACTCAAGCTGCTTTTATTCCTCTATTAACATCTGTGCTCCGAGTTCATGACCTCTGAAACATCAGACCTGCCATGGGAACCAAATTCTGGGTGATAATTCAGGAGATGATGTTGATGACACACATTCCTCCACTATGAATAATTTAAAAAAGTTATTTTATTTAGAGTACACAGAGAGTTGGGTCAGGGTTAAGTATTACATGCATTTAAGTCAGATGGTATCTGAAAGGAAAGGGCTTGTGTTTTTCTTACTGTCAAGAAATCCTGGTTCAAACTGAAGATGTAAATCTTTAAAAACAGTTCACAGATATAATTTTATTTATAAAACAGGCTCTGCAATTTCTGCAAACATGCTGTATTTTTTATAAAGCATAACTCAAACATGTTGAAATGCTGCATTTCTCTCAGACTATAGCAAAGAGTCACGCTTTGCCTCACCGAGGAATGAAAAGTACAGGCGTGTTGCAGTTCCAGCAGGGGGTGAAAATCGTGGGTGCAAAGGACAAACGTAGAATAAAGAGTGAAAAAGTTGAGACCAATATGAGGCCAAGCGGCAGCTTCCGTGGCTGTGAAGTGAAGCCAATGCAGAAGTGCCAAAACTGCAGTTCCTCAAACGTCCACTTGAGGCTGGCTACAGAATGAGTCAGTCTCCATAAGTCCCCATGTTCAAATGTCCAACTTCACAGCAGAAATAAACATGTCACAAATACACATCCGTGTTTTATACAGCCATTATTAATTTAAAGACCACAATAGAAGATACCGAATCTGTGTCACGTTTTGTCTCACATATGTGTGAAAAGTACACGGTGGACAGATGCGTATATTACACATGTGATACCGGATTGTGTGACACCCTAAACGTGACCAAAGGTTATCACTATGAGCAGATAGGTTATTACAAGATTGGCTATTTTGGCCTAGAATAAAAGAAATACTTCAATCAGTGAACATTTTACTGATACACTCAGCTCCAACTTAGCACATACCTCAACACGTATCCTCTTTATATAATAGAAATTTCATTACACAGGTTTGGTTTTTAATAGGTAATATAAACAATGATGATCTACAGCACAGAGGAATGAGTTTTATCAGCCTTTGCCTACACAGACTACCTATCTTTAAGATTAATTCACAGTTTTAGGTTGACCTTTTCATGGGATTTGTTGACATTTTACCGTCTGTGTTACATAAACGTCCACAAGGTTCTTTAAGTTCTGCATAAAATTTCAAAAATATACATTAAGAATTCAGATTTTGTGTTGAAATGTTTAATAAAGTTGAAGTTATAAATAATGACGTTTGCCACAAGATTTCTTTATTTGAAACACTGATGTGTCCAATGTTTTTTGTCTGGAAAAAAAAAATCAAAGATCTGTTTTAAATCACCTTCTCATACACATGTATGGCCTGGCCTAGCCAAACGATAAAAAGCTGCTGTGATTCATGGCAGTGATGTCCTTGTGATTTAATGAGGCTTTTCTCTCTCAGTGTGTTGCTCTCTTTACAGGCACCACCTGAGCGCCAAATCCTCCTCCAGCCCGTCACCCTGACCTTTACTAATGATTCTTCACCATGTTAATAAAGGTGAAATTGTCACTTAACATTAGCCGTTGTCTGGTGTTTCTTGCAGTGGGCGACATTGTCAGGAAAGCTGGTCCTCATTAAAAACTGGATCTTTTAAATTCGGGTTAAATGGAGGCTGATTAGAGAAGCTGGCGGGATTTATTTTAGAAACAACACGCTGAATAAACGAGGCTTTACTTTTGTGATGGTTTATTTCAACCTGTCAGCTGTGTCAAAAACAAATGTCAACAACATAATGTAGTGTTCATGTGAGGTAGAAGTTCATTAAAAATGTGTAGTATGGTTATAAACTTCAGAGAAAAGTCATATTTTATGATGCTTTTTAAATTTTAATTAAACATGTGTTTTATTTGAATTTATATTGCTGCATTTTTATGGGTGAAACAGGCTGAAATCATGTGAACAAGACCATATCTTGAGTATTATTCTGGGACTTTTTGAAGGTTTGTAGCAGCCTGGTGGATGTTCACAAACTACAGCTGAAAACTACTTTAAGTCCCCAATGTATAAATATAGGAGACTAAAAATGTCCTTATAGCTGCACACAGTCATATTTTTTTGTGTTATAAACTGTTTATTAAGTGTTTGTATAGTGCTTATGCATGCTAAATAGGAAGAGTTGATATTTTACATGCTCATTTCAGTTGTTTTGTCGACTTATTGTGTTTAAATGACTTCATTTTAGGCCATGAAAAATAAATAAATAATGCCATAAATTAACTTAATTTATTAAAAGCTCAGGTTCTGTAGTGTCATACTGAAATCAGAGCCTACATGTGCTGTAATTTATTTTCTTATTTTTAAATTTAATTTAAATTCAGATTTCTCCCCGGTTACTTTTAATGCATGTTTAATGTATGTTTAATGTATGTTTACATGGATGCCTGAATTATCTGTCTCTATGTTCAGCATGTTGAAGGCATGACTGAGCTCCAGTGATCTATTTTAAGTCGTATCAGTGGCGCTGGAGTCATTACTGAGGACAACCAGAGGTTATTTCTTCAAAATAAAAGCTCCAGATTAAAAAAACAACACAGTTTAACGAAGGTGAAGGCAGCAGGAAGTGTCTGCAAACATCGTGTTTCAATTCAGCTGTTATTAAGCGATGTTATGTGATATTTACTATCCTTAAAACGTGTCTGTCTGAAGTGGGTTTCGAATCCACACCTCCAGAAGAGACTGACCGCTCGCTACATGGATGCTTAGCTGTTTTTCAAAATAAAATACCTGAAACCTGCATGCGCGGTTTTATAGTCGTTTGTCAGCGTTATAAATGAAATAAACACGCTTAGGACGTGGAGTGGACATCTACACAATAATGATCCAGGTGGGATTCGAACCTGTGCGCTTCTTGTGCACCTCCTCATGACATTATACACAAACTGCAACACTAAACATTAACTTAACGTTCCCTTTACGTCTGACAGGTTTACATGTCTTGTTTTTACGGCTGCATCCGAGCGTTAAATTAAACATTTCAGATGTGTTACGCAGCATTTTACATTATATAACACCTTATCTTATATAACATCATATATATTATATAACATATATATATTTTGGGCAGCTGTAGCTCAGCCTGTTGGGACTTGGCTTGGGACAGTGCAGGATTGGCAGCTGCAGAGGTGCTAGTTCACCTCCTGGGTATTATCCTTGAGCAAGGCACCAAATGGAAATAATATCACCTCCACAGTCACACATGTCTGCTTTAAACCTAAAAGACACATGGATATAGTGTATTTTGTTCTTTATACACATTGTTCATACCTCGACATATTTGGTACCTTCAGAAACTTATGGGAATTTAAATTAAAATTCTTTGAGCACGTAACATATCTCTGCTGCATTACTGTGAAAATTTACTGCACGAGAAGGGCAAAAGCAATTTTTTGAGTTATTTTTCAAACATATATTTGGTCAACCGACGTGCTTTGATACTTACATTTCAACCATATACTTACTAAAGCAAGGCATGTTTGACTGTGTAACATATTTTAGCAGTTCATAAGGTGTAAAATGCATTATGATGTAAAATAATCATATAAAAAGACAAATAAATGTAATTTATGGTAAAAAAAAAGTTACAGTTTTAAGTCAGTTTTACAGTTTTAAAATATATAATATGCAGCTGAGGCTAAAAGCACTACTGTTTTTATTTGTGATTAATCAATTAAGATTAAAATGAGGCGTCACTATGGAAACAGAGAGACAGGACAGCATGAAACAACAATCAAGACCAAATTAAAAGGCTCCGTCTTATGACATCCATTCACCCTCTTTCAGTTTTAATTAGTATTTACATTAATTACCAGTCAAGTTTTTGCCTCACAAACCCCTCACGGAGGATCCAGCAGCTCGAACCACACCGGCTCGTCCTCTTCATCGTCTTCTTCAACATCTCCAGCCATGATTGGCTCGGCATGCCTGCCATCCTGAAATCCTCAATCCTGGCAACCCCTGCCCCTCATCTGCATCCCCACATGTGGGTCCCCGGTTTAAAAACAGAGGGTTAATGAAGCTGAAGCTGGTTTGTGACATCTGGTTGTTTAATACTCGAAGCAGAGTTGGACTGAGGTGACACACCGCCACTGTTCTGATGTGTTTTCGAGCACGTGACAAAGAGGGTGCAGTTGTAATTATCACAGTAAAAAAGAGCGAGATCACGAGACTCACCTGCTCCAGCTCCGGCCTAAACTCAGCACTAATGACTGTGTGATTGGATTATCCGGGCTTTTAGCAGTGACACAGCTGCAGCTGGCAGAGAACCTAACCTGCAAAAGGTCAAACTGGAGTCAACAAGAGGTCAGCAGGGTTGTGACCTTTGCATAAGGCGAGGCGTGCAGGGGAAAGCCTGCAGGACAGGCAGACTTTGAAGGGAGGAGAATGGTGATAGACAGGATGCACATTTCTGGGAACTGAGAGGTGGAGATGCTGAGAATGAAGAGAGAGGAGGAAGAGGAGGAGGGGGAGTGTGTTCGGAGGAGGGAGACAGGATGTGTTGTGACAGCAGAGCCTCGCAGACACTGCTGGCCTCCTGGTGACTCTACTGTACGCTGAAAACACAAACAAACAGAGCCTGCCGCCGCCGCCACCACCACCACCACCACCGCCGGCTCCATCCACTTTTTTTTTTTTCCATCTCACACTTTCTCTTTCATCGTCCGAGCCATTACATTTTGTCCAAACAAACACAAACACTTCTTTTTGTGTGTGTGTGTGTGCCTCGAAACAGAAGAATATCATTTTCCATGACCCCAAACTATCCTTTAACCATCTGGTTGGAGCCAGCAGGGATTTTTATAAGCTCTTAATAGGATATTTAATATGTGGGCCGCGTTTACCACTTGATATTAGATCACCACGTAGGCACAGATTCAAAGTGCATTCATGTTAGTGTGTTTTATGATTCACTACTACGTACAAAAATATTAGAGGCCGAGTCCAGTTGGCTGAGAATAGCAGCCTGTGAGTCAATTCCCTGCGGGGGATTTGTCTCTGCATTAGTTTAGACCAGAGGATGATGAGTGAGTCTATTAGTGTGAGTAAATGACAATATTCTCCTGTGATTAGCTTCAGCATTTTTTTTTTTTTACACACACTGATCCACTGAACTGTGGGGAAATATTTACAAATGTGTGCCGGCTACTACTGTTGCTGCTGCTGATCTTCCTGCAAACTGTGTGCACACTGAATCAGTTTCTCAAGAGATACCAGGTGAATTTGTTCTTTTTCTTTAAGTTTATGAGCCCGCTGTCGTTTAGCTAAGAACCCAAGGTGAGACTTCTCTGTTCCCGTGAGAAACAGTTAATTTCCTCCACAGTTATTAGCCGTTATCAAAGACAATTGGCCTTCTTCAGCAGACAGGAACTCCCCGGGAAGAAAGATAGTAAAAGCTGTGAATGGACGCCTATGCAGCTGTGTATCAAATAAGGGCTGAGTCTATTGCTTAAAGCAACTTTGTGTAGCTTTTCCAACAGATTTTAATCATTTTACGTTACTGTTTGTACCAGAAGCATTTTAGGAGCCAGTGTCGTGCCAGAACCTGAGCTGGGAAAGCGTGCAGTGGTACCAGGCTCAGCAGTGAGAGCTTAGTGAAACATGTTGGACTAATAACTAATATTAGCTGGCTGCTAAGTCTTGTGTTGTTGCACTTGCACAAAAATGCCTTTGCAGCATTGCTTTAACTTGTTTTAGTCATACTTTTGACCAAGACAAAGGAGAATCTGTTTACAAATGTCCTTTATTGCAATAAAAATCTCAATTAAATGCAGAGACGGGTATCAAACCCCCAAAGTCTTTGCCCAAAATGTGTGAAATCAAGTCCCTGAAGCCCGCACTGAACACTCATTGACATTCTTAGATCTTGGATCAAATATTACATCATATAAATCATACTTTTTTATTCATTTCTTCTGTGTGGCGTGCTGTGTAATGTGCCTCTGTGCTGTTGGGCCCTGTTTGAGATCAAACCATTGTGTCTTCATTTTTTCTTTTCATCTTTTAATCACAATTGAATTATTGTATTTTTCGAACGTGTACGGGAGCTTTTAGCGTTTATTATATTTGCACACCGGCTTGTCTCAGATTTCCTCTTCAGGGATGAATTAAATGTTTCGACCTGAACAAAATTGATTCGTGTAAGGCTGTTTTGTGTCGAGACCAAATTAACCAACAAAGAAGTTTCTTTTATTTAATTAAAAAGAAGTAAAGAGGTTTGTAGAAACATGTTTGTACCAGAGAGGTATTGGATTGTGTTTAAAATGGATGAATGGGCATGAGATAGAAAATGCTAATGAGAATAAATGTTTTGTAATTAAAAAGAAAAGCAACCGATTTCCTTTAAGTGTCGCTCCAAACTCTTATTTTTATAGTTTATATCTCTATTGTCTCTCTAGTTTTTACAGTAAACAGTATAAAATGTTCACAAAGTTTGGCTGATTGATATATTTGTGTTGCATTGTGTATATATTTATAAAAGTCTCCCTTAGGACGAGCAAATTACCTCAAACTTAAGCTATGAGCGCTGTGATTTAAACATGTTTGTGTGATCCCTGCAAACCAGACATCACGCTGTGATCTCATTCAGCGTGCATTAGATCTTCAGGCTCTGTGCAAACTTTCACACTCACAAATTGAAAGCTATAAAGTCAGTTTCCTCCCTCACAGGCTGAACGAGTGGAGCTGCAGCTCGAGGTCTTTCCTCCCTGAGCTCTGTAGGTGTCACTCTAACTCTGTGATCTGCCACCTGTTGCTCTGCCACACTCCCTCAACAGGTCCTCAGTGTAAATACCCAGCTCTGAATCTTATGAATGCAGGAAGATTTGAACTTTTAGACTGAGATATTAAACAAACACTGCAAAAAAATAATAATGTTATATCTTGAAAACAGTGAAAAATAATAAAGTTTGTGCCTGGTTTCCCTCCTGTGAATTTCCCTGTTGTTGGATCATCAAAGTCTATCTTAACTTATCTTCTCATGGCAAAACACAGAATCCACACAGTGTTTTCTTTGCTCCCATAATAATGTTTTATTCATTTATTATTGCAGGAGCTAATAACGAGTGTGTGGATTCAGTTTCTGAGCTCATGCCAGACTGAACTCAAGGAAAAAAAGAAATAAAACCACCACTGTACGGCCAACGGAACACCAGACACACTGTCAGTGTCCTCTGTCGATGGCTTTTGCTCCGTCTCCTGTAACAGCAGCTACATCACCGTCTCACAGTGATGATGTCAGTACAGGGGAAGCCGCCGTCTGCTGAACCCGGCACAAAGTGGCACAGACGGGCCCGATCTCCGGGGTCATCATGACAGGAGAGGAAGCACGGTGTCTGGTCATGGTGGGCACACAGTGGCACTGTCTGCAGCTGAGCACACACACTCATACTGCAGTTTATACAGATACATGCATTCACACACACACACACACAGGCAGCAGACTGTAGCTGACAGACAGATATTGACAGAGGCATCTGTCTGTTAGTCTGTCTGGGTTAAATGAACATGAATGTAGTTGTTTCACAGAGTGATCGTATTACCTCTCGCTCTTAAATCAGAACTTACTGTTCGTTCAGTCACCTCGTCTTGACTGGTGTTATTTTCCCTTCAGTAAACGTCAGAGCAGCGTGGAACATCATTTGACATCAGTTACCTTTCTGCTAAATACTGCTTATAAATGCAATCACATATTTTGAGTGGTGGACGAAGTATTCAGATCCTGCACCAAAGAAAAAGTCCTTTAAAAAGTATTATCAGCATTTTTGCAGTAAAATGTTCCCTGTCTTTGTTTTACAATGATGTCTGATGTTTCTGGGTTAATATTACTGCTACTAATGTAGATGTTTAAGATTGAGCCAATAACTTTTTTATATACTATTGGGTAGTTTCATCTGCTGCGATTTCAGATTTATGACAGTAAATTTAAGAAAAAAAAACAAAAAAACTAAATACTAATTTTTCCAGCTAATCCAAGAGAGTTTAAAGTAATAGAAATAGCCTTAATCCATGAAAGAAAACTAAAAAATCATTAATTTTCATGGACAGTAAGGGTATGAAAACTATAATCTGAAAAGTAACTAAAGATGTGGAATAAATGTAGTGGAGTGAAAAGTACAATATTTGCCCTGTGGAAGTATAAAGTTGAAGTAAAATGTATAAATACTCAAAGTAGAAGTACCTCGAGTTTGTACAGGACAAGTAAAATATTCAACTAGATAGATACTTTATTGATCCCGAGGGAAATTCAAGCATCCAGTAGCAGCATGAGAGACACTAAACACACATTAAATTTACTTAATTAATCAAGATGTTTCTCAGAGGAGAGTTGACATCGGATCATTTAATTCTTTTTATTATTATTATTTAATCCTCATGAAGATGGTTCACTTCACAGAATTTAAACATGCAGACCGTCAAAGGGCAAAGGTCAAATCCAGACTGTCCACACGAGTGTAAGCAGGCTGGAACGAGAGTCATAAAATCCTGCTTGTTTTTAATACTGAGACGATACTCTGAGCTCTTCAGTGCAGCATATAGATGTAGATTAGATGTAACAGGTTCTGCATTAAAAAATTGTATTCAATTACTTTATGATCTGTAAAATGAACTCATTTTGCAGAATAGTCTTTTTCAGATTGTTATATTACCCTAAAATTGCAAATGCTTGCATTGTTATTACTGAAACATTAACGTGTAAACAGCATTTAATTGTAGCTATTTTTGCATGAAGTAAAAATTACATGTATATTATTATTTGACATATTTTCTGGTGGTTTAATTAATTAAATATTCAAATATGTTAAGTAACCAGTGACTACAGCTGTCTGTTCATATTTTCCTGTTGCAGAGTAGAAGTTCAATTAAGAGAAACATAAAATGGAAGTACAACTACTTCATTTTCCATCCTCATAATTCCTCCGAAAGCGTCAAATTAATCACATTTAATTCATATTTATCTGCAACAGATGATTTCCATCGTGATGCACAAAGACTGTCAGAGAGAAGTTAAAACTCAAGTTAAATAACAAATCAGACTTTGTATTGATGAATATTCTGAAAATATTTTAAACAGTGGACGCGATGACACCATACAGAAGAGAAAATCTGTATCCGTCACCGAGGCCACACCCATCTCTCCACCTGTTTCTCTCTTCCTCCGTCCATCCCGCCATCATACCATCACTCCTCCCCTCTGTGCTCACCCAAACATCTCTCCATACTTCCTGTATTTCTTATTTATTTCCCCCTCCGTGTCTCCTTGACGCTCTCTTCCTCCTTACCTTGTGTTTCCTCCCTCCGTCGCCTCTTTCTATCCATTTTCCCAAATATCCCGTTCCTTTTCCTCCTTCCTTTCCTTCCCAACATTTCCAGCTTCTCCTCCCTCAAAATCTCCATCCTCCTTCGTCCTCCCGCTCCAGCCCCTCCTCGCTCCTCTTCTTCCTCCCACTGTCTCCCATCCGACTCCCAAATCTTTCTATGCATCCCATTTTTTTTTCTTCTCCCACCTCAGTCTTTATTCGCCCTTCATCTTTTTTCCTACCTCTCTCTCCCTCCTCCTCCACCTCCTCCTCCTCTCTGTGCAGCTGGTGGGGCCCTTCCATTAGTCCTGACATGCAGAGGCACTGATTCTGTAAAGGTCGTGACCCCTCACAGCGGGCTTCGCCAGGGCTTAGTCCTACACACTCACACATCTGCGTGCCCCGGGATGCCCACTGCATGCATAACTCACCCTTTACACAACACACACACACACACACACACACACACACACACACACTTGTATCTGCAGAGTATATATACATAGTGACATAAAAATGCACAAATGTGGACACACACACACATATGCATGCACGCTCACATTCACACACACAACTATGGCCCGCTTTCATCATGCTGACAAGACTTAACCCCTCCTTCAATAGCACCAACTGACTGCACAGCTGCTGTGGTTGTAAGTGTGTGTGTGTGTGTGTGTGAGTCAGATGTGGAGTGGGAGAAATCCTGCTTAATTGGACTGCTGCAGGCTTGGGAAAGACCCACAGTCACTCTCTACTTTTTCTCACTACCTCTTTTATTTATTTCTTTATTTTTTTTTCTTTCCATGAGTCGCTGTCGTCCACCTGTACTCGTGTTATCGCGTGTTTCTCGGATCAGCAGCAACGGTTGTTGGCAGTACTCACGCAGAGCTGTGCAGTGGACGCAGGTGTTGAATCCACTCAAACGCAGCAAAACATTAAAGAAAGAAGAAGAAGAAGAAAAAAAAAAAGCTCAGAGGCAAATTAATCATCATCATCCATCATTTACAGCCTGTTATATTTATCCACACTCATCAGGTGTGCGGGGAGTTGTTTGTCCTTTCACAAGCACACAATCAGATTTAAAAATAAATAAATAAATAAAAATATCAAGGACGTGCTGCAGTTCAGCTTTTTAAGGTTTTCACAGCACTACATCACGGCCTTCGTATCAAACATGAAACAGACGACAGCTGGGAGCAACTGCAGAGGTACATTTGATACATTTTGCATTACTTTATTACCTGAAGGTGATTCATGTCTCTAAATTAAAGTTATGACAATTTCTACTGGACATAAAATGATTAAAAAGTCTATTATAATAACATAAAACCTGAAAACAATACTGCAGGTTCATTTCTTTGCAAATAATGAACCGACTAAAAGACAAAAAATTAATTCTCAAGTCTTTATTTCAGTCTCACACCAGCTGATGAACTTCCATGGCAATTGTTTATTAATTTTCATGGATTTTAAGTGAAAGGAAATTATAGTAATGCAACAAATCTGCCTGTGAATCCATTTTAAAATATATTTTGACTGCAGTGTTGGATCAGGTTAATTTAATAAATGCATACTTATACACTAAAAGTTTATTGATGGCCTGAAGTTCTAATAAAGTTACATTTAATTTTTTTTGTACAACTTTATTGTTGTATAAAATTAAATATACACATAGAAGTAAAGGAGGTTGGTTTGTTGTCACAATTAGGACATCAGTAATCACCTAGTACAAAAGTATGCCAGCACACGCATTTACACCTGGATTCATACAGTTTATGGGTGGAAATAATGCTAATAAAACATAAATAAACCAATAAAAATAAAAAACAGGCTCACTGACACATGAACGGGACACTTGTTCCAGTGAAGTGAAACCTTGTTGTTCAGGAAAAGGACCAAGTGTCCTTTTAATTTTTATTTATTTCATCTGATTTTATTTATTTTAACTTTTCGTACAATGACAAAACTTCCGCATGTTCAAATGTTGATATTCAACTATAATAAAATAATAAAGGGACAAGAAGTGGCTGCTCAGTTGTCAGTTTTTGTTTATCGTTTCATAGTTTTGTATTAATTTAATTTTCACTGACTTATTTTTGCTAAAACTCTGATCAGAAAATGAATTTTTATGTACACACAGCTCAGAAATTCATTAAGTCCTGTTCCACATGATGTCTCGTGAAGCAGGATCCAACATGAGTGGACCCAGTGAGTAAAAACCTTCTGCTTAAACCTCGACAGATACGTACAGCTCCATCTGTTTGTGAATGAATCCTGCAGACTCGGCACTTCCACACTGAAAACATATTTCCTTCCACGCCCCCCCACCCCACCCCTCTGTCTTCATCTCATTTTACCACTGTTGTCATCCACTGAACATCTCCCCTTCCTCAGCTTTCCTCTTTCATCTCACTCATCTCTCCCCTCCTTGTTTCTCCCCCCCCCCCCCCCCCCCCCCCCCCCCCCCCCCCCCCCCCCCCCCCCCCCCCCCCCCCCCCCCCCCCCCCCCCCCCCCCCCCCCCCCCCCCCCCCATATATATATATATACATGTCTATATATATATATATACATATATATATATATATATATGTCTGTTCATATATATATACATATATACACACATACACCCACAACCCACCCACCCATGACTCCCTCCTCCCTCCCACTCTGAGCCCGTCGCTTCTCACTGTAACTGGCAACTTTGCTTCTCTCCCCCTTTTATGGCCGTGACAAAGGGGGCCGGTGCCCTCTCGCAGGCTATGTTACAGGCTGTCACATGAGGCGGACACTCTGGGACGGCCCAGCGTTATCTGCTGTGACAACTCAGATTACTTCCACAGCCTCCCATCTGATCAGCACATCCAATTCAATTAGTGGCAATTAGTCCTGGTCCTCCCCACCTCTTCCTCCTCCTCCACCTCCTCCTCCTCCCTCCGCACCCACCCGCTGCCCCCTCCCCACCAAAAAAAGCGAAGCTGCCGAGCTTTGAGCAACTCGCTCAAACTGGCAGGCCGGCTGGTGAACAACTTTGGAGCAACTTGTAGCTCTACTCTACCCCCACCACCTCTCTCTCTCTCCAATTACCCCCCCCTCACTCCCACCACACACACACACACACAATGACTCATTCACACATTCATACTCATACTGAGCGCATATTCAAAGTGACACATCACATAGAAACCGAAGTTTTCTGCACATAAACTCCCACAGATCCAATTCCAGGAGCAGCACAGGGGGATGTACATGAATGCACGCTGAATCTGCAGCCGTACTGATATTTCTGTAACAACAACAACCAAACGTGAAGGGTGTCTGTGCAGAAACACAGAATTGTCACATAACTCTGCAGTTCCTCTCGGCTCTTTGGAGCCTTTTAGCATCTTTCAGCTCATTGTTTTGGTTTTGGTCACTGCTGTCTTAAAGGAGCTTTAAGGGGAGTTTGTGGAGACTAAAACAGAGTAAATATTGGACTTATATTCACCAAGTGACAGGAAACTCTAACTCTCATTGCGTGAAACATAATTAGAAAGACAATATAGTGATTTGAAAATCATTTTTCAAGTTTTTTTGTAAGCGTACGCTGAAAATGTTCCAGAAAAAGTTCAGACAGGATCGACAAAAGACTGTGAAAGTTGTCGAATGTTCAGAGGATACTTGAGTGTTAACAGGTTAGTATCATGGTTAGGTTTGAAAGGGGGCATCCTTGAAAAAGCCTCAGTCACTCACAAGCAAGGACCAGGGTGAGGTTCAACGCTGAGTGGGTAGAAACTGAGTGGGCAAGTAGTCCAATAGTTTAAGTCAAGGAATTTACTGATTTCATCAGTAATCTATAATATCATTAAAAGATTTCGAGAATCCAGAGAAAGCTCTGCACGTAAGGGGCAAGGCTGAAAACCCTGCATTAAATGCCCGTGAACTTCGACCCCCTCAGGTGATGTACGATGAACACAGTTTGTCGCACAAAGAGAAAGACAGGTACCAACAACATCCACAAACACCAACGCCAGCAAAACACAGAAAACAGAAGTGGAGTGAATGTTTCACGAGTCCACTTACTGTTTGGTGTTAACTGAGGAAATGACGATCTCTTTTCCAGAAAGCTCTTCTTCTCTCTGCAACGTGCTCTTCACAGGCTTCAACCTCGGCCCTCTGTTCTGGGTCTGAAACACTTGAGAGCTTCTCCAGGACCGTCCTACCACTTTTTTTGGGGGGTCTTGTTTATGGTTTCTTCTGTTTCCTTTTCCTAGAACAGGCCGATTTATTCACCCTGAAGCTCGTCGAATAAAATAGAGAGACTAATTTAATCAGTTTGAAACTGCTCAGCTTCCTCCTCGGCGTCCTCTTCTTTCTTCACCAATAACATCAGGTTGCTTTCCATATCCTCTAGTTTTGTGTTTAGATTGTTACACTTGACCACTTCCTCGTATCTTGACTTAGCTTTCTCAAGTTCTTTTCTGACCCGACTTCCTTTGTCAGATACTCAACCTGGTCGGGTAGCGTCTTGTTTTCGGCTTGCTCAAAGCTCAGGTTTTTGGAGCGCTCTGTGATTCTCTGCTCCTGAGAAGAACTGTTATATATTTTCCTCTTTGGATCTCGCTCCGTAGCTCCTCGATGTGTCTGAGAAACATCCTTTCTGTCCTGCACAAAGAACCGCAACTTGCATTCATGTTTGTCGTGTGTCTCACAGTGCCGTATCACCAGTTTCCGACGACGATTCTCTTCTTTGCACAGGACTGTGTATGCTTAGTTATGTGTTTCCAACTGAGGCTTACTGTTGTTGTGATTGTTTCTGTGGTTAGCTTGAGGACAGTAAACTCTGGTTCGGTGATACGAAGCTTAAGTTGACATCAGGTTTTTCTTTGACACAGACACAAGGTCATGTTATACAACTCTTTAGATCACACACACACACACACACACACACACATAGACCTTTGTGGGCCTTAAACACAACCAGACAGGCGGAGAGAAAACTGAAAGCCCCTGCTTCATATATTTCTAAGACTGAAATCAATCAGTTATTTAATTTCCTTTCTTTATGCGAATGTTGCAACTTAAAAAAAAAGTTCATATGCCAGTGTTGTGTTGCTTTATCGTGCCCGAGTTAGACAGATTTAAGCCACTCATAAACAGTTTGGTGAAGCGTTTTCCAACATTTTTGGATGGTGACCACCTTAAAACAACAACTCTAACCGATTATAAATGTCTGCTGGTAGTAACTACTTGAACCGAAAAGTCATTTTTAGAAACCCAAAGACATAAAATAATCCAATCATTCAAAAAAGAAGGAACATGAAATTAAACGTAGATTTGTTGGGCAGTTTTGAGGTTAAATTCTCGAAATAAACTTGCCCGACAATAGTCTACACCAATGCCCTCTGGTTTGTGGGACCCCTTTGTGTGCCACCCACCCCTTCTTTCCCCATGCTCACCCCTTTTCCTCATACAACCTCACTCCCCCTCCCTCCCTCCCTCTCCTCTATCCCCACCGTGGGTCCATGCACACCTGGCCTTCGCAAATTAGGGCCCTGGAAAACCAGCGAGCGGAGAGAAAAGCGGGATGCATGGCGGAACAAGGGGAAAGGGGAGGAGAAGGGGAGGGGCGTTTGGTCGACGGGATCTTTCAGCATTCCGATGGAGCAAAAAGTTAATGACGGCTCTATTGTGTTGTGAGAAAGTTGGCCGGAGGAGAAGTGTTACAGGGAATCACGGCCTGTGCCAGTGAGCAGTGACAAAAGGGGGCCGGCCAAAAGCTGCATTGAGTTTTTACCATATTTATATCGCTTACATGGTCGCTTTATGTCGCGCTGAAAAAGTGCACCCACTCATCCTCGCTTCTGCTAACAATGTAAACTTATTTGGAGCGGCAAAGTGGCAAATAATGAGAGGACTTTGTTTTCCTGAAACGGACACAACCAGACACATGGGTCATCAAAAAGAACCCAAATGAGTTCTTGATGTTTCGGACGTTTAAAAGACAAAGAAAATGTTTGAATTTCTGCAAAAGCGAGAAAGATATCCAATCTTTCTCGCTCCTTAACTCCCTCTCTTGCTTCCCTCTTCATAAAAGCCGCCCTAACACGCCCGCCTTCCCTGCAGGCCTTAATGCATGCTGACAGCTTCCCTCCGTAATTGGTGATCACACCCAGATGGATGGTTCCTTAATTTGCTGTTCCCAATAAAGCCAGGCAGCTCAAGGGAAAAAGGGGCAGCAGGGGCAGTTGAGCTGTGGTGGTGGTGGTGGTGGTGGTGATGGCGGTGGTGGGGGTGAATCCTTGATTTGTTGGTTATAGATACAAGAGCAGTAAACACCCTAGGCTGCGGGCCTGACAGTTTGACCAAGCTTTTGTTCACACGTCCGTTGAAAAGCAGAGAGGGGCCCCCTGCTTTGCCTCAGCCCCCTCTTCCTCCTCCCTTCCTCTTCCCGAATAATCCCGTTCTGAGCCCCTGCTCCGTCTTTCTCACTAGCTCCCTCTGTTTTCAGTCCGGCCCGGAAATGCACTGCATGAGCACTGAAGGATGTTCGAGTGTGTGTGTGTGTGTGTTTGTGGGCGTCCTGGGTTTTTTTAGACGAAGGCAGGACGAGGAAATGATCTCTTGTTTGCATGTGTCTTTTCCCTTTTCATCGACTAAACGGATTTCTGCAGTCCGAGTGAATGAAGTATGAATGGAGGCAAAGAACGCAGTGAAGTTCCCGAGGTTATAGGTTACGGTCCGGGTAGGAACCTCGGTTCATGTGTGGTCGTTTCGGCTCTATTAGGAGAAGGACACAAATAGGATGATGGACTTTGTCAAAGTGGAGACCCCCCCCTGTTACTAATGAGGGCAACCTGCGGTGACCCCAGGGGTGCAGAGGGTCAAGCTGAGCCTGACGGGATGATCCAAGCGAATGGTTCAAAATCAAGATTTAAAAATGTGACACCAGCTGCTCTCACGGCAGATTGTCCAGATCAAAATGCAGATGTTGAAGCTTTAAACACGCTCATGCTTATTTTCCAGTCGTAGTTCAGCAGCTGTAGAGATGCAGCGATGCCCACGAACACTAGAGCCAATGTTTTGTTTGTCTGGTGGACTCATATGCTGGTGGAGCATAATGATACTTCTTCTTTCAGGTGATTATACACAAATGAAAACACAGTTGTGTATCTAAAGGCCTCATAGACATGCAAATGTGGAGAGATGGTGGAGCCACGTAGCGGAACCCTTGGAGCAGTTTGGGGTTCGGTACGGACTGAGATGCTGCTGCTCCAAATGTGGCCAACGTGGGCCTCCAACCCACGACCACATGGTTTCAAGAGTTTCATGCTCTACCGGCTGAGATAGACAGGCTGTAAGGCAAATGTTAGCTCCTACCTGCTAAACAAAGGGAAATAAACTACTACCAAAGGGACTTTGCAAATGTTACCGACTCTTTATTGGATTTTGGGACCATCATCAGTTGGTGTTTTCTCTTGTAAATTAAAATATACCGTTTGCAGACTAACTTTAACCCTTTAGTACTCGTCCAAGTATATTTTTCTAACATTTAAACATGGTTGTCTTCATGAAATGCCTTATTCTTTATACTTATATTTACGCTACAATCCTCCTACAATGGTCGTGTCTCGATGGTAACCTGTGTGGACGAAATGTTTGCTTTCAGCAGTTGGCATGGCAGCCTCTTCCGTCATTGTATAGGGTGGGCGAGTGACCATGAGTGTTCAAAGATGCTACAAGGGCAGTACATTTTTCTCCTCATACAACTGACCACTGACGCGCTTCAAACTCAGCAAGACAAGAACATTTCGAAGCAGTTCCCTCTGTATTTACCATGCGAGTTATCAAATCTAGGTACATCTCTGCTACATGGATATCATCGTGAGAATGCTGACTTCTTGTAATGTTTGTATCAAGTTCATATTTAACACTTTTCAGGCAGCTCATGGAGTTAGCATCATCGTCAGTCGCTGCCTTAACGGAAAGTTCATAAAGGAAACAACCGTTCTGGTCAATTACGGTCAATTACAGCTCCTGGTAAGAGAAGTAAGGATTAATAAAAGATACTCATTCACATGCCGCACACACAGAATATTGTTCAAATCAGGGAGCAGATGAAATTCCTGATCAAGATGAAGACACACTCAAGATCCTTTAGAAATGAATCAAGGTGGGATCAATACTAAAGAGACGAGGGGACGCAAACAACCCAGAAAACTTCATTCATATGAGACGAGTGCCCTTAAGCTTTGAATGAGATACTTAAGACTTCACTGGAGCGACAAATGACATGTAGACATACAAGGACACAGACACGCTCTGTTAGGATTGTCTTATACAAAATCTTAAGTACAGTCGTCGTTCTCTGCTTTCTTTCCGACTAAATGCTGTTTCTTCACCGCAGACTGCTCCCTGCTCGGCATCACCTCGTCTGTTATTTATAAAAGTGCACTTGAATGCTAAATTTAAAAAAAAATCCTCCACAGTGTCTCTGAAATGTAATTAGCTATTGTCGGCTTTCCTTGAATGCTCCGCCACTCCGGTTAATCTTGAAGTATGCGATGATAATAAAATATAAGAAGCTTTTCTGCACAAAAACCTTCCATTCATTAGTCGAGGAAGCACTCGGTATTACTCCTGCAGAGCAAGGAGAGAGGATGAAAGTGAAAGATGTGATGGTGGCTTTAAAAGCAGAGTTTACTCCAAGTTTCTTCCAACCCAGGTTTCAAGGTTTCGAGATGGTTAATGGTGAAAGATCATTGCTTTAGAACCTGTGTGCATTGTGCTCCGGGAGACAAATGAAGGTGCCATCTTGTGTCCTTGAGGTGTGATCACTTTCTGAAAATCCACTGACCTAATCAAGGAAGATAAGCAAAGGAACGACTGCACGACAAAAGCAGCTTTATACCCAAGGCCAAATCTACCAGAGTCTCTGTGCAGCTCCGTCCACTGATTCACGGCACAATACAGAACAGCTCGGGAATGTTCTTGATGCACTCGCCGCTTGTTTCACATAATATCACAGCCGCGCTACCTGAATACAGGCCTAACGGTCATAAAATGCAGAAGAAGAGGTAAAGAGGTGATGCAAAAATGTGGCCTGTTAAGGTGTTTGGGTGCAACGACAAAACAAGAGAAGAGGGGAGGCGTCCTTGAATAACAAGAGAAAAGTGTTAAATGAAGACTTGAAAAGGAGATTTAGGCAGCAGAGCCATAGTCACAAGTGAAAAGAGGACATTGTTGCCTCTCCTCCTGTTACCATCGCTCGGGTTTATTGTGCAGGAGGGCAAAACACAACATGTAATCTCAACTTTTTACGTCTCCGGCCGTGCTTCTTTTGCATGCAGAGGCAAGATTCATTCAGACGTGTGAAAGGCAAACATGTTTGCTTCTGCACAATAATCAGCAGACCTTCAGGAAAAATACTCAATATGAAGGCAGAACATTTATAAGACGCGATGTTATATAATTTTGTTATGTGAGCTTTAGGAAGATTCAGACTCACTCGGTTTGATGCATAAATGCAACGTAACGACTATTTACTCTACATATTTCATTGTATATGCTTTCAAATGTGTCATTATTTATTTTTTGTTATTAGACAGAGGTTTAATATTCATTCTTGAGCTTGGAAACAGCCAGAAAGTTCATTTAACGTCAGATTGCAACCAGATTGCAAGTAAGCTTGTGATGGTGCTGCTGTTTTATAAACCTGTTCAAGGTCAGGGACGATTGTTTAGGCTGAGTTTAACGGCAAATATGTTAAGTTCAACTTTTAAGGAAACACAGGTAAGAAATATGATACCTTTTTAACAGCAGACATTTTAACTGATCATCAAGCATAACGATGGCAGGCCAGCAGGTGTAACACCATAAACAATTTACTTTTTAATATTCAACATGCATAATATACTGTACATTTTAATGCACACACGTCACGTTGTCTTTCATCGTCTCATGTCCTGCCTTTTTTCTAGTGTCTAGAAAAATTCCTTCGAGCCGGCCTGTTTCTCCCTCTGGAAGATTTTTCGGGGTCAGTTTGGTTCTCAGGAATGCAGCTGTGAATCTTTTTCGGCGAGCTTAAGCCCGACTCTTGTGTGAATCGTGTCAAAACAAGCAGACATCACTTAGTCCAAGAGAACGGAGAGAGGCGGGCGGGCTTGGGGCCTCCGCTGAGCTGTCCGGCCCTTAAGGTCACCTGGCAATTAACCTCTGACCGGGCAGCGTGTCCCCGCCCTAATTTCTCAACGTGTCTTTCACTCTGTCATCTTACACTTCCTCTACGATTCTCTGCATATAAACTGCACGATACGCTTTTTTGTCCACATTCAAATGACTGTTTTTCCTGCTCTCTGGCTCAGTCACACAGGGATAGTGATGCTGTAAACGGCGGGGGACGCCACAGTGGATGGAAATAATCTGTTAATCTTAATTTCTGGTTATCTTTTTAAACTAAAACGCAGCTACTACCAGTCAGTTTCACCCTTTCTGTCGTCTTGTTGCCTGCCGCTTCTCCTCCTTTAACCCCTCTTCTTCGTCTGCTCGGTCAAACTAATCCAAACCCTCCCTCCTCCTCTCCCCCCTTCCTTCGACTAGGCGACCCTTGACCCTGCGCACCTCTTTGAATGTCACATGACCGTGCAGGTGTGGAGGGGTCTCTGCCCCGGCCAACCCCCAATTAGTGACCCTAATTAGTGGAGGGGCCCCCCTGATGGGCCGCTGAGCTGCTTTATAGGAGGAGGGAGGAGGAGGAGGAGGAGGAGGGAGGAGAGCAAAGGGGGAGAAAATAGGCTGGGGTTGCAGGACAGTGATGCATTCCTAAAGGTCTGTGGACCCTCCAGAATCACACACACACACACACACACAAACAAACACGGTGGCTGTTAAAAGAAAAACAAAGCCAGCGCGGAGCTGAGAGTTCATTTGTTGATGCCCAACAAACAGCTGATGAGTGCTGAGGTGGAATTGATCCGGTGCTCGCCAACACACAAGACCTGAAACCTGAGACTAGTGGGAAGCATCAGGTGCACATGACAGAGCTGCTCATACATCCATTTCATGTATTTATAGTTTCTAAAGCAAGATTTATGTTTTATCTCCAGTTTTCTTGTCATAATATATGAAATAATAGAAAAAGAATGAATGAGTGCAGCCACAAAGAGTCAGATGTGATGAGCTGTGGACAATCATGCATCAAAAATACATATTTAGCATTTATAAGCTGGATATAAACAGTTAAAACATTGTTTGAACACACTGTAATGTAGTTATACACATATTAATGTATATTTTATGTCAGAAATCACATCTTCTCCCATAAGACATATTTATTGTCATCCATCATCTGTTCATACACCTGAATCGATGTAGGAATTTCCACAGGAGGAGTTACAGTTAGTTAAAACATTAATAAACACGTATGTCTGCTTAAAATAGTATATATTTTATTATGATTAATAAACAGTTTATAAATGTTGAATAAATTATTATTATTTTTTTTTTTTGTGATTTTTACATCAAAATGTGTCTCTTTTCTCTTCCTATAAAATATTTTTGATGACATCTTGAAGATCCGGCAAAAAAAGTTAAATGTTAAAAATACATTATTTAACCAAAGAAGACACTTTATTATTTATTATTATTTAATGTTTTTGTTTTTTTAAACAAAGTTGTTGCAGGTCTGTCGTGGAAGGCCCAGCTGCTGCAGCTTAGATATATAACGTGGTATTATCAGCGTATAAACTCATTTTTTTGCTTGAAAAAAAAAAAGATAAATACCTTATACCTAATAAATTGTACTGATTTGTGAAAAAGTGACACTTTGTTGCATGAACTGAACTCCTGTGAAGAAGAGTAAATTGTTTTATTCTGTTTTATTTAAAAGTCAAATATTTGAAAGCATCTAGTCTAGAAAGTTTTTTTTTTTCATTTACAAACAGACACAAAATTCTCTAAATTGCTTAGATATAATTGCTCCATTTATAGTCGTGACATTTGCAGCAACACTTTTATTTCGTTATTTCATCATAATTTCTTTGTGAGTTTACAAGAAAACAAACTCAAGTACAGGAGAAACATATTTCTGGCAACCACAGCTGGCAGTTTGTTTGTTTTTTACGGTGAGAGAATGTTCTGCAATATTTATTTAGTCGGTTATGTTGAGTTTTTAAGTAATTCTTTCATTCCCAAATGAATTTATTCAAAATAATCATCGTTTATGGATTGTATACTTGAATTTTCAGCTGACCTGCTGTGCACTGAATAAAAGACGAATTTGAAATAATAAATTGGAAAATGTTCTCCATCTTCTCTCATATTATTACCAAATTTCCATTTAACAGTCCTACTTACATCAAATCCTTTTTAGAAAATCTTTAGGAAACAATGATGTTTAAAAATAACTAAAATGTAAACAAAAAATATATGTTGTTATTAATAAAATTTGGCTTTTTGGGGTGTCCCAGTATGTCCCTTGTATTGGGGCTAGAAACTGTGCTGTCCCTTTCCAGTTTTTCTTTATTGTCTTTATATAAAAAATAAATTTAAAAAACTAAAATGAAGCAGAAATTTGTTTTGCCGTGACTTTTATTTTAAGGAAAATACATCTACCGCTCATTATTTCTCTCCCTGCACACACAGAGCTGAAGCACAGCCTCAAACTGTTATTTCATTGGTTAATTTGGTCGCTGGTGAGAGATCACCAATTAAAAACACCAATAAAATACCAATTAGTGGAGTTCTGTTGCTCCTCACTGGAAGCTGTTTACCACCACAGTTTCTTCCTCTGCTGCAGGCCAGTTCCTCCTGTCCGTTCCCTCCCTGCCCTCCACCCCACCTCTAAGACAGGCCACCCATCTGGTCTCCTTTCTGCCGGTCCTCTTGCCTCTTCCTCGGTCAAATAAAGGTGCCAATCACTATAATTGGCACCCTGCAGGTCAATTGTCCCAGCTTGGAGAAGTGCCCCTTGCTGAAGTCTGGGTTAACAGAGGGGGGATACATGTAGTGGGTTACATTTACAGCTCGGTGGAACCTGAACATGACTTGTTCTTTGACATTTTATTAGTAAGAAATCATCAAAATGTGATTTAATTGACACATTAAAGGCTTGAATCAGTGAGCTGAGCTGGTTTTTGACTTTGAGTCGAGGTTTCTGCCTCTTAAAACAAGTCTTTCCTTGCCACCGTCGCCAAGTGCTTGCTCATGGTGGGAACTGGTGGGTCTCTGTAAATGATATTAGAAAGAGTACGGTCTAGACCAAGCAGCAACCTCTGTGTCTGTGCCAAAAAAACTGCAGTTCCTCAAACGTCCACTTGAGGCTGGCTACAGAAGTGAGTCAGTCTCCATAAGTCCCCATGTTAAAAACTTCACAGCAGAAATAAACATGTTTACAGCCTGGTACAAAAAACAGTTTTAGTCTCTATAGCTAATTTCCCCGTTCATGACAACTGTACTGAGGGTGAATTTATATACAACTCACCTGTTCAAATTATATTAAGGCTTAAAGTTATGCAGAATTAACAGCATGGACGCTTTGAATGGCAGGTAGGTGTCGTTACGGATGGCTGGAAGCAGTGGAACCATTTGTTCTAAAGAGCCGATTACATTAACTTTAAATCTGTTTTATTGTTGAGTAAAAAGAACAACAAAAGGCTTTACCTGTTCCTATACAGTCTCTGCTCTGATCACTTTATATCCAAGTCAATTAAACTTGTAGCTTTGTATAAGAGTGTCTGCTCTTTGACAGAATAACCTGCAGTCATTTCACATTTTGGGAATTATATTCTCATATTTTCATCCAATTAGTGTCCCAAGGGCACTTCAATTCAGCCTTTGTGCGCCACCATGCAAAGCAAAAACGGAAATTAAAACGTGCAAAGTATTTCAGAAAGACCTGAAAAGGGTGAAACGTCCACTGCCTTGATGTTTTTTTGCCACGCTGATGAGAAGGACAGAGATGCCAAGGTTTTTAATAAAGCCGCAAACAAGCAAAGGCAAAAGCCCTCAGCGTGAATAGAAAGTCATGTTTGTAGATGCTGTTGACTGATTACAAAGAGAAACATATTTTCGCTGAATGGTCCTCTAAAAGCTGTTTTCTAAATTCATGTCGCACGCTGTTAGAAATGTACAGCGAACGATGGCATGACTTTAAAAAAAAAAAAAGAAAGAAAACTGTCCACGGGTGCATCTTGGATTTTCGTTTTTTTGTGGCCTTGAGGCGGAAAATGAAGAAAACAGAACACAGGAGGCAAATTACATAGACATATATTTATATGCATATGAATAAAAATACATATACATATTGTACAATATCTTGGCCGAGCGTGAAAACAGCTCTGTCAGCCCAGAAACAGAAGTAAGCCTCTTTAAATAAGTGCAAAATGTTAATGAGACAAAGAATTGTAAAGCATATATAAAGTCTGTTTTTTTTCTCTTTTTTTTTTTTTTTTACACTGAATCTTCCTTCGCTTTTTGTTTTTCCTGTTAAAATCACATGGAGCGGACATGGAGATAACTTGTGCAAAGACCCATTTATATATATTCATATATAAATTTATATATATGTACATAGAGTTTGTTCATCATAAGTAGTAGCTGGTGCCATTAGCTTGACATTACTGCTTAAAGAAAAGACGTTATGGCCTGTGAAGGACCTCGGCTGTGCATAAAAGAAAAAGTAAACCAAGCTGTTCATTTTTTTTTTAAAAATATATATATATGAAGGAACATTTCCACACAATCTCAAGAGGATTCATGAAGTAGCGAGAGCCGCGCAGGCGCCTCTGAGATGGTGAGAACCTCAACAAGTGCAAGATGTCAAAGATTGCACACAACAAAAGCAAAACTTCCACTCAGCTGGAATGAGAAGAAACTGCCTGAAAAAAAAAACAAACAAACTAAAGAAAGAAAGCAGAAAGAAAAATGTGAAGACAAAAGGCTTTGTTTAACTGATGCAAGGCTTTGCAAAGAGTTGTCGCGTGGAAGAGAAACGGCATCTCACTTCTTTGAGCTCAACCGTTCGTCTGGAGGCTGCTCTTCGGTAGCCTCGTCGCGACTGAGCTTACGATACGGTAACTGCAGATTTACGTTACGAAACACCACCGTACAGTGACAGAATATGGAGCCGGTGCCGATTCTGAACGTCGAGGGGAAGCGTGGAGCTGAATGTCCTGAAATTGGATTAATTGCAAGAGTTTTGAGAGTGAAACCCGCGAGACGACACGGCAGGAAAGCAACTTAGCAACGAAGCAACACGACCTTCTTGTGACTCGAGAAAAAAATAAAAGAAAGAAAGAGGGGTTGTGAAAAGGTACACCGTCCTTACACGAGAAGCAAGCCTCCTGACCTCTCAGCTCCATCTCTCTGCTCAATATTTGATGCCACGGCGTGTGAATTATGGATGGTGCTTATAGAAAATAATACAGTATTCAACAACCGCGCAGGTGCATCGCTGCAAAGAGCCATGAGCGGATAACAGGGGTTTTTGCAGCTCTGCTGGGGTGCTGAACACAACAACAACAAATCACCTGCTACCAGTTGGCGCTACACAGGTGCAAAAAGGCCCAGAGAGCTGACAGACGGGGGGCGGGGGGGAAAATTTTCATAGGCTCAGAACCTCTCCGTGCACTCCACGAGAAATATATCTGCAGCTGGAAACATGCTCGGCTGCTTCAGACGTACCCTGGCCTTTACCTGTCAGCAGCTTTTTAAATTGATGTCATGGGAGTGTCCGTTTTTTTTTTTTTTTAATAGATGTCGAGTCACCTTCAGCGAGCGCGAGGGGAGAGCGATTGGGAAAACGTATTAAACCTCACAATGAGACGAAGCCTCGACATGAATAGATGCATGAACGCGAGAGGCGGCACACAGACGGGAGACAGAAGTTATGAAAAGGGGGCGACAACTCATCTGACACGCACAAATTGAGGGCAATCTGCTGCAAATTGCAGGTTCTCGCAGGTGAGTTTTGATTTTCTTTGGACAACAAGGAAACCTGGACAAATGGGGGCAGAGGAAAATGCTACAGCTGATTCTTTGCCGTACATGAATTTAACATGTTTTCTCGACCACAGAGAAACGTGTGTCTTGAAGTGGGCTATTTTTAGGTTGAGGCAAATCAATTAAAAACGGAGCTGAAAGAAATAAGCAAAGTTTTTCTGAGAATAAACACGAAAGCTTGAGTCTGTCCTCAATGAGTGTTCAAGGAGGGGGAGGTACAGAAGGAAGTGTAAAAACCTACAAACATAAAGTGCTTTCAATGAGGAGGGGCAAATCTTTTTCATTTAAGATGGGCCCAGGTGAAGTCTAACAGGAGGGCCAAGAGTCCATCAACGAGGGGAACATGGAGCAACAACACAGATACCAAATTAAAGACAAATTAAATTAATAAAAAAAGATAAATTTTCACGTGTGTCGCAGGAGCTTAAACGTGCACGCAGTAAAAAAAAAAAGCTTTTCTCGTGATCATGGACCTGATGAGACAACACTTGTTGCAAACCAGTCAAAATGGCCGACATGAAACAGCAGCAGATTCTACAGGTGTGATGGCACGGTACATGTTCATCCCAACTAGGGCTGCAACTCAGGAATAGTTTGATTATTAGCATGCCAATTAATCGAGTCATTTGCAAGGTGGCGTCAGACAACAAATGGTCGCGTTTTAGAGGCTGGAATCAGAAATTTTTTTTAAAAAAATAACAAAAAAAACAGTTTAACGATTATCAAAAATTTTGCAGATCGATGAATCGACTCGTCGTTGCAGCTCTAGTCCGAAACACACTGAGAAATAAGATGCAAAACAGAAAATTCTGGATTGAATGTTGACTGAAACAAACTAAGTCCTAAAAAAAAAAAATTCGGCAAAAACTCTTTCACGTCTTTTTTTTTTTTTTTTTATAAACCGTCTCTTAGACGTAAAGGAAGCTGTGAATTCAAAGATTGGGAAGTTAATCTGGGTTCAAAGGTCATTTTCTCTGTTTGACCTTGATTTGCTGTGGTGATTGGAGCCGACTCCTCTGAAGCTTTAATCCAGAAAACGCTTTGGCAGAGTCTAACCAGCTTTCTCGCACAACTCACGTGTTCTTTTTATATTAAAATGGGATCTAGATATGTGATTTTTTTTTTTTTTTTTTTTTTTTTTGCACCATTTGTCCAGATCCTACCACATATTATTATTTCATACACAAACACAACCAAATAAAGAATTTACAAAAAAACTACTGCTGGACACCAAAACAGACTGATATTAAAATGCTACGATTCTTTTTTTTTTTTTCAGTGTTTCTTCCGTATTGTGATAGCACATTAACTAAAATCAAACATGGCCACTTGGAATATGTACCGAAATGTGTACAGACTGCTCCGTTTGAAATACAATGTGTCACATTCAGACTGACTCTGAGTCTGAACTATCCATGTCAAGTATTATTTTTTTTTTTTTTCCTGAACAGTAGATGAAGGCCTGTATAGAGAAGAAAACCACACACACAAACTCACTGGACAAAAAAAGTGAAGAGTCACTTAAAACCACTGCGAAGAGAGTGGTGATAAAAACATCTGTCTGTCAGGGTTCACACAACATACACACACGGCATTTCTGCCAAAAAAAGAAAAAAAGAAATCACAAGTTTTTTTGTTTTTTGTTTGTTTTTTTTTTCTCCGTCACATCACGTCCTTTTCACCATTTTGTGTCCAACAGTGCTGTGGCACAAAATGGTGCCGCGAGGGGGAACAACTTGGTCTCTTCTGTTTTCACATTTCTTATGATCCAGGGACTTTTTTTTTTTTCACGTGTCAAACAGTCGGCAGGGTGACCGACCGTGGAGGAAAGTCCCCTGGTGTCCTAAAACAGGGACGAATTACTTTAAGAAACTGTCTTCTTCCCTCCCAGATCTGCCTCCTTCCTGTCCAGCCGCATGTACGGCTCGAAAGCCGAAGAGCCGCAGCCGTAGGCGGATGTCAGTTCGTGATGAGCGCCCCCCAGCAGCGGCATGGAGAAGCAGAGGGAGTGCGGTGGCGGGACGCCCAGCCGCGGTGACGGCGGGGTGCCGCTGAGCGAGGGCAGCGACAGCCCGAAAGTCCCTCCTGGTAGGGAGCTGGGTGGGGTGCTGCTGCTGATGCCCGGAGAGGTGGAGGAGCCTCCGCCTGGGCTGCTTAGCAGGGAGCCGTTGTGCACCGGATGCGGAGGCCCCAGGAGGGAGTTGGGTGGTGGGGCGGGCCCCGATAGGAGGCGTCCCTGCTCCAGGAGGCGTAGGATGTTGCAGGTGGCCAATGACTCGTTGGTGGAGGAGGAGCGTTTGTCCGAATCCTTGGTGGTGTCCTTCTTCTGTTTGGTCCGGCGGTTTTGGAACCACACTTTGACCTGCAAGAACACGACAAACAAGACTCATATGATCAGTTTTTGTTTTAAAAAACACACTTTCCAAACATACTGCACCTTTAATTTCTCATTCTGCAACTGACATAAGCTTCGCAAAGAAAGAAATGACAGTTTTAAATGTTCTTCATGTCATAAAAACAACTAAATCCTTCTGAAATTTGCCAGTTTTGAAGATATTTGGATTGTACCACATCACATCATAACGTGTGCAGATCTCTGTAACTCATCCTCACGTTATCCTACATCCTCTTTACATGCCTCAAAGTTAAACACATGTATGACTGACTTCTTTGTGACCCCCCCCCCTGCTGCTTGATGCATATCTACGCTATAGCATGTTGGTGAGAACACGCAACACCTTAGCGGTATAGTCACACACACACGCATATCCCGTGCAGAACAAGCAGGGATGCTGTAATCCCCTGGCACAAGCCATTGGATCAACTCTTGTTGTTTTTCTCTGCACATTTGATCATGGTTAGCTCCATGCACTTTACCTCCTCTCACACTTGACGGCTCTAACAGGCCAGAAATGCACATATGGGGACGGGGCAGTGATATCAGAGCTATACAGCAGAGTGGGCAATATTAGCCCAGTCATGATAGAGGGCCATAAAAATAAACAGATGTGTGTGTTAAAGTCTAAATAAAGTAAGAGCAGGTTGGACGAATTATGCAAATGCACCACAGGTCGAGCTGTTTGTGGATATTTGTTGGCTCCGAGGCGAAAATATGAAATTTAAAATCAGCATCGTCGTCCTCCTGTCACGGCAGCAACCTTCAGAGTTTCACCGCACGAGCCATCACGCCACCAGCCCCGCAGCAGATTGAGAAAAGCTCAGTGAACTCTGCCTGTCCTTGTCCGCCATGTTTAATTGATGCGCCACAACGTAGCTTTAATGTATAGCGTGTGGAGAGAAAAAAAAAAAGTTGGGCCTGGGCGCGGTTGTTTGATTGGAGGGCACGGTGGGGTCACGGCAGATCGCTGCACGGAGAGCCACCACTGAGAGGAATCACACGCGTGTATAATTTATACGATCCTGACCGAGTTTCACTGCAGACTCCCTACATGCAGGCTGGTGGGTGAGACTGGCACGGCCTCGCTTTGATTCAAATGTGCTGATAGAATAAGATCAGAAACAAGATCAGGAACGTCTGACGTGTTCATTGTTTGCAGAGCGAGGCCCTGAAAATTAATTGTGTTCCCACACAATGACCCTTCCTTTGCCATTGACATACAGGCACAAAAGATATATTTACATGTAACATCTGTCAGAAAAGGTGAAAAAGGCTATCACTGTTTCCTAAAGCCCGAGGTAACGTGAACAAACGCCTTAATTTGTTCAGCCAACACTCAAAAATCCAAACATGTTCAGTGTACAGTCAATAAAGCACAGAAAATCAAGTTTTAAGCAATTTTATGTCCAAAAAAGAGAAAACTGCAGTTCCTCAAACAGCCACTTGAGGCTGGCTACAGAACGAGTCAGTCTCCATAAGTCCCCATGTTAAAATAACTTCACAGCAGAAATAAACATGTTTACAGCCTGGTACAAAAAACAGTTTTGGTCTCTATAGCTAATTTCACTGTTCATGACAACTGTACTGAGGGTGAATTTATATACAACTCACCTGTTCAGATTATATTAAGGCTTAAAGTTATGCAGAATAATGAGTATGGCCGCTTTGATTGACAGGTGGGTGTCATTATTCTTCCTTTTGATGATCCACATGCTGTTTTTTAGATTAGCTGGGAGAGGCTGGACTGCCAACATGGCGGCAGAAACATGTGGTCACGTATACCGTCAGTGGTTCAATCACATCCGAAAACTCGGATGTTTTGTTGTTGATAAAAGTGTGGAAAACGCTAAAAGTTGTTCAAGAGATTAACATGCTTGGTTTCAGTAGATATCAGCTGTACAGGTGAGTGTCCAGCGCCTCCATTTTCCACTCATCCTCAAGTTTACTGCATCGAAACTCATTTATACACACGACAGACTTTCAATCAACCTCGTCATGATTTAATAAAAAAGTTTCCGAGCCATTTATTCATCGCACAACAGCCAGAGAGCGCAAATAACCTGGATGAAGGTCCAACGCAACACACACACACAGCAAGGACTATGTAAGCACACACACATTCACAGAAGTCACATGTGACCTGAACACGCGACACTCACACACTCGCGCACACACACACACATTTGCAGCAAGCACATGACCCCGTTTATCAGTAAGACCCGATGTTCTTACAGTCGAGATCCTTGCAGCTGTGTGGGTGTGAAAAACAGACTGTAGTTCAATATTTATCCTGTATTGTCCAACTGTCACGTCGGCACACACTGCTCACGACTTTAAAACCATGTTTCTGGTCTCTCTTTGCAGATTTCACTTGATTTTCTCTCGAATTTCACTTGAAAAATGACTCATTTGTTGATGTGGACTGACCAGTCCGGACAAAAAGCCTCGACAGTCACATCTAAAGTCAATCACTGGACTCCTAGAAAGTGACTCTCAAGTGTTTCTAACTTCTCTTTGCCGACAGCTGAGACACGTTTGCTTCCCAGCCATACAAGAACGTCAATATTGGACGATTCTGCACATCAAGTGTCGGCGTTTTCTCACTTTGGATGCAGCTAAAATTGAGAATTTCATCGTGAAATCAGATGAATGTGAAAGGGGTGGAACCTGCAGAGAATTACCACCTGAATCTGAAGCTTTACAGAGCTTTTGGTTCGCCCCTATCGCTCTCGTAGCAGCTGTTTTGAGTGAAAAACCCGACGCAAACAGCAGACAGTCATTGTTAGCGAGTAGCTGGTGTAGCAGGGAAAGAGACAAACACTTCCCTCAAGCTCAAGGGCACTTTATTGTTTCAGCATCAACACTTCACATCCTCCATCCAACTTGTCTAAAGCTCCTCAACGGTTCTTGCAGTCCTTCCGGTACCAGTGAGCGTTCATCTTCTAAAAACACGTCAGCAACAAGGAGGTCGCCCTCAAGTTATAAGCCAAACGTTGACTTCCGAGTCAGGCCGCCTGGTGTTAACTACAGTATCACTGCACTGTAAAAGGCGGGCTCAACGTCCAGCTAGGGCGAGTGAGATCATAGTTTTGGCTACTGACCATGACACAAATAATGGGATCGGAGAAGATCCCGCAGCTCAGAGAGGAATACTGACGCCAGCAGGTCTTACTGTAAAGACCCGAGAAGAGGCACAGAGGGAGGGATGGTGGAGATGGAGATAAGAGGGGCGATGGAGGGAGGAGGGAGGAGGAGGGAGAGGGGACAGTATGGTGGGATAAGCGGCAGAAATGATCCCCGTGTAGCTGCTTCGCCTTCCTCTCCATCTATATTTAGTTGGCCGCCTCACACTGCCTCTCTAAGATCACTCTTTTACTCATGCGCCACCGCCTGCCAGACACCCACATCCCATGAAAAGCTTTCACTACAGATGAGACTCCCAACCGGTCCCTTCGCCTTGATCCCTACGCTGCGGGCGTGGCTCAGTCTTCTGCTGAGGTCCTATCCATCGCTGGGGGAAAAAAAAGCTTGCTGGTGGGGATGAGAAGAGAAGAAAGCAAAGCTGCCGTTGGTATATCTACACTATTGGATGTAAATCCTTTTTAATGGGATCCAGGGTTCAGAGCTGGGGCAGAGATTACAGAGGGAGATCTGGATCTGCCGTGACCTGCATTTCCCCCGGCCTCGCCCTCTGCACTCTGGCCTGGCACGGGCGGAGTCCGCATGAGGAGGGTTAGGACTGAGGTGGTTAAACCAAGACCAGGGGAGGAAGAAGTTAAATTAAAACACCAGATTGACTAATATCCGCGTCTTTAGATCTGTGCATGTAAATCAGAGATTGTTCGCTTGTCACAGACTTTTGGTTTTTTATTTAAAGACAAGAAAAAAAGCAGCAATTACAAGAAAAAGTGCAATGTTATTCTGTATTTTTGTCTCTTTATTTCCTGAAACAGCCGGGCACTGCAGTGCTGCTTTTATTGGGGACTATTTTCACATGTGGATGGATACACATTTTGATGCTGTAGTCAGTATTTATGCTAACAGGACGGCTATCAGTGGAGCTCTGCAGCACAGAGGAAAAACAAATAACTGACTTTGACTTCAGACAAAACTTTTTACTTTTTTTAAAAAATGTTTTTTATGGGAAAAAACTTTTTTTTTTTTTTGATGAATCACCAGCCCTAATTTCAATATGTGAACTGTTTCTGAAAGATGAAACTCTGATGGCTTGTGTAATGATAATTATCATGTTAGTTTTTGATGATTTATGAAGCAGCAGGAGGGCGAGTGGATGAAGATTTTTACTCTTTGATTTTCTTCTTTGCGTCTATCAAGACAGTCGATTATTTCATAAATGTAATAAATTATTTATTATCTGGGTGAGTTGTGTGAAATCCAAAATGAAAATTTGGTCACAAAAAAAGAAAGAAAACCATCTAATTTTATTTTCAGAAAATGTGTCAGCGTAACATTACGATTATAGGTGTAAAAAATATATTAGCAGCAACAAAAAAAGTGTTTTAATTGTGCGCATGGCCACAACAATTCAGACTTTTTGATTACTTTAATAATTTGACTTAAGCTTGTATTTCATTTTGTTGTAATTTTTTTGTGAAGTAACAATAAAGTTAAAGCTAAATCTAAAATCTAATTTCAATTTATTGTTTTGTTTTATTTATGGTATTTTTTTATTAAAAAAATATTTATATTATTTTATATATATTTATTTATTATTTATATGTTTTTTTTGGGCATGTTAAGCACTCTGTCCTGTGGTGTTTAAAGGTGCTGCATACTGAAATAACATTTAATTTCTTTATTATAATTACAAGTAAAAGGAGGTCTTTTGCTTGTGTACATGATTGTACTAATATGATTATTAATGTGTTTAGAAAAGACTATATATATATATGTCCATTATTCTGAAATGCCTCACTTCCACACCAGCTGACCAACTGATTTTATTTTGAAAGCCCGTTCCTGCCACGTTCTGCTACGTCACACTAAAAGGAGCAGGAAGCAGCTGTGAAACTGACGACGACATCAGAGAGGTGGGACGTCACCGGACTAGATGAAGGATGACGACAAAGGTGGGAGACAAAAAAAAATGAGAGGACGGGGGTTAAGTGTACGCGGGGCGGGGTAAATTCAAGGTCAGGGAGAGATGATCAGGCGGGCATGCATGAATACACAGGCCAGTCGGGCAGAGGTCAGCCAATCGGAGGCCTACGCTGTGAATCTAGACAGCTGCAAACAGAGTGGCAGGCAAACTGGGCTAGAGGTAGAAAGGTTAAGCCAGATCAAGACCAAATGTAGAGATCAACTGGGTATCCATATGTGTCTGTTCAATAATTCAGCTAAGCTGGGCCGTGTCCCAACGTGCAACTGCGCCAAGTTGAAGACGAACAAATTGGAATATATTCGTTTGTTTGGATGTTTCTTATTATCCCGCCTCTCTTGTTCTTGTGTTTTTTTAATCACTTCTCAGCTTCACTGACCCGAGAGAGCATTAACGTGATAAAACGCTGCATAATACCCATAATGCAAAGTGAAATGTGACGACAAAGTCTTTAAGAAGGACGCTCGGTGACCGTCTTTCGCACTTTCCATGACCCCTCCGGCAGCTCAGTGCTCCCACCGTGACCCCGTTCAGACCCCCTGATCCCAGGCATGTGATGTGATGAGTAGCAGCACACAATGGAAACTCTTTTTCATGGAGACTGTAGCGGGCAGACCAGCCGCCATTGAAACGTATGTAAACATACGTAACAGACAAGTAGATACTCAACCGTATGTAAAGTAACGGACCAGTGGCGACCAATGTGACGGACCATCGGTCGCCAACGAAGGAATGAGCGGCACCAATGACTTACTCAACTGTGTGTGATGGCTCGATCCCAGCACCAAATATTATCAATTAAAATAATGAACTTTTACGATGAGAATTAGCTTTTACTTTCAGATTTTTAACCTCACAGAACGTGTTTATTATTATTGTGATGAAGATTTGTAAGAGATCACGGACAGTATTGTGCACCAGCGTTAGCTCAAAACTATTAAAACCTGTGAAAGCTAGTCATCTAACATTTGTCCAATTTTGTTCAAAACATACGATGAAAATAGATTTTTCAGTTTGTTAAAAGATAACACTAAAATGGAGAAGTAAAGACGCAATTCAAAGAAATATGTAGGCCATATGAAAGCTGATAATCGATTAATCAATTAGAAACCAAAAAAAAAAAGATCTATGTTGATAATTGATTCATCGTTAAAGTATTTTCTGTTTTTTTGCAGATCAAACTGAATATTTCTGGAGTTACAAAACAAAACATTCAAAGACATAACCTTGGACATTTTCTCACATTTCAAACAATTAATTAAGAGTATTATTTTCAATTAATTAAGAAAATAATCAGCAGATTAATCCATAATAAAAACAACCATTAGCTGCAGCTGTGCTAACACAAAATGAGGCTTAAAATTAAGTTTGGGCCAGAATTTAATTATTATAACATTCTTGGGTTATTTAACTAAAGTCTCTCCAGTCGGCTAATCAGTGTCCTAATATGAAAAGACATTTCCTGCCTGAACCACTAAACTTTGGAGCGCACCCTAAAAATAAAGCTGAAGTGTTTTCATGGCGATGCCATGCGGGAAGGAACCTTTAGTGCAAATATTTGTCCTTGAGGTCATTGAAGGGGCAGTATGTAATAATTTGGATTAAATATGACCAGTTATTTATCACTTTATATAAATTATTACACATTACTAACTGCTCTCTCTGTAAAGTATTGTAGAATATTAACCTTTACAACCTTTTTTGTATTCAAAGAACCTTAAACAGCATAAAAAAGGTTCTCCGGGGAACTCAGTTTTTCTTACCTCTTAAGTAGATGATCAAATTCAGCTGACATCTTAATAAACTTCAAGACTGTTTCTGCTCTTTTATTCAGCGTCATCTCTGTTTTTGTTAATTACATTCTGTTGTTTGTGTTTTTTTGTGTTTTGCTTCATGCTTTTATTGTGAAGAATATGAAAGAAAGTGTGTTTTAAAATAGCCACAGACACACATCGGATACAAGGACATGACCACGGTGTTGCTTTGGGGAGGATTTGCAGGAATAAAGTGTTTTTTTGTTTTTTTTAGTCTTTGTCCACCTGGATTATATTTCTGGTATTGTGGAGTTTGTTTTAAAGCAGCATTGAGACGATCATGTACGGTGAATTAATATAAGAAATGTGAAAGACTTATTTGGTCTGTTATGGTGACGGAGGTGGAACAGTTTTGGACTTGTGGCGTGAATGAAACTTACTGAAACTGTAAAAACTGTTTTTAAATCCATCAGTGAGTCACTTTCTCCTCAGTCTGCTTCATGTGAGGTAAAACAGCTTCAGCTCTTCAGGTTAAAAACATCCAGCGTTGACGCAGCAACGCTGCCTCCGTCACCCCAACCTGCCTCACACCACCTTCCCATTTTACCTGTTACCTTAAACCCTTGAATCCCCCTCCCCTCCATCACCTCGCCTTGCCCAAATAAACCCGCTCTGGTGCTCAGTCGCTTGCAGCACATGTCCAGCCAGGTTCAGCCAGGGGTTAACCCCGTCTTATAGCATCGCTGGTAGATATGGCTGCCTAATCCTCCTTAGCGCAAAAGCACTTGGGACTGTTATGAGGCCCACCTCTTTTTCTCCCCCTCCATCCCTCCCTCTCTCTCTCTCCGCCCCTCCCTCCCGTCCTCCATCCATTCACCGCCGTGGCTCCCAACCCCACCGGGTTCAGATGACAGTCTTTGCCTCCTCCCCTTCACGTACTGTAATCTCAGAGATGCGCTGCGGCTCATTCGCAAAGGAAAGCAGCGGGGGTTTGAATGTGGTCCATGACTTTTCGTGCATGTCACCCCGCAGTCACTCGAAACAGTGTTGGGTCTTTTCAGCGCTCGCTTGTGAGGACGTTTTTATTCATTCATTCATTTTTTTTGTCCTTTTAGGAATCACATTTGGTTTTTCTGATTGTTTTCACAGCTGGGAGAAGAGAGCCTTAAAACCGTGGACGGTTTCACAACTCCGTCCGCCTCAATTTTTTGATTCTCCTAAATGCATGACACCCTTTTATCTTTATATTCCCTGTCTGTCTATTTCACGTCTGTCTGCTCTGGGTGAGGTGGATCCATCCTCCTGTTGCTCTTCCTTTTTCTCCCCATTAAAGGTCAAAGAAGCCTCCATCGTGCGGAGGTCTTTGTGTTTTTGTGAAAACAAATCACAAAGAAATGACGGCTCCTCGCACAAAAAAAACACCGAAAATAAGAGACGGCCTCAAAACGAGCAAAAGAAAATCCTGCAAACACTCAAAACAAAAGACGCCCTTCACTACCTAAATGTATCTAAAGCGGTTACGTGTTTTATTTACACTGACATAACTTTATTTGTGTAATCTGTAGAGACAAGCAGACAAACATTTGTGTGTAGAAATAAATAGTTTTCACACCAGGAACTGATTATGACTGGAGATTTTGACATTTTTTTGTGCGCTCATGTCAGTTTTTTATGTATTTATGGTTCCTGGCCACTTTATATTTTGTCAAACTCACAAAATAAGAAGTCGGAGCTGAATTTGTGCTTTAAAAAGCAGGGTACCATGCATGTGCCAGTTTAAACACTCCTCATATTGCACATGCGAGTCACTCACAAATTTTCCTGGAAATACTTCTGCACTTTTACTCGTAACTTGAGTATTTTTACGACTTCGACGTCAGTGTTTTCCGGTTGATGCTGTTTTGTGAACACACGGGGAGGATTCGGTGACTCCTGGCAGGTGTCTGTAAGCTCCCACGCAGGTAATCTGCCGGTTTAATTGTATTACACATTTGCCTGGTGAATGACACAAAGTGGTTGCACGGACGAGCTTTGACCACGCTGATTGGTCTGAAGACGTCTGTGTGTGTGTGTGTGTGTGTGTATTTTGTTCTGATTTTCCAGTTTCCGCCTCAGTCGACGGACAACATGCTCCTCCATATGTTTGGTAAATGACACCATCCTTGGCTTCACACACACTTCGCTCTGCCAGAAGCTGATGAAACAAGTCAATTCAATCTTTGAGAGTGATTAGGGACAAAGGCAAATATGACTTAATTGCTGTTATGTTCTTCTAATTATCTAATCAGTTGATTAGATAATCAGAGCCTCGCTGGTTTCTTCCTGACCATCAACGAGTTTGGACAAAAAGTTCCCGTTTCTGAGGACGGCTCTCTCGTGTTAGGTCACCGCAGAGTTTTCTTTAAATCGCGAAGGCCAAACATTTTAACTGAAAGAACAACGGCAGCGAGTATCTGTCCGTCTGTCTGGGGTTTGGACAATCGTGGCACTGTGCAGCCGCTTCCCTGCTACATCTGCACGGCTATATGTCATGGCCCGAGCCCTCTACGCTCCAGACAAGTGGCCAGACACCGTCTGTCTGGGCCGTCATGGAGAACAATACACACAACGAGGACATTCACTGTACGCAGACATAGAAACACAACGTGTCATCTTGTCTGCTGTCGCTCTCTACAGCACGTACAGGCAAACTGAGGGTCTTTTCATGGAAGTAAAACACTTTACTTTGGACAGCGGCGAACCAAATCAAACCTGGAGTGTACTCCTGTGTCTGTTCACCGCTACAACAAAGCCTAAACTTCTTAACGGGGAATTTAGATTTCATAAGAGGTCATTTAAAGGTCACATAGTCTCTATAAAGGGTTCTTTCGAGACATGACATGTTCGAAACTAACCACGAAAACACCAAATATGTGTCTCCTTTAACCTCGCTGTGGAGCGTCGCCTGAAGAGTTTTCACTGAGGTGCGTTTGAGGCTGTTTGGTATCAAAGAACTTGAGGCAGAAGATGGGAGGGAGCGTGACACTGATCTCAGATGACTTGGCACACCTGTCGGTAAAGTTCACGCCGAGGTGGAAGGTGGATTTAAATCATATCAAGTACGGCGGGGAACATTCGTTTAATGAACGCCTTTGCGGAGGAAAGTAGCTCAGACATCTTTGAGAACATGCAACATCTAGAATAATCTTCTGAACTGTTGTTTTGTATTCAGGTTGGACTACTGGATAAAGGGTATAACTCCACCTGTGACACAGGTTGGAAATACAAGATGACTGGCAGAGATGCTTTGGTTTGGTTTCTCCACAAAAGTCTAAATTTGCTCTGACGACTTCGAGTTGTGACTTTTGGTCCAACAAAACCAAACCTTCATTACAAAACGTTTGCTGTCTTTGCTCGTGGCATCAAATCGTTTCCTGCTGAGCCAATTAAACCAAAGCACATCTATAATCCAACCATGATATAATCCATGTTTAACCAGAGTTTACATTAGATAACAGTGAGGTTATGTACAGACAACATTCCTTGAAAGGACGTTGAAGAACCTATCTATCTAACTTGTGGATTAAGTTGAGCTGCTTAACTTCACCTCATCCTCCTGTAAACAAATCTATGATGACCCGAGAGGCTGTTAAACCGAATAAACGACAAAGAAACAGTGTGAGTCGAGGTGTTTTCTGTCATGAAGGAGCCTCCTGTGTGTTTTAAAGATCTCCAGCGGAGCTGATCTGGGCTTGAACTCTCCTGAGCTTCGTTTTGTGTCAACCTGAAAGTGACTCGACGCGCACTCGACAACACACCGGGGTCTGGATTATAAAAGTTGTTGTTGTGCGACTAAAAGTGGAAGTCAGAGAGACCGAGGACATTTTTAAACAACCCTAACTAAACACACACGTCTGCTGTAAATACAGAATCTCTCGTCTTGTTGGCTAACACCTGTTTGTGTGCACAGTAAAGCATATTTATGCACACACTTTTACACCCTACGTTGGTTTTAATCACTGTTTGACAGCAGGTCCAGTATTATAGTCATGAATTAAGATCACTGTTGCGGCTGTGATCTTTTGGTGGGTTTCACTTCAGAAAATCTTTCTTTCTCTTGAAACGTGCCACATGTCCTCGCCCGTGTATATTTTTTTAATTTGCGGCAGCGAAATATTTTAATTTGAGCCGCTTTTCTCTGCTAAATCCACGTCAAAGCATCAATACGTCAACTCAAAATCCAGTTTCGCCGCGTCCTCAAACAAACCCTGGTAAACAAATGCAAACATTTGCCCACATCTGTGCGTTGTTTAGCCAGCTACACATTAAAGATTAAACATGATCACTGAGCCCTCTCTCTCTCTCTCTCTCTCCCTCTCCCATTTGCTGCAGGATTAAACCAGTTTAACGCGGCCCAGAGACCATTAAATCCATAGCTGCTCCATGGAAGAGCTGCAAACAACAATGGACTGATACAATGGCACTGTATATGTCAGCTGCACTCAGCTCAGGAGGACTGTGGAAGAGCTTAAAGTGACCACACAGCATGGGGTCCTGAAATCTCCTCCTCAAGTCTCACTCAGTGCCAAACCAGTCGGAACGGGCAGGACACGTCCAAGAATGTGTGAAGTTTTTGTGCAAAGAGAGACAAAAAAAAATAAATAAAAAAAACACTTGCAGGAAGTAGTTTGACTCATTTTTTGGTTGGATTTTGGGGTAAATGTATAAAAGGCTTCTAAAATGTTGAGAACAGAAATTAGAGATTCTCCTACGAAGCCAAAAATCTTTTTAAGATGAAAAGCAGATTATATTTTGTTGCTGAGGCTTTTATTCACAGATTTTCAACAATATTTGGTCCTAGAAATAATATAAAAATAATAAAAAATCCTCCTGAACATCAATTAACAGAACATACCTTCAAAATAAGAGCAGCAGCCTCAGTGAATATATAATATTTCCATATTTTTAATCATCTCTGTACAAACTGATTATAAAGGTGAGTGAAATGAAGCAGAGATTTCATGTTTTGTTGTTGTATGGAGGTATCGTTGTGTCCACATGCAGCCCCTCCTGCTGTATTACCCTGTAGCGGGGAGCCACCTGCCGGGATGAAGGGAGAGCTCGGAGCTGGTAACGGATTACTCAGTAACGCGTTACTGGATGCACGGAGAGTTACCGGTTTCCTCTCACGGTGGTTGGAGACAGAAACGTCGTTTCTATCCGCGCGTTTCGGCTCAAAGATGAAAATGAGGCTGAATTATGATCCTAAAAGTCGCGTTTGACACAGATTTGAAGACTTGAGGTAGATAAATGTTTGTTTTTTTTATTTTTCTGCAGGTGGAACTACTTTCTGCGTTTAATCGAGGGAATTAATGTTGAAGGTGAACTCGCTCCAAATTTCGCATCTACAGGTTTTGGAGGTTGAAACGTGACAGTAAAGACCCGCAGGGTGAAGTACCAACACTAAGATATTATTAATGATTAGTATTATTAATGTGAGTGTTTGGTTCGATCTTCCACGAGACCGGCAGCGCGGACACGGAGACTCTCCACCCTGTTTTACGCGCGTTTATTCTCTGATTTGTCGTGTTTGTTGGACGCTGCGTGTCTCGGATTTAGTTTCTGCGACTGAGAAAAGTTTTTTGTGCGCAACAATCAGTGCTTTAGTAAGCAAAAGTCACTCTGTTTGTAGAGAAATTTGATAATGTATTATAAATTAAAAATTTACTTTATTTCTCTTCGTGGCTCCGGTTATCTTCAGAAAACTTCAATAAAATGGAGATTTTTTTTGCCACTTTTTGCGTTTTGCGTCCGTGTGTGTGTGTGTGTGTGTGTGTGTGTGTGTGTGTGTGTGTGTGTGTTACCAATGTCTGCTGCCTCATTGCGTGATCAGTTTGAATACCTGACCAAACTAATTGGAGTTACACCATGGGTCAATGACCAAATCCCCAAACATTGTTAAAAAACACTTAACGATCCAAACCTCCCATATTACTGTAATTAGTATTTGTGTTTCAGTCACTGATAAAGAGCCCTGTCACATTTATACAAGTTTAGAATAAGAAGTGTATTCATTAAAAAAAAAAAAAGTGCGTAATGACGCTTTGATCGTGTTTCGGCTGCTGAAACGTCTTAAAATGTTTCTTAAAACAAGTTCATTTGTAAAACTGTGAAACTTTTAACTGAGTTTCCGGCTAAAATTGTACCTGAAGCTCCGTGTTGTGTTTACTGTTTTTGGATTGTGTTTAATATTTGATGAACACAACGAAATCTGACAGAAAAAGGCCGATTTTCTATTTTTTTTTTTTTTTTTTATAAAGGCGACGACTTACTGGGCCAGACGAGACAGCTGATTTTATGCTTTTACGCACGTCAAACTGTTCTCATTCCAGCAGGTTACAACTTCATATTTCCATCCATGTTTATTGAATCTGATCGAAATAAAGCAGAAAGTGAGTCAGTCCAAATTTTATCGCTTTGTGCTGGAGAAAAGATCGAAAAAATGCCCTTGGGTCGATTTTAGACAGAAGGCTAGAGGCCAGTGTAGAGGAAGATAGTGTACTTTTCACCGTGTGTTTATGTGTTTATGTTCAGAGCATGCTATAGTCTTTCTGGGGTCTATTAGTGCACGCAAATATGCGCGTATAAATATAAATTTGGACATAAAAATCAAATTACTTCCGGGAAAAACCTGCAAAAGCATCGAGCAGCGAATTAAAATCACCAACAAACACAGCAAATGACCATAAATAGACAGCTGACACCCAACTGATACAGAAAATAAGATAGATAGATAGATAGATAGATAGATAGATAGATAGATAGATAGATAGATAGATAGATAGATAGATAGATCTGCAGAATACAAACAGAAAAAAGCTTTTTTTTACTATAATGGAGGTGCTTTTATACCCAGCTGTATTTAATTTGGACATTAAAAAAAATCAAATTACTTCCTGGGAAACCTGTGAAAGCCTTGAGCAGCGAACTAAAAACACCAAACACAGCAAGTCACCTGAAAACAGCCCCAAACAAACTCGCTTAAAAAGGGGGACCTTAAACTTCCATCTTCCCTTTTTTTCTCCTCTGTGACTGGCCTTGAATGGCTCATTTGCTTAAAAATATGCACACATAAAGAAGATAATAATAATAACAACAGTAATAAAAAAGAACCCGGCACTAATGCCGACTAAAAGCATTTCGATCACGCATTAAAAAAAAGTGCTTCAATAGCACACAGCATTAAGAAAACTCAGAGCAATGGGTTTAATATTTCACGCCATTACTTTTATTATTTACATTTTGTTCTCACTTGAAGGTCAGAGCAGTTTTCAGACGGCTTCATTCAGCCAATCATCTGCTGGCCCCGCGTCTCCTCAGCTGCAGCAGCAGGAAGCTGAGGCCCTCCCATTAACACCCCTAGTGTCAGCACTAATGAGGGACACAGTGGCTGCTCTGTGTTCCCAAATCTGCACACACACTAACACACACACACACACATACACACACACACACACACCTCCTTCCCACCTCTTTCTATGTTTTTTTTCCTCTTCTTGTGGTTACATGAATGTTGGCGCGCTGCACAGCGCCACAGTGATGATGCGTAAAGTTCCTGCAACAAGTGTTTTTCACACCAGAGAGTGACTAAAGGCGAACAAACTTGTCAGATTTGTCCAAAACTATAACACGCTAACATTTAGGCCTACTTTGAATTCATAATATTTTATTTTGTGGCATTATATTTTGAACTTTGGAGCCATTAACTGCGATTTTACGAGACGAGTGTGGCCTACAGACGTAAAGCAGCGCGCACTTACCCAAAGCGCGCACAGGACATGTGTCTGTTGCCTGTTTTTTGAGATTATACGGCTCTATAGTGAGTAAAATCTTTTTTTTACTGGTTTTACTGGTATTGTTTCAATACAATCTGCGCTTCCAAAGCGAATTTGCCTTAAAGAATCTGCTGTTGCAGCGTCCTGTATAGGACTGTAAGTCAATGCGTTAAATAATAACACTCATAACAAACACACACACACACACACACACACACACACAGGGGTTGGGCTCGTGGCGCGTGGAGGTCGATGAATGAAATGTGCCATGAAATGTCTGCAGCGTTCAGGAGGAGCCCGGATGTACCGACAGAGACAGACAGACAGCAGGCCCGACGGGAAGCAACAACATAGTTTCCTTTTTTTTAAATTATTTTTACAGGTGCAAAAGACAAAAACACACCGTGACGCTTGTTGGTGTGTTTATTTGTATTTTTTAAAAGACGTGGATGGAGTAAGACGCACGCACTGTACGTAATTTGCATTTTTGAGGCTGGTGATGTTGAATTTTGCGCCAAAGAGCTGGTACCTCATCTTATTTTGAGGCTGTTTTGTTGTTTCCATTCAGTTTTTTTTAACCACAGCCTCAATTTTAAGTCAACGTGGACAAAATCTGACGTTTTTTAAACGCGCTCTGGCTCCATAAACTGTCACTTCTCAACAAAAACAAGAAAGTAATTGTGCAAATGTGAGGCCGCAGGCTTCGATGCTCGTGTAAGGCCTTCACAAAGACCCCGGGGCCTCGTTATGATCAGCTGTTTGTGTCTGTTTGTGTGCAGTAAACATCTGAATTAAACATGTCGGACTGTAAACACCGTGAGCCTGGATTTGACCCCGGAAATGGAGAAGTCAGCTCTGACTGGACGGTGTTCTTTTTGGGGGCGGGGCGGCTCTTTTATTGCTCCCTTCTGATTGGCCGAGGAGCCAATTAAAGCCCAAACACACCTGTGACCAAATTAACGAAATGACCTCCAACATTGGCCATAAAAATATATAAAATAACACACTTTAATATTAAAACACGCTAACGGGCCTTCACTTGCAACTGGTGGCTAAGCTAGTAGCTTAGCTGCATAATTTCTATCATAATGTCGTCTTAGCTTCGTTAGCATGTCCTCTTACCTGTGTTTCCGACAGGTTCAGCTGCCTCGCGAGCTCCGTGCGCTCGCGGCCCACCACGTACTGGCACCGCTGGAACTCGAGCTCGAGCCGGTACAGCTGCTCGGCCGTGAAGGAGGTCCTGGTGCGTTTGGGCCGGTCCAGGTCGAGACCCTTCGGCAGCACGATCTCCCGGATGGTGCCTTTGGCGTCTGTCCAGAACAGTGACAACAGAAGAACATTTTGAGAACATTTTGGGAACATATCCAACAACACTTACTCACTTATAAGTATTTTTTTCAGACATTTTGGTGCATAACTTTAAAACTGAAGTACTAGAAGATAATTTGAGTTTAAAAATTAAAAGAGCTGCACAGTTTTGTGCAGGAATGTGCAAAATACTCACCAAAAGTTCAAAATGTGCAGAATATTTAAATGTGCAAGACATTTTTAAAGACATATGCATCCAAAAAAATGTTATTTAAATGTTCTTTGGAGGTTTGTATTAATGTAACAGGTGTAAACATGAGCTAGCTTCCTCTGTGTAACTTTAATATCCGCTTCAACAGCAGGACAACTGAACGCCTCACTGTGTTATATCACTCCGCCCATATTAACTCTTACATTTCAGGCACGGTGCACCATAATATATAGTCCCTGCAGTAAAAGAAGCAACAGAAATAGTTATTATTGGTTTAAATATGACAATTCTCTCACTAAACCTGAGAAAAATAACGCCACAAAAATAAATCTCATCTTATACTTTTATTCTAAAACGTGACTGGAGTCCGTTTTTTCAGTATTTTTAGTCTGGAGTGACTCTACAGGACAACACGGTGCCAAACTGATGGAATATTCATGAGCGGTGCTATAGGCTAATGGCTTTAGACACACACAGGGAGAGGGATGGATGGATGGATGGATGGATGGATGCGCATCTGTGCGTCTTTGAGTACAACAAACTGCATATGTGTTATTTTTAACACGCCTGAATAAAAGACCCTATTGTCCTCACATACACAGCTGCATATATGTGTGTGTTTGTGTTTAAAATAACAGCAAACGCGAGGTCTGCTGCTTAAATTAGAGGCTGTGTGAGTGATAATTGATCCATATTCAGAGTTAGCTAAGCTTTGGGTAAAGGTTAATTGTAGATGTAGGTCGTTTTTGCGGGATTTTTTTTGCGTGAGCTCCAATTAAAATCCTTCTCTTAACGCCGCTGCGTCGTGCTTTGTACTGGAGACTATCAGACATATATGTGGATGTAAAATACGCGCACACACACACACACACACTGAATATCTGTGCTCTACGTCCAAAACTCTCTGCATGATATTTAATTCACCTCAAACTAGTTAGAAAATGTAACCAAAGGCTTCACTCCCAACTGTTTCCACTCCAAGTGACAAGGCAGTGTGTCATCATCTATAAACAACAACAACAACAACAACAACAACAACAGCAACAGTCTTTAAATCTGGATTATTGTGCATTTTATTTTTAGCTGACTTTGTTCCACCCTGTTGGCAGGAAGGCTGTCCTGATTTTTCAAGAATTGGCTACTTCGATATTTGTTTGTTTGGTAAACAGAAGAAAAAATATATTTAATGGTAGCAAATTAAAATATTAGAGATATCCTGGATGAGGTGTGTCAGCCATTACACCCCGCCCTGCAACCAGAAGCCCTCAGGATATTCTACACTGTAAAAAAAAAAAAAAAAAAAAAAGAATAAATAAATATTTAAAAAAAAAAAAAAAAAAATCACATTTTCTTGATTTAATTTTGCTCTAATCGACTATTTTATTTATCTTTAAAAACTTCTTTCCCCGCATTCAAATCTTGATTTTTGTCTTTCTTTGGCTGTCGCCGATTTGTTCGTATTTATCACATTGAACGGAGGCGCAGGCCAGACAAGACCTGCTCTTTGTCCAGAGGTTTTGAAGTCATAAAATATGCAATTCAATAAAATATGAAGAGCCCTGAATTAAATATGAAACAAAACTGATTGAACCGAACATCCACGGTGTTTCTATAGAGAGGTTACACCAACTAAAACACTCAAGTAAAAAATAAAGTTGATTAATCTCTAATTTTTTAAAATTGATTTTATTTGCTGTACCATGAAGGCGAACTGGACTTTGCTTTAAATGCACATCTTCTGTTGTATTGATGTTTATTAAACGACACATCCGTCTGTAAACACAGCAGGTGTCGTTGAAGGAGAGTCAGTGCGTAAAAGGAAAAGTGCGGAGTGTTTTTGGTGCAGCAGTTGAATTCATTAAAGGTGTTTAATGAAGCGCAGTAAATCCATCAGTTCTATACGTCCTGATCTGTGTTAAACAGTTACTCCAATCACAGATTTACAGCCATTCTTAAGTGTTTGGATATAGGCCCGAGCTACGTAATGCAAACAAGAGAGGTCTCCATCTTTACGCACGCGTAATAACTTTGCGTAATGTGTCGCCAGGCGTGTAAGAGCCTGCACCAGATATGCTACAAACCCTCCGGATCTTGCAGTATATTCGTATAGTTGCACATTTTCTCCAGAGAAATGCAAACATCTAAAAACAGCGAACGTTTGAGAGCGGCGGAGTGGAAACCAGCGGCTTGTACGCAGACCTGCTGACCTCTCGGTGACCCCCAGCCTCGCCGCAGAAAAGCAGAGCATCCAGACTCAGGCGTCAAAAACAAACCCTGACGCTGCAGGCGTCGTTGGCTCACTGCGGACTGTACAGTACAGTAGAGTATAGCACCTCCACCAAATATATATATATACATATACATATATTCCTCATGTGATGGGAAGCATTAACAAACGTGCTGGTGATTCATAGAGAATATTTGGACACCAGATCTCACAAGAAAAACAGCAAATTGAATTAAAAAGCTGCCTGACACATCACAGTGGATTCATAATCTGAAGACTGTAATTTCTCCTTCTTTCTTCACCTTCTGTCCGTCGTTACGCTTTGAAGCAGCTCGTTGCTACTTTCAGTTTTCGAGCTTAAACGAGCTGCAAACGCTGCACGACCAAAACATCCAATACAAACATTAAAACCGGAGCAAACAGCAACCAAAATATTCACATTCATCCTCCATTAAACCGAGAATTGACAGGCCGACACGTTGATTGTGTCCGGAGGAAACAGTCAAACACCACTGCAAAGAAAAATCCTGCACACAGACACACGAAACACCAGCAGCGATTTAAATGTACGTTTTTTTAAATGAGGATCTGAGTGGAGAGGGAGAGTGCAACCTCCTGAGTGTTTGTTCTTGGAAAGCATTTAAATAAAAGAAATAAAAAATATATATTTAATGCAGGAAACTTCACAATAACTCAAAATAAAAAAAAACAGTTTTTATGTTTGCAATTACAAATATGTTAAATTCAAACCTACATGGAGAGATTTTTATATATTTATATATGTATATGTGTTTTCTGGAGCCTGGTGACCTTTAAGCTTCCCTGCAACCATCTAACACATTTACTGAACTATTTCTACTATAATTTAACGTGCAAACATAAACTGAGTTTGATGTTTTGGAGCTGTTTAGTCTCAAAACAGACCTATTAAAAAAAATCTAAACTATTTACAGAATTATTGGGAATAAATATTTAGAGAATAAAACACAATAAATAAATGATAACAGGGTTTGTTTTTTTAAGGATATTTTTAGAGTTTTTGTGGCTGCTGAGATTTTTTTGAATTTTCTGGATTTTTTTTAAAGAGGTCTCAGGATCGTTGAGAGGCTGCTGGCCTCCTGCAGGAGGGCGTGGACACTCGGAATAATGTTGAATTAAATATTATTCTGACGTTCATTAACGTGAGGTTGGCGCACAAAGGCAATCAACGACTGACATGTAACACACACTCTCTCTCTCTCACTCACACACACACACACACACACACGGCCCTATAGTGATTATTGATGAAGATCTGCATGATTGTTTTTATCTTTGTTGATTAAACAGCTGATTATCCTCATCAGTGTCCACATTATTATTATTTTTTAAACCTTCACACACTCATACTCACACTCACACACACACACATACACACTATTCACCAGCTTCATGTGTGACAAACATAATAAGGCCCAGCTCAATTCTTTGACTATTGATCTGACCAATCAATTGATTTATTTTCAAAATAAAAGCAGCTGTGACAGCTGATGTGCCAAACAACCATCAACAGAGCTGCTGAATTTTTTTAAAATATATTTTCATATATATATATTTATATGTTATTTATTAGAAGTGGAGGTGTGCAGGTGTGGTCTGGTGTTACAATCATTTGGGTATCACGGAAGTGAAAGTAGCCTATTGTTATCAGAGCAGGAGTCCACCCTGCAGCAGAGGTGTTGACCACTTTGTTTAGACATTAACCTTTAAATATTAATAATAATATTATTAATATTAATATTGGCCTTCTTTCAGTTCACGGTGTTTTATAGTAGCATGATTTTAAGACGAGAAACACAAAATGACTCCAAATTCAGGCTCCTTTTTTAAAAAATATTTTTATTTTAGATTTATATTTTTCTTTTATTACTTTAATTCTTTTGTGTGTCATTACGTCTGTGGAAGTTTTTAATCAGGATCCTGGTTGATTTAGATTTTAATTGGGGTCATTGTGGCTAAAATATTGAAGTTCAAATGGCCTCATTTCCCTCCAAACTCTCACACATTCACAGTGCGACATTTAGTTTTTACGCACACTGTTTTAGTCCACTCACCTCTCACTAATATCCTCCGACAGTAGTCTGGGTCCACTCCCAAAAGTTTGTCGTGTCCGTCTTCGCTGGAGGACGTCGGGGTAGACGCTGATGTCCCCGGGGTGTCGGTGGAGCTCTGAACCGGGGACCGGCTCCCTATCTCGGCGCGGCACTTTGTCTCCATCCGGTCCGGGCACAGCGGGTTGGGTCCACAGCGGTGGTTCCCATCGCCCATAGTCGTGGCCTGATCAAACATCTACAAGTAAGTTAGACTCTCTAAAAAAAATCTCTCCCTCTGTTTGTCGCTTCTGCTGCTCACCCTCGTCTTTCTACTTTCTTCTCCTCTTTGCAAGTGTTCTCCAGAGACGAGGAGAGCATGCCCTCCTCTCGGTCCAAAAATAAAAATAAAAAAAAAAGTAGATCCAGTTACAAAGGAAACCTGCGGTCCTGCAACGGGACCGGAGTGCGCTTCAGGTGTCGCGGCATGACGCGCGGTCCGGAGTCCAAACCAAAGCAAGAGGGAGTCGGCTGAGGGGTGATGATGGTGGCGAAGGAGCAGGAGCAGGAGTAGGAGGAGGAGGAAGAGGAGGAGGGGGGAGAAATCTGTGGATCCTGCTCTAACTATAGTAGCCAGAAGAAATGCATGGTGCAGGCTGGGAAGGTACAAGAGGGCAAAGCAGATCTATGGAGGAGCGGGGAGGTGCCACAAACACACAAGCACACACTGCTCACCCACGTAGAAATAAAGTGAGAGGCGGCGCACAAAAAAGAAGAAAAAAAAAGAGAGAGAGAGAGAGAGCACACAGCAGCAGCAGCTCACAGTTCACAAAGCCAGGGAAGAAAGTTTCTCCTGGGTTGTCCAGAAAAAAAAAAGCAGCCAGCCTGTTACTTCAGCCCCGGTCACCTCGAGTGCGTCTGCGGATCCTTGATTGAGTGTTGTTGGTGGTGAGATGGCCACATAAAAAAAGAGGGGGTCGGTGGTCTTCTGCTTTTGGAGAGCCCACGAGAAAAGATGTCTGGGTTGAAACGCTGCAGGAGGGGGACTGTCGGGAAATGGGAAATGGTCACATTTGCGCACAGAGAGGAGTCTGGAGCGCGCCTGTCAGTTGGTTTAAATTTGCTTTAAAGCTGAAACATCACGCCTGAGCGGAGGGGCGGCTCGCACACCCTGCCTGACACCAAACACAGGAGAGAGATGTCGGTGTGTGGATAATATTTGTGGTGACACGGTACACTTTACGGAGAGGCAGAAACCCCCTACGTCATTTCCTGGCCACGCAGGGTCGCAGCCGATTGGTCGGGCGGTTCAGGGGCACGTTTTGACAAGAGGAGGATGAGCGGCGCTGCAGACCGGGATCAGGCGCAGGAGACATGAGACGATGGCTGTGCGCGCTTTGCCGCTCTGGAAACAGCCAAAAAAAAAAAAAAAAAAAAAGTGGACCTCCACACACACTCTGACATTTTCTTTTTGTTTCTAGCAGTGGATGAACCTCTGACCCAGCGAGGTAAATTAAAATACATCACTCGACCATGAACCTGGAAACACTTACTAAGAGTTAAAACTGGATTTACATGCATGTAGGCCTAACACAGGCCCACGTATGGAGGCCAGTGTTTGCTCTTTATTGAATATAGTTGAGTCAGTGAATGTCAAATGATTGAAGCCTCCACCACAAACAGTCAGTCTGCAGTCATATTTAAGTGTGTAGCTTTGTTTTTACTCACAATCTTCAAGTTTAATTAATTTTTAAATAGTGTAGTGTCTCCCACAGTCTAGAAAAACTTAGTCTTGGTGAGTTCTTCTGGAACTAAATGCAAAAAAAGGTCGTTTTAGTCAATGGTGCAGTATTTATGAACATTTTTATGCTACATAATCTTTTTATTTGGTTCTATAAGTCACCTGATTTTGATAAAAACCAACAAATGGACAGTTTGAACACTTTTTTAATGAACCTGGAGTACACTAATGTCTCATATTGACTAACATGTAGCTGCTGTGGTGTCACTTCTAATGATAAAGGCTGATTATTCTACAGTGCACCTCAATAATAATTTAAATAAAGTGATAAATAACTTCACCGAAGTACTTTTTGAAGTAATGGACCCAGTGTAGCATTTAAATTAAACATTTTAATTCAAATTATTACATGTTGCACCATAAATCAACTTACACCAACGTCTGGGAAGAGCGTGATGATAAATTGTTTCCATCTGGCATCAACACGAAGAATCACTCCAGGCTCTGACTCAAACTTTTATTTTGAAGCGTGTGTTTACATACTGTAGTACATTCATATCTATGTATAGTGATACTTCACCAATATGACACAACCTTTCCACATTATCACAGTGTGCAGCACACATACATATATATTTTTATTCTATTTTGTTATATTTTATTTATATCACACAGTTTTACTTACATTTTGTTGTATTTTATTTTTTTTTCTTATTTTTATCCTTTAAGTCTAGAGCTGTTAGTGTCCTTAATGCTAATCTGACACACGTTAACCAACATTTAAAATGAGTTCTTCATTAAAATGCCTCATGCAGCCTAAAAAGAAACTAAAATTCAGTTTTTCTCACCTGAATCAGACTGTACGCTCAAGTAAACGTGTCAGATTTGTTATCTGGGAGCTGTAAAAAGATTCTTTTTTATTTCTCTCTGTCATGAGGAAACCTAACATTCAGGCTCTTTGCAGTGCGAGAAGCCAGTTCAAGTTTATGAGAAGAAACCGACCAGTATTATCTTTTATAGGCTCTGTTTCTCTTCAGCTGCATGAAGCAGTTTGTCATTTAAATCAAGAGTGTGTATGAATAAAGGTGACCCGCCTTGGTCATTCTACACGCTCTTATACTCGTCAGCCTGGTAACTGATGAGAAGAAAACTCAGTACACAAAATAAGCTTGTTTTTTTAAATCAAAATTGCCTTTTTTTTTGACAGGAAAATGTTAAACTGAAACACTATCATGAGCACAGAGCATCGCCTGTGTAATCTAAGCAAAATAAGACCCCCAACAACCCCGAGACAAAATCCACATTACAAAATAATCCAATAAGAAAAAAAAGCCTGAAAATGATCAGATAGTTGAATAAGTTATCAGATCCAACAGGTGTTCCTGTTACTTTGTCCACACACACACACACACACAAACACACACACACAAGCCTCCACGTCTTGTTTTATGAATTGTGGATGGCACGCCGCACTCCTACAGAAGCTAAACGTGCTGTTAACACATAATCAGCGAGAAGCACTGCATGATGGGGGGGGAGAGGAAGAGCATAAAGGGAGGTTACTGCATGTCATTTACTGTATACATGCACAGCAAACGCCACCTCCTCCACCTCCTCCACCATCTCACAGGCGGCTCAGGATTGATGTTGATGTTGCAGCCTGTAGTTTGTTGTGATTGTGAGATAATTTCGACTGAAACACTGGGAGGAATTTCCTCTTTACAGGTGAAACGTCTTTGAAAACACTGCAGCAAGGCGACGAAGAAGCGAGGGAGGGGGGTAGGAAAAAGGTTTTTTGAGCCGGATTATATAATTATAGTTTTGCTCTGTGTGTGTGTGTGTGTGTGTGTGTGTTTTTTTTCTTATTTTTCTTATCCGAGGCCGTAATTACTGCTCACAGCCACGGGTCGTTACTCCTTTCAGCTGGCCTAATCTCACAGAGGATGAATAGAAACTGTCAATCAGATGCTGCACTCAGCAGCGAGACAAGAGGGGACTGATTGCTGCTGTTGCTGCTGCTGCTGCTGTGTGACACACACACACACACACACATGCACACACACACACACACACACACACACACACTCTTTCCTCCTTCTGCAGTGTTTTCAGCCTCCCTGTCTTCTCCTGATGCTGCAAAACCTCCAAAAAATACGTTTAACGTTCATCTTTTTTCTTTTTTTTTTTTCTGATGACTGCTCATTTTTGATTTCAATCTTTAGGAGCATTAAGGAAAATAATCAATCTGTCCTTCTGTGATTAGACTAACTGCTATTTGGCTGCAAAATACGACACACGGGGTGTCTGCTGCACTGACTGACACCTCCTCTGATACAGAAAACAGCCTGAGATATGAAGAACAAGTTCAGATAGATTATAGATTATAGATTCCTGTTTCCTGGGAGCCAGAAAATAAGATAAAATAAGTAGTTTAGATAAGTAAAGTTTTGTCAGTATTGAGCTTCTACATGTCGTCGACTGTATTAAACAGTATTTACAGCTACTTCTACTAGAGTATTTCCATTTTCTGCCACTTTACCCTTCTCCCTTGCTACATTTCAGAGGATAATATTGTGCTTTTTTACCATGTATTCATGTGTTTGTGGTCCACTGGCATACACAAATATACATGGAGTGAGATCTATATAAATACATAAAATAGTTTAAAAGAAGACTGGAGTTAGATGTTTACATTCAACATAGATATTCATTAATATACTCCACGTGTGTTTGCTCATGGTGGGAATTGTTGAGTCTCTGTAAATAACATTTTTAAAGAGTACGGTCCATACAGTATAGATGCAGCATTTACTGTACAGTGACTTCTACTTGAGTATTTCCATTTTCTGCTACTTTAAACTACATTTTAAAGGACAGTATTGTAGTTTTTAACCACGTATTTATGTGTTTGTTGTTCAGAGAATGCTACAGACGTCCACACAAACATAGGATGAGATCTATATACGGTACACAAAGAAGACTGGAGTTAGATATTTAAATAACACCATATTCATTAATATACTGAGTATTTTCACAAGTGCTTACTCATGAGTCTATGTAAACAATATTACAGTTGATACTGTATAGAAGGAGTTTTTACAGCTACTTCTACCTGAGTATTTCCATTTTGTATGCACTTTTTTTTACCATGTGTTCATGTGTTTATAGATCAGAGGATTTTTAATTCACACAAATATATGAGCTGAGATCTATACATGGTAAATAAATAACATATAATATAATACATATAGAATAGTTTTAAAGAAGACTTGAGTTAGATGTTTACATCACGCCATACTGACAGGTCCTTGCTCATGGTGGGAAGAAGAGCACAGTCTGTGTGACTGTTATCAGATACTTTGTTATGATTTGTTGCTATATAAATAAAACTGAATTGTGTTGAATGAAAAATGATGCATGCTAAATCACCCGACAGTTCAGTAGTGAGAGCTTCACCAGCTGCAGCATTAAAATTCTGTTTACATGTTAATGCATCGACACTTCTGCACGGTGAGCGCCACTTTTGATGCTTTATTTGAATAATAATAATAATATTTGAAGAATAATATTTTAAAAGCGGGATCTTGCATGGAGCTTGACTGTCAGGACTTTCACCGAGTTGAAGGAACTTGAGCTGTAGTTAAAATGTATTTTGCACTTGTGTTTTCTTCTAAGTCTGCAGCAGGGGAGATTACTTTACTTTGGATAACTTTAGATAAGTTCTGATCTGTCTGCCTCCAGGAGATGTTTCCAGTAGGATAATGTTATCTTTATGTTGTTTTATTATGGTGAGCTTTCAGCCTGAAACCAATCTGCAATCTGTGTCCTTGATATGTTGATTCTATATCATGATGATGATGAAACCAAATCATATTTCTGCTCCAGACTTCATTAAGTCGCATATGTCCTGCCACATGATACTGATGCCTCTAAACAGAGTAAAAACACACATCTACTCTGTGCCTGTAAATGCCCATAGGCCAGAAGGAGCAAAAAAAAAAAAAAAAAGTTTATTTGCACCATGCACCGACTGCCCCCCCCCCTCTCTCTCCTGATCTCCACTCTGTGTGTGCACGACTGTGCCTCGTGGAGATGAATCTGATCAATCAGATCAATCAACAGAGATTACTGTAATCCCAGAGGTCAGAGGGAGGGCACCGGGCCACTCAGAGTTCACACATCCCGCACAAGCTCCAGACAAATCTGTGCAGGAATGGCAAACATTTGGCCGCATGAAACTGAGATTTTTATATAAAGAGTCAAGAATTAGAGTTCAGTTTAGACTCACAGGAACAATAAGTGCAGCTTCTGTTTTATCACAGCTAATGCATTTAGATATTTAACCCTTTACATGAAGCAGAAATGCTGTTTAAGGGTATATTTTTAATAAATATCACACATAAGCATTTGTAGCATGTGTGATTATTACAATAAGTTGAAGGAAGCGCGCTGTGAGCCGTTTGAAAGCCGTCTCCGTGCGTAAAGTGGACGCAGACGCGCTGAAGGTTTATTATTTTTTCACTTGAGGGGTGATGCTGGAGAGAAAAATGAGTGAGGATGGAGGTGCTTTGTTGATATAAAACCTTTGGAAGGAGGAGCGGGAGAGAAAGTGGCGCAGGGTGGAGGTGAAATGTGCGCAGGAGTGTGACGGACACTCAGCTTTACGCAGCGTCCGTATTAACGGACAGACTGGTCTCATCTTTATGATCAAATATCAGTGACTGAAGTCCAGTCAGAATTTAAAATACATATTTATGAAAAAGCTTTTGTTCTCGACTCTCAGGTCATAAACTTGACTCAACTTTTGTTTACAGGCGGTTGCGCGCAAGATTTTTTTTTTCGTCATGTAGTCAAACTAAGAAATAATGTTGCGCGATACAGGCGCAAATTATCTGGTAAATACAGTAAATCATAGAGGACACATGAGCAAACATTTGCAAAAATAGATAAATACTTACTACTACTACTAATAATAATAAAAACTGCAAACCTGCAGAAACTTTTCGTTCAACCGAATGTCTAAAAAACTCAACTTCTGCAAAATTTCACTTATTTTTAATGAAATTTTGGTTATTTTAAAAATCTATAAATCATCATAGATACTTTAATGATTAGTAGTTACTAAGTGCTGCTAAAAACTGGTCTTGTTGCTGAATTCATATTTACTGGCAGTGAAGTCAGTAAAGTTTATATAAATGCTGATAAAAATATTTTGTTGCACACTTTCAAATAATAAATATACACATAACAAGAGATTAAATTAAATAAAGTAATATAAAGACGTTTAATTGGGCACATTTTAAAGTCTAAAGTTTAAAATTAAATACTAAATATATAAAAAAAAAAATTATCTGAGCATTAAAGGGACAAACTGTAAAATATGGTCGACTTAAATTAAACATTTAATAACTTTCTGTCCTTAACCGCCTGCAGAGCTCAAAGATGAACAATATTTATCACCGACACATGAACAAGATCATATTAATGCACATGAAGCCTGCTAACACCAATAGTACCACTATTAACAAGAATGAAAGCACTGTTTTGTAACTAAACATGTTTTTTCTCCTACTCTGCTCTGAAATATACTAAAATAAAAAATAATGAAAACACCCTCGGGAAGAGAAACATTCTTTGGATGTGCGTAAAAACCGAGCCGGAGTGAAAAAGGACCGAGTTAAACACGTTTCTTCATCTTTTCATACAAACTGATACATCCGCAGCTCCGCATCACTATCAGCCTCTTGTAAAATAAAAATATAAAAACAAAAAGAAGTTACAGACTCCTCTGGTCACAAAGCTCGATTCTCCTGAGGTCTGTTAGTTTCTGTTTCTTGACGCAGCAGCGTGGCTGTTTTGTCCGGATTCAGCTACAGGACGCAAACTGTCCCACAGGAGAGCAAAAGATCTCTGAACTCTGCAGACTGTCTTCAGACTTTCTTGTTTCAGTTTGTCCTGTTAATATCTTTATATATAAATCAAATAATCAAACTTTTAATATCAGATGTAAATTAAAAGGCGTAAAGTTTAGTGTGTTTGTGTTGGAGTCTATTTGTGACAGCAGTTTAAGATTGGTTATATAATTGCTGGAAATGTGCCAGATATTCAAATCGCTGCAGTCTTATTGTTGCAGATTGACAGGATGTAAATAAAGTTTTAATTCAAGAGTTTTTCTTCGTTATGAAGTATTAGAAGTTCAGCACGAGCTCACATACAACCCAATGCCTCCTAATGCCTCTAAATATTCATATTTATCTTTATAATGTTGAATTTCTACTTCCCATCACACAGACTGGTTAGTCTGCCTCTCCTGACAGCCAGCAGTGAAAAAAAAAGTTTATTTAACTGTTCTGAGTTTAAGAAAAGTTTGTTTTTTATCAGTGTTTGTGATTTATTGGTCAAAAAGCTTCTTATGAAAACCCTCAAAGATTTCTCTGAGTCACTGTGCAGTAATCATACTGGACGTCTAATAAAATTAAATTTGTTTTAAAAATTTACAAGGCAAACCTAAAACACACGTTTATGTGACCCTCCATGTGTCTTCAATGCAATTATTCATAGCAGATATTTGTTATTCAGAAAAATGTCCAACACGTTAATGTTTGAAGCTAATCAAAGACTTCATGCAGATAAATTCAAGCAGAACAAAAACACTTTTTGGGGGACTTCAAGGATTCATTAGGAGGTCAGTGAAAAGTTTTTAGCAAAAGAAAATATTATTTTTTTTATGCAAATCAGTCTCTAAAAGTATAAAACAGCAAAGGAATCCACTGAAAATCTAAAAATTAGAATATAACTCTTTAAAAATATCAATAAATCTGTGGCAAGCTAAAGATTTTGGGTGTAATTTCAAATATTCTTTTATTTTAAGTTCAATTTCTGACTTGCACATTAGCACATGCACACAAGGAAAAAGTTATTTGTTTGTACCTCAGTCAATAAAATGTCAACAGAAGTGTTATAGAGTCTTAAAACTACTTGGTGAGAGTCTATTGTCACACTCCTGAACCTGATTTTGGTCTCTTTACACACCAGTTTAGTTCAGTCTACAATATATAGCTCAATAAGCATGGGCAATATGTTTCCAATAAGTTAAAATGAAGTTAAAATTACTTTAAATGAATCGAAATCCCAGAAAAGACGTTCACATTCACCGGAAATCTTGATGTCAATATTTCAAAAAGGAAAATCGTGCGTCCAGAAATGTTTCTCAGTCTCCTCTGGAGCCTCATGAAAAGAGATTTAGTCACCAGTGCAGCGGCGTAGACTGCCACCAAGTGTTCCTGCGCTGAACTGACAGAAGGAGAAGTAGCAAAACTTAAACATACACACATTTTTTTTTTTTTATTGAATATATTTGACATTAAAAAATAAAAATCACACTCACAGGGAGCAAATATCAACAAATTAACTGCTACATTCTTCAAACAGTAACCTATTGAGCACTTCAGTTTCACACCGAGAAGAAACAAACCAGACTTTGACCTATACTACACGCAAGCAAACATCAAATCAGTCCATTTTAATTTGCACTACACCAACAGCTTGTGGTCGCTTTATGTGGAGGAGTTTCACACAGAATCGTTTCCTTTAAGGCTGATGTATTCGATCGGGGACAACAAAAACAAAAAGAGGAAATGTTACAGGGACGGTGCGGCCAGATCAGGGCACTTGCTCTGTAAGTACGAATGTAAATGAAGCAGTGCTGACAGAGTGATCGTGCCCGTCAGCTCTCTGATCTGCAGTCCTACTGTGATAAAATGATACACCTGTTCGGAGCAAGCAGATGGAAGAAGTGGGACACTGGAAAGACCTCAGACAAGCAGCTGTTCCAAAACTGGTTTGTCTGGTAGCTACAGTGTGTGAAACACCATCGAGTTGAATGAGAAACAGGATGGTACAATGAAAGGCACTTGTGTCGCATGTGTGTGTTCTGAAGGCGTTGTGAATCCAAGCGAAAGAAACAAATCCTTCCCAAACTCTTTCTTAAAAGAAGAAATCAAGCCAAAGTACGCTCATGCAAGGTTATTATGATTATTTCCTTGATTAGTAGATTGGTTAAAAATACTGAAAAGATATCCGTCACAAGTGTTTAAACGTCTTGGTTTGTCAGGTCAAAAGTCCAAAATTCTCAGAAATTATTACATTTACAAAGTTATAAAACAAAGACGTGCAGAAAATCCTCACATTTGCAAAGCTGGTGCCAGAGAACGTTTGATTTCAACTAATCTGTTATCAGAATAGATGCAGATTAAGTTATTTGTTTAACCGACCAATTGTTTCATCTGCATCCAGTACCCTTATTGGCTTTGTACAGTACACAGCACATGTGCTTCAGTCTTTATCTGTGAGAAGTGGGAAAACATAAGAACATGTCAAGATGTTTGCAGCTCGACAACGAAGAAGTTTGGTGGCAGAAAAATGTCTCAGAGATCCTAAAACTCAGATTTCGGTGTCAGTTCCTCGTTATAAAAAAGCGAAGCTCTTCTTTCTATATGCACTATTTGACACAAATGTTTAATAATCATACAGGGAGATCCATGACTGGAAAATAAAAGACCTCAACAGCTGGAAACATTATTACTTCTGCTGCAGCCACTCATACACCTATAGAAATATGTTCACACGTGTTGTTTGGGATTTCCTGGGAAGAAGAGCTTCAGTAGTAGTTGTCAGGACACGCTGAAGGGAGATTAGTGAGTTACAAGTCATGAAATAGTTGGATTTTTCCTTTAAATGCAGAAACGTGACCACACTGCGGCACTTCACACTGGAGGACTTAGATCAGCCTGCAGCGTCCCCTGGTGGTCAAACAGCGACATTACATGCACTGCAGCATTGCTAATCTTTCGTGCAGATTCCATTATTCCCTCTTTAAAAGGTCAGTTTTATAATCTACTTAAATAATAAAAGAGCCCTTGTTTACTCCATCACCTATAATAAATCCACGTTGGATACAGAACCGGAGCACAAGAGGCGGCGAAAAGGAGCTGAGGCTGGACTGACTCAAAGAGCGCTGCTGCCCTCTAGAGGTTCATTAAGGAAACCACAACTACACGGTGGATAGGGAGAGATGGTGGAGCTGCAGAAAGATGGAGCAAATGCACAAACTGTCTGTTCAGATGCTGTCAATCCAAAACCGAACACTTGAATCACACTGGAGCTTCAAACACTGTACACTTTCTTTTCTATTTGGGAGAATGGCTGCTGTGTGTGTGTGCTGTGTTTATTAAGTGTATGTCAGTAAGTATGTGTCTGTACTTCAGGGAGGAAAGAAAGCAGAAGCTTTAAGCTTTAGTCAAATCCCTGCCAGTCGCTCTGCTCGGAGTCGTACTCCAACTCGACGCCGATACAGCGAACTCCCTCCAGCAGCATCGGCGTACCGTGGTGACGATCTGTGACAAGTGACAAAGAGAGAAAGAGGGAAATAAATTACGTTGGTTCTGATGTTTCAAAGGCAAAGTGCATCTGCAGTTTTTATCTAGAAGCGTTAGTTCTGGTTTAACAGACTTCTGCACAAGCGAGCGGAGCTGTTCCCAGGATACAACCTGCACCTGCTGAGATGAAGCCACTCTATATTAAAACTTTGATTCCAGTCTAGTCCACCGTCTTTTAAACAGTTTTTAATATCTGTAACAAAGACCAGTAATCGGTCTGATACCTTGGCCTTTCTGCACTTGGAGGCAGAGTTGTAGCACTCCAAATAAATTGGTCTTGGTCTCAATTCTGGGCTCAAGGGGACTTTTTGAAGGTCTCCTTCTTGTCTAGGAATCAACCGCATTTTTACTACTACGGTACTTTATTTCCAGACCACACAGTGTCCAACAGAAAACACAGTAGTCTGTAAATTCTGTGATGTAACGCTAACTAAGATGGCTGGGACTGCACCTCACCCAAAGCAATGTGGAAAAATGTTAACTACATATGTAGGTCTTGGTCTCGACTAAGTCTTGCCCTGCCTTGGTCTTGACTCGGCCTCAATCCCTCAAAGTCTCGGTCATGATCTGGTCTCGGTTAAGGTGGTCTTGACTACAACACCCGTTTGGAGGGCTAGTGCTCAGATCAGTTAAATGAATGAGTGGAGAAATTTCTTTTAGCTGACAAACAGTTAAAGGCAAACAGCATGTGTCATGATAAAGGTCTCTGACGGTTACGAATGAACAAGATTTCTTTTAATGTAAAAAAAAGAGACTTGTTGCTGTGACATTGTGGGGCCACAAGTGTTCGTACAGAAAAGATCTGATTTCTTTGAATGCTTTTAAATGCATTTTGAAAGACCTGGAGACGATTCGTTGGTGTGTTGATGCTTAAATTGATGTTTTTCGATTCACTGCTTGTACATTTTTGTTTTTCTGGGATGTTTGGTGTTGTTAAACTGTTTGTTCTGTATCTGTTTCGATGGACGTGTTCTTAGTTGGTGCTGCTGCCTGTTTTGGCCAGGACTCCCTTGAAAAACAGGTTTGTAATCTCAGTTTTTCTTTCCTGGTTAAATAAATAATTAAAACCATGTTACTCTTTCAAGATAAAAGGTCACAGTCAAATATCAGTCCCAAACTTTGTGTACTTTGTGTGCTCTTTGTGTACAAAGAGCGGGAGAGAGAACTGACTGAGACGCTTTGTTTAAGGCAGCACTTCCCCCACAGACCCCCTCCTCTATGGAAGTATCCGCTTTCATGCAGTTTAAGACCCTCTCACGTGGGTCACAGGAACAACCCGCTCAGGCGTTTGCAGTCTCAAGCTGCAGAGCACAACACAAGAAATGATCAACAGAGTTAAAACTAAACACTCTGTACTGTCACCAAATGAGCAGCCTCTTTTCAGTGACTTGTGAACATTAGTTTTGGTAGATAATGCCTGTCCTCTGCATCTAAAGGAAACAACGAACACGTTTAAACGTGGGACATTTGACAGGGGAACAGTTTAAATCACAAGCATTCATTTTCCTAACTGCCCCTATCTTAGGCAACCCATCTGTGCGGGTCAAAATTCACAGTGTTCATGAAAGTACTGAATGTATGCATTGGTGGTTCAGTGGTAGAATTCTCGCCTGCCACGCGGGAGGCCCGGGTTCGATTCCCGGCCAATGCAACACACTTTTTTTTTTTTCCTCCGCTTGTCCAATGCATGCAAACAAAGAGGAATGACTGTGCAAACCTACGAGTGCTGCCAATATAAATAAAAGGTATATAATCATGATTAGAGCAACAAAAAAAAACATTTTCAGCATCGACTACTAAATGTTGAACTGTTTAATCTTTGAATCGTCATTAAATGTTGGAAACGCCCTTTACAAAACATACCAGAGCCCAAGAGGACGTCTTCAAATTGCTTGTCTTGTCCGACAAACAGTCCAAAAGCTGAATATATTTCATTGCAATGATTTAAAACATAGAAAAGCCACAAATTTGAGAAGCCGGGACTGGCAAAGATTAGTCACTGATCTAAACGCAGCACAGTGCAGTTCAGAGTAAGAGCAGATTCAGAGGCAGAGATTAATCCTTTGATCTGATCGTGATCCAGGCCTCAATTATACACAAACATGTGGACAGATGTTCAGGTCGTGCTTTGTGAGTAAAAATAAACACTCAACACAACCATCAGTCATCGTTAAACACGTACGATACACGTACACAGAGCACAGACGACTTGTGCTATATTTACGAATGTCAACATGCACGGCCACTTGACTTAAATCTCCATCTGCCGACACAAACGTCTGATTCAGTCTCACCAACAATGACAATTAGAGGCTCTTCTCTGCCTCAGGGGGCTTTACAACAGCAGAGATCAGAACAACAATGCACAGTATACGTTCTAGAGATTTTAAAATTAAAGTCTTATTATGTGAGAATATTTAGAAAACTTCAGGGTTCTTACACCGTCTTAAACATCAAATTCTCCAGGCCCATTTCCCTCAGATTCAAGGCATAAAGGTTAATTACTGTTACTTGGACAAAATATGTAATTTCAAGAACTTTGAATGAGCCATGTCTACGTTTAAAAACTTACAAGGACTTTATTTCCCCCCTCAAATTCATAAAATCTACAAAATGACCATGAAACGTTGGTAGACCAAATTTCTCTTCCTATTTTTAAGGACTGTTGGTGACTCTGAACCTGAGCACATAGTCACCAGCAGGTGGCAGCAGAACACACGCGAAAAAAAGTGCAAGCTCTCACTTTAAATCTAAAAGAGGCAGAAATTACAGACTCCAGGATATTATGTGTCAGTATTAGTGAAGCTAACAGGCTTCAAATGCTGATTTTAAAAAAACAGTTAGTCAATTATTTCATTAGCCAGTTGACACAAAACATATTGGCTGCTGTTTTAATAATTTTAATCGTCCCAGCTTCTCTTTTATCTTCAGGTTTTGGACTGTTGTTGTCGGACAGAAAAAAGCATTTTAAACACATCACTTTTGGCATTTCATAAACCAAATGATTAACGGAGAGTAACCAATCATGCATGAAAGTAACTGTTCAACGTGGACTTTCTATGAAGATTAAAGAGGAAGTGAAATGTTAATGTTTAGCAGCAAAAAATAGTTTTGAAAGGCTGAAATGTGACTTCATGTTGTCATAGTCTCTTATAAAGATTTTGTGCTTAGACAGAGTGTCTTAGGTCTATGATCTTATCCTTTAGTGGCTTAAAGTCCTACATAAACTAATCAGTGTAACCTTTGCAGTCATTAAAACATGGGTAACCCCAAAATGTTTTTTTCTAATAGGAAGTCCTCTGAAGAAAGAATAAGCAGAGTGAGGTATGGATCATCAGTTTCATCAGGATTTAACACAATTTTTAACCATGTTGTTCAAAAATCTGCAAAAGAAAATATGAATTAACGCATTTCCAATTAGGAGTTGGCTAAATTGAGTTAGTGGCTGTCATTCTCCAGTCAGGCACCATTAAACCATCGCAGAAGAAGAGAGCATGACAAGATGGCGTAATTAAAAGAGCATCAGTCAAAACAACGTGGAAATTATGATGGAAATGTGGCATTTATGTTTGTTACAGTCACCCACTGATCTGATGTTCTCATCTGCTGCTATTTTTTTAATCTCTCCAGTGGATACATTTTGTTTTTATATGCTAAGATTCAAACATTTCTGCGATATTTAACCTTTTCTTTTAAATTTCCAGTGTTAAACTTCCACTTTCAGCTCCCCGACATTCAAAAAAAGGTGATGAAAGGTTGTCTACAGAGTGTTGCAATGTGAGCTGCACAGTATATACATGTGCAGAAAAATGAGATTACTATCACCTATATTGGTTAGGTAACCTCACCCATGACTCTGGCGTGAACTTTGACTTTAACGCAGGCGTCCTCGACGGTCTCGCTCAGCAGCAGCACCTCCTCACACAGCACTCCCTCATGCTGGGCCATGTACTCGCACGTCACCTTCAGACCTCCTGTGAAAAACACAGAGAGAGAAAAATACAAAGAAAAAAAGAGAGATTGGATTTCTCCTTTTGCCAAACACACACATGAACGCTCTTTGTTTGTCTCCCTGCGTGAGACTGTGTTTTGAATATATGGATCAGACCGATACTAGACAGAAGATTGTGCAGTCAAGAGAACAAAATGCCAACAGGATGGAAAAATATACAGTCACAGATATATTAAACGCCTGCTGCTGTGAACATCAGACACGTACGTGGTGCCAGACGCAGTGAAATATAAAGGGTGTTACAGTAAGCTGCAATTAAAGGTCAGTAACCTGCTTCAGTTACAGGCAGGCGTCCAAGAGAGGATCACCTTTACCCCAAATTAGCAGGTTTGGTGGTGAGACACACACAGTAGAGTGTGCAGGTGCCAGGTGTTTGGGAGGTTTTCCACCTATAACAGCGCAACGACTGACAGGAATTCAAGACAAACACAGGAAAGTGTTTGAAAGTCAGTTTCTGTTTTTATGATTCCTCAGAGATGGATTGCAGAGCTAACACTATCTGGACTGTCTGTGACTGTAATCCTCGGCCATCTGGTACTGTGGTGCAGCCTGAAACAATGCCGCATTTCACTCAGGTTCTGCTTGAAACGAAAACATGATCCACACACATGATAAACTTGGGGGGGGGTTTTCAGTAGGAAGTGAAGCTGCATTCTCAAAAGATCGGTCTGTGAGGGAGTTGATTCAAATGCAGCACACTGGTAAAATAATATTGCTGTGTCATTTACATTTTGGCTTGAGCGCACCAGGCGTGGGAGGTCTGAATTTGTTAGTCCAACAAATTATTTTAAAGATTAGTGAGTGATTTTCTGACTTTTTTTGTGCCCTGGATTTTGACTCTCAGGCAATGCACGCTGATTTCTTGCTGGAAGTTCTTGTTGGAGTTGTTTGCAGCCTGATAATTGATGCATTGTTGATAAATGACTATCAGCAGGCTTAAAACAAAATATTACAGAAAATGTTTATTTAATGACTTTCCAGCTATCTCTGTTTATTTTCATTCTAAATGTTGCAGTATTTTGATGGTATAGTACATTTCTAAAATGATTTACTTAATTGAAAAATTCAGAGATTCCTCCAAGCACCACCACAGGAAGGTTGCGTACCACAGTTTGAGAACCAGCGTGCTAAATGATTGTGCTAATCAAGCATTACAAACAGAAAAATTCCTTGTTTTCGAAGCTTCTCTTAGATGCACCCCCTGCCGTGTTTATTCATGTTTTGCTTTTTCCCCTTCACTCATGATCTCTTACCCTCTGGCGCTGATGAGATATCAGTGATCCGAAGGTGTGGACTGGGTACCGGTGCTGGACAAACATCCTTCCCCAGACCTGGGACCTCGGGCAAGGTGAACACTATTTCGTACCGGTGCTGCGTCTTTAGGAAGCCAACCTGCGGTGAGAAAGATATATATATATATATTTAGAGAGCTGGAAGAGTCAGGTAAAGGTTTAGCGATTAGGAGGAAAAACAATGGCTGTCTTGCACAAACTTCGGACTAATCCGTCTGTAACATAAGGAGAGAGGAGTGGGTCGAGAGGAAAATAATGGAGAGGGGGATTTGCACTGAGAGAAACAGGCTTTGGCTCGGCCTCACGCTGCATAGTGTAAGTCCATTACAGCTCAATAAATAAAGGATTATTTTATGAGTAACATGGATAAGTAATTCTCACAAGCACTACACCGTCAGGCCGAGTTTTCCTTGAGGGAGTCCTCTAATTGAAATCATTAGTTATCGCTCTGCTGATTTTAATCCCCCCTCACCTCTGCCAGATTGGTAATTTTAGCCTGACAGGAAATAAAACTAAATCACCTTCCTGGATTTCATTCAACTCCAAAATCTTCCAATAATACTAATCCCACATGAGGAGATTTGTTAGTAATTCAAGAGTTTAATCTTATTCACACATCACTCTGGAGGCTGTAGTAGAGAATCTCCTAGTGCTTGACCGCCAAAACATGGAGGCCAAAACATGGAGGCCAACGTGGAGGCCAACATGGAAACCTGGAGACCAACGTGGAGACCAACGTGGAGGCCAACGTGGAAACCTGGAGACCAACGTGGAGACCAACGTGGAGACCAACGTGGAGGCCAACGTGGAGGCCAACATGGAGGCCAACATGGAGGCCAACATGGAGGCCAACGTGGAGGCCAACATGGAGGCCAAAAAGGAGACCAACATTGGAGACTAACATTGGAGGCCAACGTGGAGGCAACGTGGACCCCTGAAGGAAGGACGAAATTTAAAGTTTGTAAAGAGCAAAAATAAAAATAAGCAGTTGTCATGGGTTATCTGTGTGGTAGCTAAGGATATCCCTGATGAACGACTGCGCTATTAATGAAACAAAAATTTAACAATTAATTAATTAATTGAAGCTGCTGCATTCAGCATAATTCGCACTTCTTCAGTTCATATGACCAAAAGAGAAAAGGGGAGTGATATGGCAGTATCAGCCTCGTTTATAGCAAAGAGAAAAATTCATGAGGGAATCATCGGAGAGAGGAGTGTGGAAAGGCCCCACAGAGGAGACAGGTAGAGAGAGAGACAACATGAGAGAGACTGCAGGGAAGTGCAGGCAAGGAGAGATAAAGCCTAAAGCCCCTCCAGCTAGAGCTACAAACAGCAGCTTCAGCCCCACATGACCTCTAGTTAAAGCGATGAGCAGAGCAGAGCCTGCAAACAGCATTAAGTGAGAAAAGAGAGAGGGAACCCTGAAAGAGCACTGCAGAGGAAAACAATAATCATTCTGCGAGCGTAGCCGCACACATCCAGAGATTGTGAATCATTTAGTTTGAGTTTCATGCTGCAGATCTGGACAAGAAGAGGTGAAATGTGACATGTGTCAGTGACCAAAAAGTGACACTTCAGCTTGTGAGTGATTCAAAGTATTTCTGTTTCATGAGTCTAATGAATGTACACTCCACTGAGTGATAGCAGTAACATGTCATTTCTAAAATATTTTTAGATGGACACACCCGGAGAAACAACGACTCAGCGTTCATCCAAAACAATGCTGCATTTCTTTCCCCCAACTTGAAGGGGAATGCCACAAATTTTATGAGCGTGTCTCTTACTTGAGTTTTATTTGTAATCAGGGTTAGCGTGGTCATGAGCTTTGGGTAATGACCGAAAGAATGAGATTGTGGATACAAGCGGCCGAAATGAGCTCCCTCCGCCAGGTGGCCGGGCTCAGCCTTAGAGATTGGGTGAGGAGCTCAGACATCTGGAGGAAGCTTGGAGTAGAGCCACTGCTCCTTCGTGTCAAAAGGAGCTGGCTGAGGTGGTTCGAGCATCTCATTAGGATGATGGGTACCTTCTTTTGGAGGAGACCCCAGGGCTGACCCAGAACATAGCCCATCTAGCCTGGGAATGCCTTAGGATCCCCCGGGTGTGTTACTGGGGAGAGGGACCTGACCCCGGATAAACAGAAGAAAATAGATGGATGGAAACAGTAACATAACTTTTATTAAGTTTTGGCCACTGGGGGGCAGCAAAAACAAGCTGTAACCACAATACTGACATATTACCAGTTGAAGTTTTGGTAGGGAACTACTTACACATTAAGAAGACAGAGCAATATTAGCATCTATTTGGAGCCTTTAACTGGATGGAAGTCCAATATTTAGGGAGTGTGAATATTGGACTTATTCTTGGACTTATCCTGTTTTGGTCTCCACCAACCTCTGAGCAAAATATCTGGTTATTTAGCTTCTAAATGCTCCATTGTGTTCACCAGCTAGTCACTGACTTTGTCCATCTGTCATTTGGTGCTAGGCAGGTAGTGTGCAGTGGGTTTATTAGTTGCATGCCAAGAAACAAGCAGTGAGACTGAACCAAAATGGTAAAGTTGCAGGCCAGAATATTAAAACAATCAACGGAAAAATGATCAAATGTTCAGTAAGGCTCAGGTCAGGTGATAATTCTCAGTAGGTTTGTCACTATGAGCCTGACCTTCACATTACCCAGTTATTTGATCCATTATTTATATAAAAACTACAGATCAGTGTTGCTTTACCCTAAAGATAAATATCAGTGCCGCCTCTTCAATTTCCCATCTCTTATTTAAAAGCAATGTTTCCTGTATCCTGCAACCACGCATCCTTGCAGTCATTTATAGTTACAATTATAGTTCATGTGCATGTCAACCCACTGAAAAAAAGTTCCTCAACATGAACATAATATGAAAGTTTGCTGGGCTGTAATGTGTCGAACAAATAATTGGAGCCAAAAATGTGTCATCAGCAAAAACACCTCTTCAGATGATCTCTGTAGCACTGACAGCTGCTCATTTCCATACCCTCCTGCGCAATCTTAATAAGAAACGAGAATACAGACACTGAAAAATTAACGGGAATTATCCGTTGTTCCTACATGACCCCGCCTGCCGCATAAAGGCTTTGTGAAATTCAAATAACCTTCATCAAAACTGTTATTCATACAGCTGTTGTATGCATACCGCTTCCATCCCACATACTCCCACCTCATCTTCGGTCGGTCTGCAAGGATCGCCTAACCCCCCCCCCCAGCCATTTCCATAGCAACACCAACCCCCCACCTCAGCTCCACGATGAGCCACGACGCTGATGCTGACAGTACTCTGTGCCCACTCTCAAGCATGTTTAAAGAGCTTTGAGAAGCACGCACACACACTCACACACAGGCTGCTCTGTTACTGTGAACAACCAAGTTTGTAGTTCATGTACATGCAAGCGCACAGCTTTCAAGCAAATTGATTTGGCTGTGAATTAGTTTCAAGGCTTGGAAAGGCTTAGTTACAGTGAGGGTGTACAGAACTTTCATTTGGGATTGTGGTGAGAAGTAGCAGAAGAAGAGAGGCTGACCTGAAAGCCTTCTGAATGTGTTTGGTGTCTATTAAAGCAGATATACCATCCAGGTTTAATGCACTTCAACTTCAAAAGTCATATTTACATTTAAATTTGTCATAAATTCACACTAAATTCAAAGCAGGAATGGAGAGAAAATGAGAACAAAAAGAGCTTAAATCACTCTGTAATATTGATATAAACAATTCTAGGACATTCACTACCTGCAGGCAGGAAGTCTTTTAAAATGCCACTCCAAAAACATGAGCTACTTGAGATGCACTTGACTTTGTGTGCCAGCAACTCGAACGGGAACAAATTCACGACTTGTTAGATAAGTCATGTGGTCGGCTGTTTGGCTGAGTGCACGTCTTTTCTCAAACATTTAAATAAGTGCTTGTGAATTGCTTTGACATTAGGAGCTATTGTTCATCGGTAGACAATGATTTCATTGTTCACACTCTTTCATGTCCTCATCCAACATCTAAAAACTAGACTGCAGCCACCTAACATCGGCATCAGCTAACATGCTCACTGGTAACATGCTGATGTTTAATAAGGTTTGCCACGGTTACAATATTAGTTTAGAGTATTAACATGCTGATTTTTGAAAATTAGCCCTGAGGCTGACGGGAATATCATCAGGAAATGGAAGAATTTGGCCTTGATGATGGTGCTAGACGGAAAGTTGAGGGATTACCAAAGTTGTTATAACTCCATGAATGTCTATACCACTTTCATGGCAAACCATCCAATAGTTAAACATTTCACTCAGTCAAAACCATAAATGTGAACATCCTGGTGACAATATGGATATTGGGAAGGCTGCAAGGTGTGGGCCTCACCCAACCAAATTGGCGAATATTAGCTCCCTAAGAAGGCTAAATAATGTCTGGTCTTGGTCTTGTCTTGGTCTCAATACACTCTGGTCTTGGTCTCAGTTTAGGTGTTCTTGACTACAACACTGGCATTTTTTGTCCGGACCTAAATCAGTTTAAAGTTTCACTCCATGCCCCATCTTTAGTGTCTCTATTCTGGCTACCCAGAACCATTGCACTAGAGGGGATCAAAGTCAGCAGGATTCATCCTCTGGGAACCATGAATGTCTGTACCAAATCCATGGCAATCAATCCAATAGTTGTTGGGTTCTGTCTGGATTAAAATGGGTGACTGCTGTGACAAAAACTGAATCACAAATTTAAAATCTCTTCAGGTCCAACTGACTGCCCTGAAGTTTTCCAACTGTTGCCATGGCAGCCAGTTACAATATCTCTGAAAACCTCTCTTTGTTTTTAGTTTTAGTTTTTTCCAACACCAATCTCCATCAGTTTTGTGTGCAAACATAGACCTGCAACTATATAGATTAGTTATATCGAGTTAGGGTTAGTCGTAGTAGGTTTTCTTATCCACCTTGTATATTGTGAGCCGCTGTAACAAGTGAATTGTGCCGGTGTGGGGTACAATAAAGTTTATCTTGTCTTATCTTAAGTCTTAAAAGACAGGGTGGGACTGCAAAACTCGACACGCAATTTTCGTGCCATAGGTTCAAATCCAGTCATGAATCTTTGCTGCAAAGTGTCCCCTCATGTTTCTTAGTACATTTTAAATCCTGAATGGTGCACACTTTACAACAATACTAATTCAAAGAGAGAAAGTCACAAAAGACTACTACTAGAGAAAGTAATCTCTCATGTCTTAATTGCGCAATTAAACACAGAACATGTTTTATCTATGCAACACCACATTAGTAAAGTTAATAGTCACTCATTGTGAAATTTAAGACACAGTCACAGACAAGTTCTTCCACAGGAAGTTTGAAAAAGTTTCAAAACGTTTTCTGTTGCCGCTGCTTGGCTCTCGATTTGATCACTTCCAGAGTGTAAGAGCTGACAGCAGCGAACAGATGAGAAGTCTGATATCATTGTTCAGCGCCAACAGAGGAGATTAACGGTGATGAGAAAAGACTTTAATCTTTTCCTGGATGTTTCGCAGATAAAAGCCTATCAATGCTTGTACAACCCGAGGGGACTGCTCCACCAGATCAAACGGTTACCTTCTAATATTATATCCGCCCGCTTGAAAAACATGGCGCCCAGGGAAGTTGAGCCCCTAATTATGGTCAATTACAAGACTTTCAGAGCCAGTGGGTGTGGGTTTTTCCAGGAAAACTGAACCTATCAAAAGGTGTGGTCGGTTATTCTGGAGAAAGATAGCTGACTGTTGAGTCTCACTCTCAGGCTTTAGGTTATGGTAAATGGAAAACAGAGTGCCTCGGAGTGAGTCAGACAACAACCCAAAGTGACCTGGGAATGAAACACAGCAATCTTTAGTAGATTAGTATTGTAGCTTGGTTTGGCCTGATCAACTACCATTAGATTCATTTTAAGATGATGAACTTTAATCAACCTTTAAGCTGTAGACTTGTCTTGACTTGACTTCCTTCCATTTGCTTATATATTTTATAGCATGTGAGGTGTTTAATTGTAAACATTATTACTACTTATTAATTAATTTGGAATTAAGTTATCTGCTGTACAGTACATGGTGTCCATGAAGCAGACTGAGAATAATATCTGCAGGCTGGGCAGAAAACTCATGCAGCATGTGACAATGGCAGATCATCATCTTGTACAATGTGCCTCCACACATTTCAGTTATTTCATAACAACTCCTTGAAGCTAAGATTCATATAAGATCATCATGTGATTGCAACATTTGCAAGTACAGCAACGCATTTCTTGTTTTACCAGATTAACATTGTAGTTTTAGAGTTCACCATAGATTAGGGACCATCAATAACAGCTAAAATATTTATATTGACAAGTAGATAAACTAAATTTGAACTAACTTTATCATTATTATTTGACTAATATCTCAGTTCCACTCCAAATATGACCCTAACTTTGGTAATATCTTGACTTGACATGTTAGCACAATTGCTTCTAGATTAAAGCAGCGGTGGTCAATAAACTTAACCTCATACTGTGACCATCATTCTTGGGTTGATCAATTTTATTAGCTGCGTGATCGCATCACACAGCTGACGGGAACAGAGAATAAACGGGGTATAAAATTATCTCGACCGCCATCTGTCAGTCAGAAACATTAAGCCCTTCCTGTTCGTAGCATGTTACAGTGGGCTGATGGTAAGATGTGACTGTGCTGTGATGAAAGATAACACTGATGGTAAGAGGGTGGAGCAAGGTCACGAGAGACCTGAATTTCAAACATGTAAATGTGGAATATAAGAAGCTCAACTAATAGAAAAGGAAGGTTTGGGGAAAATGGAAACAAATCTCTCTCATCCACTGTGGCTATCGAGTGTCAGGCAAACACACCTTGACCATGAAGTTTCCGTCATCCTCCGGAGTCACCATGACGACGGAGTCATGCAGCTTTTCGTCGAAGTGAACATGTGATGGGGCTCCGGCAGCGGGGGGTTCCTCTGAGAAGCGCACGCCTCCCGTCTTTGCACAACCTGAGTGAGAGAGAAGAGAGAGGAGACGCTGCAGGTTAGACATGTAGGCAAACACTCGCACTGGATCCATTTAAAGGGGCGGGGGGAGAAACAATAAACGTGGTAGCGCTGGTCTTCTTCTTTCAGTCACTTAAAGTGAGTGGACTGTGCAGCAAAGCACTTTACAAAAGCAATCACTCAAACCTGCTCTGAACGTCTGAATGCTCGGGAGAAAGGAGAGGTCGAAAGGCAAAGAGAGAAAGCAAACATGAGAGCATGAGAAAATAAAACTGAAGAGGGGAAAAGAAGAAAGAAGAAAGAGTAGACGATTTGGAGTGAAATGTTGTCGGAACTTCAGCTGGCTCTGGTTAAAATCAACAAAAGACAAACAGAAAGCTTGTTGAACTAATAGTAGTAATGCGATACAGTATTAATCCGTGCATAACATCCTGTAAGATCAGAGGTCAAGTCAGTCATCAGGATAACAACAGCTCTTCAGCACAGAGTTAGTCAATATGGAAGAAATATCCCAGAAACTAGAAAATGTTCTTTAAATTGGATATATTTTTGACACACTATGTATCCTCCTCTGCCAGTATGATGGAGTGTCATCACTTACATCTGTTTATTTTGCTTTGCAACTGCTGGTATGAATATTTCCAAACAGGAGTACTGGCACCAAATACAGGCTATCGAGTTTGAACCCTAGTTTTGAATCATACATTTATAAACTACTGACAAATACAATGCGCCATCAAACTTCCAATTTCAACGAAATTGTATTACAAAGTCGTCTATGCTCGTCTCCATGGAGCTCAGTGTCAAAATAAAGAAGTTAAAGAGGTTTAGGCTTACAACAGATTATTTCCCATTAGGTTTTAGTGCTCTCCTATAACACCAAGACACACTGAGATTTATTGTTTTCCTGCTGAGGCATTTATTCCCAGTGTGAAAGAATGGAAACTTGTTCTCAAAACAAACCCTGTTCTCTGAAAATAAAGAAGCAACAATAATTCTCTGTGACAATAAACAATTTGTCAGGATTTCTTGCTCGAAAGGGCTTTGAGTCTGATCATAGAGCATCGAATTCCCGGACCTTAAAGGAGAGTAGCACATGTGCTTAAGATAAACAACATTAGTTTGATAAACAAGCACAAATAATATGTTGTCCTCCTCTGCTATATTTAAACAACCCTTTAAATTATTAAATATTCTATTAATAGAAGGTTGTCCTTTCAAGAGCCGCTGGGACGCATCCATCGCTTAAATCTGACCATTTCCCAGAAACTCTCTCAGAAAATGGCTGCTGCAGGGTGTGTTTGTGTGCAAATTTGACTATGAGGTCACCATATGCAGCATCACTCTATCTATTTCCCACACTCGTGTGTCTTATTACCATCTTTCCAATTATTCTCGATCTATTCAAAAACTTCAAAGGTGCTTTAATCAGCGCTATGACTGCCGTGCTTGAGCTTTGTTTTGCAGCCAAAATCACTGACTGCCAATTTTATCAAGTGCTATGTGACAACAAGGCAGAGAAGCGTGTTTATAGCTCATTTTGAGCACCTAATCACCTTCTCATATAAAAATACACCCAACTCTGGAAGTAGGACTTTTGGCATTACTTCTCCGGCTTAGGTGTATTTATATCCAGACTCACAGGGTGTCAACAACCTGAATCTAGATACCTGTTCAACAACACACGAGGTGCTGTTGTTGAACAGGTATCTAGATTCAACATTATTAATTCAGGAGGATAGATGTTGGCTTAATTAACACTGGCTACAAAACCAGACTGGTGCACAGCAGTCAGGCTGCAGATGGAAGATTTTAAATCTTCTCATTTAAAGCAACATTAAGCTGCATTTCTAACATGAAATATAAGCTGACGCTTTACAGCAACTATTTCACTGATTTTTGTAAAACTGGATCAAATTTATGGAGAAAATGTTTTCCCCTCTGATGATAAAGTAAACTGCTGCGAACTGTGGCTGCTGTTAGCTCAGTTTGTTAGCCAGGCCACTGTGTTTTAGGCCACTGGGAAGAGGAGGTTTACAGACCCAGGGTGGGGTGAGAATGCAGACCAAGAGCGATGCCGAAATGGGCACCAGAACTGGAGCCGGGAGAGTGTGCAACAAGGCAGAGCATGGCAGAGAAAAAGAGGCCGAATGATGACTGGATTAAACCATGGCGAAGATACACCCAAACTTAATTACTTTAAATATACACTGACTTACGAGGCAAAACTAACAAAATATTGCTGAGTTTGTGCTTTTGTCATTACTTTCCTCACTGGTTTGAAGAAGACAGGGCTCAGTTGGAAAAGGGTGATGTCAACTTTAAACTTTAAAAAGTTATTCTTGCCAACCTGACAGCTGGTGAGATTTCATTCTTTTGTATCCTTTTCCAGAAAGATTTTAGTTGGACTATGCCTCCCCAGGCAGAGGCATTTCCTTCCCCTTCATATCTGGACCAGAAACATTCTTTGAAGTCAAACACAACATTTTTGTCAAAAGAGAATAATTTGGCTTCGACAAATCAACATTAGGTGAAACTGGTGCAATCTAACTGAGCAGAGCCTGGTAATAATGTAACATTTATCTTGAAGATCAAATGATAAAATAATTAACCATATAATTGATTTATTACTCCAAAACTGCAGCACTGTTTGAACTTGAACATTGAATTACAAATCACTGGAACAATCCTCCCTTACTGTGACTTCAATGAGGGAATAAAAGGATATGAAAGGATGTAAAACTGTTCAAATTATATTTATGTTGATCATACATCAATGTTTGAAGGTTTCTACAGTGTTTCTCTGATAATACAGAAAATACAGCATTGTAGGTTGACCCCACTCAGCTCTGGCCAGTTTATTCCCGATAAGAAGATTATTTATTGTTGACTGTTGGTGAATCCTGAACTGAACTGGTTCAAAAACTAGAGCTAATTTGGTGGAAAGGGAGTATTCCTGATCTGTATTTCACCTCCACTTACTATCTTGCTATCACATTGTAGCTCGTAACTAATCATGGATGTATGCATGAGCGACACGTGACGATGAAGCTGATATGCAAAACTTAGTTTTATAGCCATCTCATATTCATTCAACAATCTTGCAGTATTTTTGTAATATTTGTTCATTCATTTATTCCATTTACATTTAAATATATTTTAGAGATTGAAGGTCATGTACCACAAGTGGTACACGTACAATAGTTTGAGTACCAGCGCCCTAATGCATGTAATTGAGTCCATATGCTCAGTTATCTCCTTGCATGAAGCACAGTCCAATGCTGTCCTACTTGGGCCCAGTTCCATTAAACTTTCATACAGACTCATATTAGAGATTAGAAATCCTTGCTATCAGCAATCTGGGTCACAATAATGAGTTCAGGAGTTGCATAATGTTCCATATGTTCAGGATCACTGTGTTGAAATAGAAAGTGGAAAACGAGGGGTGGGAGTTGTGTTATATTAAAATGCTGTTTAATATCTACAAAAAAAACTCAAAGATAGCGCAGGACATCTTGTATTAGCAATATCCTGTAGTGGAATATCTGATCAAAGAGAGGTAAACTGACCAAAACACACTTTATGTCTTATTCCTGTGAACCAAGACAGTGCAATTTCCGACATTTTCAGCATGAAGGATAACAAGAGTCAGGGTAGGTTAATATCTGGAAATTAGTTTTCTTATCTGGCTATCTGCCTTCATGAAAAATTCATATATTAAAATGAAAATTAATGTGTCCTTTCCGAATCAATTTCGACAATTTTGAAAAGTGATCTACTGCTTACAAAAGATACCAACATGTTTAAAACTCATGTATCTGATGTCACTGAACATTTAGTCTTGTAGTGGAGATTGTTTTACTCAAATTAAGACATGATGGAAGGACGCCATAAAAATCTAGTTGTAAATTGGTGGTAGTGTTGGCACTACTAAGTTGTCTTTGAGAACATTATTAAATAAACATACAAATATAGTGGGGAAACAAGGAGGCAAAAGGTTAAAGTAATGACCAATAATCTAGTAACTGATTTAATTTTCTTATTCAAAGAAAATATGCCAAACATTCTCTTCATCTTCTGAATTTGCTACTTTTCTCTGTTTTATATTGCTGTAAAATCTTGTTCAACTGTTGGTTGGATAAAACAAGCCATGTAGACTGAAGGATTAAATGACTTATCAAGAATCTAATAAAGAGATTCATCTATAATGAAATTTCCTCCTGGAACTTTGCCTTCAGTGAACCTGACGTCGGACATGTAGCGCAATTCATGATGAATGGCGCCATGAAAATGAAAGTGGTATCCACAAAATGAAATTCTGTAGCAGCTCAAAGTGGATGACATCTGACTCCTGGACTATCAGATGCTGGGTTATAGTGAAAGGTTAAGATTATATTTAAGACAAAGGTGATAAAGATGAACATTATTAAATGTATACACCAACATGTAGCCTGTTACGTTTATGTAACCTCTTCCTGGTTTTCCTTTGTGGCCGGCTGTGAGACAGTACACCAAACATCTCTTGGATTGTATTCAACATCACACACCAGTGAAAGTATTATTCAGTAGGGTGTATTTAGAAGAAGAAAGACTTCTGATAACTGGATCACGACACCTAATCTGTAAATTCTTCATCAAATCACATGACGGGATATTTAAGGTCACTACTCTCGCTATAAGAGGCTTTATGCCTGAAGCTTAGAAGTTCATACAATAGGGCTCCATGACTGTAATTACATTCACACACTTAATAATGGTAGGCTTTCATGCAAGGTTAAAATGGTACATTATACGCTTGAAGAATATATAAAGAGAAGAGGCTTTATTTTCAGTGAGACTGACTGAACTTTCTCTCCAAAGTGAGACATTTTCCATTCAAGAAATGTGGCAACTATTAAGGCAAACCATCAGTGGCATGCTGATGATGTTACGTGTGTGTGTTCAGAGAGCAAGCATTGCAATCAAACATCGACTGTTGAATCTCTAATTCTACTAATTTCAGAAAATAGACAGCAAGATTAACTCAGAAACAATTTCTAAGTACTGCACTGACATGTTCTTTCACTGTGGATACAACATTTCAGTGTAATTTCACTATTACAAGTGGTAATTGTTTCAAAGCTGTTTTGGCAGTTACATTTTCTCAGCCACTCTCTATGTCCTTAGTTATTAACTTTCAAACAGATGTTAATTTTAATACTGCAGCTGAATTTAATTACCCTGTTTTGTGGCTATTCTCTTCATAATGTCTTTTTTATTCTTGGTGTGGAGTAGCAAAGCAGGAGCCGCCGGTTGCAGATTAATTCTCATTATAAACTCCCTTCTTCTCCCTTCTGATGCGGTCAATGTTCCTCAACAAAGAAATGTCAGAGTTTGAATTGTTTCTACTTCATTTGTGAGAAACGATGTTTGTTTTTCAGTACGAGGCACAAATCATAATGTCAAAAGGCCCCATAAATGCTAATATTCATGAAAACTATAAAAAGAGAAAAAGAAAGAGTATAATTAAGTTTAGCTGAGTTTGTAACTCAGTGACTGGATGTGTCAGAACCTTTTATGCACACAGACTTGTACTTTTGACTTTTGTATAATGATTAAATCCTGAGTCATCTTACACTGTCTTCAGAAAATGAACAGATGTAGTAAATCCAAAACAACTCCTCCAGCCTCACAATTCTAAGCAGTAGTAGCACCATTGTTTAAGTTTGTCATTCACCAAGCTGCGTTCTGCAGTGAGAACTACGGCTCTATACTTAACCTGTCATGTCCGCGGGCATACTGTCAGCACAGCCTCATTAAAAGACTCAACGCCTCAAGTCAGAGCAATGGATACGATCCTTGTTTACAACATAAGCTAGACCATTCAGAACTGTACAATGTTAATGAACTATTGCACAATGTGTGAGAAATCAACCGTGTGACACCTGAAAGGCAAACAAGTCATTTAACTCCAGTGTTTACGGTGTGTGCAATATCACCCATCCCAGATGGGGCCCTCTATTCACTACATGTCCCATCTTTAGTCTCATCACTATGGTTATGAATACACGGGGCAGCTGGTGGCTACCTTATTTGTACAGGAAAAACATCTCCGTCACCGCACCACACTTTATTTTTTTACTCTTTCAGCTCTGACGTTTGTCTTTTCGCTTTATATTCCGTGCGTTTGCGTGTACAAGCAGCATCAAAACAGCAGTGGACCTCAGGGCCAAGCCCTCGTGTCAGGCTCATTATCACAATACTGAGATTCCCGATGGGTCGGATAATCTCAGATGAAGCTAGAGCACAGACACACACTTACTCTCTCGGTAGCAGCAGCAGCAGCAGCCCCATAACTGCACAGATGCATCTAAACACACAAATGAATATACGTGCATGCACCCACACGCACCTCCCACTAAACTGGCTTATTTCAGATTAATCTCTGTCTACCTCTGTCCCTCCACTAATCTGTCTGTTAGTATATCCGCCTCACTCTGCTGAATATTAGTGTTCTTGTCTGAGTTCTTCTGTTTTACCAAGCTGTCGGGACGCTCCAAATAAAAGCAACATCTGAATTGTGCACCACATTTGTTTTCCATAAATGCAGCTGGAGTTGTTCACTCCACCCTAATACACCATCGCCTGCAACTGATCAATCATGTCACGTGACTGTTTTTTTTCCCTAACGTGTTGTCTAGGTTTCTTTCCTGTTTTGATAAACTTGAGTCATTTCTTCTCCCACTGCAAATCCCAAACCCTCTCCAGCTGGTGCACACATTCATTAACAAACACACCTGAGACTGTCGCATTTGTAAAACACAGATTCAATTAAGCTCACTGCTTGTAAGCCTTCGGTAAGATCGCACAAATCCATCTCTGTCCACCCTTTTCTTTCTGCATCTCTCTCTCCTTCGACTCATCCACCAGGGAGACGGGTTGAAGAAGCTAATAAAATGTTTGTGTTCTACATTTTTCGACAAAGGTCAAATCACCAACTGTTGCGGCTCTCCAGAAATCCTTGCCTATTGTAAAATTAGGAAGCAAACCCAAAGGCTTCACAATCAAAACTTCAGAGCTCTGATTTGTGAAATACTTTTGTCCTCCGAAAGGTGACAACGCATTCCTACTTCTCCCTCTAAAAAAGGCTACAAATCCTCTCTCTGTGACATTTCAGTCCATCCCAGACTCATGAAAAAAAACATTTTGTAAAATGCCGTCAACAGGAAGTCAATAGAGAGTCTCCCTTTGCACTGCCCTTCATTCAATGACCTTATCAAAGAGAACAAATGCCTGCCGAGTGGTCCTTGAAAAACAGCAAGTACCCATACTCCACCGGGAAGGTGATGAGGCATATTCACGGTCGTGATAAAAGAACATGATGAGTCATTTAAAACTCTCTCTCTCTTTGACAGGTCTTGCATTTCAAAAGCCTTCCCTGCTTTTGAGGAAATAAATCTGCTTGCCTTCACAAAAAAAAAAAAAATCTGTTGTAAAGTTGCTGACACCGACTGGACGCACCCTTATCCCGAGAAACCAAAGTGAAAGGACAAATCAATTGTGAATTTAAATTTAATTGATTAACCTTCCTGGAAAGCCTCCAGGATGTCTCACAGGTGAAAAGGTTTATGCAGTGCTCTCAATCACAATAAATTATACTCAAGAGCTTTTTTATTGCAACCACCAACCCTTCTAAGAAACTTTAATAGCACGGAAAAGATAAAGATCAAGTGTAATTAACCTGTAGAAGATTATAGGCTCCATCCTGTGTGAACTAAAATCTGGCTCTGTGCTATATGTGATATATAAATTACAACTGTGGATTGAGTGGTTTAAAATCAAATGTCAAGGAGCAGAGATGGAACAGCTAAATGTATAAACTGCTGAAACAGCAGACTGTTTGTTCCTCCCTCACTTCGCCTAAAACAAATTTCATCTGAAATAAATGTCAAATCATCAATCAATCAATTTCATAGCCCAGAAGAGCTGTGGTGGTGCGTGACTCAGGTTGAGCCAGATTTAACTTTTGGAAAAACGCATCCCAATGTCACGCTTCGGCCGCCAATCACATGCTGATCGGTCAAACCTCCACAGTCAGCCTGAAATGGAGTCGAGCAGTGGTCGAGCGACACAGACAGTGAATGAGAGTGAGGGAGCACCAGCCTCAATAAAGCAAAATAAAAAGCCATGTCCTGAATGTTTCACAGGGGATACGTTCAACACATCAAAACACACCCTCAAGAGCCCACACACACTGTCACATAAGCGATGTATCTTCATCCTGAAAGAGTGGGTTAGTCTAAGCTGCCAGTGCCTACATCTTAAATATTAACCACTAACTGCTTGTACAGTCTGCTTCAAAGTGGCCAGAGCTGTCGAAACTCACAACTGGACTTAGTACTACTGAAAGACTGAAGGAGAAGTACCTTTAAATATTAAAAGTTAGTGAGCATCACAATAATTACAAGTGGCAGTGAATGCAACAATAAAAACTCACTCTTCTTTGCAGCAGCCATGTCACAGGAATCGGTCCAGCACAGACACACTTGGACACACACTGTCACAGCCTAGTCATCTCAGCAAGTCTGACCCCAGAATGACCCTGCAAAACAAGTTAAACATAACGAAGACAATTTGAGAGGGAGCGTTTAGCTTTATAGAGAGAGAAAGTGACAGAAAACAACAAGCAATCACTTATTAGGTCAACAGAGGAGCAGTGGAAGATGAGGAGCCAGGTTGAACACGTGAGAGAAATAAAAATGGGGGAAATAGCAGATTCCCAGCCACTGTAAGCTTCCCAGTGTGTTTTTGTTTTTAATACATGACCCCAGGTTAGCCTGTATTCAGCTGAGAGCACAGCTGTGCAGCACTAGTCAAGCCAGGAGTATCGCAGACTCCCGACAGAGACTTCAATTAAAGGAAAACAACAAAACAGTCTAAGAGGATTAACTCAGGCTCGTAGCTGCTGTTCGTGGGCTTCACGCAGATGGAAAACGTTCATCACATCTCTGGGAGGTGCTCAATATAAATATGGGAAAAAAAACTCTGTGATTCTACATAATATAAATAAAACAAGTGAGACTCATTTACACTGTTGCACAACCCTCGTTAATGTTATCAGAAGTGGCTTTAGTGTTCGCATTGGCAACAAATGCTATTATTAGTATAAAAGCATGCCAACTGGTGTTTTGTGAACATCAGCTGAAGAGGCATCTTTAACCAATCAGACAGCATGGATGGCATTAACCAACACCGACGTACCAAACTGGGCATGCAGGCTCAGAGGTGTCAAGTTTAAAAGAACACCGCTGCACCAGTCTGGTTTCTTGAGTTGGCATTGCATTCGCTCTTCTAAAGATTCACACACACACACACACACACACAAGTTCTATTGACTTTGTCTTTCAATAGAGGATTTTTTCCCCCCTCTTAGAGATCAAAGTGTCTGAGTTTTCTCTACAAGCTCTGTGAATTTCTATGAGGCTTGTTTTCAATTCAGAGAGCAGCCAGCAACGACCTGACAGAAAACTGAAGCAGCCTTCTTTAACTCTTCATGATAAGCTAATGCCTGATCTCCAGTCCACTGATCGATCCCAGCACGTCGAAGTATCCTTGGTAGATACTGAAGATACTGAAGCCTGAATTGCTCCCAAGGGCTAAATGAATGATAAACTCCTGCATGGCAGCCAATCCCGTCAGTGTATGAATGTGTCATTCAAATTTGGCTGGGTGGTTAATAACTTCTTCTCTGGTCTGACAAACTCAGAACACACATTTATTCTTACTTTACACAGACTTTGACATTGGTGCTCATGTACGCAGCCATGTTTTGATGAAGGTAATCTTCAATCTTCGGTCTTGGAAATGTTCTTATTCTTAAATACTAACTGTGCAAAGTCCAATCATGTTCTTAAGATACTCTGATTGCTTTTAGTGGGTGGCATTTCTGTTAAATTCTTCCTTTCACACATTTTGTAACAGGAACTGTTCCCATCTGCGAGACGAGTGACCGGTTCAGATCACTTGTGGTTTGCGCTTCCTTCCTTTAATGGAGCAAGACTGGGAACGAAGATGCAGCGCCCTTACAGTGTTCGGTTTGTTTGCTGCGACACAAGAGGGGGGGGGGGGTGTCACATCACGGAAGAGAAAACTTATAATGCCACAGCCACTGAGAACGGTGTGAAATTAGAGGATGATCTAATTTTGACGGTTCAAAATGCGAGCGCTGCTCTGGACGACCTAAATGGGTCGCTCTGATTAGAAAACCGCTGAGATTCAAATGTGCACACAGCGGCGTGACACATAAAGTGCGTCTGACAGGAGGGAGGCAACCTCACAGTTTTTTGCGCAGATGTCTCAAATGATTGTTGCCACATCAAATCCATAACTGAACGCTGTAGTATCCTATGAATCTCTAAAGGCTCGCCCCTGTTTACCACACAGTGGGTCTTATCTTTGCAGGCGTGACCATCTGTAACACTGCCCTGACAAAGATAAGAACTGAGAATGCAGTAACATCATTAAAAATGACTCCAACAGGGAAAGATACACCAGCAGTCCAGAGAAGAAGACAGGCTTTCAACAAACCCCCAGGTACCCAAACATCCATCACAACCAGCTAGTTGTCCAACTTAAACCTCCCAAAGTTTTCCTTGTGCTTGTTAGGGACATCATCTTCAGGTTTACCTCCAAATAAAGCTTCCCTGTTGGCTTGTTTACAACCTGTCAACTCATCTGACTGCTTGGCTTTCTTGCCTCCATCATGCTTTGCTGTTAACGAGCCCCCAGAATTACAAAAATATAACCTCTTTAAATATATTATTTATTTATTTGATTAAAACTTGGACTTGGAACCCGTACCAGGTTGTGTAGCGAGGTGCGAATGTTGATTTGAACATACAAACATGGCCAGAAAGAGAACAAATGACGCAGATGTGTGTGTATGAATGAGTTGTTAATGATCTAATAAACACAGTTAATAGCATCTTGAATAATTCATTCTGTGTATTCATTCACACCGTGTCAATGGCTGCATTGTACAGACGACTCCCTTGTACAGTAGCCATCAAAAGGTGCAGACATTGAACCTAATTTACATGCATGACCACCTCGTTTAAATCCTTAAGCCCAAACAAGCTTTGTCGCTGCTGCTGTTGCTCCCCCTCAGCCTCTGTGTCACACTGTACAAATTAAAACTGCAGATGCCACAGAGAAGCAGCAACAGGTACCCGTCTGCCACTTTGAATTCATGCTTGTTATTTTGGGGGAAGTGATCTGATCTCCTCCGTGTGAAACAGGCGCACGATGGGTGTGACAGGAAATGTAATATTCACCCAATGTCGTCTGTCAACCCGCTGTTACTAAAGCTTGAACAATTGGGCAATTAATTGACAAGAGGATTCATCTGCACCAAGTTTATCAGTAAATTCATGTTTTTTGTCATTGTATCAAGCAAAAATAAGTTAAAATAATTCACAGGCTGCTTCTAAAATGCGAGTGTTTGCTTATTTTCTTCATTTATTATGATAGTACACTGAATATGTTTGAGTTTAGACAGACAGAAGAAGCAATGTCAGTATGTTAGCAGCAGATTCATCGACAGTGAAAACAGTCATTAGTTGCAGCCCCATTTTAGTATATGTCATCATGACATTGTTAACCCTGTATACAGTATACAGTAGCTCCTGGTCTATGTTGAGGACGCTGACTCACTGAACTGTTATCCTCAACATCTTTCTTCACTCCTGCTCTATAACATACGACATACATGGCCTAACATATAAGCGATATTATTAGTTTAATGTCTATTTGCAATGTTTAACCCTCTGCTGAAGGTTGTAATGATTTAGAGAGGTGCTGATTTAATGTTATGGTCATTTGAAGGCTGTAGTTTGTGGTGCTGTTTAACCGTATCATGTTACACTCAGGAAATTAAACAATTTGTGGATCAACATAAGATTTTTGAAGTTTATCAGTTAATGAATGGTTTCTGTCACTTTATCGAGCATAAATCCTAAAATAATTCACAGGCTGCAGCTTAATACATGTGAATATTTGCTTATTTTCTTCATTTTATGATGAGCCACTTATCTGGCTCTCTCCAGACTAAATAACTGATAAGCAGAATACTGACTGACAATGAACACAATCATTAGTTGCAGCCCCAGTTATAAAACCCAGTATAAAGTTAATCAGTTATCATGTTATTGTTATACAGTCTGCTGTAGCTCTTGTTCTATACTCTTTCTTTACCCCTGCTCTTTAACATACTATGTACATGACCTAACATACAAGCTGAATCATTAGTTTAATGTCTGTGTGTGCCGATTAGAACAACAGCTCTTCAATAATTCATAAATGTTTTTGTTTTTTTATTTATTTAATTTTATTTAGAGAGGTTGTTGATTCAGTGTCATGGTCATTTGGAGGCTGTAATTTGTGGTGCTGTTGAAGGGTTGTCCTGCCCAGTTACATCAATACTGGTAGACAGATTAACCTGATAGTGTTCTGTAACATTAGCAGCATACTGTAATGCCTCCTTATACTGATATATTTAAATTGCATTAATCTAAACTCTCCCAGAGGGGGTGTAATTATATTTAGTCGCTTTTGAACGATTGTTTGGACACAGACACGTAATTAGTCAATTAAATTAAAAAAAAAAAAAAGTTACCGCGTTAACACAAACTGTCAAACGTTGGTATTGTTTTGTTTTCAGTCGAGCTTACCTGACTTCATTCACCACAGACGAAACTCCTCACACGTACAGCTCGTCGTCGGTGCCTCCGTTGAAGCGTCGTTTTGTGACAGGCAGTCCAGTAACGTTACCAACCGGGAGAGCTCGAAATACAAGCGGAACACCGCCGACACCTCCACACCCCTCTTCTGCTCTCCGACACACTTTCCCTACCGGACAATTTCCGCATTTGATCACGTGGTTCACTCGGGGCTCCTCGTGTGTGTGTGTGTGTGTGCTGCTTTACATGTATGGGTAAATATAATAGACGGTCAGCCGAGGAACCCGGACCGCCCCTGTCTACTCTGTTTGGCTGAGGAGTGAGGATCAAAGCTGGGTCTACTGCAGCGGTTAGCCTCCCTCTCCAGGTCCAGCGCCACCTGTGGTTTATAGTAGTGGAGTGGCGACATCTAGTGGCGGTCTGTGCGCATAGCACAAATGAGAGTACTAGTTCTCCCCAACCTTTCGGCTATGTTATTTTAATTTATGTCACAAAAATGTGCTTTCCTATATCTTTAAGCGTTTTTACATTAAATTTGGGGGCCCATTGTGAGGTCTTGACCTCCAGGATGGGAACCACTGGGTGACTGGGTCCAGACTATGAGGTCAAACCTTCTTCAAACATGCCAAACTTTATTACTTCATATACAAAATATTTTTATATGTAACTAAATGTTTATACTGAAATGCATATGATATTGCCAGTCAGTGCCCATGTACCTTCTTGTGGTTTAGTTGATATATGATTTTTATATACTGTGCATGCTTTTATTGTCTAGTCTTGTGCTTTTCATGTTTCAGTTAGTGTCTAATAATGTTGTTTTGGTTAATCCATATTTCTATTTACATAAATAATACAAATACATCGATGTTTTATCCTTACAAATTAAATCTCTAATATCTATATCTACATCTCCTTACAAGGGTGAATACAAATGGATTTGTTAATGGAGGATAGATACACTAATGTATATGTAAAGTTAAATCTTTTCTGGACAAAGTTTCCGACACTTACGTCCGATTTTGTTGACACAGGAGCGGACTCCTCTCCTCCTCCGCCCCCTGACCTACCCATCATTCCCGGATGGAAGAAAAAAAAAAGACCAGCAAGGTGTCTGACAGTCTTTAGAGTTTGGTTTAACTTAATTTGGTTTAAAACATGAAGGCTACGTGTATATATCGGGTAAGATTTTGGCTCCTTAAAGACATTTCTACGTGGTTTTATTTCAATTATTTGATGCGCAACCGGAGGTCCAGCACCGAGCATTAACGCCTGTCAAGCCGAAGTTTGAGACTCCAGTTTGACACATTAGCGATAATCAGTATTAACTTGGTATTAATGACGGTTTGTAACTGTAGTCATAAATCAGACGTATTCATTTTTACCTTAATAATTTGTGTGTTTTAAGTTCGCTATGCGAGGAACTGAAATATGGAGGATATCGAAGTAGAGTCGGTAGGTTAGCAGTCAAAGCTAATGTATGTTGGTGTAAGCACATGGGCGATGGCGCACTTTGTTTTGAACTTCAGTTCAAGTGTAACTAAACCCTCAGACCACTTTTTAGAGATGAAAAACAATTTATATGAGTATATACTATTGTTGCTGATCATATTCAGGTTTAACTCTTTAGTCAATTAAACAGTTTGGTATTTGAATTTTGCATATTTTGCTACAAATAAGTATAGCAAACTCCCTCTACTGGCTGAAAACAAGCGTTAAACTCTGTGGCTGTGAAGTGAAGCCAAAAACTGCAGTTCCTCAAACGTCCACTTGAGGCTGGCTACAGAGTATATCAGTCTCCATAAGCACCCCATGTTAAAATGTCCAACTTCACAGCAGACATAAACATATTTACAGCCTAGTACTGAGGGTGAATTTATATATAACTCACCTGTTCAAACTATATTAAGCCTCAAGTGGTCATTTGAGGAATTGTAGTTTTTGGCACCTACACTTTGGCTTCACGGGGAACCACAGAGGTTACCAGCGTCTCCTGATTGTACAAACTGTGGGCTGTTATGTAGCCATACTGACACACACACCAGAGCCACTCTGAGTTACCATCTAAGATAACATTACAACACATGTACCATTTAAGAACATGAAAACAGCTATGAGTGTCCTTCAACAGACACAGCGAGTCACATAAACTATTCGGCAGCTAGTCAGATGGTTGAGGCTTTTAAAACCCACTTTGAAGCATTGCATCATAGCCCGGCTAGCTCAGTCGGTAGAGCATGAGACTCTTAATCTCAGGGTCGTGGGTTCGAGCCCCACGTTGGGCGCTAATCTTTTTCATTATCCACCACTTGTGTCATTTATGTCGGTATGTTGTCCCCGATCACAAGCATCTTCTCACACCAAGTTTTCACTCAGTTTTCCCAGTGTTTCACTGGGTTTTCTTGGTCTTCCTGGTGTTGGAAGGACAACTGAACTACTACCACTACTACTACTACTACTGCTGCTGCTACTACTACTACTGCTGCTGCTACTACTACTACTTTGGTGCATTCAGTGGAAACTAAAACCTAAAGGGTTGGTTGCGTGATCCCACCCAGGAATTTCTTCTTTCTATACTCTACACAGTCTACACACAAGAAATCCTGCACGTGGTCTCTGGTCTGGTTCAGTTATGAACAAGAGACCATACAAATTCATCTTCTACGTGCCCGGCTAGCTCAGTCGGTAGAGCATGAGACTCTTAATCTCAGGGTCGTGGGTTCGAGCCCCACGTTGGGCGCATATGTTTTGAATTAGTTGAAGCCAAACCAAAAAAACACAATATGGACATTAATTTTATTTAATCTCTGTTTTAGAAAAACAAAAAGGGAATGCGCCCAACGTGGGGCTCGAACCCACGACCCTGAGATTAAGAGTCTCATGCTCTACCGACTGAGCTAGCCGGGCTATACAAAACTGCGCCCCCTTGGTGTCATCTGGGACAAAGACAGGCCTACTGAGTTTGTGTCTTATTGCCCATTACTGCTTAAGTACATAGACAAAGACTCAGAACTGTGCAGCTTGTAGCGGTTTCGTCTCTGTGGCGCAATCGGTTAGCGCGTTCGGCTGTTAACCGAAAGGTTGGTGGTTCGAGCCCACCCAGGGACGATTAACTTTTTTCTTTGTATACTGTACCCAAACATGAAAATCCCAATGCCAGTACTTTATGTTTATTCTGCTGTTGTTGCTGTACCAAAGCTTGGAATTGCTTTGTGGACCATACAAGTGCCAATAATTTTACAGTTCATGTTGTTGTCAGTGACATATTTTAGTAAATCTTTCAGGCTCCAATGAGGAAAGATACAAAAAGCATGTTGGAAAGCATACGTAGTTTCACCCACTCTCTTCGCCCTCCTTGTCAGCCTCTTCTCCTCCCTCATTGTCCCTATTGTTTATCCAGCGTGTTTTTAAGCTTTAGTTTGTCTTCTGTGACATTATGTTCAGGAGAGGGAAAAAAAAGCGTCGTCCCTGGGTGGGCTCGAACCACCAACCTTTCGGTTAACAGCCGAACGCGCTAACCGATTGCGCCACAGAGACTGGTGATGCCATTGGGTAAAGGTATGGTATATAACAAGGGGATGGCAGTCAACTTCAGAAAAAAAGATGTAGACCATCAACTTGATATCCAATCCAGGGAGTGGATTGGATATCAACTCCCAGGTATTATGACAGGTTAATACCTGGGTGTTAACCTGTCATAATGTGTTGGAAAGTACTGGCTGGTAGGGTTGTGTCACTCAGGTGGTTGGTGACCTTGTTGTAGGATTTTACTGTGATACTGAGTGTGGGCACCAGATTTTAGTTTAAAGAGATGACGTCCCTGGGTGGGCTCGAACCACCAACCTTTCGGTTAACAGCCGAACGCGCTAACCGATTGCGCCACAGAGACTTGTGTGGGCTTTGTGTGGGTGTGGCTTGAAGACTGAGGCCACACCCCCCCACATAAAGCCTACACCTAGTTTTACTTTTAGAAGTCATACTGAATATTATGGCAGACTTTAATCATGGTATTTTAAATGTAGCTTTTATATGTAAACATTACATTGATTATTAGACATACAATGTAGCTGTTAATGTAATTGTCTACAAGTATAAGTCCTTAGAGCATTGTTGTAGTACTCAAGATGGGTCTTGGTCTCAAGACCACTTTTTGAAGGTCTCGTCTCAGAATTGACTGCGTTTTTTCTTGGTCTTGTCTTGGTCTCAGACAAAGAGGACTCAAATACCAATCGGAGTTGGGTGTGGCTTGAAGACTGAGGCCACACCCCCTCACATAAGACCTACAGGAGTCTCTGTGGCGCAATCGGTTAGCGCGTTCGGCTGTTAACCGAAAGGTTGGTGGTTCGAGCCCACCCAGGGACGATATCTCTTTAAACTAAACTGTAGTATCAATACACATAATTGCATATTCAAAAAAATCAGGTACATGAATGAATCACTGAGATCCAACCCCACCAGTGCATAGTAGAAAAAGGCTAAGGAGTGTCTACAAAAGATAGTACAGGAAGACCCCATAGACATGGAGACTATATCACGGACTGTACCCTGATGAAACCAACCTCTCTCTTTCCTACCACTTCTTTTCCTTTCTTCCATGGTTTGTGCCCTCTCGGGGACGTAGCATTTTGTGTTTAAGTTACCAGACAGCATCAAGTAAATGAGTAATCTGGCTCATCATGTGTACTTCATAACTCCTGGACTTTGTTTACATGTACATTTAGTTAATAACACAACCAATCTGTTGTTGTATCGTCCTTTATTCAGCATGATTGTCATGAGTACTGGATTTTATAAAACATAGTAAATGTTGCCACTACATTAATATACTGTAGATATAGGCCAACATGCAACAAGGCACCAAATTGCTATTTAAAAAAAAAAAAACACCATTTCTTCATTTCAAACACTACTCATCTCATATTACATCACTTAGTACAGCATTCAAATTTAAGTGGAGGAAAATGATTTTATCAAGAAATCATGATTGAAGGCCCACTGATGGACAATAATGACTACATGTAGCTGGTATAATAACACAACAGTCCTTAAATAGTTAGCATATAAACTTGTTCCACGTATGCAAACAATATTATTGACATGATTGTGAAATGTAGTGCTTGCATGTGTGTACATGCGTGCAAATAGACAAGACAGTCAACTGACAGTCAATTTTTAAAATAACAAACACACTGGCTATGATTTTGACATTTCCTGGGATCCACCCTGCACTGCACAGCTTAAAAAAACAATGATTTGCAACCATTTGCAGTCTATTGAAAAACTCTATGATGGCATGTCGATACAATGGATTTTCGTCCAGTGGTATTGTTTACAGCTTTTACACAAGTTTTTGGTTAGTATTACAGTACAAAATCATGACTATAGCCGATTTTTACCTCAGTGCTAACATATATACCAAATGTCAAGCTTCAAAGCTTCCCTTTTATTATCAGCAGTATGGTAGTGATGACAGAAAGATGTTAGCTCGCTATCACGCTGAAACTTGTCACAAGGCTGCAAAAGTTGCACTTATTGTTATTTAATCCTGGTGCTGTTTGTTTGATGTATTATTAAATGATAAGAGGCTTACTGGAAACAAGAAGAAGACAAATAAGACATGTACAGAGAAGTTCTGTAGATGGGTGATTCTTTGAAACAGTAAATCATGAGATAGGCCCTGCAAGAAAAAAAAAACTACAATTTTCTTTTATAGATTCATGCATTGAAAAGACAAAAAAGAAAACAGTAGATCAGCTGTTCAAATCAAACACTATTGGTCAAGTATTTCAACTTGTTGGAGAACATGGTTATGTGTGGAGTGCTGCTGAAATCTTATTCATTGTGTTCTTTCTTGAGCAAGTAACATAACATGTTTCACAAATTTCAAACCAGAGTATGACTTGGCTGCAACTCGAAAAAAATTCAGTCAGAAGATTTTTTTTTTTCTTTAATCCATGTAATCTCATGATCGACAGTAGCTAATGACTTTGTCAAGCATAAACCATCACAGTCCCGACCTCAAAACTCAAACATCTAAACACCTGAAGCAAAACAAACGGCACAGATGAAACGGAGCCCTGCAGATAGGGGTGGTGTCTGCAGTGTTTGGAGGTCATTTTCAGAGGAACTCGTCGTACCTTTCCAATCGCACCAGTCTGTTGGCTCAGGTCCTAGCTTTGGTTTTCTCCCAAATCCTGCCTGTCTGTGGCTGATGTGGTCTTATCCTTTTGTGAAGTGTCCAAGGCTAGCTGCATGGCCCAGATGCTAAGAGGCCTCATGTATGCTAGAGAGCGGTAGATGCCCTTCTCACAGTAGGCTTCAGGAGTCTGGAAGGCCATGCCCAGCTTCTCCCACACAGTCCGATAGCAACCCTCCGCCGTGCGCATACCCTCCTCCTTCATACCCTGTGACAAAAAAAGAAAGAAAGACAGGCAGAGGCGTGAGACAGTATTTCACTCCATGCCTCAGTCAATATCAGACAGACATTGTTATCAGCTAGCGTGAGGTTACTTTTAGGGTAGTGTCTTCAAACAAAGATCATATCTTTCCCTTTTCTATGAAGAGTCGGGAGATTAACATTAACATTTGAATCTAACATTTTCAATTCAAATATCACTTTTAACTGTGGAAAAAAAATCCTCTTATAGCATTTAGAGACATCTTAGAGAGCAAGTCGCTCTCTTTTGAAGTCACAGGATATAAAGTTTGAGGACTGAGTACTTTATCAAGTTATTCCTCAGCTGTTTAGGCAACACAAAACTCGAGAACTTTACAGTTGGATAAATAGATCTATGATTATGAATATGATTGTTTTACTCCTGTAGCATAAAGCAGACACTTACTTCATGGATCATCGTGGCTGCCAGTCCATACACCACCCCGACCCAGACCTCATCTGACTGGACGCTAGAGCGGTCGGGCACTCCTTCGGGACGCATGCCGTTAACTGCCCCCATCTGGCCTCCAGCGAAGCTCATAACATTCAAGTCGAAGACAGATTTTAGTGCACTCTGGATTTTTTCTTTTGGAAAAGCCTGGAGGGAGAGAGGAAGTAAAGAGTCAAGAACATCGACATGGGGGAAGAAAGATATCTTAGGTCATGAAAAACAGTATACTATGCGCAACTCGACATATTTTCAAGATTTTTAAAAATATACATATATCAGACCCCTAAAAGGCTATTTTGCTTGTACATATATTAAATGTTTAAAAATTGCCTTCTTTTGGCAGCATTGTCTGATATCAACCCTCTGTTTGAAAAGTGGGCTACTAAATACGTAAATGTCAATACTAGACTTTACAATAGAGCTACTGATATACTGGTCGATATCAGCTTAGTGCAGATAAGGTATTATGTGTAAATGTTGACCACTAGATAAGAAATTGAAGTACAGAGATCAAAACTAGGTTTAGTGTCACCTTTTACATAGTTTGTCCACCAGAGAGAACTGACAGGTTTACACTGTAAAAATGTCCCTATCAGTATGTATCATGGACACAATCAAAAATCTAGTGTCTGCGATATATTACATTGACTGTAGGCCAGTTGGTACTTTGTGTTATTTCATGTTTAACTTGCCTGGTAGTCCTCCAACCCAGACGCTCTGAGGAACCAGTGACCAGCGCACTGGTCTGACATGACACTATTAGAAAGGTCTCTCCCACTGCTGTCATAGTTGTAGTACTTGCCTAGAAAACAGGAAATACAATCTCAAGCAACTTAGCTGTGGAAATAACGTCAAACGTTCATACTGAACACAACAAATTGTTGTTGTGAACTTACCGTTCCAGAGCAGTTTGTCGAAAGCAGCACTGCCCATGTCCAAGATGTCTTTGTAATGCTGGTATGTCTCCTCGTTGTCCACCAGTTTGGCCATCTTACACATCACACACAGGGACGCCAACCACAGCCCGCCACAGTACGCACTGTGAAATACAAATCATTTAAAAAAAAAAACAAGTCAGAGATGCAAATATAATTTGAATAAAAAAACTGCGTGGAATATGAATCAAATACAACCTTACGATTGACAAAGAAAAACTAATCTAAAAGACGAGACGAGTTTAACCAAAGCCAGTAGGTGGGATTTACTTGGTTAATTGGTGAATTCTCCTTCACATCATCAGTCAATGTCTTTCATCTCTGCAGCAGCCTGTCACATTTAGAGAAGTGCTGCAGCTACACATTTTACACAATTCTACACAATTTTACGCCATTTCCATTTCCTCCCCACCATCCCTTCCCCCTTCTATGCAATTCAGATGTGAAGTTGTAAATGCAAATGTATCACACTAGACATTTAACTAATCTAAATATTCAATTCTACAAGGTTCCTAAATGTTAGGTGTTGGCTGTGACGAGAAAGTATCACTGAGCATTAAGCAGAGTTACTCATAGTTGCATTACTCAAAGTCTTAACATGCATTTTCATCCTCTCACCTTGGTCCAGTTACTGCCCAACCATCATACGTCTGGTCAGCATATCCCGAGTTCTCTATCAGTCCATCTCCATCAAGGTCAAACTTCAGCTCTGATGCTATCACCGCCTAGCAGATAAACCAGAATAAGACATGAACAAACAAATGAGTGACAAATAATCCAGTATACCCAAGTTTGTTTTACTGCCACAGATGAAGTGCAAAGTACACAAAGATATCAATTTCCACGCAGTGTTAGTTTAAGACTACCTCGGTCAGTTATACCTGGCAAATGGGCCACATGTCCCGCAGGTACTGAGTGTCCTGGGTGAGATGAAAATCCCTGTAGACCTGCAGGACAAACTTCAGGTTCAGGTCTTTCCAGTCTGCGGTGTCGTGGATGAGGTAGGCGTTCACCCTCTGCCACGGCTCATCATCTAGAGACAGAGTAATCATGTTTTACTGAGAAACGACGACTTAACTGAAACCTGTGACTTACAAAAATTTAAGACAAAGAAGAGGAGATTCTGTTTTTGCCTACCTGGGTCTCCGATGTCGTGAGGCACCACATTTTTGGCCTTGACAGGAGAATACAGCCCACTCATGAGATGGAGCCTCTCTGTTGGGTCCTGGTGAACCACGCTGCCAGCTGAGAGGAGATTCATGCTGTAAAACTTGGCCCTGGTGTTGCTCTTTATCAAGTACACATAGCTTAGATAATAACAACACTTTACTCACCGATCTCATATTGCACACTCAAGGCAAGTTTGGGCCATAGCATTATAAGTGCAAAGGAAGCATAGAAGTGAACATCGTACGTGTTGTACATCCTGTACTCCTGACCTGGAAAACAATAGCAGTCTATTAATGTGGGTCATAAAACACATAGTTAACATTAGCAGATCTTTCTGTTTACTTTGGCGTTTGTGGTGTATTTAGCTTTTATTTGCTCTTGTGAGTCACTTCTGGTTTTTGAATACAAGTGAGCACCAAAAATAAATGCCTGAATGCCACATTATTGTCAGTACTGATCACATGGGTGTTGTGGTATGAAGTGGAAATTGGTTGTAAGCATAACACTGAAACTGTAGGTTTGGCAGCGAGAGGTGTTTTGCTTAGCAAGCATTAACATGACAAGGGCAGGACAAACTAGAAGAAATCCAACCGATTTTACAGGAATACAACACACTATCTCTACGTCTACTGCAATAAAGCTGCAACTAATGATTTATAATGATCAAAATTGGAAAAATCCTCAATATAATTTCTCTTCAATCTCTTCAATTTCTTCTACCAGTTTGCAAAGACAAGAAACAGAAAGTCCTCACATTAGAGTTGCTGTAACCAGTTAATGTTTGGCATTATCGCTCAAAGAACTGATCCAATTAATCATTTAATCGAAACAGCAGCATCTGGTGTTGCAGACTAACACCAGTTCCTCCCGTATTTACCTTCTAGGTACGCAAATCGGCCGTACTCCTTGACAACAGCAGGCTGAGCTGGCAGCCCGCCGTCCTCACTGCGCACGCCACCGCTGACATCGGCGTCCTCTGGCAGCTCCGTCCACACCGTCCCTCCATCCACCACAAAGTACAACTCGTTAAACAGAGCAGACTTATACCAGGAGGGGAGAGTGCTGCAACACACAAGTGAATGTATGAGCCAACAATTATAGCTGGAAAACAGGATGTCTTAACATCCAGGGGTTTCAAAGCTGTGAACTACCTGTCCTCTAGTATAGGTCTTTGCCACTCCTCAATCCTCCTCTCCCACTCTCTGTAGTGTGTTAGGGCGTAGTGACTGAGCGACGGGGACGCATCCCCTTTGGTCCCAAAGTAACGAGTGTATCTCCTGAAGACGGAAAAGACACAAGCTGATGATGGCGGCAGAAGTTCATCAACAAATGCAACAAATACAGAAAACATGGTAGTTTGATTCATTAAAAGCATTTAAACACGTAGATTCACAAGTCTAAGGCGTGTTGCTCATGGATGGGATAATAAATAAAGAGCTAAAACTTTTTTTTATGTTTGACAGTGTCTCCAGCACCAACATAAATGTACCTGATGTGTTCCCTCTCCCTAGAGCCGAAGGTTATTTTGGGCATGTCCCAGGCCAGGCAGAACTCCAGGGCATTGCGACCCTGAGCCGCCACCGAGCAGCCCACAGCCAGCGCTGCCGCCACCTTCTCTCCCTTGGGCGTCGGCGGGCTGGATCCTGCAGAGGTAAGCGAGAGAAAGGGGAGACGAGGTTAGCATACGTGAGATATGAAACTTGAAACTTTATTTTACACCGCACGACTTTTGCAAATATGCAAAAGTTACTAACAGCAAAAATACTATGCAAATGTGATAATACTACCATAAAGTGCAGACTGTTGCACATCTGCTGTGGTTTAGACCTCACTCAAGTCACTCATGTCTAAAACAGGTCACCCTATATCTGCTCCCAATGTTTAATACTCGAGCGATGTATTGCTATTGTGGGTGTTTTACTGTGATATTCATACATACATTCATTCATAAAATAATCCTTTAACTCTAAGTACTTAAATTTAACTTACTCTATCGTCAAAGGTAACCCTTTAAGGTCAGTGGTGTGACTACTTCTTACTGTACATCTTCAGTTCTGCTTCTTCTTTCCACTTCTTATTTTTCGTTACTGCATCCTGTTGAGTAACTTTGAACTTAAATGCTGATTTAAGTCTGTCTCATGCCTCCACAGTTAGCGTTAAAGCAATGACCTGTAGGAGAATCCAGTCGCCCATCAGTGATGAGGTCACTCCACAGGCCGCTGCAGGTTCCCTTTGGACTGAACGCCATCTGGTGACTCACTTCCCTGTCAGGCTGTTAAAATGTACACACAAACACCAATTTAAAAGATTTCACAACCTGCTGATTAGTAAAAAAAAAAATCCACTTCCCAAAAACGTAGACTCACAGATCATGTTAACTCCCTGGGAAATGTTAGTGAAATTGTAAAACTATAACCTCATAAATCAAACCTGTTCTCGGGCTGCGATGCTCAGAGTGTAAGGGTTCACTGTAGTGCAGTGATGTAGCAAGACCCCAGACACGGCCTCCCCCTCCTTCTCCAGGTGGAATGGTTCATTCCAGTGTCCCCCGCTCTTGTCGTCCTTGTGTCCCGACCCGTTGACCATAGTAAACATGATGGAGACGTCCAGAGCGTAGTCGTTCTTGTTCTCTATGTCCCACACAAAGACTGCCACCGGGAGGCTGGAGTCCTGTAATAACAGAGATACGTAAACAAGCATGTTAGCAGAGATTATGCCAATATAAATGTTTGTTTTACTCTACAGAGTGTTTCTACTAAAACATATCCAAGTATCGAATTCGTCTATCTTACTCATGATTGGTTGGCTGTTATGTACAATAGGTTAAACATTAATAATTGTCCAGGGGTTCCAACATTTACCTTGAAAAGCTTGTGTGCTTCTCAGTGACTTCCTATTTAGTGTTTGGTCAACCTCATTCAAATGTTGACTTGACTCTTAAAAGGTATAGTTCAGGTTTTTTGGAGACTCATACATAAACAGTGTGTTACCTACAGTAGACAGTATTCAGCATGCTACCAGATCTGCAGTGTAATATGCTATGTGCAGCTAAAGTGCTATGATTGAGACAACCATTGTACCATTGAGCTGATATTTATTTATTTTTAGTTGGGCCTTTTCTTATGTGGCCAAAACACATTTGTCTGCAGACCCTGTCCACAGCAGTGCTTTGTTCTGTCTGCTTCTCCAAACTGAGAGTGTGCTGACCCCTGCTACTCCCTCTATTACTATCTGACAAAAGTATCCAGGGGTCCCTCAGTTACCTGGTAGTCATGGGGCATGACTGGGGAAACCTGTCTGCAGGTTAAGGTGACGTTCTGTCCCGGCAGGTGGTAGACCGTCCAGGCACGGGGGTACAAGGAGTGATAGAAGGCGTACTCCCCACAATATCCCCAGTTCCAGCCTTGTAATGTGGGAGGACGCTCCACAGATAGCACCTGCTGGTAAACGGTTTGCCCTCCACGCCGCAAACACACTGTAAACTAAGGGGAAAAAGTAGAAGCACACATGAGTCGTTATTGTTTGCGTATGTGTAGGTTAGGAGATTAGAAATTAATCATTACCAGGCTGTAATGTACTTTTTTATTGTATACTGAATCTGCCTTATCTACATTTCTCAGGCTCTGGCTGGAGAATGATAAATGAGCACTACTTATGAAGTATTTATGACACCTAGACCTGCCTCATAGAAATCTAGAGATATGTGACTGCAGGGGTAAATGTTGGACCTATTCAGATAAGTCAGTGAATCATTGTACAGGACCGAAATATACAAAGCCAGATAAATCTCCCTGTTGAAAATCACAAGACTCCACCCTGTCAAGATGACCACACCCTCTGTCACCTTTACCTGAGGTTTTATAAGCCCGCCCCCAAACCTCATGACCCCTCTCTTTCCCTCCACTGCAGAACAAGGGAGCACACCGGCTGCACCTTTGTCTCCCTTATTGTGGATGCATTAAGTTATATGTATATACAAAACCATCCACCTCCTTATGTCCATTCTTCTTTTGTTTACGGAAAATAAATTACATTGAACGGCTCACTGGATCCTGGGTGTTTGAATTCCTGAACCACCACCAGAGCATATATAGATCACTCCCTTTAACTAAATATTTCTGTTTGTGTACCTGGTTTGCTGTGACAGTTTTGTAGTGGTACATCCCAGGGTTTAGCTGCCATCTGCAGAATTCCCCCCTCCAACCTCTCGTGATGGTACCTCCTCCGATGCCGCCGAGTGGAGCGCCTGTAAATTAGAGTATGGTGTCATGAAACAGGGGAGGAGGTGAGCAGATTAATGGATAATCCAAAGATTTATGAGACTGAAGTCTGTGTTTTTGTTCACCTCTGTGCTGGCAATCCCACACCATACACACTGACTGCATAAAACTGGACAAACTGATCTCACTGAACTCACCGTATATTTGACGCAAGGGCTGTGCACCAAACATATCGATGAACGGAGCTTTCTTTTCCACCCGGGTCTTCTTGTACCACCATTTCAGATACCTGCATGAACATATATACAGTGTATAATCATAAGTAGGTGAAGATGGCTGAAAACAAGCAAGGGAATCCAGAAGTATCCAGTCATGTGTTAGAGGGTTATGAATAGGGGTTCTCTTGATTTTTTAAAATGTGTTTACAATTAACAATCACAAGCGTAGTTAATAAACCTGCCTTTTTTCTCACTTGTTTAAAGCAGCTTTAGCCGTTGAGCACTCTGGACCAAAGCTGTAACAAACAGTGAACAATTTGCACACTCTCTCATTCACACAGACACACACACACCGAGGCCCAGAGAAAAGAGGGGATTGTACGACTGAATGAAGGAAGCACTTGTAAGATGGACCGGAGGGGGGGGGGGGGGGAGTGAAGTCAAAGTGGAAGCTCAACTTTATCCAAGTGTTATCAGTGGGAGTACGAGCATGTATGTGTGTCTATGTGGCGCAGTCGACATCACGCCAAGGTTGTAGTGTAAAATATTAATTAGGTTATGTTACAAAGGCTCCTGTTTGAAAGAGGCCGGAGGCTTGGAAGATCCCAGTTAACGTCAGAGTCAGTAATCTGTTTTTCTCTGCTCTCAGGCATGGTAGATTTTCAGCTAATCAAGTATAACATTGCTGTTTCAAGTTGAAGAGCTTCATTTCAGTAAACAGGATATTCAGTCCAGAACAGGCTAAAAAAATCTGCTTCAACTTAACTTCTAGTTGATTCGGCACCTTCTTTCAGGTGAAGCTCCTTGACTTTAAACAGTCCTTGATGAGTCTCGGGTAATATTTAAGGATGCAAACGACATGCTGACTCACTCACTGCACAGAATAATCATAATATGCCTGACAGGTTGTTGACTAACCTGTCAGCTTCACTAAGCAAAGTGCAGTGACTAATCACTTACTTTGCAGGTGCTGTGGTTTCTAGTTTCTGACCTCTGACCCGTTAAATGTTCAAAAAGTCCCAAACCCAAAGCTGAGTTCTAAACTCAACAAGAAGCTCTAGTGTTATTAGCATTACTGGCTATCATGTTTCGCCCTTGTCCTTCTGTTGGTCGGAGGCAGATTTATTTGGGCTGATAACAAACAGTTTGGGAGGAAACCAAGCTTTAAGATCATTTAATTCAAAATGATTGCCACGGGATATTAATTAGCAGATGGTAAGCCATGCGGATCCTGAAGCGTCTGGTCTCATGCGCAATCGTGAGTGTGGAGGACGGCCAAAACATTTGCCACACCTCTTAATGTAATGTATGTATGTATGTATGTACTTGTTCCCTGATGGTTAACGTCCTCCTCCATGACTTTTCTGTTTCATGATGTTACTGGATGTCTCCACCCACGCTTCAAGAAACACTGGTATGACAACTTAATATGAATGAAGTTCAGCAGCTCTTCAGTATCTGCTTCATCCAAAGTCAAACAGGGAAGGCCACGGTTTTGTGCTCTGGATTATGACTCTGTTTACACACCATAGCAGTCCCCTACAAAGGGAGAAAGATCCCGTGCAACTGCAACATTGCTGTGCATGACAATGTAGCACCTGACAGTATCACAAACAATAACTTCACAGGGAAAAGCTCAGTCCGGAGGAACAACAATGGCCCCTCCGGTGAGGCTCCACTCTGGAGGAGATGAATGGGATCGGTTAAAGCGAGTCATTTGAGGCTATTGTCGCGTTCTTGATGTTCTGCGGCTCAGCTGGAATGCAAACAATTGTCCTCACACCCTGATCCAGCTCTGTGAATACAGGCCAACCTGAATCTAACCTGTGAACGCTCGCGCTGCCAGCAACAACCGGTGACACATTACCACTGCTTACGGGATCTTGTAGCACAATGACAGCAAAAAGTTTAAAGTTCTACTGAAACACAAGTACCATTGAGCAGATTTAGGTCGGAGCACCGATCCACTGATGAGGCACAAAAGCTTGTAGAAGCTCAGTATTTTCTGGTGCCAAAGAAATCAAGTTACTTCTGAATAGGATAAGGTTCAAGATGAAGTTTCAAATCTGGTTTCAAATTTCTGAACTGATAAACTTGATGTTTTAGGTACAGTATACTGTACTGAAAGTCCTGATATTTGACAGTATGTCTCCGTATTTGTAGACACTTTAGCCTGTGCAGTTGTTCTTTGTACAGGCAAGCCTTTCACTGTCATCATTATTATAATAGCAATCATACATTGGCTCAGCCTTGGCACACCCCCCCCACCTCTCACACACATAATGAAGAGCCGTAGGTGTGGTTCTACCTAAATCCATATTGCACACACTCTCCAAACAATCTCCTTTCGAGTATTGACCATCACATTAATCAATGCAAAACTAACAAATGTTGTCATGGTGATCAAGCTGACCCAGACATCCATCCCCACCCCACCTTCATGGGCCTGAGCATGGTTCGCTCCGAATTGTGGTTTTACCTGTTCACTGCACCTGGGAACCTGCTTTGTCTCAGCGGAGCAGCTCTACCTCACTGCAATAGTGATGATTTGATGAGTTATTCTATCAAAGCTGCTATCGTTTTTTTTTCTTAAATAAGTAATGTTATCTGCAAAAATGATAACAGAAAGTTTTTCTTGGCCACGTGCCTCGACAATCCACCAAAAATCTGCAGAATGTAATACTTCGCATCTCAGATGTCAGCGGGTTGTTGGATAAACAAACACAAACCAGATCAACACATGTCGAAATTTGTCCTGGATCCCCCCCCCCCCCCCCTCTGTCGCCGTCAGGTGAGAATTCAGCTGCGAAGAGTCGAGCTGTAGTCTTCTTGCCTTTTATTGCTTCAGGCGTTTTTTTTTAAGTCACAGAGTGAGGAATAAAACTGCACCTTTAACTAGAAGATAACCTGGGACCCGAGGGGAAGTCTTAACATGACCACATCCTTTTGATGTAGCAGAACACTTACAGACAACGCAGCAGCACAGAGGAAGAATCACAGTCAAGAAACATTGAAACAACAGTCTAACTCTGACCTGATGAATGCTTCTTCCTTAGTTACTACTGTGATAAACCCAGACAATATCATGTTTTTTGTCAATGTGTGTGTGTGGAAAATTCAATATGACAACCTGTGGGAGTGTCAACCATTTACAGGATTGTAACACACACCTGCCCTCCGTTTGTAGGTTAAGAAATATGACACTATAGGCCAATACCTAGATTAGATTAGATTAGATTAGATTGTACTTTATTCATCCCACAACGGGGAAATTTACTTATTACAGCAGCAGAGTGTGATATACACTACAGAATTAATGTAGAAAGGGCAAAACACAACAGACAGAAGTGTCTTATAACCTACACAATAAAACAAAAGAACAAAACAACCTGCAAACAACAGACTGTGCAAAAAACTCCTCTAGATATTGCACCTTGGGACATGCACATGGATTAAGTGGTATGGTTGCTATGACATATGGAGGAGTCAGCAGAGCAGAAGCCCTCCTGGCTATGCCCTGAACTTACACTATGTTAAATCACTCCACTCCTTAATCTATGCTCAGTCTACAGTGTTGTGTACTTTAGGGTCAGATCGCAGCTGTCTCACCTGATCCCAAGGCCGACGTGCTGCAGGACGTTGGACAACGAGACATCCTTTGCTTGAAAGGGCTTCCTCTTCTCCTTGAACTCGTGCGCCAGACAGATCCGCCAACCCTCCTTGGGCACGCCATATCCCATTTCCTTAGGGACATACCTGCTCATGAGGTCCGCTGTGGATTTCTCACCCCACTCTGTCGTCATTTTTTTTTCTTAGCAGGATACTCAGCAAAATGGGGAGTTTACAGTAGTGAAGAAATCTTGTGTGATCACAGTCAGGGAGCTGTCACCACCTTTTGTCAACACAAGTCAGTTTATCGTGCCTTCACCAGAGGAGGTAGCTGAATCTGTGTCTGGATCAGTGAGCTGTATGGAGTCATTCCTGTATGGCAAACCGGTTCTCAGCTGGTCTGAATACCTGCAGAACAAGGGCCAACAGGTAAATGCTGCTTCTTTTCCAGGTAGGTGGTCCCAGGGCCATCATAAGGTCATTGCTGTCAACACAAGCATGCACCCTCTGCAGCTCAAGAAGTTCAGTATCCGTGGAGGTTCTAATCAGTCATGACAGACCACCCTTTTTCCTTTGCATGGAGTCCGGATGTGTGTGCAGTCAGCAGCTGTGACCGGATTGATGAATGACAGCTTTAGACCAACAGGAAGTGTCGAGGATGCTGATCTCATTCAGTCACCTACAATGAGATCAAACAGGACAGACGAAATGGTTAAAAAAAACTAGGGCCGATAGAAAAAGCAAGCATCAGCTCAGTAACCGGCGGTTAGCTGCAAAGAAGCAAACTGAAACCATAATATCGCCTTAATAATTCATCATTTAGCGTTAGCTGGAAGAAAACTCTTTGCTTTAAAGCCACGAAACAGTTACTGGCTTTAGCTGACTCGCCATTAACAGCAGGAGAGAAGAGATTATTATTGTCTAAATACCGGAGAGACGTCGTCATCCGCCGCCGCTGCTGCCACTGCTCCACACCGACCTCTGTCAGAGCTGTTTAGCTTCGGCTAGCACGGCGCTCTATTAGTGGTGTGTCGTAGGTGAACGTATCGTTCGATTCGAACTAATCTTTTATATGACTCGGGAGTAACGAGTAGTCGTTCACTCGTTCACTTTCATGCAGTACGTTCCCTCGCCACATGGCAGCAGCTGCATAAGCTCAGTCGGGACAAACAGAAATGATTAGTTCACGACTCAACGACGTGTCCCCAAGTCTGAGTCTCTCGTTCATTTTGTCACATGAGAGGCAGCTCAGCCTCAGGCCTTTGTGATGAGCAGTACATTCATACAGATCTTCCTTTCGTTCATTTGTCATGTTTACATCGCCCACAAGAGGGCTACAGCGCTGCGCTAGTGAATGAACGAAATGACTCAAAAAAGGATTAGTTCAATTCACCGTCCGAGAGTAAGTGATCCGATTCAGTAAAAAGACTCGAACTTCCCAACTATGCTCTATGGGCAAATCCTTCATGTAATCCCGCGTTATTTTGCCCTCACTTCTGTCTTTCAGGTTGCAAATTCTCACAGGCTGCCTACGGTTTCCGCCTCCTGTTACAAGATTCACGGCTCCAAACTTAAACCGAGCCTCTTAGATTTAACTTAAATTATAAGTCAAGCAATGGTGGGGTGCTGTTGCAGTTTGACGGAGTCAAAATTTAGTAAACAGCCTGATAGAACTGTGTGCCTGACGAGCCTGACTCCGGGATATAATGTACTACGGCTGTACCATTGAAGCGAAAAAAAAGAAAGAGAGGGGGGTGTTGTTCAACTGCATTTATTGATTTCCGCCCATTTGACAGGCACTCGCACATTTACATAAAGATTAAATAATTAATTAAGTGTTATAAACGAAGTTTATACAGCGGTTATTTAAGGTTATTTGTAAGTATTGAGCCCTACCAGTTACCATAGCAACAGCCCACCTCTCGTTGTCTGTGCCACGGGACGTTTTCTAAGTGTCCGACCAAAAACTATTACCGTAACTCTATTAAGCTATTTTATTCTTTAAAACACGGTTTAATTTAGATTAAGTCTCCACTAGGACGTTAATTAGAAACATATACTTAAATGTCATAATGTTTTTTGATATTGGCTATTTTGGCTTTGTCTATCAGGAGTTTTATTTTCTCTTGGTTCGTGATTGGTCGTCCAGCAGCGGATATAGTATCTCTACATATTGTTTACTGTAGCATTGAATGCTAGCTGACCAGATAAGCTATGCCTAGTTCTTCTGTAAAGGAAGTCAAATTTTGTGTTGTTTTATCCGACAAGTACATTTAGGTGAGCCTTTTGGGGGGACAACGTCGTTGTCTTGCCTACGTATCGCTTGAGGTCAAGGTACGTGTTCAAATTAGCTGTAAAAATGTAGCAAACAAGCCCAAACAAGTTAACTTCTGTGTGCAGCCTGATAGCATGTAACGTTAGCGGTTTGTTTACACACAGCTGTAGTATTATTTTTATGTAATAACAGTATGTTGGACTTCGGTGTACTTTGTTCCCCTTGTTATGGATCGGGTCTTTACTTTGTAGCGTTGTTGGTTGTTGTAGATGATCGAGGTGGTGGCATCCATGGCCCGAGGCCCCGTGTTTCTCGCCGGGGAGCTCATGGAGTGTCTCATAACATTCACCAACCCGATGTCCCACCTCTCCACCTCTGCCACCAGGTAGGATTAATCTCCTTCCACCTCTTTACTGCACATAGACACGAAGATACAACCGTCTGTCTCTAAATTTACAGTGCACTGTAGGTATTTCCAAACAAAGGGAGAATTTGAAGTTTATAAAGTGCCTCCAGATCAACAAAGATGAAGTTGCTTGTGTGATTCAGCTGTATCCTTCATAACAGGACATTCTGCTATGTATATAGGACCTTTGAATTTGTGGAATACCCTTTTTTTGTACTGGTAGCTGAAGCTAGACACTGAACCCCACCAACTGCGCGCAGGGCGCTGCTCTGGGTGGCTGCCCATCACTCCACCATCTCTCCCCACATGTACTTGTCCCTTTGTATGTGTGTGGTTGTATTTCAGGGTTCAAATGCATGTAAGAAATACTGAGTGAAAAAAGAATTTGCCCTCGAGGGATTGATGAAAAGTATCTATTCTTATTATTATGCAGTCATTTTGATTGTTGTCTAGTGTCTTGTGATTCAATCATTCAAGCAACTATATAAATACCGTTGATTAAATACCTTTATTTCCGGACTGTGTCCCATCAGTGAGATGCTGGCGTGGGCCAGTGCCCAGATCCACTGCCAGTTTCATGCCAGTGAGAGCAGAGTGGCCCTGCCGGCCCAGGGCAACAAACAGGACGTCCAGGCTGAGAGCGACACAGTGCTCATCCCAAGCAGAGGTTAGTAACACCGTCTAAACATAAAAGTACATTTACATGAAGTATGTGTCGTGTTTTAAATAAGTCATCTAAACTATATTAAATTAACAAGTCTTCAGTCAGAGATTGAACAGCTTCTGGACATATTTCTTTAATTTGTAATATGCCTTGAATTGCCTCAACACTAATTGTTTTCTTCTCCAGGAGAGAGAGGGCAATGTGTGCTGGACACACCGCCTAAGATATTATTCTGTGATCTGCGCCTGGATCCCGGGGAGAGCAAAACCTGTATGTCATAAACTATGAAAAATTAACTATTAAAATGCTTCATATCTAGTATTTTTTCCACTAATGGCCATATAACTTTTTTAAATAAACATTTTTGTTTCTGTCCAATGATTCCTGATTCTCCCACAGATTCATACAGTGAAGTCGTACCCATAGATGGTCCTCCTAGTTTCCGTGGTCAGGCGGTGAAGTATGTCTACAAACTGACCATCGGCTGCCAGAGAGTCAACTCTCCCATCAAACTACTCAGAGTTCCCTTCAGAGTGCTGGTTCTGCAAGGTAAGATGAATTTTGAAACAAGGTGTGTCACTTTGACACTACAGGATCTACTTCTGCTGTAATGTAACATTTTTGGGGGTGAAAAACAGAATAAGTAAAACTGCAGAAACAACCAAATAAATGCTGGTAACAAACTTGATCACACAGAGAAATCTCAAATGTTGATGTGTTCTTATGTAACCTGTAGGCATGCCAGAGCCTCCATTTCCCCAGGATGAGGAGGTCTCACCCTCCAACCCGTTCCTGGAGGAAGAGGAAGCGAGCCGCAGGGATGCTCGGCCTTTGGAGAGAGCACTGGACATGCTGATGGTCACCACCTCAAGACGCTGCCCACGTGAGTCGGCATCTCCGTCTCTCTGCTCTTTGCTCTAGTCTAGTTCTAGCTTCTTTTTTTTTCCTCTCTCTCTCTCTTTCCTTTGAGACGTCCACAATTGTCTTATGTTCCCTTTTATGTTCTGCAGACATGTTTAATATCACCAACATACGTGGGAAAGTGGCAAAGTTCTGCATCTTCAAGACTGTTTACAGACTCGGGGAAGACATCATCGGAACATTCAACTTCTCAGAGGGAGACATTCCTTGCTTGCAGGTGTGTCTGCCATTCTTGTTTATTAACCTTTTTTCCTATTTAATCAGTGTATGAATTATAACTTTGCTGCCTGTATGTTTTCCAGTATTCAGTGAGCCTTCAGAGTGAGGAGGAGATCCAGCAGCAGTACCAGCGACGTCCCGGACAGGCCACCAGTGTGACCGGACATGGACGGCACATGGAGTCCTGCCTCCACACCGCCTCCAGCCACTTCTCTCTCCCCATCCCGCTCAACGTCACGCCGGGTTTCAGCACAGACATAGGTCAGTCAGCAGTAGACTGAAACATGTTAGTTTCTAAAGGGGTGTTTCAGACACCACATTTATGTTATGTTATTTACTCTGGTCTGATGGATACAGTGAGGCTGTGATCTTAACCACCAATATTTGACCTCTGTCTGTACAGTGATGCTGAGGTGGCGCCTGCACTTTGAATTCGTCACTGCCCAGGACCCGATGGAACCGCCCACAGTCCTGCAGAACCAATCAGAGGTCACAGTTTGGACCGGGGCGGAGCACGTCGACGTGGATACCTTCAGCTGGGATCTTCCAATCAAAGTCCTGCCTACCAACCCGGCCTTGGCGTCCTACATGTCCCACTTCACAGGGAGCAACAGCATTAATATTTGACTGTCATATGTGTGAGATCATCAGGAGTTTGTGTTTTGTTTCTGAGGCAGACGTCTGCACGGTCATGTGTGTGTGTTTGTATGTGTGAGTGTAAAAGAGGGACACCTTATTTTCTTTGCAGATGTTCAATGTTAGCACAGAGGTGCCCATTTCAGGATCAAAGTAGCATTTTTTTGTTCTCATTTCCATTGTATATGCAGAGCCAGTGACGGATTCTAGTATGCAACCTATGTATTGCCTTTTTCATATGCATCTTAACTTCATGTGCATCTTTCCTTCATAGACCTCACTGACCTCATGAAGTGCAACTCTCTCTACGGTTGATGTGCATTTCTGTATTTAATTTCCTTTTTTCACTCATTTAATGAAATAATGAATTCTTAATCAAAATATTTTTACTGTTTAACAGTTTTTTTTTCTTTCAGCTGTAATCGAGATGTAAATAATACTACATAATACAGAACTTAATTAAAAGTGTGATTTAAATTTGATAGATGACACTTCATTATTTACACAAAAACATCTTTTCTCTTCATCAAGAAGATTTTTATTTAGAGGGTTAATGAGTTACAGCAGAGAACAGGTCAAATTCAACAGGAATAGTTACATATATTAATGTACGTATATATTTGCTTATATTTACAGTAAGTTGTTATTGGATTAGTTAAAAAATGGCATATGGTTGAATATAAATGGAAAAATGTTCAGATATGGAGTATGAAAACCATCAACAATCGGTATTAAAATAAAGTTGTGTAGCTCATATCAGACATGATTAGACTTATCTCTAATATCAAACATATTAAAAGTAAAAATGCAGTTTCATCTAAAAGAATACTGATGCCTAAAATTTCTAAATTTGTTAACGTGGTACATCAAAAATCTGCTGTAAAGTTCTACATTTTTTCTTAAATATGTTTTCACAGACTCACATTTCCTTCTTTGTTGATACAATCCAAAAACTACAGATGCTGTTAAAGTTTTATATTAGTACAGTATGTGTATAAAAATGGTTATTGATATTTAACAAGAGTGAGTATTGGTTTCACAGGCGAACAGATTGAACAGATAGTCGCTGGTCTGAGCGGGTTTCTACCCCTCAAGCTGTTGCTGCAGCTGGAGCGATCCGTGGCTCGGGTCCTGGATGTCCTCACCTGGGGAGCAGGGCAGGCGAGGGTCGGCTGTCTGGACCAGGGACACTTTGCAGGTCACCGGCTCCACCCGCACCTGACACCACGCGGGGAAATCCACTGGCCGATGCACCCTGCACAGTTATCGAGGTAAAGAAGAAGAGTTTTTAAAGCCCACTTACAGCTCAGCTTTACTCTTTATCTCTCTGTTTGACTCAAAATCAGCAACTGTTGATCTTCCAAAATATTTTCAAGAAAATACCCCAAATAAAGGCATACAAACTGTTCTTGAGCTCTTAATAGAAGTGTTGGGTAACTAAGTACATTTATACAAAGCGCTGTATTCAAGTTTGACTTTACTTGACTACTTCACATCAATTTAGACCCACAGCTGTGAAGTAACCTTTACTACTACGTTCAGTCCGTCTGAAGCCAGCTGCACTAACTGTGGGCATCTGGACACCAAACCACACAGGTTGTTTGTGTACTCACGTCTCACAGCAACCGACGCCGACAGGGTGCAGACAGGTGCACTGCATACAAGCGTTGTCCATCCAGGTTTCACCCAGTGAGTAGTGTCTCTCCTCGAACACACACAGAGCTGCAACACATGGTAATCAAAACTCAGAAATATGTGTGTATTTTATTTATTTTAAGACTAGGTTAGATTTTAGAGCATCTCACCTTTGGAGTTGAAGTGGCACTCCATGGGTGCAGCAGATCCACCACTGGTCCACAGAAGAAACCCTGCAGCAGCAAGCACAAAGTTAACCCCGGCGAGCTCCATCTTCATCTGGTCTGGTCGGCCTCTGGTTCCTCTTCTCCCTTTGCTCTCTTATTTATACATCCTGAGGCTTTACAAGCACGGCGTGGAGGTGGGATCAAGCACCGTCATGTGGCCCACAGGCCTGGCTGAAGAAGGTGTCAGCGGTGCCATCCATTGGGGAATGAGGAGGTGGTGGAATCTTGTATCTTGGCGCTGTTTTGGGCACTCTGGAGATCACCTCGCTGCGCTTCAGCGGGCATGAACCTCTAAAGTGATAGAAACAATGACACATCCAATGCGGTGACTAAGAGAGGGAAGGGTAGGAGGTGAGATGGAGGGCAGGGGGAGAGAGCGAGAGCGAGAGAAGGAGAGCGGTAGGATGGAATTATCAAACATGATTCATCCCCATTCAAACTCTCATATGGTTTTCCTGCCAGGTCCAGAAACTGATGTGACTAATGCACATGTAAAACACGTACTGATCTATGACAACACTTAGATTCATGTATCTACATACAGTCTGCCACTAAAGTCACACAGGAGACCAATTTGAGGCAAACGTTTCATAAATTAGAAACATATCATGCAAGGAGTTTTTTGGAAGAGTATGAATTAAGTGCTAAAGACTTCAGAGACTTGGTGAATGAAGGACAAGCTGTTCTGGGCTCACAAGCTAACAGCTTTAATTTGTCACCTATTTGCAACCTTTATGGCAGCCAATGCGGAAATGCCCAAAACTGCAGTTCCTCAAACGTCCACTTGAGGCTGGCTACAGAAAGAGTCAGTCTCCATAAGTCCCCATGTTAAAAATGTTTACAGCCTGGTACAAAAAACAGTTTTGGTCTCTATAGCTAATTTCCCCATTCATGACAACTGTACTGAGGGTGAATTTATATACAACTAAGGTTTAAAGTTATACAGGATTAACAGTGTAGTCGCTTTGATTGACAGGTGGGTGCCGTTACAGGTGGCTTGTTTGAACAACAAGGCGTTATTCACAACGGCTGTTCAGAAACCTGTGGGTGGCACAGGTTGATCTGAAGTTGTTCATTAAAAATATGTCAAAACAATATAATGGATATGTTGCCAGGACACCAGCCTAGCGAGTAACGCCCTATAAGGCAAATGTGTTGTTTCTATGCGTTAAAGCAAGAACAAACAAGATACAACTTGTTAACTCCCGGTAGACTGTTTTTGTACCTTTGTACAGAGCCAGCCTAGCTGTTTCCAATCTTTGTGCTAAGATAATTACTGTCTGGCTTCATCCTTGTATTTACCGTACAAACATGCGAGATTCGTTAATTTGTTCTCATTTTTTCTGGACCTTTCAACAATCTCTCAAATGATCATCTTCTTCCACTGATGAAGGCAATGAGAGGAAGGCTGAAACCTCTGGAAAAATCAAGTAAATGTGCATTTCCAAAGTCAAGAATGAATCTACAAGCTCTTTAAAGAGAACAACTCTGATCATTATGAGATCATTAGGCTACTAAAAATCTATAAGCTCAGATAATTCGGCCTATATCCTTAATTTCAGTCTCCACATAAGCCCCCAAATCCATTATCTGTTACTTTGCTTTATGTAATGTGCATGTCTTTGTGACCTTTGTGTCAGACCTCACAAGTTTATTCCAGCAAAATGTGAGAAATATAAAATGTGATCTGACTTGATCATGCAGCGCTGCCTGGGCCAACAAAACATTAGCTCATCTTCTTCCACTTGTTTGCTATCTGCAGCTTGAGATGCCAGATCATAGGAAAAAACCTCTCAAGCCTCTCACAGGAGGCCCCGGGGCCTCATAACGTCAGGTTTTACATGTTACCCCCACAGTAGTCGGAGAGTGTTGATAGGTCTCCACCATCAGTCAGGGATGCTTCTAAGTCATATGACTCACACTTGCCTCTCTGAAGACTTGTAGTTCAAGCGCAGTTGTCATCATCAATATACAAGTAACAATAAATAATAACACCTGATAGGAGAGATGATTTGTGCATTTTAGAGGCCAGTCTTCTTCTTTAGATGTCGTTTCAGAGGACTGAAGATGTTTTGATGGCAGATTCTTCCATCAGTTCAACTCGGGGTGGACCTCTTCTTCCTGTACCATACACTGAGGATGAGTTCACATCATGTTGTCGTCACAGTTGATGAAAAATGAGGACCTCATCAAAACAAACGATGAGGATTTTCCTCTCACACGCCTGTTGCCCTTCACGCACATGAACTTAACTGGTGGCAAGTGCATTTTAATTTGATGAGAGTTAAAGGGGGTGTCATCATGTTTGGTAACTTTGATTTTTAATAAGAGGACTGTTTTGTTGGGAAATAGTAAATCAGTATTTTCCAGATTCACAAACTTTAAAAGGCTTGTAAACTAATGCTGTAACCATGTCTTTCTTTGATATAATTAATTAACATATTTGTATCACATCTAAATCTAATCTGAAAATCTGCAAAAACATGGATCATCAGTGGACCTGAGGCAGGCTGAATGATGCCTGGGTGCTCAAATAAGCCAACTGTAATGCCAAGCTGTTAATTATGCATAACTTTATAGCCTTATATGTGAGTTATATGTGAATATATGAATTAGCTATAGTGTTTTAAGATAACATAACATAACATAAGACAGACTTTATTGATACAGCAGTTGTTACAGCAGTTCATAACACACAAGGTAGAAGAAAAGGTAGGTAAGAAAATACTCAGAAAAAATAAATAAAATGGGGAAAAAACTGAAAATATATACTATACTATACCTATAGAAAACAAAATAAATAGCAAAAAAAAGAGTTATATATGTTATGGAATTTTCTATCCTTAGGTTACACGGGGTCACGTGTGGGCCTTGAGGTCCTCGGTAGTAGTAGTTGTTTGGCTTTGCTTGAGAACAGCAGGTACCAGTCTATCTGACCAGGTGACCGGGTTCAAGGGAACCTAATGTTGGTCTCCTAGACATAATAGATAGCTTGCCGCTGACGTTTCTTTAACATAAACAGACAACAGTGTCTCCAGACTACAATGTGCTGACGGTAACACTAACATGGGTAAATACATTCTCTTTGACTAGTTCTGGGCACATAGTATTTGTAGTGTTATCTGTAGGGGTTTACAGTCTGACCACCAGCAGGAGTTCGGTAGAATGTGAGACCGACTTAGGCGCTTCTGATGTACTATGAGAGTGTCTCTAATTCCTTGTCCAAGCATAAATAAATATCACAGCATAAGCCATCAGACGCTCCTGAACACTTCCTTCCCTCCTTACCTCACCATTGACCTTTGAGTTCAGCAATTTCTCCACAACAGTTACACTATATACACCTTTCAAGTATACAGAAATGCATGTTGGATCATGTATACATAACACAGTATATAGTAATATATAATATATACAATATAGGACCTTTAACCTTGATTTGTCAATTGAACAAAAAAGTTTAAGATCAGCTTTTTTAAAAAAACTTTTAAAACTCATTTACCACATTAATATCATTCATAATTATACAAAACACTACTTTAATATATAAAAACATTTCTAACTATCAAAAAAATGCATTGTCAACATTACGCTGTTGTGTACTGTCCCTTTAAGAAGCGTGCCGTAAGCCCCGCCTCCTGTCTACTTCCTCTTTGGTCCCCGTCAGACTCGACCAATCAGTACACGATCCAGCGATCACCTGCTCTGTTTCGTCGAGGCTGCCTCAATCAGCAATCGACTGCTCTGGCCTGCCTGTACATTTCGGTTTATGCTGTGTTGTTGTGCTGCTATCAAAAACATCTTCTCATGCCCGGGGAGACAGCCGTTAAAATAATGTCTTTACCGTGAACACAGGCACTTTGAGTTATCTCCGTGAGCGTGTGTAGGGACTGATAACGCAGCTATCCGCCTCAGCAGGAGTTTAAACCGGATCCAGAGCAGTGTTTGTGCTGAACCGAGGCCTACCGCTCGCAAAGTCTCATATAACCGTCCGGGATTTCATGTTGAAGTCGAGCGGTCTTTGGTTAGTATTTAGTGTTTTCCCGTCGGAAGATGGAAACTGACAAATTCAACTATGTCTACAGCTGTGATATGGACATCAACGTTCAACTTAAGATGTAAGTTTTCCTCACTCGGAGCTTCAAAGCGGCGTAACTAATCTGTCTTGTGACTTTGACAGGATGCTCCCTATGTTTGCTGTGTGTGTGTGTGTGTGTGTTTGCTTATTGACATGTTTTAAACACACACATTTAATCAAACAAGACAGTAAATGTCATCACACGACCCCGAATTTGAGTGTTTAAAATGTGTTTGTGAATTTATTTTGACCCTTTACTGACACATTTTGTCAAGTAATCTATTACTTCACGGACAGTAAATACATAGCCAACCATTTTTTATAGTTTAGATCAGGGGTCTTCAAACGTTTTCAGCCCAAGGACCCCTTGGACAAGAGACAAACAGAACAGGGACCCTGATATTTTAAGCCTGGCCTGTAATAACTTTTATATTTACTTTATTCAACTTTTATTTCTCTTATTTATATTCTGGTTTATTATGATTGATTACTATGATTGGTTATTCACTGGCAAGAGTTGTGCATCTTTGGACATGTCCACTGATTTGTCTGATTGCAGTGCAAATGTCTCCGCTGTTTGTAGTTTCTCAATGATCTGCAGCTTCACGTTCATCAGTGTTTTGGTGAAAATTGTCAATTATTATGACAAGAATTGGCAGACCCCCTGCAGTGCTCTGTGTCTTGAAGAGCCCTCATCAATCAACCAAAACATAAGAAGTATACGTTACATTAAAGATGTCTTTTTAGGCTCTGGGTAAAAACAACCTCATTGATCGATTAATGTAGAGAATAATCTACAAGATAAGTGACAATTAAGATAATTTAGACTGCATAATAATCATAAATAAGAAATATATAGACAAATGTACGTCAAATAAATGTAAATATTAAGTCTGATCTACAGCTTGAAGAAAAGTCAGCAACTCCTCACATTTGTAAACGGGTGTCCAAAAATGTGTTTTATATTTTTATTTTATAACTAATTTTAAAATTATTTGTCATATTTTGAATACATTTGTAAAAATTCTCACTAAAGTTAAAGTTTTTACTATAACACCTTAATAAAACTGTTGTAAAATACATACAATTCTAAGTATTATTATTATTCAGTATTAGTTAGAAATAATAAACACAAACCTCCCGAGAAGAAAAGTTCAAATATGTTGACTTGTTTGTGAGAGGACAGGTTGGAGCGCTCTTCACAGCATCAGTCCTCACCTGCAGATGTTGTGTCTTCTCTCCTCTTCCAGAGGGAGTTTAGAGGGAAAGCGCGAGCAGAAGAGTTACAAAGCTCTCCTCGAAGACCCGATGCTGCGGTTCTCTGGCCTCTACCAGGAGAACTGCTCGGACCTCTACGTCACCTGTCAGGTGTTTGCTGAAGGGAAACCTCTCGCCCTGCCCGTTCGCACCTCGTACAAAGCGTTCAGCACACGTTGGAAGTGAGTGTTAATCTCTCCTGACCGCCGCTGTCTTGGAAATCTGCAACTAAATTTCATTATTTTTTTGTTTTAAGAAGCAAAACTCCCCTTTTCTGTGAATCTGTTTCTGTTTCTGTTTATTTTCACCACCAAAATGAATCTTCCTCTCAATATGCCTGGTATTTTTCCTTCTTCAGAGCTGAAAAGAGACAAAACTCCATCCAATAAGGGGCACATACTTTTACCCAGAGCTTCAATAAAAGTAACATTTCAGTTCCCAAGACCTTTCTTAACCTTTCTCCTTCTTTCTCCTCGTTCTCTCTCGCTCTCTATCGTTGTTCTTGCTGTCTTGTCCAGCTGGAACGAGTGGCTGCGGCTGCCAGTCAAGTACCCAGATCTTCCCCAAAGTGCCCAGGTTGCTCTCACAGTGTGGGACATCTATGGGCCCGGCAGAGCCGTCCCCGTCGGGGGAACCACTGTCACCCTGTTTGGCAAATATGGGTGAGCCTAACCACACATTGTTACTTCTGTTTTTACTGAAAGTAAAGTAAACTGAAGTGTTTTATGGAAACAATGAAACATTGAAACATCTCCTCCTGTCTTCTTCTAGTATGTTCCGACAAGGCATGCATGATCTGAAGGTTTGGCCAGGTGTGGAGGGGGACGGAGGGGAGCCCACCACCACACCAGGACGCACCAGCAGCAGTCTGACAGAAGACCAGATGGGCAGACTGGCCAAGGTACAATACTGTATGTGTGTGGAGAGGAAACCAGGGATGAGGACTGGAGAGAGAGAGAGTGGATTTATTGGTGTAGGAGGACAGAGCTGGGAGGAAGGATGGGGGAAATAGATGGAAAGGATGGAGGGTGAACAAGAAACATTGTGTGCGTGTGTGTTGGATACAGAGAGAAACCCTCCGATACGAATTCGTTTCTAAACCATCATCTGTTCCAGGGCCCTGACCTGGAGGTACTCAGTGATGTGAGTACAAGTGGAGGAGTTAGTGTTGGCAATGCAGAATGTGTGTGTGTTTGTGTACTGTATGTGTGTGAAGAAGACCTCGGTCCAAATGTATTTGTAAATTAAATTCAATATTAGGAAAGACATTAAACATTAAATAAACTTTCATCTATCAAAGCATAATTTTTGTGATTTAGCACCCCAGATTTCAGAGTATTCTGATTAGTTATGATCAAAAACTAGCAAGCCGACAACTATGCTAACAGCCAAACATCAAGCAAGGTCAACAACACAAGACATAGCAGCTATATATTTTATATATAACAGCAGTCAGCCCAGCTCAGCATCCCAGAATTACTCTTGTCCAGTGGCCTCTTGCTTGGTCACTTTCTCATTTTCTCTTCTTAGCTTTCTCCATCAACCACCAGGGGTCTTTTTGGTCTTTGGTCTTTTTGCAACCCCAAAAAGACCAAAGACCAAAAAGACCCCTGGTTACATTACCCAGCTCCTGTTCTGGCACAACACCGGCTCTGCACCCTGTTTGCATTGCCCTGTGCCCATGGCCTGAAAACCTCCTCTTCTTCCCGGTGGTCCAAGACGGCTGGTTTAAAAACACTAACTCTCACCCAGTGTTCTGAGCTCACAGTCAAGGCAGCCTGGGATAACAAGCTGAGCTAACAGCAGCTACAGTTGTCAGCAGTTTACTTCACTGTTCATCAGGAAACTCTGTAAATCACAGAGAGTTGATGCGCAGCAACTGGAGGACATCAGGGAGGGAAAACCAGAAAACATTTTCTCCATAAAATATGATCCAGTTTCACCAAAATCAGTAAAATAGTTGGTGGTGTGGGACTTTGTGCTGTAAAGTACTATGTACTTCTTGTGGGTGATGGGGTACCCGAAGCACAAAGTTACAAGGACGACGTGAAAAAGTAGTAGAAAAGTTAGCCAGTGGGGCTTAAATCCCTGAACACTGCACTCCCCTGTGTGTTATGTTGTATAAACTCATCATAAAAACATTTGCAGATATATTTTGACCCAGGTTTCGGTGTGAACACCTGTCTGTCAAGGTGTGCGGCTGAAAGCATCACACACATTGGTTTTTAAGTTTTCTGCTGTTGCCATATATTAGTGTATTTTGTGTAAGTGTGTGTGTGTGTGCATGTTTTTCTTGTTTATGTGGACACAAGTAAATGATGTTGCAACTTGTTGCAGCTTTTTGGAATATTTAGACGAAGGTGTCAGGGTGTTCATTTAATTTTAACTTCATCTGATTGTTTTTTTTTTTTTTTTAATCATTTAGTACCTAAAACAGACTCATCAACATTTTTTTTTATTCATCCTGAGTGTAGTTGACTTAATCATATCTCAGGTTTTTTTCTAGGCTGCTACCAGTTCATATGTTGTTTTAAAGAGTGAGTACTAATTCTAACCAGCTGAGTTGTGGGCTTCCTGTTCATGGCCAAATGTGTGCTTACATTCCCGAAAACCCACACCGACTGATGAGTGGATTGGCTGCTGATTGTGTGACCAGAGATGCTGGATTGGCTGCTGGCACTGGATTTGTGCATGATTGGTCGAGCTGTTTGCACATCAGCCACCATGCTGTGACCAGTTCTGCTGCAACAGAACCTCAACCTCTGAATTTTGGGGGATTTTGGTAAATTTCTACCCTCTTTTTTTTCCCTCCCTTTCTCTTTCTCTCTACGTCCAGCTGACGAAGGCCCATCGACAGGGCCACATGGTGAAGGTTGACTGGCTGGACCGTCTAACCTTTAGAGAGATTGAGATGATCAACGAGGTGAGTTTGCTCAGTTGTTTCAAAACAGCATTTTTCGTGATCCCCAGAGGATAAATCATACTGATGTTGCTGACTTACTCTGGCAACATCACGAGGTTCACATTTGAGGTTTAGTGATTACCATTAAAATTGCTACAGCCATTTATCTTCCTGTCTTATTCATCTTTCAACTTTGATCTAGCACCATCATCAGGTCAATATTTTAATATGTCTAATGCTTTGATTTATGACCAAATATTTGCAAAGCTCAGCTCGTGAGCATAGTTGAGAATTTAGCAGCTAAAGAGCCAGATATTTCCCTCAGGAGTTAGTAGAGAGGGAATGTTAAATTTACCTTCACCAGGTGGCCAGAAACTTCAAAAGAGTGATTATGTTGCTCCGTAAATGCTGGATGTGTAAGTAAACAACCGTTTGTTAACAAGTTCATCGTATAAACCTAAATGTTGGTGTTTTTGCTGCCCTCAAGTGGCCAAAAAAAGCTATTTCAGTTCAAAATCAGAGTTCAACTCAAACGTTTTCTCGATGTTTGTTTCTACAGAGTGAGAAACGCAGCTCTAACTTCATGTACCTCATGGTGGAGTTTCCCCGAGTCAAGACAAATGACAAGGAGTACAGCATTGTGTATTATGAAAAGGTATTTTATATGTAACTACATTAATTTAACATGAAGAAGTCAGCAGCTGTCTGTTCTAACAGTGGAAATGTTTCCAGCTGATGTATTTCACTTTGTCCCCCACTCAGGACGGAGATGACGCATCACCCGTCCTCACCAGCTGCGACATCGTCAAAGTTCCTGACCCTCAGATGGGGATGGTGAGAGGACACACACACACATGTAAACACACCTCCACTGTCAGAACTTTGCAGTATTTTCTAATTCACGGTCTGTCCACAGGAGAACCTGGTCGAGAGCAAGCATCACAAACTGGCTCGTAGCCTCCGCAGCGGACCGTCAGATCACGACCTGAAGCCTAACGCAGCCACGCGTGACCAGCTTAATGTGAGCAACTAGCAGTCTGTTTACATACTGCGTATACTCATATAATCAAACAATAGGTGGATTAATGTAGCATCTTTCCCCAGAGGACTTCAAATACAGACTTGACTGTCATGATCTTGTTTGATCCGATATCTGTGTGTCTGTATGTAACAGATCATCGTGAGCTACCCTCCAACCAAGCAGCTGAGCTCTGAAGAGCAGGACCTGGTGTGGAAGTTCAGATACTACCTCACCACACAGGAGAAGGTGGGTCTGTTATGTTCTGCTCCAACATACCAAATGCTGCTTTTCTATCTCAATCTTCAAAGATTTAAACGCTGTGTACCATCTTCCTCTTCCTCCTCCTCATGTTGCGACAGGCCCTGACAAAGTTCCTCAAGTGTGTGAACTGGGATCTGCCCCAGGAGGCCAAGCAGGCTCTGGAGCTGCTGGGGAAGTGGAGGCCGATGGATGTGGAGGACTCCCTGGAGCTGCTGTCCTCCCAGTTCACCAACCCCACGGTCAGACGCTACGCTGTGGCACGCCTGCAGCAGGCAGATGACGAGGTAAGCGCAGGAGGAGTGTATACGATGGTATAAAACTTTATTCCAAAGTTAATTATCAATCATTAACAAAAAAAAAGGATTTTTAAAGATTTAATTTTGGTTATTTAATGAGCTTTATACCAAAAATCTGTACTAGTACTTGTTGTACCATCAGCATAATTATTCCCATCACCTCCTCCTCCTCCGTCTCTAGGACCTGTTGATGTATCTCCTCCAGCTGGTCCAGGCGCTCAAATATGAGAACTTCAGTGACATCCAGGGAGGCCTGGAGCCAGGCAGCAAGAGAGACAGCCAGGGGCTTTCAGATGACTCCACAATGGACAGGTCAGTACTGGGATGAGAAGTTAGAACGACTACTCCGGCTGCGGATCGTAAATAAGTCAACACTACCAGCAGCTTTGACAGAAGCAAGTCACATATGGAGGCTCTCTTGTGGTCAGTTGATGACTTGAGCTAAATTTATCTCTGCTTGGACGAGGACTTGCCGCTCTGCTGAATCTGATTATTTTTCTTTCAGAAGCCATAATGAACTCTTAGGGTATTATGATTTTACTGGCGCAACTCTGTACGGCTCCGGCCAGAGCCATGACTAAACCTTACTGAGCACAGCATCTCATCAGTTTGAGTAAAAGTTCACCCACGTTTTTAATTGCAACATTCTCTGGCTAATAATTTTTGTCTCTTTTCGTAGCTCCCAGATCCTTTCTGGCACATCTGGACCTTCAGCTGCCCCGCAGAAATTAAAGGAAGGAGCTGACAGCGAGAATCTAGAGGTACGAAACACAAAATGTCACTAGAGCAGGAAAGAAAGTGTCCCACAGGGGATACAATACGATACGATACTGTAATGATTGTAGATGGCATCAAGAAGAGAGGAGTCCAAAGATCTGAGAATTCAAGGCACTTTAATCTGAGCTCAGATGCATCTTTTTATGCCTCTTTTATACTTCCGTTTGAGGTACTTCTCCCTGTAACCTAGAGTCCATGTGTGGTGTTAACCTGTAATGGTGTCTCTCTGTAGCAGGACTTGTGCACGTTTCTCATCTCCCGCGCTTGCAAGAACTCTACACTTGCTAACTATTTGTATTGGTGAGTACGAAATTCAGAGCCGCTCGGTTAGTGAAAATGTCTCATGTGTGTTTTCTGTGTTGATACATCTGTCGGCATAACCTGTGCGCCTTCAACAGGTACGTCATTGTGGAGTGTGAGGATCAGGACACCCAGCAGAGAGACCCTAAGACTCACGAGATGTACCTGAACGTCATGAGGCGGTTCAGTCAAGCTTTACTCAAGGTCAGGACTCTGTACAAAACATTAAGACTGTATAAGTAGCCTCTGGTCTGTCGTGTAAGTAATGCACACACTTCTTGTTCCCTGCAGGGGGATAAGAGCGTGAGGGTGATGCGGTCGCTGTTGGCCGCCCAGCAGACGTTTGTAGACAGACTGGTGCAGCTGATGAAAGCTGTGCAAAGGGAGAGTGGAAACCGTAAGAAGAAGGTAAGAACAGAGAATACCAGCACACGGCACTTTCTCATTCACGTCTGAATGAGCTGAGTTGTGTTAAAAGCGGCGTCCCCTCCCTGTTTGTCCGCAGACGGAGCGGCTGCAGGCTCTGCTGGCCGACAACGAGAAGGTCAATCTCTCAGAGATAGAGCCGATTCCTCTTCCTCTGGAGCCTCAGATCAGGATCAGAGGCATCGTCCCAGAGACAGCCACACTCTTCAAGGTACAGAGGAAGTAACTTTCATCCTCGTGAATAACTCTCTCTTCTCTCTTATTATTTACTTTGTCCTGCCTCGACTGAAACTAGTATCTGTGTGACACATTGTTCATGAGTCTTTTTCCTCGGTGTGTGTGTGTGTGTGTGTGTGTTAGAGTGCTCTCATGCCAGCCAAGCTGATCTTCAAGGCTGAGGATGGAGCCATGTACCCAGTTATCTTCAAACATGGAGACGACCTGAGACAGGATCAGCTCATCCTTCAGATCATCTCACTCATGGACAAAGTAAGCAGGCTGCTGGATGAGACATTGATGCATTTGGCGGCCTTTATTTGGATCTAAGAATTGCTTCTCCGTCTTTACAGTACTGAAGGTTTAAAACATTATTCCCTGAAGAATAATGACAGTTAGTCGTCAAATATTTATCTGTTTTTATGTTGTTTTTTTTTTAACTAAAACTTTGTTTTTGGGCGTATAGCTGTTGAGGAAAGAGAATTTGGACCTGAAGTTGACACCTTACAAAGTATTAGCCACCAGCACCAAGCACGGTAAGAAACTGTGACGGCTCATCACTCTCTTTGATCAAATACAGACGTACAGGCTTTATTTGCTGGTCACTCTATCTTCCAGTCTAATCAAAAGTCTATCCTTGTTTCAGGTTTCATGCAGTTTGTTCAGTCTGTTCCTGTCGCTGAAGTCCTGGCGACTGAAGGAAACATCCAGGTAAGCAGAAACAGTCCGGGCGCTGCTGACATGTAGGTCTGTCCGACAAACGACGTAACCTGACCGCATCCTTTATTTCAACAGAGCTTCTTCAGGAAGCACGCACCGAGTGAAAAAGGACCTTACGGAATCAGCTCAGAGGTTATGGACACCTACGTCAAGAGCTGCGGTGAGTCAGTTTGAACAGATGATGCTTCATGTTGTACCTGCAGCGATCACAGCGGTCTAATCAGTGTTGTCTCTGTCGCTGCATCCGTCCAGCTGGTTACTGCGTCATCACGTACATCCTCGGAGTAGGAGACAGACACTTGGACAATCTGCTGCTGACAAAGACCGGTGAGGCACACGCGTTTCTTTCAGACGGCGGTTAATTAACAACATATTTTATGGAAGAGTTTTAGAATATCTAATGTCCGTCCATCCAGGGAAGTTGTTCCACATCGACTTCGGCTACATCCTGGGTCGAGACCCCAAACCGCTGCCTCCGCCCATGAAGCTGAGCAAAGAGATGGTGGAGGGGATGGGAGGCATGCAGAGCGAGCAGTACCAGGAGTTCAGAAAGCAGTGCTACACCGCCTTCCTGCACCTCAGGAGGTAAGAGACCAGATATAATATTATTATTTCTTGTAGAAATGAGTCGTGTTTCTAGTCTCAGCTGTGGGTGCGCCTCCACTGAGAAATCATGTCTGTTTCACATTCTTGCAGACTGTTTTCTAAATCATTCGATTGATTTCCTGCCTCTTACGCCACCACTGGTATCAAATGTCAGTGGATCATGAAAATAAATTTGATGCTTGATTTTCTCTCCTGACGAACTCTAAAACCTGGTGATACTGGAAGTGTAGTCAACAGCAGGCCTTTCCAGAAGCATCACCTGCATACCTGTGATAGTTTTATCTGTCTTTAGGAAGACACAAGAAGATTAGCAATATAATATATAACATTAAACCACTAAAATATCGTTCTTCCCTCCATTGCTTCAGATACTCCAACCTGATCCTGAATCTGTTCTCTCTCATGGTGGATGCCAATATTCCTGACATCGCCCTCGAGCCTGACAAAACCGTTAAGAAGGTAAGTTTGTTATTATCATAGAGAAACCTCACTTTAATTTTATGTAGATCTAGAAGTAATAACTCGCTTTGCACAGTAATAATGTTGTGTACCTCTGATTGGATGATTTTTTTCCCTCCAGGTGCAGGACAAGTTCCGATTGGACCTCTCGGACGAGGAGGCAGTCCATTACATGCAGAGTCTGATTGATGAGAGCGTGGGCGCTCTGTTTGCTGCTGTGGTCGAGCAGATACACAAGTTTGCTCAGGTATGCAAACACAACACGTATTTACCTTCCTGGAAACCACAGCGCGACGACCGTAACTGGCTCTGGCGCTGAATGATTTGTACACCGCTGCCCATTCAAGATATAATCAGTCATAAGATGATCAGTGAGACTGGAAAGAAAAGCCTCTAGTTCTTTTTTATCTTTGTGAAATACAGGATTTGTTGACCTCTTTAGTCCTCTAAAAATGATTGAAATGCACAATTTAAGAACATCTGGAACACTGACAAGGGGATACAACTCACCATTTCTTTATTTCAAAGCAAAAAAGAGACTTAAATGTAAAACATGTAAAAAAAAATAAAAATAATTTAAGATAAGACTTTATTGATCAGACACTGGGGGAATTCACTTGTTACAGCAGCTCTACAGCAATACAAAAGGTGGATAAGAAAAATACTTATAGAGGCGCCCTGGTGGCTCAGCTGGTAGAGCGTGCTCCCCACATCAGTCTTTCTCTCCCTCTCTCCCTGCTTTTGTATCCGTCTTCAGCTGTCCACTCTCAAAAGTTGAAAGCGAGCTGATTTAGGGCAAGAGGCGGGTTACATCTGGACAAGTCATAGGACGGACACAGAGACAAACAACTATGATCACATGCACATTCACAGGCAATTTAGAGTAACCAATTAACCTGTCAACTGCGTGTCTTTGGACTGGAAGGCAGGGTACAGGGAGATAACCCGCTCAGACTCGGGGAGAACATGCAAACTCGACATAGACTAGTCAGGATTCAAACCAGGAACCTTCTTGCCGTGAGGCGACAGCGCTAACAACTACACCCGTCAACAATAAAGCTGATTTTTGGAACAAACTGTCTAAAACGTGCAACACTTGCTCTGGCGACATGTTAATCTAAGTGTCTGTTCCTGTCTCTGTTCAGTACTGGCGCAGATGAGCAGAGCATGGACTGCTACGACGAAGATGAACTGGATCGAATTTCTGCAGCAGGACCACATGATCGTACGGCTCGGACCTGACTGACGCCGTGTGTGTGTGTGTGTGTGTGTGTGTGTGTGAGAGTGAGCGAGAGGATGAAAGAAAGAAACCCAATGACACTGTTAAAAAGGCCAAGAATGCACTGCCAACCTTTACTGCAAGATGGCTAAACAAGGACACGGACGTCTTTGTTTGCTTATGTATATATAATGTTTATTAATTATTAAATGAATGAATGAAATGTATGGCCAAATAAAAGATTGTTGATACAAGTGAACCTACCAGCCTTTTTTTTTTTTTTTTTTTTTTTTTACTCGTGTATTTCTAGAGCAGTGTGTATTTTTTTTAAATCATTTATTGCCGCTATGCAGCGTTTATGGCGCGCAACATGTTTCTAAATTGAGCATCGCTGACCATCTGTGGACGGTCATACGGTCGACGCTGGGGGTAGAAACAAGTCGAACTCCCAGAGGGTGGTTGAGTCACCGAGCGAGTGACTAAGCATTTCCTGCCAGACACAGAAAGACAAGTCAGTTCGTGTTTAAGCACGAGCTATACATTTCTTACTGTCTGTCTTTTTTCTGTAAGGTTTAACGTCTTCAATAAGGACTAAATAGAAATCCAGTTAACACCCACCCAAAAAAAGTATTTTTTAGTGGAACATAATTTCTCCAATTAGTCCAACAGCAGTCATCCCAGCTTGGCGTCTGTTTTTCAGCCTTTTATTTCACCAACAACTAAAAGTCAGTCCCAGATTTCCCTCGCCGAGCTGCAGTGAAAGAGGGCGTTTGTCTTAAAAACCCACTTTAATTTAATAAATTCAAGAATACTTAAGCCTCATTTAGGCTCTGGCTGAACTCAAGTAGTCATGTGAGGAAAGAGAGGCTAATGTGACGATGAGCAACGTCAGTCAGATAACTGTTATGACTTAATTTTGACCAAATATATAGTTAGTTTTGCCACTGAAGTTTGATCATCTTGATAGATTTTATCATCAACTGTAAAATTTGTGATTACAAAAAGCACTGGAATAAATCTCGTCCCTCCAATCATCGACGTAAAGGACAAGTTTTGAGTGCAGAAGTCACGATAAAGACAAGAAACAACCCTAACACGGTGACCCCACGAATCAGTGAGCGATAACCACAAGCCAAAATACACAACGCGCCGGAGGATATTTTCAGAAAAGTGACTTCAAATAGCAGGAAATGTGTACCACTTCTGGACGCTGGAGGGAACAGCAGCTCGACTGCTTGTGTAGTCAGGTGCTCAATCACACAAGCCAGTTTCTTGCTTCATACATCAATCATCCCTCCACAATGTAAGCACTGTGCTTATTAATAAAAGCCATGTTGTACGTGGAGCTTTGGATAACCCCCCAGGTCTCTGTGGACTCTGGAAAAGGGAGAAAAGGAAACAAACAATGCTGGACGGCCAAACCCCCAAGGCTCCCCAATGTTGCGGAAAGAATGCAACACCAGCAAAACAGAAGGCAGAAAAGCGAGATGTCAAGCTGTTCCTTGTTTTCGTGCAGGAGGCAGAAGGAGGCGTCAGTCACGGGTAAGAGGCAGCGATGGGGCAACTGTGAGTCAGAAACATTTCAGAGCAATGAAAGATCGAAAAAAAAAAAACTACCCTCTGTTATCACTGTTGAGGGTGAAGGGCGGAGGAGCTGCTGGCTACACGTGGGGGGTCAGACGTTCTCTTCGTTCTTGTTTATGAAGTTCATGGTTTGGACTGAACTGTTGAGTGTCACTGGACCTCAGCACAAAAGGCAGAGAGGGAAGAACCGCAACCAGATTTAGATTTTTCACTGAATCAGTGGTAGATACACAGAAAAACAGCTCGTTTTGGACACGTCAGATAAACTATCTCTGCTTCATTGGTAATTCTCACTCATCAGTTCTTCGTGCAGCATTCGGACTCATATCAGAGCCAGGGGAATGTGCTTATATGTTGAAAATTGGGAGCCACGTCACATCAGCCACTTGTCGACAGCCTTAGAGGTCATCTGGTGGCTTTTCAGTAAGGAATTCAACTTGACCTTTGTCACACATCATCTTCCCAACAATGAACTTCATTCAAAGCCAAGGTCCAAAAGAAAAATCAGAATTCAGAACATCTTCAGAGCTTGATGCATGATTGCTCAAAGACATTTCATGCATGGCATCATGGCCTTCTGACCTTTAGGGGTTGTTATGTTCATAATCAACTTGATATACGACTTGATATACGACTTCAGTTGCTAAACAGTTGTGTTTTGTCCCATAACCGGCAACACATTTTCAATGGGAGACAAGCCTGGACTGAAGACAGGACTCTTTTACTATAAAGGCACGTTGTTGTAATGTGTAGAATGTGTGTTGGCATTGTCTTGAAATCATCAGGGACATCCCAGAAAAAGACGGATGGATGGCAGCACATGTTGCATGTATGCTCCAAAACCTGTATGTGCCTTTCAGCCTTCACAGATCTGCAAGTTACCCGTCATGCCATGGGCACTCACATACCCCCAAACAATCATAGATGCAACCAGCAAAGCACTCCCACACATCACACCTCCATGCTTCACGGTGGGAACCACACATGCAGATACCATCGGTTTACCTTCCCTGTGTCGCACAAGAAACCAAGTCCTCATTTCCACTGGTCTAATGTACATTCATTGTGTTTTTTCTTTAATACAAGGTAAAGTTGCACCCAGACATTTCATGTAGGTCACAGAGGTATAGAGCATAGTGATGTGTTGAACCTGGATCTATAGACCCCTTCGACGCCCACCTTTATAGAGCAATACTCGCAATAAGATGGCTCTCAGTTTTTTAGTCTTTCAGGCCCCATTTGTTCCATATCTCTGCTCATAATAGTGAAACAGAGTGAGGATCGCTGGTTTAAGTGTTTCCCAAAGTCTGGTCCTGGTTGAAAGGGGCACTATGGGAGGACTCAATGGAGATTTGGTCATCAGGGAATTCCACGTGAATGTCACAAGGATCAACAGGGGCCAGTGAAAGAGGGGCCAAAGAGACTGGGTCGTGAATGGTCGCCTTAACGAAAGAAAAATTTGTTCAGTCATTTGTCAAGGGGAAATTGGAAGAAACAATCACAGAAATGAAGTGTAAGAAGAAAATCATACCAGAGTCTTGGGTTGATTTTCAATGGTTGGCGCAGGTTGTCTTGGTCTACACAGAAACACAGTGAGAAGTGGAACAAGGAGCAGAGATGTCAGCCCGAATCCGAGACACAACACAGTTAGCTGGCCTGAAAGGAAAGCACATGATGGTTGGCATTTGGTTAACCTGTCTAAACAAAACAGTGCTCCTGCAAACACACAAGCTACGCTGCATAACCCCGCAGTCAGATTAGTGGATTAGGTTCTGGTAATAAAAAGCAGTCTGTGCAAATTCCTGAAGGTTTCCGAGCATCCAATTCACCTCTGACAATGACCTGGACCTGGACAATGACCTCTTAACCCCAGTGGTTCCCAACCATTTTACCTTTTAAAAGAAGGAAATGCTTCTTTGCAACCCTTCATCACATGTTGCACCGTCATTTGAGAACCAAGAGGATGATTTTCCCCACAAAGATTATTAAATTAGAATTATTATTAGACAGAAACTTTAAATCTTCAGTCTTCAGTCATCTTCTCACCTGATTTAGAAACAGTCTTAACACACTGAGGCTCAGATTTTGGAGAAGCAGCCATGGAGAAGGTCGGGAAGGAGAAGTTAGCCACGGCGCAGTAGTTCAGACCTGGAGCCAAGCCAGAGAAGTCCACATAGGACATCACCTCCTGGGTCCAAACTGTGCGGCTCTGCAAAAAAAACAAAAAACAAATGATGGTCACACTAAACACAAACCAGATGGGATGGCATGATGCTGCAGAATACTATGGGAGCCATGATGGCAACAAAGCACCATCACACCTACTGCTCCACACATGGGAACAACACATGCAGATACAATCCATTCACTTTCTCTGCATCTCACAAAAACACAGCGGTTTGAACCAAAACCCCCAAATTTGTTCTCATCAGATCAAAGTACAGACTTCCACTGGTCTAATGTCCATTCCTTGTGTTTCTCTTTTTTTCCTTCCAAAGCACGTCATACCTGGTAATCAGAGTGATTGAGGTTGTTGTACACAGTCACTGTGGTCCATGGGTCAATCAGTTCAGAGATGTGACAGCACCTCTCCACAGAGCACCTTCTGTTGGCAGCACAGGGGAACTGCACCTTCACCAACAGCCGGTCGTCTTTCAGAGAGATGGAGACGGAGGGAGGGCTGAAGGCTGGAGTGGGCAAAGAGCAACTGAATTATCTTAAAGCTCAACATACCTACTCTTTATTACAGATAACACACTGAGGAGAGACACTGCAGGTGAATTGTTCTGGGGGGTTTTATTCGTGAAATATGTTGTTTAAATATGTTATTACTTTTAAAAGTTGTGACTAAAGAGCTAAGATTACTGTTATTTCAAACCTACAGAGAAAAACCTGCAGGCTTTCTGTACTCTGAATCACAGGTAATTGTATTACAGTAATTGCAGACTGTCACTGACTGAAGTCACTGTAGTCGAACTTGCGAGGCTCGATCCACACAGTGGAGCTGGGGCTGAGGTGGACGCCAAGACGGATCATGTTGTACAGCTCAAAGTTTGAAAAGGCCCGAGAGACGTCACAGCTCTGGGACGAGATCCAAATGCACCATGATACATCCTGCCAGGGGTCCCTGCAACCAGAGTACACAAATAACAAAATAAACTAATGTTTTACTTTGATATCATGTTTTTTTTTTTCCTGGCATCTAAATCACTTTTGCTGCAGTTATTATATCTAATTATAGCAAATTATTTATCTTCCTGTACACATTGTTTTTGATGCATTAAAAATTAAATCATAATTTCATAAGTGCAGTATAACCAGACAGATGATGAGATATCTGTTATTGAAGTACAAGAAAAACACCATTCAGGAAAATAGGAAAATGCGCACAAATAAAGTGGGAAAAAAAGAAAGTTTCACTCAAATGTAATGGATCTGCAAATAATTACAGTAATTACAATTGTGGTTTCAAAAAGGGAGTGAAGTAACAGCACAGCACAAACACACAGAGGCTCAGGACTTACCCCTGAGTCTTTGTCTGCACGGTATAGGTAGTATTAGGACTGGCATGGGGACAATCCCACCGCAGGAGGCAGCCTAAATCCAGTGATTCCACTGCAGTGTAGCAGACTAACCCAGTCGACCCTGGGAGGTTCACACGAAACCCGTACGCCAAAAATAGCACGCTCAAACAGACACTCATTGATCTGTTAAGTCTGATTGTGACAATGTTAAGACTTGCAAGCATGTGCTTCTACATCTACAGAGAAGTACAGCAGAAAGCCTTCAAACTGCGATATGAACCTTCAGCACTCACCTTTGATGAGCAGGGCGACCATGACACACAACCTCACCGGTGCTCTGGTGGCGGTGGCGGTGGCGGTTACATCTGGTGTCTCCATGGTAACTTGGTGATTTCTGAATCAAATGAGCAAGACTTACGATAGTCTTACAGCCTGTACAGTACTGCAGGGGACTGACCGCCTTTAAAGTGAGACATTCTTGACAGGCATGCACCTACAAAGACGCACCGAGGAGGAGGAGATGGAATAAGCTGCGTGGAAGGGGTGGAGAGGTAAGGATTTAATTGAAGGTCAGTGATTTTGTTAGCGAGAGTAAAGGCTGTAATCTGCTTAGAGGGGGATGAGAAGTTTGAGCGACTGAGATGGAGACAGAAAATGAACTGGTTTCATGGTTTTAATGGGAAAAAATAAATAAACTGATGTTTACTTTTTGTTTTTAAGTGTTGGCTTTTTCTTCTTCTCTTCTAAGATGTTCACCAAAACAACCTGCCAAAAGTAGTACAGGTCATATGAAGGCAAATAGGGGCTTTGTTGCATACAGGTTTGGCCTGCAGTGGGTTTGGTCATAAAACTGAAATGTTGACCATGATAAATACCACTAGACGAGAAGTTAAGGGGTCACCAAAGTTATTAAAATTCAATCGTGAGAGGAACATAGATGTCTGAACAAAATGTCACGGCAATCCATCCACGTTTGTCGAGACATTTAACTCAAAATCATAAATGTCACTCTTATGGTGTGGAAAAAGTCAGGGAACCGCCAACGTTATCGGAATACACTCTGCGGGTACAATGAATGTTTGAAAAAGACCATAGTGGTGGATCAACAGGCCGACAACGCCATCTTTAGAAGTAAAAAAAAGCACATACATATCAGGAGAACATCACTGCATTCTATCTTTTTATTCACTGCCATCTTTAAATAATAATAATCTGTACATCTCTTAAGCAGGTCTTAGACCATTCATTCCCAAAAGGTAATAATGACATCAATAGCTTCCTTATTAACAGTAATACAGTTGAAGTGCTTAAACCAGGCAACCAGAAGGGCCGATAGAGATCATACAGCAACAAAAGAACGGTGTACGGTCCACTCTCTCTTACCCTTCCCGTCTCTCACACACAAATACATCCAGCCTCTCACACTGAATCCACCTCACACTCATATGTCAACATTACATACACACACACACACACACACACACACACACACACACACACACACACACACACACAAACAAACACACAGCCCTGCAGTGCACCATACACCTCTCGATAATTAAAGACATTAAAGCAAAACTGCCGGTTCATTCAGAAACAGCACCAAAACATCAAAAATCATTGCAGCAGTAATAATACTAAGCTTAACATTCCTCATTTCAGCATCATCATCAGTCATAAGAATCTTTACGTCTGCGAATATACAGGATCTAACCAACAGAGGGCCCCCCAAACTGGAGCGTTTACATGCTGAACAGTGCTCGACGTTTGCCGATCATCAGTCAGATCTAATGCTGACATCTCGAGTTGTGTCACCCTCAGCCCAGCAGAGGGCGACATGCAACAAGTTGCCAGCAAAGACGCCAGTTTCTCGTCCCGCAGCTTTCGTAAGGAAAGTCATCCTGGAGTGTGTTTCAGTAAACCAGTCTGGAAACTCAGAGCCTGCTCTGCACCAAAAAGTGTGTCTGGAAAATAAGCAGGGTATTGCTGAGTTAAAATCTGTGCAAATTCTAAGAAGACCCACTTAATTTCCAGGGAAGAGCTTTTGGTGCAGAGTTTCTACACGTCCTTTCTGTGTGTATTTGGTGTTGAGAGGCTGGAGTTTATGTCTGTGCCCCTGGCAAGGAGAGTCCCGGCTCCAGGCTAGTGGTGGTGGTTGTTGGGGTAGGAGAGGGCGGCAGGCCCTTGGGTCCAGGACAAAGCAGCCCACGTGAGGCTGCATGGTCCCCGTTCAAGTTCTTATAGGGGTTTCTACGTGGTGGAGCTCTGAGACACATTGAGGGAAAGCGAAGGCCAGCAAGGCAGCAGCCGGGACAGGAGATCACCTCCTCCTGGTCCAGAGAGTGTCCGCTGCCGGAGCCAAATGGGGACAAACCAGCAGGGTCGCTGGAAGGGGAGTGGTAGCCGTTGTTGTTGGTTGTGGTGGGAGGACTGGTAGCAGTCCACCCCAAGGGTCGACTCACGACCATGTTGTTATTGTCCAAATGAGAAAGGGGAGGCAGGCACGGGGGCCCGTTGGAGATGGCCGTCCGCCAACCGTTTGAGAACGGAGGGGTGGAGGGTTGGAGGGGAGTTGAGGACTGGGGCGGAGGGGGAGACAGTTTGGAGTAAGGAGATGAAGTGCTGTCTTGTGTGTCCGGGGAGCTGGTGCAGTCCATGGGCTCCTCCTCCCCCTCGTCGTCCTCCTCCTCCTTGTCCAGCAGGTCCAGTGATAGGGGTTCAAGGGACAGAGGAAGACCTGAATCACTGCCATCCTTGACCTCCTTCTCTTCTTCTAACAGTCTATCTTGTTCACTCAATCCACTCATTTCACCGTTTACAGCGTCTACCGCGGATGGTGACTCCTCCTCGGAAAGGACGGTGTTTGGCGCCGATGTGAGGTTCGGAGGAGGCGTACATGGCAGCGAGTGGCAGCGCCTGTGCCTCCTGGGTTGGTCACCGCTGTCCGTCTCAGATGCAGAGGGGTCGTCGCAGTCTGGTGGAGGAGGCAGGGTGAAGGTCAGGGAGATGACGGACTTGCTCGGAGTGTCGAATAACTTGATCTTGCCGCCCTTGAGGTCCTCCCTTCGAGAGAAGGGGTTGACCCGAGCGGGAGTCGCCAAGGTAACAGAGGAGGGCGTGTCTGGGGGGTGGAGCATGTCGGATTTGCTGCGGGACAGGCGAGGATCTGACAGGAGGCAAAGGGATCGCCTTCGTAGAGAGCCAATCGCTGGAGAAACAGCTTTAATGAGAGAAGAAAGAATGATGCTTAATATTACGCCGTGGGAACAAACACGTTGACCATTTGGTGCCTACAGAGTGTTTGATGACTCACCTTTGACCGTTGCTCCGTCCTTCTGTTTCCTCTCAGCCTGTCTCCTCTCCAGTTGCACTACAATTTGTGCAAAGGATGGACGGACCTTTGCATTCATCTGGAAGGAGAGGGAAACCAACATATTGATAAAGAACATGAAGGAAAGGTTGGCCTGGACTCAAAGAGGTGGGTATACCCCTTCACTACTTCCTCACTATCACGAAATCACCAAAAATAGGCTAAGGCATAAGTGACCCTGCAGGAGACAACAAAAATTGTAGACGAAACAGAGAAAGCAGGGAGAAAAGTAATCGGAAACCAAGGACCGTGTGTGTGTATGAGTGTATCAGGTGAATGTTTCTTACATTACAGCAGGCGATAGCCAGTTCCAGGAAATCCGGAGGACAGTCTCCCACCATCTGCTGGAAGGCCTCCACATCCAGACCAAAGTCCTGCACAAAAAAACACAAAGGGAATCACTCATGAGGGTTTACATTCATGCTTGTGTGTGAGCCCAAAAAATATATGGCATAAAGAAATTTAAAAAACGAACAAACACTGAGGTGAGCTAGTCCTGCTGTACCATTAACAGCCACAAGGGGGAGTGATGCTTTTATGATAACTTCAAAAAGGTTCAGTGTGGGTTAAACATTGACCCTGTGTCCTAATCTACACTACATACTGTGAGAAGACAGCTTAGACTTTCACCTTTCTCAGGTCAGACTCAAGCAGAAATATAAAAAGGTTATTGGTATTTTTGGTTATGATTTAATGATCACAAGTCCAACTTCCCGTTTTTCTTGGACTCATGACATGTCATCTGATCCAAAGAGCACTCCATGTATCTCCAATCTACTGCCATTTGCTCCCACACTACATAGTGACGTTTGCAGTGTGAAATGTATTATTCTGTATGCCAAGAGATATAAGAATATCTGTGCATAGAGATTTCTATCAAACTGCAAATGTGGAACAACAGCGAACATCAACACATCCATACTGGCTGTTTTGCATACGCTTAATTAGGTTGCTTTTCTAGTTTGAAACAGCACATTTAATGAATACGTATATAATGATATGCTAATGAATTTGGCTCTCTTCACACAGCAAATATAGTTTTACACATGTTTTATATACACATGTGGTGACACATTAATGTCACTGCAAACTTTACCCAGCAGTGTGAACTGTGATTTACAATATTGTCACAAGCAGCGACGAGGCAGCTCTCAGCAATGTCAACTAGAATTGCTTGATAATGATAATGTATAATGTATTTTAATGAGAAGGCTTTAATCATCACATAGCGGGGAAATTCACTTGTCACAGCAGCTCATATATATATGTACACAAGGTGGCTAAGAAACTAATCAGAAACAAGAAATGTGTGAAACTATTTAACTTAAATATTCTATTCTATTAATAAAGTTCATACTAGATGTATTTTGTAACATTTTTGTGGACATGAATGTGCTGGCGATGCCGTTGATAAGAAAGTCATCTTCCTGTTTGACCCCGTGATGACAATCAGCAGTTTTTGATTCCACAATTAGATATCTGCCATATTTTTTAAAATCATCTCTGGCATGGTGAAACTTTGATTGCTTAACGTTGAGTCATTTTGACATTGCGTCTTGCACAAGAGTCAACAGCGGAGGAGCTTTTGAAATACTGATTAAAAAAAAAAAAGGAACCGTCCTAGCAGACTGGCATATTATCAATTATAGTTTTAATATATCCCCCCCGTTCCCCTCTTTACTGTTCATGTAATTAGATATAATGGAGCTCTATGAAATGAGACGATGATGAGGATGTGATGATGAGGGAACAGGGGATTTTTCAATGACGAAAACGTTGTCAACGCTACCTCAGTGCGTGGCAGGATGTCGGGGTCGGCCTGTATCCTTGCGATGATCTCGCACAGGATGATCCCATACGCAAACACGTCCACCTGCGGAGAGAGGAAGTCGATCAAATTCAAATATGACTTGACAGGTAAAGATGAGATTAAAAACAGCCAGAGACAACTACAATATACTTTTTATATTTCACTCGCCTACTGATGTTCTGGATGTTGTGTTCACTGCTATGGTGACTGGATTCATCAACTTTAATTTAACTAAACTAGTTTTTAACAGCTTGACAAAACACTTAAATATTCTGGTGAACAGATCAAAGATTCAAAATTGGAATTATTATTCATTTTATTTTATGTTATCTAGTTAGAAAGCGGTAAGATGAGCTGTCCTCGTAGGCTACAACTGCATGAGCTTTATGCACTTTATGTATTTTATTGTGGACATGAAGGTCTGAAAATCTGATTAAGTAAATTATGCTGATTTGTATCACTTCTTGCAACACAATCTAAAAACTGTGCACTACATTCAGGCTGCATGACACTAACAAGCAGTCAGGATTTCCACTCAGCTATACAAAAGGAGCCCAAGCCATCAGGTACAGCTCTTACATAACCAAACTCCTGCTTGCCGTTGACGTAATAACTGATTTATTAAATATTTATTGCTTTACTTCACGGCCGTGGTTTGTTTGACTGGCTTTCATCACACCCACTGTGGACCTTGAACTCCAGCTACAATCTGCAGGTGAAGGGTAATGAGGAAAGCCATCAGTCAGTCAGTACCTTCTCATTATACACCTCTCCTCTGAGCACCTCCGGGGCCATCCAGTAGGGGGAGCCGACAACAGCGAGCGGATCCTGGTCTTCTTCCTCACTGCAGGAAGACAGACAGAGAGAGGAGGAAAGAGGAGAGAATGAAGCTTCACATTTATTTCACAATATCAGAGTTTTAAAAGTGATCTTGTGATCATTTGGGGAACATTGGCTAAAAAAAAAAAAAAATAACACCACAGGATAAAAAAAAAGAGACAAGGATTCTGCACGTTCACATTCCCTGCACGACCTACTGGTCAAACGACAGTTACCAGTTTATCAAAATAAACTTAAATATAAAGACATAAAGAACTTAAATCTGGAAAGATGATGAAATCTTCAAGGGCACAAATGGACAGAAGTGATGCTTTTTCTAGGACAGTACAGAGAGTGGACAGCGTATGCGTGACGTCACTCAGGTTTCTGAAGGACGCTGGCTGCTACCATATTGGTAGTCCTGCCTCTTCACAAATCATCAGTGGACCTGAGGCGGGCTGAATGATGCCTGGTTGCTCAAACAAGCCATCTGTAAAAGGCACCCAACCTGTCAGTCAAAGCGGCCGTGCTGTTAATTATTCATAACTTTAAGATTTAATATAATTTGAACAAGTGAGTTGTATATAAATTCACCCTCAGTTCAGTTGTCATGAACGGGGAAATTAGCTATAGAGACCAAAACTGTTTTTTGTACCAGGCTGTAAACATGTTTATTTCTGCTGTGAAGTCATTTTAACATGGGGACTTATGGAGACTGACTCGTTCTGTAGCCAGCCTCAAGTGGACGTTTGAGGAACTGCAGTTTTTGGCACTTCACAGCCAATGCGCAAGTGTACAGGAGTAACATGTTGGATTTACTTAATCAAAACAATGATAATAAGACTCAACAACTATGTCAAATATGCAGATGATAATACAAGTTTGTTCAGTCCCAACAGTATTTGCAGGAGGAACGATGAAAACATACAAAGAGACGATGGCGACAGATAAACAAATGGACGGACAAGAACAGTCAAGCAAGCGGGCATCACGCTCCATTTCATTAACGCGGGACCCAGTCAAGAGGGTGAAACCTGCTCTGCGCTCGTGTTTGGCCGCACTTCCTCTGTATCTAAGAAACCGCAGTGTTTTTCAGTTATGTGGAGATATTGTGCAATTTTAGCCGAATAAAAAGGAAGGAAATCGAGAATGTGCAAGGACAACGTGCATACACACATGTACACACAGACACTGCTGGCAGATACTTCCTCTTTGTGCTATTTCCATCTGCTACTGTGGACTATGATAGTGCAAAAAAAATTAAGAGACGGTCGTGGCTCCCAATGTCAACAACATTTGGAGAAGTGGACGGAGACAACAGAGCCTTAGGGAGGGAAAATGGGAAAAAAGGGTTAAATAAAGACGGCAGAGAGATGATGGAAGAGTAAAAAAAACTTGTTATGAGTTGCAGAAGAGATCCAGTAAGGCAGTAAGAGCAAAAGCAGGAGGACTGGAATAGTTTGACCTTATTTGGAGTGCTTTTCCTAAACCCCCTTCATCTCCTCTCCTTCTCCACCATCCATCCTTCTCTCCCTCCTTTCCTTTCCTTCATGCCACAGGCGCAGTGGTAGCGCTCCAACACAAACACACACACTTTCGAGAAGGGCTGTCATCATCGTCCATTCTCTGCAAACGCTCAGCTACAGGATACAACGGTGTTTGACTAAAATATAGAGCAAACATGTCCTTGAAAACAACGGAAACACAATTCACCGGCTGCTATTGAAACAGCGTCTGGAGCAAACAGAGGCTTCGTGTGTGATAGCTGCAGGTATGCAAAAAAGAAATACAAAGTGACACATACTGTAGATTCAGGAGGAAGCCATGCACTTGTTTTTAGCTCATGTGGGCATGAAACTTTCAGCTCATTTGCACAACAAACTACGAAAATCACCTAAATTACTACAAGTTTTTCCCCCTGACAGTGACACACACTTGTGTAAACACAAAAAAGTGACACACACACACACACAGAAAAGGGCAGGTCAGGTTACAGTGGCAGCTGTGTCATCTCAGCTCAGAGTCGTGTGTTTACTAAATGACTGCAGACGGCGACAAGCGGAGGACGAGGAGCTAACCGTCTATACATGTGTGGGCGAGCAGGGGGGCTCTGACATACCGGCAGCTGCCTCTTTCAGCCTCGACATCCCGCTCCCAACAGTCCAGTTGATGCTCTATATTGTTATCAATTCACTTCCTGGACCGTTGGTCCGTTTAACTTGACACTTTTGAGTCATGGACTTATATGGACGTTGAGGAGAGGTGATGTCGAGTTGTGGCACGATACAAGAAAAAGAAAACTGTATTTTGATCAACTGGTATGTAACTGGAATATTTCCATTTTATATATGGCACTTTCTTGCCATATATAAATGAGAAGTGGCTATAATCAATATCTTATCTGTACGTGAAAGAGGTTATCTCACAGTGATAAACCTGCAGATTTATTGCCCTTTAGCTCTACAGAGCTTTATAGCATCTTTCAGCTCTTTGTTGAGGTTTTATGGAGCACAACTGTAATGTTTTGTTTCAGTCTCACGCCGCCCTCATAGTGTCAGCTCCACAAGCAGCAGCAGCTGCAAAAAAAAAAAAAAAAAAGCTCTTAAAAAAACCATCTGCAAAAGTGAGCGATTAGCTGGAACACGGTGAAGTCTTTAAAAGCTAAAGAGACAGATCAGGAGCTGTTGGGAGATGAAGAAGCAGCAACCAAGTGCAAAAACTGCAGTTCCTCAAACGTCCACTTGAGGCTGGCTACAGAACGAGTCAGTCTCCATAAGTCCCCATGTTAAAACTTCACAGCAGAAATAAACATGTTCATGATAGCTCGAGGCTAAATGTATATAACTCATCCATTCAAATGATATTAAGGCTTAAAGTTATGCAGAATTAACAGCGTGGCGGCAGCCAGGGCCACAGATTTTGAGGCACCTGTGGTTGACGTCACGGATACATCCATTCTTTATACTGTCGGTGGTGGAGACCAAAAACGGAGCGAAAAGAGGCAAATATTGGACGTGAATTAATGCTAATGTTGCTCCGTAACTACTCGATGTGTAAATAAGCAACTGTTTGCTAACAAGTTTGTCTGAGTAACTTTCAGCCTGGACACAAATAACATGTCAGTTTGTAGATAATCACCTCCTGGCTCTCTCTGTACTTGAGATAAGAGTGCTGTCAAGCACATTTCCTAAAACGTCAAACTATTCCTTCAATATTTTTACTATTTTAATGTGTTGGCTGTAATTATCACTTTGCAGATTTAGATTTATGCCTGTCATGTAAAAAGTTAAAATTATATCTCTATTGTCACCTTTAAAAAAAGCTGCTGACACATTTCATTTTAGACTTTATCTAAAGAATGAGTTTCAGCAGAGTTTAAACAGTTTCTCCCTGAACAAAGCTAATAAACAAACATGACAATTTTTAAATTTTCTTTATCATTTCCACATATTAATCTTTTCATTTGCACATTTTCATTTGCAGAACAACATCTAGTACTGCTATTTGGTATGCAAGGGTATTTTTTACAGCCAACACGTCACATTTTTCCTTCTTCGCTGTGGAGTTTTTTTCCCCCATTGTGGTATTACCACTTTTATTACATGATGTCAGTGGAGAACCAGCTAAAAAGAAAATAAAACCGTGGACGGCTGTAACTTTGCTGGTCATTTATGCTCAGTAAAATTTACGGCAGTGAATAAAGTATGCTGCATAAATGTCACTGCATATTTTTAAAAAAACACACAGCTGTGAACTGTGGAAACGCGGCAGGTCCGTGGTGCATCGTGGTCGCTTAGATTAGATATGGACACCATACACTGAGTCAAGCCGCCGTCAGCGGCTGCCATCGCTCACTGTTCCCTCTTGAAAGGACGCTTCGCAATATTAATAAAAATGTTCCTCAAACAGTGAGAGGGGGGTTAACCACAACATTCGAAGGCAGGCGGTATAAAATGCATATGCTGGAAAAAAAAAGTCACAGTGCTTTGGTGTGAGTAACCGGTCCCATTTTGTGTGTCTCGTCTGACAAAAGAGAAGCTGTGGGAGACATTTGTGAACACTTAGCTCAGACAGATAGGGCAGGGAAGATAAATACGACAAAGAGAGAAGTGGAGGAATGTAAATTTATTGAGCGTGGCTTATCTAATCACAAGAGTTTTGATGAATGGACCGTTATGGACTGACCTGTAATCTGGGATTTTCTCCGCCAGCCCAAAGTCTCCCACCACGGCCGAGCAGACGCAGCCTTCCCACCGCACCAGGCAGTTCTGCACAGAGGGGAGGTCGGAGGTCACAAACACACGTCACTATTACTGCTAAGTGTGTGTTCTGTATGAGTGCGTTTGCAGAGCTCTTCATTTGTTTAGGTGATTTATAGATAGATATATAATCTTCAACGACGGAGCAACTATCTGAGAGCTGCTGATGTATCCAAACTTACAAGACAGAATAGTTGATTTCTGTGCCACCTGTAAAGATTCTTTCACCATGCCCCTGAGGGTCTGGGGCCCTGAAGACTCCAGGTTAGACTGTGGTAATTCAGTTCATTTCCATGCACTACTACATCACAATATAGACCAAAATATTAAAGGCCTGAAGGAGCATTATATCTTAATCCTAAGGCTCCGTCTTGTAGAGGGACAAGACTTTAAATCTTGGCCTTTTTGGGGCACCCTGGCCAGGCTGACCTGTATAAAGGCTCAGGCCTTGTTGCAGTACGTCAACATTAGCATTAGCTGCCTGCTGCTAAAGCCAACTGCTAGTTAAGGACAATTAAGCTGGAGGCTGTTTAAGGATTGGCCTGTTTCCTGTTTCAGTAGCAAAATTGCATATTTATTTTTCATGCAAGATTGTCCTGATTTGACCTCCATCCGCAGCCCGACGTTTCCCACGGTAACGTTTTTTTGCTGGTCTGTGACGCAAACATGCAAAGCCTCTAAATCTGCAGCGGAGCGCTTTACGGTTTACAAAATCTACATTAAAAACAAAAGCTTGCAGGTGCAGGACTCTCATGTGGGTTCACTTCATCCATATGATGATAAGTATGCTGCATGTAATACACATGCATCTCTCAGGAGCAGAGTCCCCGTGGAAGATCAGCCTGTGCTGATGCTCAGTGATGTGTGTGTTCTGGTACTGTGCACTGATGCGTGCGTGTTTATGTGTCATCACCTTGGAGGTGAGGTCCCTGTGGAAGATGCCTTTGCTGTGCAGGTACTGCAGCCCCCGGGCGATGTCCAGGGCCAGGCTGAGCCGAACGCTCCACGACAGGTACACGTCGCTGCCCAACAGCTGCTCCAAGTTACCGCCGTTGATGTACTGGATCACGGAAGATTAAAAAAAAAAATGTTACATTAAAGTTAATTACACATAATCAGAGTTGAATGAGGTCATTCCAGTTGGAAATTACTTTGCTGTTGATATGAAAGCTGCTTCCTTTATTGTTCTGGGACGCTAGGGCCTAAATGTGTCACTGATGAACACTGCTGCCAGTCAGTGAATAAACATTAAATTAATAAACATTCAGTTTGTTATCAGTTTTTCTTTTTAGTGCTCTGCTTCAGTGAACAGCCCAAAGTTTATTTTACTGCTCTGTATGACTTTTTCCACTCCTAAAAAAGTGACGTACTAATACAGAAATGTGAAGATTTACTGCTTTATATCACCGTGAACTGAATATTTGTAGCGTTTGGAACGAGACGTTGAAGATTTTGCCTTGAGTTATGGGAAATTATGACCATTTTTCATATTTTTCTAACATTTTGTGCGCCTGTTATTTTCCTTTTTTTTTTGGAAGAGGAAAAGAGCGGTATGACACATCTTAAATGTACCACGAGGAGCTTTTTACTTGTTATGAAATGGTCTCAGTTTAATACAGATGCTTCGATATTACATGCATAAACAAACAAGACCATCAGTGAGAGGATTGGCTATTATAAAGCTATATAGTTATTCTTAATGCCTGCCACAGCGTCAGATTTGGTTGGTTTACCTTTGGATTCAATAAAACAAGGCACTACTACTGCTTTTGTCAACAGAAGCTGCCATAATGAACAAAAAATTAAAAGTTCCCTGCAGAAGATTTAACTGAAAAGCCAAGACTTAATTTTTTTAGTCAATTAGTTTCCCTAACGACAGGTAAAAAAAGTGATTTTACCGTCCAGCTAAACATTTATCAATTAATTAATTTTAATTTTTGATCCCTGTACGTCTGAAACATGCTTTCCTTTTCAATCAAAAGGACATGAGGCGTCACACCAATACTACCATTAAACCCACACCGGAGCACCAAATCCTCTCTTCATCCCCATGACCTTTTTGTCCCCACTGTTGAGCAGCTCAGTTACCACGGCAACGCCAGATAAACCCGCCGCACGTTAAGAAAAAGAGGTGAAATGTCATGAACCACCTGACCTCGAGTCAGTGTGATACAGTCAGCTGGGACTCTCGACTCTCTAGCCTTTCACTGGGAGTTGAATAGAGTTCATGTGTTTGTCGAGAGCTGCTGATTTCCCATTATCTCACTAATTTGAGGTCTAAACAAGTAGTAAGAGGGGAAAGCCAACATGGTGCCTCCATTTAGGAGCAATTTCTTATCCACCTTGTATATTGTGATTCGGTGTGGGATCAATTAAGTCTATCTTATCTTATCGTGTGGACTGAACTGTAAATTCACCCCAATTGGTGCTACAAAAAGAGAATAAAGTAACTAATCAGCTGCGAATGAATGAGCATCTTACCTCTGTGAGGGCGTGGAGCTGCCCCTCGTGGACACACACTCCGATAAACCTGGAGGCAGAACAGACAAACACTTTAACAGAAGAGTCAGGTGAACCAGACGAAGCAGAGGACCATGATCCGAGTGTAGGCCAGCGCTAGAAGACGGGCAGCTACCTGAGTATGTTGGGGTGCGATAGTCGGTTCATGAGCTGGACCTCCCTGAGCATGTTGGCTCTGTTACTCGCCAGGATGTTCATCTTCAGAGCCATTACCTGACCCGACACACGATGCTGCACCTGGATCAAAACAACAATAAATAAATAAATAAATAAATAATGATTTTATTTATTAACAACAAATGTGGTTTCCAAATTGACACTGTGTAGAAATCAGGAAATTTTGCAATAGTATTAGCACCGGAAAATACACAAAACAAAGTTTGGAGCAAGTTCCACTTTTCAGAGAAACACAACAGATCAGGTAAAAAAAAACCTCGCACAGCCACACACGAGTAGATATAACGTATGCAGCTTAACAGAGCAGGCCTGCAGCACGGTATTTACAGACAGAAATCTATTATAAATACATAAATCACATCAGTCAACACGACCTGAAGTAATAAAATGAAACGATGACACAGTACTGAGTGACATAAGCGCTCAAGTGCTCTTGGAAACGGGCCATGAAACATTAGTGGCTCAGCTGGGTTTCTTCATTTGTTTTGGCTGCTGCTCTGCCCCAACCTGCTGCTATGGCAATGGCTCCGTCTGGTATGGTTACCATGGTGACATGACATGCTTACCCCCCCCTCCCTCCCCTCCCGTTAGGCTCCATGTTGCTGCATATTTGGTTGGCGAGTAGTTTGACTTCCAAAAGAAATGCACACAAGCAGCAGACGAGAGAGGACGAAATACTTCGGCTGTATTGAGTGTGTGTGCGTGTGTGTGTGTGTGTCTCAAGTTTGTGTGTTTTTACACTGTGTATGTGTGACTGGAGTGAGAAAGGCCAGCACTGTCTGAGTGTAATTAGTTGTTGTGTTAAGATACTGTAAAAGCAAGTGAAGGCGAGAACGTTGGGATTATGCAACAAGAGAGAACAAACTGATGTTTTTTATTTATTTCTTTGTATTTTTGGGGGGAATATTTGTGTATATTTTACTAAAACTGGTCTGTTATAAATTACAGGTTTATTTGCATATATAACTCAGGACCACGACTGAAATCATAGGCCTGTTTTACAGCTGTGTTTGCATCAAAAAATCTACTATAAGCATTACAAGTACAGCTGGGTGTTTGTAAATCAATACTGTTTGGCGTCATTTCCAATATTGGGTGTCTGTAGCACCTAATATTGGACAAGATAAAGAAACTGCAGCCAGGTTCACAGCTCACCGTGCTTTGAGTTAAATGCTAACATCAGCTTCACTAATATACTCGCAGCGACAATGCTAACATGCCAATCACATGACGTTTTTCACCTTTAGTAAGTGCACTCTGTTTCCCCATGAATCGGCCATGTTTAGCATGTTAGCATGCTGAGTTTTACCAATTGGCACTAAACAAAAAAGAGCTAAAAACAAACAAAATACAGCTGTAGTAGTTTTGCAGAAAACCGAGGTACCACCTGTCCTAAACTTCATGCCAATCCATCCAATAAGAGACGGCGCTAGAAGAAAAGTCAGAGGATCAACAGTCTTTGAGGTTCATCCTCTTGGGAACACGAATGTACACATTTTCACAACAATCCATCCGATGGTTGTTGGTTTGCTGTTAGAGACATTTAACAGGTGAGAACTCTGGCTTCTTCAATAAAATAAAAATAAATAAATAAATGGTGTAGCGAGGATGCTAAGAGGCTACCGAACAACTTAACTTGGCCGACAGTCAACAGAAAATATTCGAGCCAAACTCACCCTCTTTGTCCCGCCACTAGGTGAACAGGTAAACTAAGATGAAGCCACACAACACCAGAAATGATAGTGCTCCAGAGATGATGTGGAATCTGAACAAACAAGCCAAAAAAAATATTTTGGCTCCTACGAAAGGGTTTCGTTGAAACTGAAAGTTCAGTGTCATCACAGCACTAGTACTGAAAATGTTCAAACAATACCAAATCCTACTTTGTTGTGAGCTTCTCTTTTGGATTTTGTTTGTATTTATGACCAGGACTGAGGCTTTTAACGCTCGACCACAAACCGAATTTCATTTGGGCTAAATATAAAGATGAACTTGGCGTGGGAGGGTCTTCATGACTGACGTGAGTGTGTAAATGAAACACAGCGAGGAGGGAGGAGGAGGAGGAAGGGAGTGTGTGAGTGGTCAAAGTCTGGATCTGAAGTCAGAGCGACAACACTGGCCTGGATCTCAGCCGGGCTCTGGATCAGAGTGGCGATGGAAAAACCGCAAAGCCTATTAGAGGCCAGACTAGAGTGCAGCGAGTAACGCTATTAATACACACGCACGCACACACACACACGCTAGGCTAAGGCTGCCCTCTTCATCTTAACAGCCAGTCAATGACTGTCAATCTCTGCTGCACTAAATCCTTTCTCCACCGAGCCACTTGAGGACTTCGGCCTGTAGCAAAGCGCCGCACACATGCATGGATGCACACATGTAAATCACACACACACACACACAACTTTGTGTACAGTAGGAGCTTCCTCTTGCAGAGGGGAAACTTAAACACACAGCAGGAGTGTGGAGGGAGTGCGGGACTAATCTCGTCTCCTCTTTATATATTTATTTACAGCACTCAGACGATGACGTAGACCCTGGAGGAGGCTTCCATTAGCACAGATTTATCTGGCATCTGCATGGCTGCGTGCTTACGTCACACTTGTCTGCTTTTTCACATCTGCCCTCTCGCTTATTTGAAGGAACTCTTACATGTTCGTCTGGCATCCTGTGACTCCAACAGCCAGCCACACACAAACACACACACACACACACACACACACACACACACACACACTCTGACTCATATAGGCAGGTTATGTGCAAACGTGAGCCAACTGCTGATGCAGCAGCGGTTGGAATTGCAACGCTGCTTGACCCGACTGTTTTTTTAGCCTCCAAATAAACAACCTCTCACTCCTCATCATTTCAGACTGTCTGTCTCAGTCTGGCTCGCTGCAGCCTAACATTTCCTCAGGTGTGTGTTTGTGTGTGTGTTTGCCATCCGAGAGGCTTAACCCTGCAAAGCCACCACGAGGCATGTGTGGTAAATGCTTCATGCCACTTTACCGGTCATCTCCATGGACTTGCCACTGGAATGCACATGTCCACGCCTACATCAAGATTACCCCATGATATGGAGCAATTACACACACACATACACACACAGCCACGACTTCTACTCGCATGCATGCGCCCAGACACACCCTAAGGCTCTCCTTCAAACACGCTTGGCCTTGTAAAGTGCTGCTGTCAGCAGAGGAAAGGTCACGGGCATCTTTCACTCTCGCTCCGCGCAGCCAACATGTGCAGCGATGTCTGTCATTAGCCGGCGGCCGGACGGGGCCGACTGATGCACAGAGCGAGACAGAGGAAGTGGAGGAGGAGGAGGAGGATGTGTCAGAGGCTGCAGACGGAGGATGCACATAAAGGGAGGGAGAGATGTTAGACTTTTAAAAGTTAAGTATGAAGACGGTAGCGGCAGATCAACTGCAGGATAATGCGTTTCCATTCGCGCAGGCGGTTTGATGGATTAAACTGGAAATTTCTGCAACGTCAGAGTTTTATTTGGTGTCAGAATGTTTTATCAGAGCTTTTGTGTGAGTGCAAAGGAATTTTTGCCTAAGCCACTGATAAATTAATACCTCTTGGATATATATTTGGGGATTTTCACGCTTAAATGCTGTGTCAAAGCATTTCCGACAACGCTGGAGAAATAGCAGATTGTGCTATTTTCATCCATGTTTTTAGCCAGACAGTCCAATTTAAGGATTTAGACTCTAAAATAAGATCTGAAAAACTCCCATGCTGCCCTCGGTGGCAGCTACAAGCCTGCGTCTCCTCCACGTATGTGATTATTTTGTCTACGCTTCACGGCCAAAATGGTGCCCAATGATGTAGTGGCAATCCAGACTGTTGAGCAAAAAAAAAAAAAAAAAAAAGAGAGAAAACCCATCTGCAAAACAAATCACATGTTGCAGCGTTGCAGAGGTGGAGTGTGGCTGAGTGTGACCACATGACCCGACTACACCACACACACAGCTGAATGACTTTGCCTTTGGATACTGGGTCAACTGGAAGGCCTCTTTTCCCCTGTGGATTTCATGATTACTCTGTAACTTCCCACCAGCAGCAGCAGCAGCAGCAGCAGCAGCAGATAGTTAGTGGAAATGCATCCAGTCTTGTAGTCGTAGAGCAACAACAACAGCAGCAACAACATCTAAATGTTCAGGGTATTGTGGTTTTTACATGATAAAGTAGCTTGCAGCCTCACTGGTCTGTAGTCAGGCGCATAAAACCAGAATCTACCGCTCAAAAAAAAAGCAAACTCTGCAACACCAAAGCTGAACTTGCCTTGGAATCAGCATTTCAAGCAATCACTTCAAGACAAAAACAGGAACGCTTCAACCGATTTGACAAGCGAGCTCTGAGCTGAAAGTGTGAGAGGACTGTGCTGGGGGGGGGGTGAACTCCTCCACTCCTCACCCTGCATGTGCGTCGGAGAATTGAGAAAGTTAGCGTCTCCTTCGACAAAACAACTCGAGGCTTAAGTTGTCGCCCGAGGCTCTGCTCTCAGTCACAGCGCGAAGCGGCAAGAAAAGCGTGAGCGCCGGAGTGAGAATGCGTGCGTGCAGGCGACTGAAAGGAGGCACCAAGCTGAGCCGGGTCCATCGACGGGCGAGGACGGGAGGTCCATCCAAACCCCCTCCACACACACACACACACACACACACACACACTCAACTCCTGTCCAGCTCTGTGTGGTCGAGCCGGGCTCGGAAACACGACCTGATCTAGGAAGCAAACAACCTCACCAAACCTCTCTACTTCTTCCACATACACGGGCCTAAACATGAGCGGTCTCTCCAGTTCATAATCAGACCTGCTGTTTTGTTTATGCTTTTTAAAAACTAAAGAATAAGTGCGGGGAAGTTTGAAAGAATACCACAAGGTCTGTGGCAACAGTTGTGAAATATCTACCAGAGATGCATCAGCACTAATACTGACATAAAAGTGATTCAGATGAATTAAATGAAGAGAGGTAACGGGGGCCATGGCATCGGATCAGGACTCGAGCATCCGCATCCCTCCGTCTTTGCAAGGCCCCAAACTTTTTGAAAGTACAATACTAAATCACTGGAGTTCCCCTTTAAAAGTTCAGTGTGTAACTTTTAGGCAGAAATGAAATATAATATGCAAACACATAACATCGTTATGACAATGGACAAATGGAGGATCGCTCATTACTTAGCACACGAAAAGCAAAAGGAGCAGGAATCTTTGCACCCAAGAAGAGAAAACGCAAAGAAGCAAAACAAAATTGAGACAGACAACAATGTAAAACCTGTCGGGATTCATGTTTTTTAATCCCAGGTTTTGGCATAAGAGGTTGAACAACGTCTGTGGTAGAAAGCAGTTCCAATTAAAAATTTTGGAAAGGGATGATCAAGAAGAACAGGGATGCCTTGGAAGAGATGGTACTGTTGAGTCTTCGAGATGTAATTTCAGTTTAATCGCATACACTTCCCACTGAATCAGCACGGAGGCAGAACATGGACAAACGAAATAAAGTGGAAGAGGATAAAACCAGAGATAACCGAGTGTGTTTTGATTTTGTGATTTTTAGTAAACCTCTTTAAAGCATGACGAGATAGAGGCGACTGTAGAACAACTGAGCGCCGCTGCGCCACAAAAGCATTTCACCATTTCTGTGATAATGGCTGGACATGTAAACACTGAGATATTTGTTGACCCTCTTGCAGGGGAGTGTCCTTCCTCCAGGTTTAGCTAAAGACTACCGCACTACCAACATGTGGACGGGAGGAAACGCTCATTGTGTACTGATGTAAACACACATGCGAGGTCTCTGGAGATAAATTTATGAAAACACTGGTAACCGCGGTGGAAGAGAGGAGGGATCTGAAAACAGATAATTGTGCAACTCTTGCCCAACACTGCTGTTTTAAATCACTGGTCCAGTTGAAATATTTCAAGCCGTAAACATGGTGGTTCAAGTGAAGACAGGCATATCACATGTTCAGTGCTTTCGTGTTTGTGCGGCTGTGCAGAACATAAACAAAGCTAAATACTTGTGCAGCGAGCGGCAGCGGAGCAGGTCCGGACTAGAGTGACGGAGGAGACGAATAATGAGGGAATAAGCCGCCGATGTTCAAGTCTGCACTGGCTCTCCCATACAAACACAACTATCCAATAGCAACACACGCCGCAGAGCCTCCTAATCTCGAACGCTGACACCGCTCACAAGCACACAGATGACAGCTGATGATGGATGCTCGTTTGTCTCTATTCTACTTTTTCCAGTGATGTTCCAGCAGCCAGGATTTCTTAAGAAATGGCCACATCCCAACATGTCCTGATGGGAGAGTCGGCAGGAGCTCAGTCTGTAGGGATTAGAGGGTGGACTGCAGAGGTACCGAACACCCTAACTGCTCCAACGGTGCCCCTATGTGTGGCTGCCCATCACTCCACCATCTCTCCAGATTTGCATTTCTATGAACCCTTTGAGTGTGTGTGTGTGTATTTCGTAAAAGTCATGTAAAAACTTGAGTGAAAAAAGAATGTCCCCTTGAGGGATCAATAAAGTATCTATTCCTTTATTCTATTCCCACAACCAGAGTCTCTTACAAGAAGAGCTGTGGCTAAACCTAACCCCAAACTGATGACATGAAGACAAACAGTCACATGTAAGACGCTAGAAGAAGTAAACGTTTCACATTTTTGTTCAGTTATCGACTCCTTTTATCCATTTTTTCAAATATATTTTCTTATGATCAATTATTCCACAAATTATTTCAGCACTTAAGACGGAAATTGTTGATCGATTGCTGGTTGTTTCTTCAATGACAACTTGAGAAATTATTACATTCTTCACTGTATTCTGGACTGTTGCCTGTCCATACTACCAATAAATCAAGAAATAGTTATCATGATAGGATAAAGTATGCAAAATTACATAATAAAATATAAAAATCAAATGTCAAACAAAACTCTTCATATACAGCAAAACATCCCAGAAGTGCCTGTCATTTTAAAATCATTCCCAGTGTATCAGGCCGTTTTCTGGGGGATAGTTCGCCAAAGAGTCGACAGGGAGGACTGACTGGGTCGTGGTGACTTTCGCATGTGAACCGGGTGTTTTTTTTTCCCCTCGTGGCTGTACTGTTTGTTCTTATAAAAAGGAAATATCTATTCACAACAGCTTCAGTGCCATTTGTTATTTGTGTTGAATCAAACGCGACTTCCAAAGCTACAAACGGCACATCTTTGGTGTCAAATTAAAGAGGAAATTGTGTTTTTTCAAATGAAAACAACTTGCAGTTAACAATTTCTTTCAGTTTTTGAGACAGCTGTTTGTTAATTGAGTAAGAGAATCCTCTAGAGGGTTAAAAATTGTTAATTTGTTGCCATTTTGTCTTTAAATTACAGTTTGTACATCAGAATTTTGCTATTTTTAATAATACAATCATATCACAATGACATCACGGTCTAACAGTTGAGGACAACAGATGAAAGCTGGATACAGCACGCGTACACGCACTGTAAACACACAGATTCACAGCAGTGTTTGGCAACCCATTTTCCTTCACATTACCGCTCTGTCACAAGCAGCTGCCACACACACACACACACACACACACACACACTGTATACACAAGCATATACACCCATCAACCCATCATTCAAGTTGACAGTATTTGTCCTGCGGAGACCTGCAGTCTGTTTTAAATCCCCTCTTTATCTAATTACTCTTTCCTCCAGCTTATCATCATCGTATGTCATGTGTTGAGCATAAAGCAACCTTTCACAACCACGGCAGACCTCCATCGCACTAATGAAGCTAAATCACACCCAGTATCATAATTACCAGTGATGACCGCTTTTGTTATGGAGAAATTCTCACTGTGTGACTCAAGGAAATACATTTGAATTTCAGTTTAACCTCCCCACTTTGCACAACAGTTACCAAGACAAACATTTATATCAGCCCTCATATTATCAAGATAAGGAAGCTACAAGACAATCAGACTTTCTCAACCTATGTACCGAGGTGTGACCGGGCTGACATACTTTAAGAATGAGGCAGCAGACTCAAACACTTCTTTATAAAAAATATTTAAAATTCTATATTTTACCACCCTGCTAGCATGAAATACTGAGTTAGCTCAAATTTAACCACCATCTGCAGTATTTTGGCAGGTCACGATTAAAAATATAACGTGCATAAAATATTTCACAGGGGAATATGTTTTATAGCTTTCATGTTGAGAGTTAGACGTCAAGATTGATAAAACTCTCACGTCTGCACGGTAAATATGAAGCTAAAGCCCGCAGCTGGAAAAACTGGAAACAGCATCTGGACAAAAGGTAAGAAAATAAGGCATAAAGTCACAACATTACAATCTTTTTCATACAGATTAAACAAACGTAAGCTTCAGAGGTGCTGGTAGGTGGAATGACTGCTGGCTGTAGCTTCACGTTTAGCATACAGGCAGTTTTCATCTAACTCTCGACAAGAAGGGGATTAAGTGTTTCTCCCAGAGACTCTATAAAACATGGATGTAGTTTCTGTGACCTCACTGTTTCTGAAGAGCTGTTTTGACGTTCAGAGTGAGGTGACGTCTTGGCAGTCCCGCGTCTGCCACTTCCCGGCTAATCTAAAAATCAGCAAAGACGTGGATCATCGACGGGCTAAATGACGCCTGGATGCTCAAACAAGCCATGTGTAACGGCACCCAGATGATAGATAAAATTCAGACTCAGTCATGAACGGGGAAAATTAGCTATAGAGACCAAAACTGTTTTTTGTACCAGGCTGTAAACATGTTTATTTCTGCTGTGAAGTTGGACATTTTAACATGGGGACTTATGGAGACTGACTCATTCTGTAGCCAGCCTCAAGTGGGCGTTTGAGGAACTGCAGTTGTTGGCACTTCCACAGAGGTTGCTGCTTGGTTTTTCCCCCAAACTACTTTTATGAAATGACAAAAATCACATTGTTGTGACACACCACCACACCAGCGGTTAGTAACACTGACCAAAACAGATTCTTCTACAAGAATAATACGCACTAAAAGGACACTTTCAACCAGACTTGGGAAGCTGTGAAGCTTTTAAAAACAATGTGAGATTTCCATGTTTTATGTAAATTATGGAGGAGGGCCAGATGACAACCAAATCTGAGGAGAAGCCTGGTCTTTTTTTCTTCGACTTCAGGTGATCATCGGTACAGAAACAGCTAGAAAATGATGCAATAACACAAATCAGGAAATCAATCTAGCTGTGGATCAAAAACCAACACACAGAATAAACAATTACTTCCAGTGGTTGACTGATCTGTTGAGTGATGACGCACTTTATTTGAGATTTAAGGAATTTATCGCTTACAAGCTTTTCAGGTCGAGTTTGAGGCTGATGGCAGAACAGAAACAAAAGCGGGAGCTTTTGCACAAGGCCAAAGCTTGCCACACACAAACTCACTAGGAACTTTCCTTTGAAGAATATTAAAAAGGAAGATGAAAAACAGCACCTGAAGGATTTGTCTCGACACGTGTGCTCCCTTCCTTTCTCCCTCTTTTTTTGTCACTCTTTTTTTTTTCCTCTCTGGGTTGCACAATTGCACACTGGAGAGGTGAATGGCTGCCTGTCTGCCTGCCGCGAGCCTCCATTGATCTGCACTGAGGACTGAAGCTCAACAGCACTAACATGGCAGGAGGCCAGAGCCTTTGAAGGCAAGTGCAGGACATCCATTTCCAAAGCCTGAATGTAAAGTAAAAGCACCATATACATTTTAGTGACTGCTGAAGTTAATAAACAAAACATCTGGGTGGGTTTTTTTTTTTTTTCTTCTGCAGAACAGTCGGGCCTTTTCCTCTGAACTCAACCAGGATACAGGAAACAATTGTGCAGTCAGCTATGTCAGCAAACTTTTTAAATGTGACTGATAGCCACGGTAACAATTTTGCATTTATATAGCGCACTCAAAAGGGCAAGCCGATCCTAAACTAAAGTGCCAGCTTGACAAGCCGGCAGTAAACACGGTGACATTTGCATGTTCATTGGCCATTCAAAAAGGGCAAAGCTGAGGGAGTGGCTTCAGAGGGACGAGTGCTGGAGAGAGGCCGTTTTCACAGAGCAGCAGGAGTGAAGACACAACACTCAAAAAAAGTCTTGTCTAATGAGGTGAGGGTGGACATGGCTGTTTTTTTTTTAACATTAAACAGATGAAACATCAACATACAGCATCTCAATATCATCTGAACGACATCACATATTTACTCATCGTCATGCCAAACATGTGGCTCATCACCCATGTGACAATACACCACTACGTCAGACAGCAGGGCACCTTCTTGTCACTTATATACAAAAATAGAGCTGAAACAATTACTCTAAAAATTGTAAATTTTAGCCTCTAAAAGGTGAAATTTTCCTGCTTTTCTTTCTTCTATGTGATAATAAATTCAATATTTAGGTTTTTTTGGACATAAACAAGCAATATGTAGAGGTCTGCCTTCACTCTGGAAACCTGTGATGAGCATTTTTCATGATTTTCTAACATTTTATAGACCACACACACTCACAGAATTCACCAAGTCTTCCACAGATTAATCTATAATGTAAATAATCATTAGCTGCAACCCTAACACAAAGCCAAAGGGAGAAATAAACAGAAATCATAGCATTATATGTGCATACATCACATGTTTACATGTCATGTGTTTATGTGCACGTATTCAAATAATTGTACACAAACTAGGGAAGGAAAGGAGGAAACGTGTTTGCTATAAGACACATTTTAATCCCGATAAATCCTCATCGTTTCTCTGCTTTCTCCACAGAGTAAAAAGTTGTGTTCAGCCTGTAAACGAGCCACGACGCTTGATTTTTTTTTGGACGTACGTACACACACACACATCATGCATTCAACTACAGGGCCAAAGATCAAACAAGTACCTCGATCGAGGAAGCAGGAAAGGTGTTAGCATACAAACCACTCCTACTCCATCGAGCCTTTGGCAGCACTCCAACACTGGCTGGAGGGAGCTCCTAATAATCTCTTATTAACAGCCGGGCATTATCTGAGGCAGTTGTACTCTTCGGTATTATTGTTAAAAGTCCAGACACACAACATCTCTGACTACTTACACGACCAATTATTATAATACCAACGTGGGCGATTGAATAAAAGTGAACAAAGGCAGCTGAACTTTAGTAGAAGTGTTGAATGAGTGACTTTTAAATGTCAAGTGCCTGCTCCGGGATTAGTTTAACACATGTTTTGAGACTGTTTGTGGGGATCTAAGTTTCCTAAAAAGACGTGAACCCTTGAACTACACACTGAAACATGAACTCTGCATAACAGACCGACACCTTTGTTGGAAGCAGGACTGATAGCAGGTGAAATATCCAATTACACTCCACATAACGTAGGAATAAATCACTCTAAATTCACCTAGACTAAATGCTAACTCACTGAACACACAGAGATGAAGCCATCACACATACTGTAGCATCACTCTGAGCAATCCTGTTTACATGTGTTTGGTATCTAAAGACAATATAAAGAAAAATGAGCCCACGGTGACGTCTCTAATAGTTTGTTTTTTCCAATCAACGATCCGAAACGTCAAATAAAATCTATTTACGGAATAAAAAACACAGCACAGATGTTTCTGTGCACAGCAGTCTCCTTTGCACAATTTTAAGAGTAGACTTAAGACTCTCTGTCTGTCTCTTGCAGGGTTGTGCCTAGTCAGGCACGGTATTGGTTGAAGACGCAGTCACATCTCCCTTCACTGAAAACTCTCTCTCTCTCCCCATCACCATCTGTAGACACACATGTCTCATTAATGCATGTTACTAACTAAACTTCTTCCCCGGAGTTTCTGTGCTCTCTCGTCTCTCGACATCTATTGCACGTCTGTCCGTCCTGGGAGAGGGATCCCTCCTCTGTGACTCTTCCTGAGGTTTCTAAAGGACAGAGGGTGTCGCTCCATGTACAGATCGTAAAGCCCTCTGAGGCAAATGTATTTTGTGACTTTGGGCTATACAAATAAAATTTGATTTGATTCCCTCTGAAGTTGTTCTGGACACATCCAACTAGTAGGAGACCCCGGGGCAGACCCAGAACCCGCCGGAGGGACTATGTAGCAGCCTGGGAACGCCTGTACTGTACTGTACTGTAGATTCCTGCCTGTCAATCATGCATTTGATTAATAGTTTCAGCACTATACACTTTAATAAATTGATTTTAAAACAAGGTTGATGCATGTTCTGACTCATCTACAGTGAAATGATGCTAAAAAGCAACATTTGCGTGCATGTAAGTTTGCTGAGGGCATCACACAACTTAAAACGAATGGTTAGAATCCGTCTATAAACCTACTCTGAGCAAAAATTATGTATATTTTACGGTTTATTGCAACAGCAGAGAGGCAGCACTATGAAATCGTCGCTTCTATTAAAACTATTGTATCTCATCAGGCAGTTTATCAAAGCGCAGTGTGATATTTAATATTCTGGATGCTGCTGAAGTCTTTTGGAAAACCAGCTGTCCGCTCCATATCCAGCAAATCTACATATTGTTCAAGTCTCATGGTGCAACTGCATTACGGTCAGCGAAGCCCTAAAAAGCTTGACAGTTTATCAGCAGCTGTTTTTATAATGAAATTATGATTAGGTCATGTTTTCAAGCAAAAAGCTAAAAATTTTTTGTTTCCACCCTCTCAAACGTGATGATTTGATACTTTTCTTTGTCATATGTGATTGTAAACTGAATTTCTTCGGGGTGTTTGACTGTTTGTTGGACAAAACGGTCACAATTTTTCAGAATTTTAACCCAAAACGATGAACTGATAAAAATAATCACTTATTGCAGCCCTGAAGCTCAATCTACATGAATGTGGAGCTCCTGATCCCTGAACTTCCAGGCTTTTCCCCACTAAATATTTCATCCTAATTAGCACACAAGTTGACCTCTGGGTTGGTGATGGTGCAGTTTGCTCTTTGTGTTGTGCCATCTCTCACACCGTCACACCGGACTGACCGTATGTTGCATTATTAGCCTCCATGCATGCAGGTGACCAGCGGCTGACAAAAGGCAGGAAGGCAGGCTGCTTCTGAGCAGAGAGTCGAGGTGGGGGTGTAGGGTTACCAACACGTGTGCCAGATCTACCTGTCCTGACCGTATCCACTTACACACCAAAACACACAGTGTCCATCTTACACAACATGTGGGTCACTGCGAACACACACACACACACACACACACACACACACACACACACACACACACACACACACATGGACAGCAGAGGACTGTTTGGCCCTGACAGCTTCCTCCTGCACGTACTCTGCATCTTTTCTTCTTCTTGGTGTTTGGTTCAGGATGCACTGGTTGCCACAGATACCACTGTTTTCATACTTAACAGGAAGTCAACAACTCACTCAAGGCTGTCAAGAAGTTTTCACTCTGTCTAAATCATCCTTAATAATCAAAGACAAACTCTGATTATGTGTAACCATGGAGACCGAGAGGATGTGGCTATTAAACTCCCAACTTGTGCAAAACTTAAATGAGAAAATAACTCCTAAGTCATCACTGATGACAAGAGCACACACTCTCTCTCTCTCTCACCTTGAACACCTCCGAGAAGAAGCCGGCACCGATCTTCTCACAGCTGAAGTCATCTAAGCGGGCCAGGCTGGACACCGCGCTGCGCAGGGCCCGGTAGGAGGACGGTCTGATCCGGTTGGTTCCGTGGACGCTGTGCATGGGCGCCTCTGCGTCTCCCTCCTGCTCCAGCTCGACCCTCTCCGTCTCCATCTCCATCTCGGACGCCTCGGGAGGAGGAGAAGGAGGAGGTGGGAGGAGGACGTGGGACGTGTGCGTAGTTTAAAATCCAGCCCGACTACTGTTTACATTTCCCATGTCCGTTACAAGGCCACAGCGCACGGCTCTGTGTGAGTCTCTCTCTCTCTCTCTCTGGAGGGGGAGTGATGATCCAACTCTCAGCGGGGGGAAAACCAAATGTCGCAGCTGTGGTCAGCGACCCGTTATAGGCCTGATTCCTCTTGTCAGAATTCCTGCACGGGTCCGGAACAGGCGTCCGTCTCTGTCTTAACAAACTACGCAGCTGCAGCGTTGCATCCTGCAGAGTCAGTGCGCAGTTTGGTTGAAGTCCCTCATGCCGTGCAGCAGAGGAGGCTGTGCCGATTTCGAAACTGCGCAGGCTGCTGCTGCTGTCTTGGCAGCTCTCTCTCTCTCTCGCTCTCTCTCTCTCTCCCTCTCTCGGTTTCCTTAACTCTGCTCCTCCTGCAGTGGAAGAAGGCCGGGGCGCCCCTCCTGGTTCCACCAATTGAATCCCGGGTTTCCAGTGCGCACGGAGATGCCTCGGTGACGCTGCAGCCTATTAAAACTGAAAGAGGGAGAGTGAAGACAGGGGGGGGCGGAAACAGGGGCGTTAATACACTAAAAATCAAGTGTGTGCATCTGATGTGACACTAAAAATAAAATACTTTGCACATTCGTGCGCAAAACTGCACAACTCTTTACAGTTTAAAAACGCAGTGCACATATTTATATGGGCCTTATATATATTTGTTTATGTTGTTGTCATGCACCAAATCGCAAAGCAGTTCCACAGCGATGCACCTGATTCTGATTTTAAAACTTCGAGCAGCTACAAGAGTTGTTGGCACCGTCCTATAATGTCAAACTCTCTCGCACAGACACGCTCAAACTGTTTTATCTGCATTACTGTGAAGACACACACACACACACACACACACAGAGGATCAAATAGTCCAGCTTGATAAAAACAGCAGTAATGTGATTAGGAATCAAGAATAAATGCATCAGAGTTGGTCGTAAATGAGGCTTGTTTGACACGTTATCTGCTCTCCGGTGATATCAGCCGTGGATGCAGCGAGATATCGCCTCTCATTGTTACTGCCTGCACTTTGCACACACACACACACACACACACACACACACACTCACACACACTGATCCAATCACTCGGATGTAGGATACTCATGCACGCTCGGTCACATTGAGGGGTCGCCCTGCAGGAGCCCCCCTTTGGTGCTCTGCAGGAACCTGCGTGTCGTGCGGTACAGCCTCTTTTTTTTTTTTTTTTTACTGCGGCTTGTTAAATTATGGATGCCAAACTGAGCTGAGTTTGTGGGCTCGTCCGTCACGCACACACACGCACACATATTTATATCAGCTGCATGATTCAAACAGAAGAAAAAACGCTGACGCACAACTACACCGAGAGGAGAGGAGAGGAGAGGAGAGGAGAGGAGGAGAGGAGGGACGCGTGCTTGCCGTGCAGAGTAGGAGCTGACTTACCTGGCCTGGTCCATAAAACATAACCTCCACATGGGCCGGTGTCCTCTGTAGATCCCCGAGCCCAGATCAGCTGCGGCGTCCTGTTACCAACAGCTTGATTTTACTAATTCATCATCAGCCTTCACACACTCTCTCTCTCTCACACACACACGCACGCACACACACACACACACGGGCTTCAGTGGTTTCGTTTTACGTCCCCGGTGCCTGCCGCTGCCCGCGCCGCCGCCACAGCTCCTCTGTGGGGTTGGTAGGTTGGTTTGTCGGTCGGTTGCATGAAGGAAGAAGAGCGCTTGACTTTTGCTTGTGCTTTATTGGAGGCGGCGAGGCGGGGCGGGTCAAACACGTGATCACCGCAAAAATGCACCTGTGGGGGCGCTTGAACTGGCCCAGTTCTCACCTACATGTCTGGTTATGCCACAGTGTTTCAAATGAAACGAGGCTGCAGCATGAATTTAACCAGAAATCTGTCAGATCAGTGCTATAAAAACGAAAGAGCCTGTTTTAGAGCCCTTACAGATACTATAATATGAATATTATTGATATTAATTAATTTAGTAGATTAATTCTGGATTAATTTCTCCATCAGGAGGCTGTAAACCACCATTTTTCTAGTTTTAAAGTGCTGTATTGTGACTTTGAGGGCCTCAAATCACAAATTAATAATTTAGTTCTTGTGCTCACATGTTACACTTTCCTAAATAAACTTGTGTTCCACCAAATTACAACAAATATTAGAGTATGGATTGATTTCTGGGCATATTGTGATAAGAAAATAGTGCAGATGTTCATCCTATAGTCTTACATACTGTATGGTTGATGGGGGGGCTGCTTGCACAGTCCCAGTTCTCACCTACATGTCTGGTTGTGTTACTGTATTTCAAATGAAATGAGGCCGCAGCGTGTGTTTAACTAGAAAACTGTCATATGTGTGCCACAGAATGGAGAGAGCTCATACAGGTATCTTATTAATATTAATAAAGTCTGGATCAGGAGGCTGTAAATGATGTTTTTCAGTAGTAAACCACCATATTTAATTGTCACATGCACAATTACAATAAAGTCTTAACTCTCAAGCACCCTCAAACAATGCTCATACAATATGTCGTGTAGGTGTCTGCACTATTTCCCCTAATATATGTATGATTAATAAAAATAACGTGACATGCCGTGAGCGTGGAGCTTTTGGGGTTTTGCCCTGGGGGCGGCTGCCTTGGTTTAGCCATTTGTTCAGCCTTGTTTGGGAGTTGAGATGCTTCATTTTGACCACAAAAGAAATCTGAGAGGTCACAAGATGATTTGCGCGGTATTAAAGAGGAAGTAAAACACTTCCTCTACCTAAAATGTTGTTTATTTGAGAGTTTGACCTCTGAAGGTCAGAGTGAAGCAATCTGAGCGCACACATATGCAATCATACAAAGGAGGGGGTTCCAAAGAAGGCATGTGTCAAGTCAATAAAAGGTTACGGACTACATGGTGCCTTGTAAATAAACAGCTAAAGTGTATTAATTTGAAAACTGAGACCAAAAACTTCATTAAAGCTATCAAACTGTCCACCTGACTGTCTATAAAGCTGCCGAGTGGACACTTTCCAACTGAAATACTGAAAGTTAGCCCGGTGGGAGTCATTTAAGTGGTTAAATAAGACTATAAAATATACATTTAGTCAGGATGTGCTGGCTGGAATTAGTCCAAATTGGTCTTTTCCACAGTTCAGCTCCTAATATATTTTAAACAGACACTGTGAGCGGGGTTAATGGCTGCAGACATAATATGTCGAGCACTTTTCAAAGCCCAGCGTACAAAGCGCTGCACACAAGGAACCAAATTAAAATATGCAATTAGACAAACAAACATAAAATTAATTCAAATGGAGAGACGTTAGCAGAAAAAAATACAAGTCCCAGTAATGCAAGATAAAAGAAATAAAGACAGTTCAAGTAAAACTCTCAGGTAAAATGATGTTTTTCTTTGTTGGAGAGATTTCTGACTCCTGGAGTTGGATATTAATGTTCTTTACAGCTGATTGTGAACATTGTGCGGGACACCCTGAGGTGCCGGATGCCAAAGAAACCACTAAAAAAAAAGTGTGTCATACAGCGAGCAGCCATCTCACACCTCGCAGCCACATACTGACACACCGTTAACACATTCATCCCGAGGTGTGTGCGATTCTCTCCGAGCCGCTCAGGAGAGAGGTCTACGTCCTCCTGCTGAACAGATCTGTGGTCTCTCGCTGCATTATTTATCAATTGAGTTATTGGCTGTGTGCTAAAGCCAGAGGAAAAACACTGAAGTCACACACACATTGTCGCTGATAATAATATGTACAATTTATTATTTAGTGCTGCTGATCACTTATTCATCACACTGTCTGTTATATTTGTTTTGGACTTCGGCAAGCGTGTGTGTGTGTGGGGGGATTATGTGCAAGCATTCATGCATGTGTGGGTGTAGCTGTGTGACTGACCTGCTGACCTTTCGGACTTTCGGTCTCGGGGTTACTTTATCAACTACAGTGGCTTTATGTTGCAGAGCAGAGATTTTCCTCTGATGACTTTCTGTTGTGTTTATAGACTGATCACTCAAATAAATGAACCATCAGTGTGAAGAGCAAACAAGGAGACACGCTTACGAAATCCTCCAAACTTTGCCTAGCAAACGCTGAGCGATGTTCTCTGTGGATCTTAGTGTGTTTTTTGTTTTTTATTATATATTTATTGATATTTGCATCTGGAAGAATGTCATAAAACCACGATGAAAATGTTTTTCTCTGTAGTCGTGCTAGCCGTTAGCTTGAATCCATAGCTAATGGCATTAGCATTTAGCCTAGCATGTTAGCAAACTCTTTCTTTCTTTGTTTAATTCCTATTTTTGAATATTTCCGCCTCAAATGATGTCGCCTGAAGCTTACTGGATCTCTGTAGCCGACTGCTCATCTCTGCATGAGGCTACATTACTGTAGCCGCTGCTTACATAGCACACGTGAATCTCTGAACAAACAGCCTGCAGCACAGGTTTTAACAGGGAACAAGCTTGTGTGGAATAAAAACGATGATATTTCTGGGTCTGCTCACCTGATTTGACAGTTTTTAGTCTATCATATATCTTATATGGGCTAGTAGGCCGCTGCCTTCAATGTAACCCTGTTAAATAGACTGTTAACAGCCAGGTCAGGTGTTCTGCTGCATTGATTTCGATCATTAACAGTCTTGTCTTGAGTTTGTCTAATGCTTATTTCACTTTGATAAATGGGACTTTTAAAGCACCAGGGACAATGATGGACTAAGTGATGTATTGCATTTGATCAGTATATTAAAATACTGTCAATAAATGGATCCAAACCAAAAACCCTCGCAGATTATTGACTGACCCAAATCAATATATGATTATCATCATCTCTTCTACAGCACAAAAGATGACTTTAAGCCAACAGATTCAAGAAAACAATAGTTGACTATCTTGACGTCAAACTCTTCTATCACTTTCTCTTCATGCAGGGTTTCAAATCAATGTGAGTCCGTCTTTCTTATGGGACAAAAAAAAAGTATTTTAATGAGGCTGGCTCATGTGGTGCTCACTCAGATCCCCTGCTGAAAAGTTTTAGCAGCAGACACAAGAAAGGAATCAATAGCAAGCTCGTGCTGAACACCTGAGCTGTTCAGATATCCTTCACAAGACAGATCATTTACTACGGAGCACAATAGTACACGCACTAAATGATGAAACCTGTCTTTCTTACTTCAGATTTCTTTATTTATTTTCTACACAATCTGTGATAGTGAAGCTCTGCCTCGTTAAAATGACTCAGTAACATATGGTTGTATCTCTCACCTAACGCCCCCTCAAATCTGTGCAGCGCTCTGGTCAAGACCTCAGCTCTCGACAGTGTACAATGTAAATAAATCATCAAATACAAGCCTCTCTCCTGCATCTGAAATTCCAATTTTCACCTATACATCCAGGTCTGGACAGGGTGAATCTATATCCTGAGCCTGCTGTGACTCCCATCTGACCATCCCCGGTGGCGGCCCCTCGTTAAGACTCATCTGCGGGCGCTAATGATCACACTCTCCCCTGCATGGCCTTACAGGCAACCAGGCAGGGGTCCAGGGGCCTCTATAATTGGTTTTTGGAGCACACCAGCTGTTTCATGTGCCCACACACGCCAGTCCCCAAAGGAGGAGCAGCAGAGGGGTGCTCCCCCCCCCCCCCGACAACCACCCCCTTCTCCCACTTCAACCTCCCCCTCCTCCCACGCTGGATAAAAGAGTACTGCCAGGGAGACAAATAGACATGTGGAGATGGTGCTGATGGGGGAAGCCACATGTAACTCACATATGGATACATAATATATAAATAATGCATAACATAGCACATGTTGTGTTTTTAAATTGACCCCAATAATAAAAAAAATATTAACATTGTCCTCCAAAACAAGCTGCATCTTATTTTTCTAATAAAAACATGATAAAAGATATGTATGGTACGGTATAACTATCCCTAATATTATGGTAAAAAGACAACGTTTAATGATTTATTTCATATTTTAGCATAAAAATACAGGTTTTTTTTCCATCAAAAGAAACACTGACATGAAAATACCATATGAACGCTGCATAAAAACACGTTTTCTACCGTCCCTATTATAAAATGCTACTCTAGCCTGCAGAAATTCCCTTAAAATGACATATGAATTAAAGCTTTGCTATGAAATACGACTGTAACTTTATGAAATGTGAAAAAAAACAAATCAAGACAAAACAAAACAGACATATCAAAGGGTCAAAGTGTCACTTTCACATCCACCAGGAAGTGAAAATGTCGTGTTTATACATGGAAATGTCGTCTCAACTTCCAATACAGCAAAGAAAAAGAGAAGAGAAGAGAGAAAAATAAGAGTACAGTAGATATAGATACTTAACAGAGTGTGATATACACAAAATAAACAAAAGAACATACAAAATGTACAGCAGGCATAATAAAATGTGACCATACTGTTGTGTGTACATAGAATATACAGCAAATTACTAAAAACATTGCATTGTGCTGTTAAACACCCTAAAAAAAACATGTTTAATCGTGATTTTAGTGGGGAATCCCGTGATGTCTGACATGTGTTTTCCTCCCTGTCAAGAACAATCTGGGTAGAGCGGTGAGCACTTGTAATTTTAAGTAATGAAAATGGTCTCTTAGGTACTAACACAGACACACGCAGTCAGCATTTTAAGCCCAAGGGGCAGACATATCAGCCCACAGTGGTCTCCAGGGTGAGATGGAGGTGCTGGAAAGTGGATCAGAGTGAAGTGCTGCTTCATCCAAAGGGAACAGTAAAGTAAATTACTGTCCACTCAGAGATGACAGGGACCAGACGGGGAGGTTTCCTGTGTTATCTCATTAGGAAAATTGAATGGAGAACACTGTATGTGACCCATCCGTGTGCTCGAGTTTTTATCTTCCACAATATGAGAGTCAAATGATGAACTATAGATGGCATGTGGCGTGTATCCTGTGACAGAGACAGGAAAGAGGATGGAGATCAATACAAAAGAGCCCAAAGCCGTCCTCTGTTGTCCACAAACCCCATATCATTTTACCCTGAAGGCCTGCATGCACGAAGGCTTTACATTTCCCATGAAAGCACATGCTAAAGTCAGGACATAATCTGAATTATGAGCAGTTAACTGCAGCTGCGTTCACTCTCCCAGACTGCAGCGCTCCTCCTGCAGCTTCACGCAGGGATAGAAATGCTGTCAATTGTGTGTTTTCTTTAGTTTTCCCTCCTGTCTCGACATGCCCGGTAGTTTTCTGAGCCTCAGGTTTCAACTTACAGGTAAAGAATGATCTGTTTTTCTCCATTCGGTCGGGATCATGAGACGTTTGTGTGATGTTTCTAAAAAAAAAAAAAAACTGGGCGTTCCCCTTCGAGGGGTTATCTTTATCTTTTAATTCGGTGACTGTCACTTCAATTTGTCAGCAGAAAAATGCAGATTATTTGCCTCCCAGCTACGTGTTAATGGGTTAACAGGTTGTAGGTCAACGTCTGTGCGTAAGAGGTTGCAGCATCTCAAAGTGTGCAAAACATCCACTTCCTTCAGTTGACAGAATTTAAAGTAAACTGAAAAAAAAAAAAAAATGTCCTGCCTGTCTTGATCTCAAAACTGGACGTGAAATGAGGTCCCTGCTGAAATATCAGGATCAATAAAAGGCTCAGCAGGGTGTGTGCCATTCTGTGGATCTTATTGATTTTGCATTTCTATTATTCACACAGTCAAATATGATGTTTTAAAATCCACAAACCACACGTCATGGCACATTTCAGGCCAGTGTTGTTGCATTTGGATCTCAGTAAAAGGTACAGGAGATATTAGTCAACATATAATCAATGAAGCTGCTCTTGACTCGACGTATAGGGTTAAGATGCTCCAGGAGATTTTAGTGTTAACCTAAAAATATATTGTTTTATCAAACAAATACACTGAAATAAGTCACATTCATGCAAGTTAGGCCAATGCAAGTGACAGTAGTGGTTTAACAGTCAGTGGTTAACTTCAGATTGTTTACTTCAGTAAAAGTATCAATACAATGGGACAAACACAGTTTTTATCTTTGAAAATAAGGCAAAAGTAGAAAAATATTATATTTTTCTATACTTATATTGCCATGTACAATAGCTTATTATTGGTTTATTGTTATAAAGCTCATATATTCTGTTTAATTTGCAATATTTTATAGGATATTTATATACGACATGTTCCTTGTATGTTAAATTTCTAAAGAAGTAGTAACTACAGGTGGCGGATAAATGTAGTGGAGTAGAAGTGAGGAGGAACTATATAAATTCAAGTAAACGTACCTCCTGACCTTGAGTAAATGTACTCGGTTACTTTCCACCACTGACTTTGAACCAATCTTTTGAATTTGGTCGAACAGGGACAAAAATAAAGAGAGAAACAGTGAGATAAAATACAACATGCAGTGTGACCTAACACTGATAAGACGTTATCAAAGGCTGCATTCAATAAAAGCTTCACGTGTTGGTCCTTCGAGCATGATTTAATAATAAGGCCTGTGCAGGCTGATGACTGTGCTGCTGCTGCTGCTGCTGCTGCAGCGTGAGCTGACTGTAACAAACAGTCATATGGATTCTCCACTAACCCACTGACCTGCATTGCAGAGGCAGGTTTTTTTTCTTCTTCTCTGTGCTACGTGCTCTGTATGTACAATTAGACATGAGAAAGGCTTTAGCAGTGCTGCCCTCTAGTGTTCACACACAGTTAGGAGCCTATTTCCCGCTGCTGAAATGTAACTAAGTACATTTACTCAAGTACATAGCTTTTCTTTCTTTGGTTACTTTACTTCACAAACAAAAACATAGGAAGAGTTTATGAGATATGATGATTTGTTACAATCTGACAGTATCGACAATTAGAGCTGAACCGATTTGGTTATTAATTAAGTCGATTAACAAAAGAATAGTTTGAGTAACTAAACTTTTAACTAATTTCTCATGTGAGATTTCAGCCTCTCTGTGAAGACTTGCTACTTTTTATTTAAACTAACTCAATAATTTTTGTTTCTTTCTTTAAAATCCTGCTTATGCATTAATGTATGCATAATAACTATATAATATATAACAGTAACACAGTAGTGGCTAGTAGTAGTTAGTATTTTTGTGTTTTGAGTGCTTAAAGTAAAATTTCCTGATCATATATTTACATAAAAGTAACTTTTACTTGTAACAGATTATTTTTTACAGTGTGGTATTACTTACTCCACCACTGCTCTCCTGTGACATGAGAGAGAGTGATGAGTTGAAGACAAAATGTTGACTTAAAAACTTAAAAATGATGTAGGCCCACATTATATTATGGATTATACTTAGTAAATACAATTCTTTAATGTTGCAACTGCTAAACATAAAGATAACTTTGGCATAACGGGCAGGAATGAGTCAACTATAAAACTATAACAAACAATTACAAACCTTTGTGCTGTATGAAGTTTCTTTAAAAACATCCACAAGACTCACATTGAAATATTATTCATCTGCGTTACCATGGCAACGCAGCCAGCCTATAAAGGAGGAGCGAGAAAGATGCATTTTAAATTTTGTTTGTGTCTATTTGTGTCATTTTTTTTTTTTTTTAATATATTCAGTTTATATGTACTGTCATCATCAGCGTCAAGAAGAGCAACACAGCAAGTGTCAGTGATCTTGTAGCTCTCTCTAGCGGCCGTGGCTCGAAATGAGGTGTGTAAGCAGTCATGTGACCTTCACTTTAAAGCATGTTCCTCCTCCGTGTGTGATGGTTTATTTAATTTTATTCACATGCACTATTCTTTACTCATCACGCCGTGAGAACATGTTCATGACCTGTTTATAAAGTCATCATATGTCACAGGATGTCTGAGCTTCCTCTATTAAACTGTAATGATAGAGAGCTGCTTGTATTTTTAGCGACTATAAACCGATTCAAGCCTTTTCCTAACACAGTTCTGGTCTGTGTCTTATCTCTAAATGTATAACTCAAACACACACAATAAAACTATCAAAGCAAATGGCCGTGCAAAGTTCACAGGTTAAACTTTACCTTCTCTTAAAGGCTGACATGGGTCAGTGACAAGCTACCCAGAATAAATCACTTGTGTTCTCTTCGTACCTTTGAAAATAAAAGACGAAATCTACACAGGCTGAGTCATGCATACATATTTTTAGATTTATGAATGAAAGTTTGAGAAGTTGATAGAAATGATGTGAAACAGCTGGGTGAGGGGTTAAAAACATGAATGTGAATGGTTGTTTGTCTCCAGGGTGTACCCTGCCTTTGGCCCAGTGTCAGCTGGGATGGGCTCCAACCCCTTGAGACCCTGATAAGGATAAGTGGATATGGAAAATGGAGGTATGAAGAGGGAACATACCATACATACCAGCCAAAGATTTGGACACAGTCTACCTCTGTTGCTTCCTACGTTCTAAATCTGTCATTTGTTTGTTATATAATAATACTTAAAAGACAAATTCAACATTTTTGGACCAATGAAATGAGTTCAAAACATACTGCTGGACTTACTACTTTAGAATATTCATCCATTAAAAAACAGTACACTAATGTAAAATTACAATATGACATTGTAGTAATCATTGGTAGTTACAGCAATGTACTGTGTTTTTTAAACAGTAATACTGTGTCTGGTTACTGAAAAATCGCAGCACAATAGAGTATTTCATTTAAAATACTGTAAAAAAATTTCTATATATAATACTGTGAATTTACTGCAATTGTTAGTTAGTAGTTTACTGTAAAAGTACAATAATATATCTTGCAGTGTAGAAATACTTTTACAGAGCAGTTTTTGAGTCATCTAAGTCCCTTCCAGAGAGAAAACCACAGTATTATACTGTGCTTCTTCAGTAACCAGACACAATATTACTGTAAAAAACAAAACAAAACAGTATTTTAATGTAAATTACAATAGAATAATAAAATTATATATATATATATATATTATCTGCTTTTACTGAGTAATTTTCCGAGTAATCTAATCCAGGTACTATTACTGTGCAGTTTTGGAGTAATCTAAGTCCCTTTCAGAAATACTTTTATTTTGAAGGCAGGACACAAAGGTTCCGGTTCTTCCCTCAGCATCGCTAACCACAGCTCACACACTCATCATATATATACACTTATGCGTGTGTGTGTGTAGGGGTGTATGTCTGACGCTGGGAGCTCTGGTCCACTAGAGCAGCCTCGGTGTGACCACGTCCCGGCCTCACCTTCAACATGGCACTGACCCTCCTGGAGAAGATTAAAGTATGGCTCTTCAAAGCGGTCATGGGAGTGTTTTACGTGCTGTTTTTGCTTCTCTCCCCTCGGAGAGACGCTCTGACCGGGAAGAAGCTCCCTCCCGTCACCAACCCTCTGCTGCTGGTGTCAGCGGCGCAGCTGGCCAAGAAAATCCGGCGTAAGGAGGTGAGTACCCGGTCAAAGCAAAGGGACGACTGTGGTGGTGCGGGTTTAAGTCTGCTCTTATTTAACTGCCTCAAATAGGAAGTTATAATAGTTGGTTATAAGTTTTTCATCCTTATAGCTTGTTTTTTTTTATTTTTATAGACCTCATTATAGCTCCACTCTCCAGGCTCTGTTATTCCCTGCAGCTTCATGTCATCTGTCAGTGTACAAGCTGTAAAATTAGACAGTAGCACCTATGGAATGACAACACAGCACACACACACACACACACACACACACACACACACACACATGTTGCTGCATAGTAAGCCTGCATTTATGAGGCATGCAAAAGAGAAAGTTATGTGTGGCTGGCATGGGGGCTTTTGTTGCATTGTAATGAAGGGTGTGCACAGAGAGAGAAGGGGAGGGGACTCTTTATATAAGTTCTTATATAAGCCATACATTATGATCATGTTCCTAAACATTACAGTAGATTCTGTCTGGTCTCCCTCTTAAAATAAACTAGTTTAATTTCTATGTTTAGATTGTTATATACTCAAAGTACATCGTTTTTTAAACTTTATTTGTTTGGTTTGTTTAGATTAAAGGTCCAGTGTGTTAGATTTATTTACAGAATATGGCAGAAATGTAGTGTAAGTATATTTTTATTGGTGCATAATCACCAGAAAATAAGAATTATTTACTTTTTGTTACCTTACAGTGAGGCTTTTACATCTGCAGGTCCTCCTCCACAGAGTCTGCCCAGAACAGACAAACTAAACACTGGATCTACATTTTTTCTTGCATTTTTCTGCTTCATGCTCTGAAGAAATATATTAGGCGAGGTGGTTGCAATCAGCAAATACACTGCTAAATACCACTTAATACTACACACTGGTCCTTTAAATGTGTATTTTTGTGATGGTGGAGTAAAGAGATGAGCGTACTCAGTGTACTGTGTATTATGCTTGCACATGTACTCATTGGTGCTGGATTAGATTGAGCAAAGACGTTGGGTGTGCCTTCATAACTCCTTTAAACAACCCTAACAGCAACAGCAACGTGAAAATAAACAAAACTCTGGCTTGTTATCTGTCCAGCATGCAGCCAGTCATTAGCAGCCTATCTTGCAATCCACTCAGAAAGCTGCCTGTACATAAAAACGCTGGTCCAAACCTTCAGAAGACCCCCCACGCCAGCTTGTAACCTCTCATGTGAGTGGATGTAAGAAGCACAGAAGAGTTCACGCTTCATTCTCAACCTTTTGTTTTGTCAGTTAATCATTAATTGAATCCAGTTTTACAGAACACGCTTGTCTTTCTTGTCTGTGAGGTATATGACAGGATAAATGTTGTGTGCCTCTGCAGGTGTCAAGTGTGGAGGTGGTGCAGGCTTACATTGACAGGATCCAGGAAGTCAACCCTCTTCTGAACGCTGTTATAAAAGACAGGCAAGAAAACTGCACTTTTTGGCATTGGCTTCACGTCAGAGCCACTATATGATACTTTTGACTAACTGAACCTATGATGCATGATCAGGAATTAAACAGAACTGGATCAAAACGTTTATTTGTCCCTCTGTCCAGGTTCGATGCTGCTCTCCAGGAGGCGGCCCAGGCTGATAAGCTAATTGAGGAGGAGACTGGAGGAGAGGATGTGCTGGAGGACCGACTGCCTTTACTGGGAGTTCCAATCTCCATCAAAGAGTCCCTTGCACTCCAGGGTATATTTCTCGCCTGTCACAAACCGGGCACTTTATGATGAAAATCAGTCTTCTGTTTCGAGTTCATCTCATGCAGCAGTTGAGGATTTTACCTCCGTTTTTTTTTTTCAGGCATGCCCAACGCTGTTGGTGTGGTCTCAAGGCGAAACATCCTGTCCACCACTGATGCTACAGTGGTGGCCTATGTGAAGAGAGCAGGGGCCATCCCGATGGGCGTCACCAACACCCCTGAGCTGTGCATGTGGTATGAGACCAACAACCACCTCTACGGCATCACCAACAACCCGTACAACTTGGAGAGGATCGTGGGAGGAAGTTCAGGTTGGCTCGACTTCTAAGGAGGGACTCGTACGCTGGTTCAAGCAGCCTGTACTCAGAACTGCTTATTGTTGGAGTGGGTCTCTTTGTCTGCAGGGATACTGCCCTGGTTTTGTCTGATCATATTACACTGCAGACACAAACAGAGGCTCTGGCTCTGGTTCCTTAAAGGGGAAGGGGAAATCTATTTGCAGGTCCGTAGTAGTACTGCTCCCCAGAGAAACGTTACATAAAGCCTTTTATGGCTCCAGGGTGAGCTGCATGAACTTTGAGAAGTTGATACAAATGATGTGGGTGTGGCGTCAGAAAAACAAACCATACATACCGGCGTGTGGACAAAATGTACACCTGTGGTCCACTCGAGGCTAAATCTGTCATTTGGTTGTTATATAATAGCACTTAAAGAACTCAATTCAACATTTTGACCAATTAAATTTGTTTTCTTCACATACCCGTTGATCATAATTCAAAATACAGTCCTCTTTTTCTCATTACATTTATTTGGCAAATGCTTTTATTCACAGCTGTTTAGTGTTAATTGCATTTAAAGTCCTCTCAAGTGGCAAAACCGCTGTGCCAAAATAAGCCAATAGAAATTATAAAATTAAAAACAAAAATGGTGATCAGAGTATTAGATTGGTTTGGAGTCTTTTGCCCTCGATCCGAGTCAGTTATCATACCATCGTTAAACAAGACTGTGCAAGCCGATCAAATGAGGTGCAGTAGTAGTAGGTAATAATAATATAACAAAGCTCGGAGGCATACAATTCCGATGTATCCGACAATTTGGAACCGGTTCTGAATTCCCATCATACCTCTCTCTCTCTATTTATCTCCTCTTTCTGTTACAGGTGGGGAGGGCTGTATTCTGGCAGGAGCGGGAGCAGTCATTGGCGTAGGCTCCGACATCGGTGGCAGCATCCGTATGCCCGCTTTCTTCAACGGAATATTTGGCCATAAAACCTCGACTGGTAAGAGACACTTCACGTTATCAAGGACAGTAAACAAACAAACAAAAACAAACTGTGAACTGAAGGTAATGCTGAAGTGCCAAAAACTGCAGTTCTGCAAACGTCCACTTGAGGCTGACTCCAATACAAGTCAGTCTCCATAAGTCCCCATGTTAAAATGACTTCACAGCAGAAATAAACATGTTTACAGCCTGGTACAAAAGACAGTTTTGCTCTCTGTAGCTTTGCTATGCTTTGATTGATAGTTAAGTGCTATTACAGGTGGCTCGTTTGAGCAACATTAAGAACGCCTCACAATGAACTCCAGACAATTAGCAACTAGATGGTGAACAAAGTGGAATTGCTAGACCAAACTTCACTCTTAACTGTGATGTGTATCTGCAGGTATCGTGTCCTCTGAGGGAGAGTTCCCTCCTTGCTCTGGCAGACACGAAGAGTACGAAAGCATCGGTCCAATGTGCCGCTACGCCGAGGACTTGCTGCCAATGCTCAAGATCATGGCAGGACCCAATGCTCAAATGTAAGAGTTTTGCTTACTCACAGCAGGTTTCTATAAATAGTAGAGCACGTTCTCTTTGCTTGTTTGCAGCTAATATGACAGTACCTCCTTTGTGAGGTTTGTTTATACAAACGTTTCAAGTTGGACGTATCAAACCTCACTTAACCGGACAAACTGGTAAATCTCTTGTCACCTGTTCCCAAATAGAGATTTATATGTTCTGCCTGTTCGGCTGGGTTTGTTTGTTTGGGGAAAGATTCATTTACAAAATCAGACACACTGAAAAAAAGAGGTTTAGCAGAAAATGCCGTGCCAAAATAAGAACTCAGAAAATCAAATAAATTAACAAGCCATGACGACGATATGATGATCAAAGTATTAGACTAGATCTAGGAGGGAAGGAAGAAATGTTTTAAATTAAAATGTTCCTTAATTACTCTAATTTGCAGCATTTGCTTACACGCAGGTTGTCCTTGGACACAAAGGTTGACTTAAAGAAGCTGCGGTTCTTCACCATCCCTCACGACGGTGGCTCTTTTATGGTGTCCCCTGTCAGCGGTGAACTTATGGAGATTCAGAGGAAGGTGCGTTTGAATCCATCACTCATGTAACTGTCTGGAGTCTGCAAAAATATTCACCAGCAGAAGCACATCAGGACGATTTTTAGATTCAAAATCATGCGTCGCTCTCCAGGTGGTGCAGCATCTGGAGGCTGACCTCGGAGTCAAAGTCCAAGAAGTGCGCTTCCCTGAGCTCCGCAACAGTGCCGGGATCTGGATATCGTGCATGGGCCTTCCTGACAAGGACGGCAAGGTAGGTCCTCCTGACAACCTGATCCAGAGCACTGTGTTCCTGCATGTGCAGAACAGTTACTGGGCATTGAGAGCGCAGTATCCGTTTTCCTGGAGGTAGAATAAAGATAAACATTGTCTAATAAGGTTGCAGGCGAGTATTAGTCACAGTGCTTAGTATAGTCTGCTGCCCAGAAATGTTTCACTAATCTGTTTAGTTGCCAGGGGACAGCATACCACATACCACACACAGTTGTAGTGGTAGGACAATATCAGTATTTGTAATACAAACTCAGTACAGTTTTGAAGTACTTGTACTTACTATTTCTTTTTTTATGCCACTAACATTTCTTTTTTTTTTTTTTTTAAAGATTATTTTTTGGCTTTTTTATTGTATAGAGACAGCTTAAGAGTAACAGGAAACGTGGGGAGAGAGATGGGGAATGAGATGCAGCAAAGGGGCCACAGGTCGGGACTTGAACCCGGGCCAGCCGCAGCGAGCCTTCACATATGGGGTGGCTGCTCTACCGACTGAGCTAAACACCGCCCCGCCTCTAACATTTCTGAGGAAACTGTGCTTTTTTTCAACCCCATTTCCAAAAAAAGTTGGCACGCTTGGCACAAAATGTGGCGATGTACAAACATTAAAACCCCATATTTAATTGAAAATAGCACAAAGGCAACTCATCAGATGTTAAAACTGAGAAATTTTGATTGTTTTTGGAAAATGATATGCCCTTTTTGAATTTGATGCCAGCAACGCGTTTCAAAAAAAGTTAGGACAGCGGTAACAAACGACTGGAGAAGTCATGAAATACTAAAAGAAATCTCCTGGTGGAACATCTCACAATGAATGAGCTTAACTGGCAACAGGTGGGGAACACGATTGGGTATAAAAAGAGCATCCCAGAGAGTCTTTGTGACATGAAGATGAGGATCATAATAATCATAATATCTCTGTAAGCAAGGGACAAGGCTGAAAACCAACACTGGAAGTTCAATGCAGACATCTGTAAAACATTAGGGGCTACCTCTCTCCCTGGATCACTACATCTCAGCGTGATGTTTACTATCTAAACATAATCCTCGACATGGTACAACTGAAAACAAATACGTCCATCACCAAAGAAAAACATACTAACAATTAGTGCACACGTGAAGGCACCGTTAATACTGAACAAGATATAAACAGGTTTTGGAGGAACACGCTGCCGAGCAGATGACTCCAGATTGTGGACGTAGTCCAACAGCACAGCTCCGTAGTAAAAGACTCTGGGTGCTAAACTGTTGAAACATGTTTGCCTCATTGTGTAACGTATAGGACGAAGGAGACCCTGAACTGTTGAGCAACTGAAATCCTACAACAAGCAAGGCTAAGAAAACATTCCACTTTCCAGATTAGCATCAGCATTTATTGTAGTAGTTGTAGTATTGGAGCAGTTGGTTTCCTCTGTTTACATTTTACAGTGTGCCAATTTTTTTTTGCACTCTTGTGCATGCATTCTCCACAGCCACAGAGAAACTCCTGTGAGCTTTACAAAGAGGATTTTAAATACAATACTCCAGGCATCAAATCTTGCAAACAGAGAGAGCGTACTTAAGGCTCTTCAGGATTAATAAATCACTAAGCTGACATTGATTAATTATCCCTAAACACACCCTGGAGTCTGGTGGGAACAGGAAATAATAGCATGATCACATGACGTGTGTGTTGGTGACTGGGAACCGCACAGCAGTGTGGCCGCTCAGATATAACACACACCCCGAGTGTAGTCGACGTTCATCGTGTTTCCTTCCGTCTCTTAGCATCCTCAGCCATTCGCTGAGCTGATGGGGGAACCAGGACGACCCATGAGGCCCTTTTGGGAGCTGATGAAATGGATGGTGGGAAAATCAGACCATACCATGGCTGCAATCGGTAAGATGTAATATCACCGTCATAAATATGGACAGTTTTATATGTCACACATCAAGCAAGGTCAACAACATGAGACAACTCAAGCTTATATTACTTACTAGTCCAACAGCAGTCTGCCCAGCTCGGCGTCTTTCAGCCGTTTATTTCACCAAGCTCTCGCAAACAACTAAAAGTCAGTCCCGACTTCTTGCTTGCTCACTCTCCTTTTTTTCTTCTTAGCTTCCTCCTACAATGTCCTCTTCACCTCTGCCATTATGTCCATAGAGGCTGCAGAGCCTGGTTACATTGCCTGCTCACCCAGCTCTGGTTCTGGCACGACACCGGCTCTGTTCCCCACACCCCGGACCAAACACTCCCCCGGTCTGAGCTCACAGCCCGGCTAACAAACTGAGTTAGCATTAGCTAACAGCAGCTAAAGCTTGCAGCAATTTACTTTACTGTCCATCAGGAGACTCTCTCAGTCAAACCTGTTGTTTTATGGTTGAAACGTTACACAGTGTTCCTCTTAATAGAGCTTCTATGATCAGTTAAACTCTTTAAGGGATACAATCATAGATGGTTTTTGGTTTACAGGTACTAAAGTCGTTAATCTTTCCATTGGTACAGGGTGGTTAAACAACTTAACACAGGCTCTACATTAAAGGCTCTACATTAAAGTAACCTTAAATAGGTTGAGTAGTGAGTTTACAACCCAGTGTCTGGAAGGAAGGGTGAAATCATGTCTGTGATGTTAGTTAACTGTACAAGTGTCCATGAACTGATCAGTGTGTGTGTGTGTGTGACATCTTTAGGTCTGACCATATTTGAGGCACTTAAACCGTTCAAATCTGCAACTGCGGCCGCGACCGAGACCTTTGATGTCAAGCAGAAGGAAAGTCTGCAGAAGAAGATGGAGGAGCTGTTGGGGACTGACGGCGTATTTCTTTACCCTACGCACCCCAGAGTGGCTCCCAAACACCACTACACACTCTTCACACCGTTTGACTGCGCCTACACAGGTCAGCCCTGACTCGAGCGTCGTAGCTAACTTTTCTACAAGGTGCAATTCGTTTGTAAGATTTTAAGAAGCAGAAAGGCTGTGAATCCGTTCTTCTCTGTCTCCAGCTGTGTTCAACATCCTCGGGATGCCAGTCACCCAGTGCCCTCTGGGTCTGGGTAAGGAAGGTCTGCCTCTCGGAGTACAGGTCGGTGCTTGGAGGCTGCAGGACCGTCTGACCCTCGAGGTGGCTCAATACTTGGAGAAGGCTTTCGGAGGCTGGAGGGACCCCGGAGCCAAGTGAAACGCCGAATCCCCAAACTGGAAGCGGTGGGATTGAATATTGTTGCCTGCTTTGTACACAAATACCCAAAGCTACAGTTAAATTGTTGAATGTTCAAGCGGGAAAGATTGACTTTTGCCCTTCTTGATTGTATGATTTGCCGTGTTCGGTGACGTCATGTTGTGTCATCAGCACAAGCTATAAAAAATATGTAATTAGTGGAAGTGTCATTCACATTATCACACAAAATAAGGCTTTAAATACTGTTACTAAGAGTAGGTCTGCTGTTATAGGTCAGTACATGACGGGTTTAAAGGCTTTAAATATCCTACACTCCCACACACTAAATTACTTCTGCTCAGGTGCACACTTCCATATCCAGTCCCCAGTCCATATACATTAAAGAATCATAAAGATGTAACATGACCGGCGTGTACAGGTGCAACTAACCTAGAGAGATGACAATGAAGTGTGGTTAGGACACGCTCACGTATCACGTCGGCCAGAATAATGAAGCACCTGTGTGAACGTGTAGTCGTTTTTAACTCTTTGCCGGACAGTCAGTGACACACAACCTTTGCTGTGTGGTAATGTGAATGTTGTTGTAGTTGCACTAAGTTGATTGTGGTGCTGGTTTTATGAAGTTTCAGTTATTAAAGAAGTCCAAAAAAAAAAAAAAAAAATCAGAGTGCTTTTTTCTCATTGATAACTTCAGCACGTCTGTAATGGACACTCCCAGTTTAACTGGTTGTTGTTGGCTTGTGGCTTGACAAAGCTCATGTACACAAGGTGGATAAGAAACTACTCAGAAATAAGAAATATATAGAAAAAAAATGAAGTCATGCCGGTGTTAAAGAGGCTGACAGCTGTTGGAATGAAGGACCTGTGGTGGAGCTCCTTCTTACATGGTGGGAGGTAAAGTCTGACAACAAGGAAGAGGCCTTCCCGAATACACTGATCGACCAAAGTGTAAAGCACAAACTGGAAACCCCAGATAAAAAAAAAGAAGAAAAAAAGACAACACTAACAGTGAGTAAGAAAGTTGAGAAACAATCCTTGGAGTCTGTTGTCACTTTATTTTCTTCCCTTCTTTTGAAAAAGGATGAAAAATTATTAAACGTTTACCAGAAGGCTTCAAACAGAACTTGACGGCATCGGGAACTATTCGCCGCACGCTTTTGGTCACCTCTACGTCATTATCGTTCTCTCTCTCTTCTCTCTCTCTCTCTTCCTCTCTCTCTCTCTCTCTCTCTTTTTTTTTTTAAACATTTTTTTGTCGTCACAAATGATGATTCTGTCCTGAAAGGTCAAAGATAAGCTGCGAATGTCACATTCATACAGAAAAATACAGACAGCTCGTCTTTCCTTTCGTTCTAGACACGGGGACATGCTTGTATCTCTGGAGTACAAATGCTGAAAGGTGCCTGCCGTGAGAATAATTCTTCTGCTCAGACTCGTGTGTGTGTGTGTGTGTGTATATATACACACACTCTCTCACCCCTCCTGACCACAGCATCGTCCAGGAATCAGGGGTGACTTAAAAACAGAAACAATAAAAAGGGTAAGGGAAACAACCGAAACAAAAAGTACAGAAATATTCTTCAAAGAGTCCTGCATTTTGGCGGTGCAGGAAAGGGAGGACCTTTCTCTCCTTGATGATCTTCTCTCCCACCCAGTGCTTGATTTGGCCCAAATGTGTATGCAAATACTTGTATGTACGTGTGTAAACATGTTTGTTTTTTGTTTTTTGTTTTTTTCCTCTCTCTCTCTCTCTCTCTCTCTCTCTCTCTCTCTTTTCGAAGTGGATAAGAAATTTCGAGCGCATGATTCGGAGCGAGCGAAGAGCCTCAGGAGGTATTTGTGATGGGTTTGTATTTCTTGAGGCGTGTCCACTGCCCTGTGGAGTAGTTCATTTCGAAGACTGTGTCCACCAGCATGGTGGTGCTGCCGGTGCCGTCGGCTTTGGGCAGGACCTCTGTGTGTTCGCTCAGCTTGATCTGGATGATGTCCCCCTGCTCCGGGCACGGGTTCTCTGCAAGACGGACAAGGAGGAAGCAGACAGGAGGTTGATATCCACCTGGTTTGTGTGTGTGTTTAAGATTCATCATGAACACTTCCTGTAGTTATAACTGTGTAGAACAGAATGGATGAACGCCTCAAAAGTGACATAGCAGGAACTAAGATTAAATACGCTAAATAAGCTCTTTTAACCCTGTGGTATTGCAGATTAACGCAGGCTGCTCGTGGAACAGAGCAGAGATCACTTCTGAGGTTTGAAACATCGACTAGAACGGCTGCGATTAGCTGCCGGGGCCACTGAACGCGTTGCATCCGTGCCCGGTGGAATTAGGCCTTCAGAGCTTTTACTAAAAAACAAAGGATCAACTCTGCCATGAAGTCCAAGTTTCTAAATGTTCTGCAGGCTGCAAGTGCAGCTGAAGGCAGACAGGGAAGTTATGATTTGCACATTGTAAGGAAATGTGCAAGTCACCCGATGAAAGATGAGATGACAGACTGTTTCATGAATGAATAGATGGTTATGTAACTGTAAAATGACGCTCTACCTCTGGATCCAGCCATGAAACCCAAGATGAGGGCCTTCTCTGGTCTGGTGACCTTGTTGGCCGTCTTGAACATCTCCTGGGCAGCGTACATCTGGTCTCTCTGAGGAGCACAAACAGCATGCAGCAGAGACTTTAACTGGCTGAGGAAAACACTGAAGAGGAGTTCATGTAACGTTTATGTGTCCTTCATCTCTGCCTTACCGTGAGGGACAGATTCTTTTTGGGCTGGGGCTGCGGCGCTGTGGGGGTTGGTGTCGGGGTTGGGGTCTGAGGTGTGCTTGGAGGCTGGGTGGGGGTCTCTGGCTGGCTGGCAGTCGCAGCCGCTGGGGGACCGTTGCTGGCGGGGGTGGAGACGGGCGTGCTGGGGGACGTTGGGGTCGCCGGATTCGCCGTGTTGCTGGCGTTGTACATTGGCGTCCTCTGTTTGTACTGGCCCGGTAAGGTGGCGGTGGCGCCAGCGCCCGCTGTTGCCGACTCCTCCGGTTGGCGAGCCGACTGCAGCGTGTCCCGTCCCGAACCACCGGCGTTCGCTTTAGAGGCGTTTGGAGAGGGAAAGACATTGTGAGATTGACATAAAGCCTGCAGGAGAGGTTTCTTTTGCCTCCTTGAACTATTAAAAGTATGAAAACATGACACCGAGCCCTTTAGTTAACAACACAATGTGTGTCTAACCTGGCTGCGCCTCTGAGCTGGGAATGTAAGAGGAGGAGGGAACCATGCTGGGTGTGGCCGGTAGGTAGCTGGTTGACGGCAGAGGATTCTCGTTCAATGCTCCCAGTTTCTGAAAAGGGGAAAAAAAAAAACAAAGCAGTGTTTGTTATGACTAGAAACTAGAGTAAGATGGATGGATTAGGGAAGGTGGGGCAACACGAGACAGAGGAGGAGACGTCAGGAATGTTTGAGTGATGTGACCACGAGTACCTGTGCAGAAACCAGGCCCGCGGCGTAGTCGGGAGTGGTGTTTTCCACCACAGCTTCTTCTTTGGCTGCCTTCTCTCCGGCCTCCGTTTCTACGACAGAAGAAAACATTACATAAGCATCGGTGGCTCGTGGTGCAGCTCTAAATCGGAGACTGATGGAGGAAATAATAATCACCCAAAGTCTTTCTTCTCCTCTTAGCTTCTCGTCCGGCTCCGACCATATCCAGCTCTGAAATATCTAACAGCTGAAAAGGAGAACAAAAAAAAGGCCGACTGTGACACCACACTAAGTTTTAAGATTTCTGGTAGAATTTTATTTTATTTTAGGAAATTCGACATTACCTTCACCCCCCTCTCCTTGCGCAGGGGCGTCCGTGCAGGGGCGATAGGTGTACGGTTACTGGGAGGGCTGAACATACTGGGGGCTGTGGGGCTGCGGAACGGGGCCTTGGGAATCCCCTTGAGAGGAGCTGCGATACAAAAGCAGTGACAGAGGTGGCTATTATTAAGATGACGCTACTCTGAATCTTTTGATCGGTGAAATTTAAAACCCTCTGAAGTGCTCAATGATGAAAATAAAACATTTATTGGCCTTCAACTCACTAGTAGTGTCAATCTTTTTGACCAATCCTCTCCCTTTGGCGTGAAAAGGCACTCCGGCTGTCTTTTTCAGTTGTTGGGCTGTTTCTGTGGCTGTAATAGAAAAGAAAATAATATTTCAACTTAGACATTACGAGCCGGGAGTTCAGAGACAGTAAACCTGCAGACAGACACCCTTTTCTTTGAGCTTGTGTATCGTTTTTGCCACATTTACATGCACCAAGAGGACGGAGATAAACAGTTTGTATCAAAGGTTTACAGTAACTTACATTTCTGTAGCAGCTCTGCTCTGAGGGTTGCACTCTTGGGCTTCCTCTTCAGCTGGAAATGTTTGACGGGGGGTGTGAGGGGTCCCACCAGGGTGGTTAACGCACTCTTGTTCAGGTACTGGCACTCCAGAGGAAGCATGGCAGACGCCTCGCACTCGCTCACTGGAGGAGGAGGAGGAGAGGGGACAGGTACATGTATATCTCTGTCTATTGTTGCAGATTCAGTGTTTCATAAAAATGCTACCTAGCTAATAATAATAATAATAATAATAATTTCGGCTATTCTATGTGATCTTCTGTTATACTCACTGAGCCTCCCACTTTCTAAACCTCTGGCCTAAAAAGTCTCAAGTGTTCTCCTCTATAGCCAAGTTCCTGTTGACTTTGAGTGAGATAAGCGTACAGTGTTTGGTTTGGGACGATGGTAAATAAGCTGGAATCACAGCGTGGGGCCTGGTGACTAACGTCACCCTCACTGCCCACCGATGTCGTGAATCAAATCCAGGGCTGCAAAATTCCCGTTTTGCAACCCCAATCAAATCACACCTGCTTCTTACCGTCTGTTGCTTTCTACTCCGCGTCAGTCGATGTTTTTACAGTAAGGGAAATCTGCGTTACATGCTAACAGAGATGTGGCGATACATTCCCGGTGTTAAAGCACCAGAAAGAAAACATTCGAAGAGAACAGTCACCGTCGGTTCACCAGATGGGTGTGTAACGTCTTTACAGAGCAACGGGGGTGAGTCATGGGTCAGTTGTGGTGTGTAGGTGTTGATGCCTGAATTCATTTATCACTTCACACATGTAGTAGAAATCCTGGCAAAGAGATAAATTAGTGTTCTTTCTGATAGATATGCTACGGTTCTGATTGTCTGTGGTCTCCTTTGTCGTCTGTTGCGTGTGTTTAACTTCTGACAGCTAAATGGAGATACGGGTCACATTTTCTCTACCTTTCTCCCGGAGCTCTCCGAGAATATCCTGCACATTGGGATTCTGCTCCTCCAAGTCCAGATTGAGAGAGCCAGTCTCTGGGAAGGACTTGAGGATGTCTGCAACCATCAGGACCCAGGGCTCTGAATCCACCGTGGCCAGCTGGATTATCTCCGACAGGGCCTCCTTCATCTGGAGAGAAAGAGGAAACAAAGGATGTTCATGATGATCACAGTTTGACAAACTTTCACAAGTTATGTTACTCATTGAAAAATGCTGATCAAACGAATAAAAGCAAATCGTCAGCGCTTTTAAGAGGAAACATTTGTTTTGTTTCACCTCCTGTTGATCAAGCTTTCATTTCCATATTGTTACTGTTGCTGTGTGGCTGAAGATCTGTTGATTGGTATTACCACACACACAAAGTTAATCTGCTTTAATCTGCCTTTAGATTGCAGTGAGATGACGCTGATGAGAACAGGGTTTGTGAGGTGTCAGTCAACTTCTTGTTTAAGATGATATGTAGCCAACAGTCCAGAGCGACCTATAGTATTTAAAACACTATGGGCTAAAATGAAGGCAGATATCTGACAGCAATCAAACAAACATTGTCAGATCATTTAAACAAGTTTCTAGTACTGACTCGTAAGAAGGGACATGAAAGCCACCTGCTGACGGGGCCAGAAACACTTTCCTTACTTTGAAACACAAAGAGAGACTCTGGGCAGCGTTTATAGATATGCAAATCAACCTAACGTCTTACTGTAGGCAAATGAATGAAACAGAAACCAGGATGTGGGGTTTCAGAGGGAAATTTTCACTTCACTACATTTATTTACTCTGAACATCAACGCACATGATCAGCTTATAAAATAGGACCCACTTTTGATGACTGAACAATAATTTATTGACCAAAATGGTGCCAATTTGCTGCTCGCATCTTCTCAAATGTGAGGATTTACAGGATAGTAAGCTTGATATGTAAATATAGAGAACATTTTACAGACAAAACAATTAAGCAAGATGATAACATGAAGACAAATCTATGGTGGAAACAACTTATATTCTAATAGTTTGAAGATCTTTTTTGGGGGGGAAATTGAGAACAAACAAAACAATTTGAAGATGTCACACTGAGCTACACGGAGGACCAACACTGCCAAGACGGTGAAGTGTTTCTTCCCACAGACAATCAGACCGTGGAACAACGGTAAAAAAAATAACGTTTGGACTGATAATATAACAATGAGCACACTGAACATGCATCTTTTCTCTGCTGCTGCTGCTACTTAATTTTATTCAATATCTACGCATATGAACATACAGCATAATTATTTAATCTGAACATACTGCACTTTCTTTTCTGCATGTGTTTCATTTAAATCCAGACTTATCTTTCAGGTTAACTTTAATGTATTGTGTTGCAGTAATGTAATTACTGTGTTATAGGTTCATTCTAATGTATGTTTACTGCCTCTCATGTTGCTACATTACATTACACTCATATACCTTTACTAGTAAACATTTGCACTTATGCACTGCTCCCTTTATCTGAACTACAAGCTTCAATACACCACTAATTAGACCACACATATTATATTTAAAGCTGTAGAGGTTACTAAGACGTCAGTCCAGACACTTCTGCAGAGGCACTGACGCCGTCTGTGTTTTAACAAGCTGTCTGATTATGCAACACACACCGATGACGGCTATATAACGTTTTAGGCAGCTAAACGAGTGATATGTCGGACTACATGCTGGTACCGCCCTCCAGCTCAGTCACTTAGCTCTCTTGTGCCCATCCCACCATAATGTCTGCAGGAGCACCGCTAGGCTAATGTTACCCGCTGTAAGCTGGTGAACCACTGCAGGAAAAACGCGATCTTTTCTTTGTGTCGGTTCGCGTCCGGTCGGTCGTGTAGCTCAGCAGAAGTTGACGTGAACTGGCCTTCATGTTTTGGGGGTTAAAAACATCAGGATGCAGTCGCGGGAAAAAAAAAACAACAAACATCTGTGCGCCGTTTCTTACGTTAACTGACGAGATTAACGGTCGCCGCTGATTCAAGATAGCGAGCTGACGCTGGTTAAATAGGATTAATAGCACAGTTAGGCGATTAGCATTGAGTTTAAAACATTCATAGGATCGCGACTGGTTTGATTTAGACCAACTAACCGCAGTTTGAGTTCATTTTTTAACAGTTTAACAGCGTACGCTACCTGCCGAGCTAACAGCGAGCTAACCCACCTCGTCAACGGTCCGCCGGGGGAGATGCAGCATCCCGAGCAGCAGTTTGAGCTTCACCGGCGGCGACAAGCTCGAAAAGCAGAGCCGTATGTTGTCGATCACGGACACGGTGAGGAGAGAGGCGATGCTCGGAGGCGTCCAGAGTTCGTCCGTGGAGCCCAGTTTGTTGTGAAGCCACAGGCCGGTGTCGCTGTCCTTCATCGACGCCATCTTGGAAAAAGAAGTGTTTTGAGTTCGGGCATTTTAACGGGCTACCTAAAGAAAACAGTCAGGACCCCGCCCACACCGGGGAGGGGGGCATTTATTTACAGTGAACCACCAAACATATAAAAACATATAAACATACATAAAAACACATAAAAATCATGTTAACAAAACATATAAAAACAACATATTAAAACACATTAAAAAACATCATAAAAAATCGTCATAATAAAAATATAAAAACATAAAAATAACATATTAAAACATATAAAAATCACCATAAAAACATAAAAAATCGTCATAATAAAAATATAAAAACATAAAACATATAAAAACATAAAAATCATCTTTAGGCTCTACCTTCGATTGTCTGTCTACACGTTATATTTTTTTAAAATAAAAATACACAACTGTATGAGTATAACTGACTGACTAATTGAAAAGTGCATTTTATTTTATTTTGCTCACATAAAGGTCCGGTGTGTAGAATTTACTTGTATCTAGTGATGTGATTGCTGCATTGCAATCTCCTCACATCACCTCACCTTCCTTCCTGGTGTAAAGGAGAAACAACACTTGAAAAGCCCTGTCTACAGTCAGTATTTAGTTTGTCTGTTCTGGGTTACTGTAGAAACACAGCGTTTCATCATGGCGGCCTCCATAAAAGAGGACCCCCTCCCGCTGTGGAATATAAAAAGACAATTTTGAAGTAACAAATAAATAAATAAATGATTCTTAATTTAATTTAATTAATTTAATTTAATTTAATTCTTAAATGGTTCTTATTTTCAGATGATTATACATGCATATAAACATAGTTATAGATATTATATTCCATGTCTGCCTTATTCTGTAAATAAAGGCCCCAAATCTTACAAAATAAATAATAATAAATTTTATTTAAAAGTGGATACTCATACTAGCATCTGGATACTCAAAGACACTGTACATAAAAGAACATCAAAGCAGCAAAACAAAAAAAGTTTTTAAAAAGGTGTGTTTCTGTAAGTGATTTGAAGGTGGGCAAGTCAGCACAGTTACGGATATGTTTGGGGAGAGAGCTCCAGAGGGAGGGGGCAGCTACAGAGAAGGCTCTGTCAGTATATAAGGCTCTGCCTTAGTTATTAAATAAATAGATAAATGCAGTATCAAGTCAAGTTTATTGTCAATGCTGCCATATGTACAGGACATACAGAGAGTTGAAATAGTGTTTCCCTCATATCCCTGAAATATTAAACATAAAATATAGAAAATATATACGCGTTAAAAAGATATTTAAGAAAAATATAGCGAAAGATATAAACAGTATAAATATAGTATAAAAGGTGTACATACTTAAGCAAAGTACTTCAACATTGTTTTTAAGTATAGTAGATGTACTTCATTGGTGACAAAGCTGTATAAGAAGTGCAAGTTTCTCAGTGCTTTTATTTTGAATGCTGTCACCGGAAGTCTGGATTCTGGTTCCCCCCGCCCCCCCCGCCAAAGCAAATTTTTTATATGAGCCACGCGCATGCGCGCTTCCTGAATCCACATAAAACAATCCTTGGGCATCTTCTGCTGATCTGCAAAATATCATCGACAGATTCACGGTAGGTTAACACACACGTTGTTAAATAAACGCTAATTATTGTCATGGACTGTGATTTTTTAAAATTATAATCAAATATTTACCGATTAAACTGGACTATTTTCCAAACAAAGCCCGTCATATTGTGTTATTTTATTTACCGACGGCCGCGTTGGACGTTTAACGTTGCTGTATTTCTGCAAACCACACACCTGCAATCTCTAATTTTAATTGCACAGATCATCAGGATGGCGTACAGCGGGTATCTGCAGGCAGCGGTGCTCCTGTTGGCGGTCCAGCTCCTCTGTCTCGGTGCAGCTGATGCGGATCAGGAGACTGGGACTGTCATCCCTGCCGAAAGTAGGTGGATTTAAATATAAGATCTGGATTTTTAACCCCCCTCACTGTTCATTTGAGGTTTTTAAAGATTTGTTAGGGCTAAATCTGGGATGTTTTTTTTATAGTCTGCACTGGTCCCCACAGGTTTCCTACTGGGAATTGTAGGTCATCCTAACTGGTGTATACATCACAATATGAAAATAGGCCTGCATTGCTGCTTGAAGACCCATTTTAACAGCCCTACTATGAACAATGTAGATGTTTCAAGCCTTGGATCAAGCCTTCTCCACTGATGGAAAAACGTCTGGACTAATTATTTACACCAAGATTCAAAAGTAAAAAGTGAAAGCCAAATTAATAAAATCAACAGAATTAGCTCCTTAAAGTAAAACAATGCGAAATTCAGAAGGAATCCAACACAAACATCCTCGTTACAAATGAAAAGTTGAATTCACAAACAATAAATCACAACCTCACTTTGTTCAACTTGCTTATTAGAAAGGGTCAGCCTCCGTGGCTGGGAAATAAAGCCAATGCTGAAATGCCAAAAACTGCAGTTCCTCAAACGTCCACTTGAGGCTGGCTGCAGAAGTGAGTCAGTCTCCATAAGTCCCCATGTTAAAATGTCCAACTTCACAGCAGAAATAAACATGTTTACAGCCTGGTACAGTTTTGGTCTCTATAGCTAATTTCCCCGTTCATGACAACTGTACTGAGGGTGAATTTATATACAACTCACCTGTTCAAATTATATTAAAGCTTAACCTTTATGTATAATGAACAGCGTGGCCGCTTTGATTGACAGGTAGGTGCCCATTTTTTATTAGCTGGTAGGCAGAAGAGGCAAACATGACGGTGGCACAGATTTTGAGCTTCAAAACGGCTCTTCAGAAACACATACGTCACACTGTCTATTCTTTATACTGTCAGGGGGTATGACCACTAGCTTAGGTAAATATTAGTGTTGAACTGACGACATTGACTTTCTACTTCTGTAATACAACATGTTCTACCATTATCCTGTGATATTTACTTGAAATGACAACAAAACAATATATGAATGTCTTTATTTTGTGAATTCTTTCTTCTTATTTTTCCAGGTCGCCCATGTGTGGATTGTCACGCATTTGAGTTCATGCAGAGGGCGCTGCAAGACCTAAAGAAGACCGCCTTCAACCTTGATGCCAGGGTGAGTGAAGTCTGACAAACGTGTTGTAATCATGATTCACCAGCTGATGAGTCTTGAGTGCATGAGTTTTCTTGTTGGGTTGGATGATGAGGGCTGTATATACTGGAGGTTTTATTCCTCTGAGACGGTAAAATTAGTTTTTATGTGTTATTTTATTCAACAAGACAAATCAGATCAACACTGTCATTTCTGATTTCTTCCATCAATTATTTATTTTAATACAAAACGAGCAAACATTTTCAAACTTAAAACATGAGGTCAAAGAGCTGTCCATCCTAACAGGACAGCTTCAGTCACACCTCTTCCTCCTCACACAGCTGATGGAAGTCTAAATTAATCAGAACAGCTAATAAATTAAATAATAAATTCAAAATGGCCTTTGTGATACTTAAACAAACTATAACTTAGATGTCTCATCAGTTAAATAAATAATCCAACACTTTATTTGATGCACTAACCTAACAATCATCTAAAGATTTACTTGATAGACACCTGATACTTGATAAATATTATGTTATATAAAAATATTTTGAACCAACAATCAACGCTGAAGCTTTAAACTCAACAAATAATGTTTAACTTCGAAGGTCACTGTCTTTTACTGCATTATCTTTGATTAATGGTTGGTTCTGCTGCCTTTTGGATAATTATCTTTAAATAAAAACACCCACTAAATGGGTTGGAGGACTTTTTTCAGCCTTTGTCTGCACAAGCTGTAGAAGTTTGCATGTTGCCTGAGAGGCAAAATTCAGGGCAGGAAAAGTACGCCACTAGCTACTGCTCAAATCAACAAATCAAGAAGACGCTGTGCAGATGTGTGTGAGCGAACGAAGCAAACTGAAGCAGTAAAAGTGAGACAGTGGTGCCCCTCGACCTCAGTTACATGTTGTTTTGTCCATTGCAGACAGAGACGCTGGTGCTGCGGGCAGAGAGGAGGGCTCTGTGCGACTGTATGCCCACCAACTCACTGCGCTGAACTCTGCACGAGTACACCCGAGGGCGCTTCCTTCCACCTGCCATCACACCCCGACACACTGGAAACAACTCTGTTCTCAAACCTCTAACCCATCTTAACTTATTCACACGATAGGCACTTTATTTTATTTTTTCTCTCATGTCACCGTTGAGTGAAGCTTTCTTTTTAAATCACGCATCATAAGGGAAGTTATTGTTTTGCCTTATTTGGGACACTGATGTTTTACATTGTCGTCATCTTCCCAGGATTTGATTCAGATCTCATCTGTCTCCTGAAGCATAAAATATTTTTTGTACTTTTTAGTATTTGATTGTATAATAATATAACTGTATAATAGATACAGTAGAATGCATCAGTGAATTCACTCGTTGAATGTGTTGTATGAGATTAATGTTTACGACCATTATACACATTAAACTGTAGCATCACGTGGAACTTATTTAACTGCTCAAATTCGATAACAGTTTTAATTAGTCGATTAAATTATCTTTAGGAACCAGTAAAGTTTCACGGATTAAAAATGATTTGCAGCCTGGCGGGGTAACTTTTTAAAGTCTTTGTAATAACTATGAGGATTTTCTGTTTTTGTAAAGAATTGGTCAACAGAAAGAACTTTTTTTTTTTTGTTTCGTTTTTCAGGCAGTAAAAACGTACGTGTAGGTCTTGATTTAGCACAGCACTGTAGCATGAATTTACAGCACTTTTTGTTCCTCTACTGTTAATATAGATTTGTATGTATAGATTCTGTATATGTACATGGGTACATGTAATGGAGGTATCTATGGACTGTCTTCTCTGTCTGACAAAAGTGTATGCAAGAGTAGTGATAGTATCAAATGAATTGCAATACCGGCAGGGGAAGGTAGGACGTATAGAGGAATCAACATAGAGATAGAAGAGAGATTGTCTTATTGTTGCTTGTTCATGAACAGTGTACGTTGATAACATTATGTCACAAGACCCCCGATTATTGTCTTAATGTTGTACCTATCAATAAAAACAATGAATGATCTTTACTGCTTTTATTATTTTCTCTGGCTGGGACTTCTACCACTGATCATCAGTGTGGGTTTGTGCTGGCATCAGTACAGACAAATTCATTCAGTCATTTATTTATCGTGGTCTCTGCTAGGGCTCGCAGCTCAGTCGTAGGTGTACAGTAGCGCTGTGATGACTGTGTTATAAATGTGTTAAAGGTATTTCCACTTCCACTACAGAAGAAGGAAGAAGAACAGCAAGCGTTCGCATGTGAGCAAACTGCGAGACAACCGCTTGATGTGATTGACTCAGCTATGATTTTTATCGATTATCTCAATGTGTGAGACAATACTAAGACACACAGGCACAGAGGCCTGTATGTTAAAGGTCACATTTGTACTAGACCAACAGAAAATGAATCAGCATCAATTCTGATAACCAGTTAAAAATGTTTTGAGGAAGAGATACTCCGATACAAACCTCCCAACTCTACCAAACCTGGGGCGACAGAGCCTTCTCCCTCCGTAAACATACTCACCTACCCACCTTGAAATCCTGAACAAAAACACACCTTTATCATATGTCTCATGTGTTTTTAGTGTATTGTTTTGATGATTTTACTCTGAAAAATGTCTTTGAGCACAACAAAACATCTAAAGCTGTCACACATGCGGTTGCTTAGGGCTACAACTGATCTTTGAACAGTTTGTTTTGTTTTCACATGAACAAAATCTTGCTTAGGGCCACTAAACGCCTCGGGCTGGCCCTGCTGGGGTCACACATTGAGCTTCAGGAAATTGTGATGATTTTTCACACACTGTCGTTGACATTTTAGAGTAAATGATTCATCCACTGATCAAATTTCACAGACGGATCAAGAAAAGATGAAAACACAGTGACACGTATCTTTAGTTGTTTAAAGATCTATTTGAGAGTGAAAGCAGGCCAATTGAGTTTATGCATTGTGTTAGGGCTCCCCGTCTGTTAACACAGAGTTTTTCTTCTAACACTGACTGTCTAAGAGCAACACCTTGACTCACAGCAGCACTCTGCCTCTGTGTTCATTTATCCAAGGAGCTGCTCTGCAGAGCCTCAAGGCTGTCACAGCAGTGTGTGTGTGGGCTACCAGTCACAGAAGCGATGTTATAAGGTCCTGCTGTTTTAGCTGACCTCATCCCCTCCCACACACACACACGCACACACAAACGCACCTCTTTATTTATTTACAGAAAAACCTGTAATACCTCAATCTGCACCAGCAGGAGGAGCTCTTAGTAAAGGCAAGCAGCCAGATGTGTCGCAGCGATGCAGCACTCTGCTCACACTCTCTGCTTCCCCCATGGCTATAAATGCAGATGGGATGAAACTCTGTAAACAGAGACAAAAAGGGGGGAAGTGAGGCACTACACTGGACACTGAAGTACCTGCAGTGACCAGGCAGGAATCTCAGCCAAGAAGCACCACCATGTGGTAGCCTATTCAGGCCCCTTATACTGCACCACAGAACACAAGCGACCTTATTGCACAGGTCCAGGCCAAAGAGACACTCCAGCCACGTCAACAAAGTATGGATAAACAAAAACTGACAGTTAGTTTGAAATAAGTTTTACAAAAGAACATCCTCCTTTAGCTGCCTCCCTTGGTGTCACCCAAAATGGTTTTATAAATTCTTGCAGACAAACTCTAAAGAATAAAAAAGGATTTTAATACAGTTTTATATGAGTTTTTCTATGATTTGTTACTGGAAGAAAAAAAAATGCATTCTTGTGGTGAGTGGAGAAGAACAACTCATGCCGTCATTCAATAATCTGGTTTTCCAAGCCAAACACGCCTTGAGAATGTTAACATACAAATTAACTGTACATCTGAGTTTGTTGTATTGTTTGTTTGTTTGGTATTGTAAAAAATATATGGACCCCACAATGACACACTTCAGTACACCTGCCATTAGGCCATGGGTGTCATTCTTTATTTGAGGAAGTGCCGCTTTCAATATAAATGCTGTGTTGAACCCTTGAACATTTACTGAACCACAGAGTCTGTGAGTTGTTCCCTTGCTGTAAGTTACTATTAAATGATCTATCTTAAAAAGTCTGATGGCGTCCTGAGGGTTATTGAATAATTTAAGAAAGCATGGTTGGAGTTGCAGCAACTTGATTATTCATGTAAATGTGAAGGCAGGGGCCCAAGAACAGATCCTTGTGGTACAACACAAAGTTGCACCATTTCAAATGTTCATCCATTTACATTTACAAATGGTTGCGAACAACCCGAAAATCCAAGGATTTCAAGAACATGATTTAGAGTGTTCATCTGATTTGTTGCTGATTATAAAGTGTTTTGGATGTCAGACAGCAGATTAGGTAAGAGCTATGCTGGTTAACATGTGAGGAGAATTTACAGAAATTGCCTACACTTTATTCTTTGCACGTATGAGTTCATGGGTAAGTCTGTGATGTTTTGGCTGGTACATACGTGACAAAGCCTGTTCAATTACTGTGATCTACAGTGATATAAAGGCCTGTTAAGTGACACCACTCTACACCTGTTAAAGTCAGAGCGGGAAATTATCTTTTTAGAATAAATGATTCCTCTGTTGATCAAATTTATTAATGAGACGAAGGCACTATAACATGAGGAAACAGTTAAAGTCTAGAGTATCAACTCTCTTTCTTACCCACACCTCTTTATTTATTTACAACAGGGATTGCATGATGGAAAAAAGAAAATCTGCAATACCTTAATCCACACCACAAGGAGGAGCTCTAAGGAAAGGCAAGCAGCCAGATGTGTCGCAGCGATGCAGCACTATGCACACTCTCTGCTTCCCCCATGGTTATAAATGCAGATGGGATGAAACTCAGTAAACAAAGACAAAAAGAGGAAACCGAGGCACTAAACTGGACACCTGCAAGTACCTGCAGTGACCAGGCAAGAACCCCAGCCAAGAGATACCACCATGTAGTGCCAGCACTATTGACGCAAATCCCTTCACACTGCACCACAAGCATCCTTGTTTCACAGGATACTCCAATTCTGCTGCTGAGGCACCTTTAACCTACCAGGTTTTTATTGCAAAGAGTGACTGAGAGGTTTGAGTATGCAGAGACCCCAAGTATACGCTGAATCACGCTGAAAAATCTGTGTTGTCAAGCAGCCTCCACTTTCTTTCTCCCACTCATTCATTGGCTTCTTCTCCCAGTAACAGCCTTTCAACTTTCCTTTCATCTTCTCCTGAAGAGTAGCTGACTGAATCGTTTCCAGCTGTTTGAAATTCTCAGCTGGGGGCAAGCAAGCGAAATCCTCAATGTTTTCCTCTCCTTTTATCCCTCTATATTAATTGGGCATTAGTTGACCTTGCCACAAAAGTTTGCTCACCTCACGTAACTGTGGGGCCATCCAGCCAGGATGACTCTGAAGCTTGTAAATACAGTAAATAATTCAATCATGCTTCATGTGGTAAAACTATATAGAAAGGACAGACGTCAGTAACAGCACAGGACTGCATATAGATAGATATTCTCTAAGAAAACTACAACTGTGGTTTCAAACTTTGTTTGATATTTTACCAACACTTGTTGCGTCTCCAATGTGTCACTTGGAATTGACTTTAAACAATGTTATAATGCTTCAGCTATTGATGTAAAAGTTAAAATAACTTTTTAATACAATGTAATGGTTAATTAAATTGTAAGTTTGTATTCATAATAGTTTGTATTCATACTAATACCACTTGGACTGGCAGAAGATGGGTGTGTCAAGCATTTATCCATTACTTTTAGCTATTTTAACTTATAGCCTATGTAAAGTAAGTAACAAATATATGCTCTGAGTTTGTCAGTCCAAAGAAGAAAGTGTTATTAACCACCCAGCCAAATTTGAATGACTAAAAATAGCGACAAGTTCATGAAATTAGGTGTCAAGATTGTGTAAAAATGAGCAGCTCAGCTCCAAGGCTGCGGGGGCGTGTCCTCTGAATGTGCTGAAGCCACGCCCACTTGTGGGAGCAGTCAAGCAGCCATTTGAAGCAACTGAAACGTGTCAGATGAGTTCAGAAAATGACATGACTAACTTTGAAACACTCTGAGCGAGATGAATTAATCTCTATCTGTCTGATAGGGGTGCAGGGGTACACTGGCCTCAGCGTGTCATCGAGCCACCCTTTAAGCACCGCCCACAAAATCCTACAGGTGATCGCATGGCTGTAGACTCATCATCTTGCGTCTTGCGTAGTGTATAAAAGCTTCAGTTCTTCAACTGAACTCTTTAAATGATTATTCAGTACATATTGGCATCACCCTGCAGCTCCATACTGGCGCTTTGGTTAAGCCACAGGGACAGCAGGAGGCTGGAGGATGTGCCAATGTTAGCAGGACACCATGAATAAGTGATACACATGATAATGCATTAATTATACATATGCATATTTTTGCCGGGCCGCCATGAATTACTCATTACAGTGACAATCTTGGAAAACGTCTGCAGAAAAATGTGTGACTGAGGAAGAGTCATTATGAAGAAGAAAAAAAATCATGAGTTGCTTAAAATGATGAAGTAAGCATAGTAGTACATAGTAAGCACAGATGCACCTCAGCTGGTTGCCATGACAGCCTGAGTAGTTTTCTTTCTCAGTTATATTACGTTTTAGCCATACAGTGTTGTTTATGTGACACTATACAACAGTTAGCTCCAACCAAGTCGTTCCATGAGTGCTTGAGAGTTTCCTCATTTGATGTTTCGTTGTTGGTAGGGGCAACCGTCTAACTTGTCAGTCCAACATCTTCCATGGGTGTTCAATTGGGTTAAGATGCTGTGACCGTGAAGCCTATGATTCACATCTTTTTCATACTCATTGAGCTATTCAGTGACCCCTCGCTCCTTATGAATAGGGGTATTGTCATCCTGGAAGAGTCCACTCTCATCAGCATAGAAAAGTTTCAATATAGGATAAAGATGATCACTCAGAACAACTTTGTATTGGTTTGCTGGGACAAGTGGACTGAAACCATGGCAGCAAAAAGGCCCCCCACAGCAAAACAGAGTCATTGGATCCCCTCACTACAAGGATCATGCATTCAGGCATCTATAGCATTCCCACTCTGCGCCCCGTACGTCTGTTTCTGAACTATGTAATTTTGTGCTCCACGTTCGATTTCCAGCAAGAAGTACATAACGCTTTACAGCACTCACAGTCACTCACCACTAACTATCGTTCTTATTTTGGTGAAACATGGATCATATGTTCTAGAGAAAATGGTTTCCCTCTGATGTCCTAACATCAACTTTTTGAGAGTTTCTGCTATGTCTTGTGTTGTTGCACCCTTAGCATTTCCTATTTTTTTGATCACAAGTAATATAATCACAAAAATACCTGTGTACAGTAGTCCATATTTCAACAGTGCTATTACATAATATATTGCATAATAAATCTCAAAAATACCCATTTCTATGTAATGTTGCTGTAAGTAAGTATTATGTACATTGTAACAGACACATTTTATATATGTATATATATGATGATGGGCTTCATCATTTTGGGCTTCAAAATACGGTCATGATACAGAAAATTCATTAATAAAATATTTGGGACACCCACACACACACAAAAAGAGTAAAAAGCATGTTGAAACAAACGTTTTATTACATGTTGTCAAAGGCCTGCACTTGATACTGTGATGATCATAACAATATCTGTGTTGCTGAAGATTGGGTGTTGGGTATTGGAAAAAGTACCATCTGTACACTAACTTTAAGCCACAAAATGTATGTATTTATTGTCATCCTAATTTCATTAGTATTATTACTATTTATCCTATACTAAATTGATTGATTCTTCGTGACCTTGTTCACAAGTGTCCACCTTGGGCTTTTTATCTTCACCTAGGTCCTCTTCAACAGTATCCATCTTTGCCTATGCTTATTCAAGCTTCACATCTTCCAGTGCTTTCTTTAACTCTGCCTCTTCTGCGGGATCAAGCTTCACATCTTCCAGTGCTTTCTTTAACTCTGCCTCTTCTGCAGGATCAAGCTTTGGGTCTTCCTCTTCGGCAGCATCAAGCTTCACATCTTCCAGTGCTTTCTTTAACTCTGCCTCTTCTGCAGGAACAAGCTTCACATCTTCCAGTGCTTTCTTTAACTCTGCCTCTTCTGCGGGATCAAGCTTCACATCTTCCTCTGCAGCAGCGTCAAACTTCACATCTTCCAGTGCTTTCTTTAGCTCTGCCTCTTCTGCAGGATCAAGCTTCACATCTTCCAGTGCTTTCTTTAACTCTGCCTCTGTGGCAGCGTCAAGCTTTGGGTCTTCGTTTGCAGAGGCATCATACATCAAATTCTCCAGTGCTACATCTAAGAATATCTCTCCGGCAACGCCCACCACATCTTCCAGTACATTATCTTCCTCTTTGGCAGCAGCAAGCTTTGGGGCTTCCTTTGCTGGTGCATCAAGCTTCACATCTTCCAGTGCTTTCTTTAGCTCTGCCTCTTCTGCAGGATCAAGCTTCACATCTTCCAATGCTTTCTTTAACTCTGCCTCTTCTGCAGGATCAAGCTTCACATCTTCCAATGCTTTCTTTATTTCTTCCTCTGCTGAAGTTAGAAAGACATGTAATTGCACCCATTAATAAAAGGAGATGTACTGAAACAATTAATTATTTAAAGAATTTTTAAAAAGTTTATACAAATTTATACAAGACACTGACATCCTAACATGTACATACAAAGGTATGGCATTGCATCAACAGATAAGATACATCTGGTGCACAGAACACTTTTCTTTAAATATTATGACAGCAACGTTAGCTCCATGTGTGGTTTAAAACACTTTAAAACTAGAACCATGTAAAATAAAGTCCTCAATATAAATGTTAATGCTGTCATGCTAAATAATGAGACTAAAACTGGACAACAACATATCACATCAGAATTTATGATCTCGTTACCTTGGTATATTGTTGGTGCTGCACTGATCACAGCCACAAATGCAAAGACCAGCAACACAATTTGGATCCTCATTTTCTGAAAGAAAACAGACATTAGAAAAATACTTCCAAATGGTCGGTGAGTATTTAGTTACTGATTCGCTAATGTCTGTGCAGAGTAGAGTCAAATAAAGAGCCAAATAGAGGCACTGCACTCACCTTTAGTTTGCAGCAGCTCTCAGGTATAAAAAGACTTCAACTCGAATCAGGAGTATTATGACTCGTGAACTGATGCCCCTTAAATATACACAATCCTTCAGCTACACTTATTTGTTCAGTGATGCCAGGTGAGAAAGGTAATCCAATGAAAAGCTTCCACATGTTCCGCTTGTTTGTGACAAACAATGCTCCAAGGCGTATATGACGTAATGCACAGCTACATTTAACGCAGACACATGCCCAGTTTGCTAATGAACCGATGGATGTGGTTTGAAATGACGATGCAGAAACTGCAGTGTGTTTGTGGAACAATTACTTTCCTTAGTAACACTCTCAAATAATCATTAGTTACTCCATATGTAAACAGATATTTTTGTGGTGATTGCTATCTGTAAAATAAAGCCCCACCCTCCTTAGTTACTGTTGCCATACCTGTAATTTTCCATTCTGACATGGCACAGGTTACAATGATAACTATGGAGGATTTACCTTTGAAAATCTTAAACAATTGATTTGATTCCAGACAGAAAAAAACAGGCTTCTTATAACCTTAGCTCCATGTGTTGGTTGAAAAGACCCTGTAAAAGGGAATCTTAAACATGAACACTATTGCTACAAATGTCATGCTAAATAAAGTCTAATATCTAAAAGAGTAAATAAACTGCACAATAAATCGATTTGCGTATATTCAAACAGTATGTTATATCCGCTCACATGGCTTTTCCCATCACTGCTATGCAGATGACACTCAACTCTTTCTGTCATTTCCTCCTGATGACCCCTCGGTCTCCGCATGGGTCTCCGCATGGGTCATCTTCAACTGAACTACTGGTGCTTCAAGTCAAACCTACTATACACAATGACATCAACATCAAAATTGACTCCCTATGTCTTGCTCCAACCAGGGTGGTGAGAAACTTAGGGGTCACGATTGATGACTAACTAACTGTTTCTAATCATGTCGCCTCAGTTGCCCAGTCATGTCGCTTTGCACTTCACAACATCAGAAAAATCACTCAACATGCTACCGAACTACTAACATAGGCTGTGTTCATGCCATGACTCGATTTCTGTAATGCCCTCTAGGCAGGCCTCCCAGCCTGCACAGTGAAACTTTTCCAGATGATCCAGAATCTGGTGGCGTGCCCGGTTTTCAATCAACCCAAACCCATTGATTGACCAACTGGGATTATGAGTGCTCAAAATTAGGGATGTCCCATTGAGGCAATAAAAAGGTGTGTCAGACAATTCTGGGACCGTAGAGAAATGTATCATTACAAATTATTACATTTGTGTGTCATGTATTATATATCATTTTAAGTAGTAGGTGTTCAAATAACAAAGATTTGAGCACCAGCTCTATATTACTCAATCTCTTACTTTTAAAAAAAATACAAATTTATGTGTAATGTTGCTTTAAGTAAGTATTAGGAACATGGTAATGTTACTGGGAATACCGGGCTAAAACTGAATTTGTTTCCACAGACTGTAATTCTACAGTACCAAACATCTTTTATGGTATGCTTTGATTATTCATTTCAGCATTTTTAGCTTCAAAATACAGTAACGATACAGGAAATACTACTGTAGGGTTATGAAACTGATTAATAAATATTTGGACACACACACACAAAAAAAGAGAAAAAGCATGTTCAAATAAACATTTTATTTCATATTGTCAAAAGCCTACACTTGATCCTATTAGTCTAAGACGGTGCTTCAATTGGTTGAAATTCTATTTATTGTACAGAATATGATGAACAATACCCGTATTGCTGAAGTTCAGGTGTTGAGTATTTAAAAAGTAGCATTAATGGAAAAAGTCCCGTCTGCACACTAACTTTAAGCCACAAAACATATGTATTTATCCTCATACTCGTTTTTAAACATCCTCATTCAATTTTAAATTGATTTATTCTTTATGACCTTCTCATATTCACAAGTGTCCATCTTTATCTTCAGCTGGGTCCTCTTCAACAGTATGAAGCTTTGTCTACACTTTTGCAAGTTCTTTTGCTGCTTTCTTTAGCTCAGCCTCTGTGGCAGCGTCAAGCTTTGGCAGCTCCTCTGCAGCGGCATCAGCCTTCACACTTGCCAGTGCTTTCTTTAACGCAGCCTCTGTGGCAGCGTCAAGCTTTGGCTCTTCCTCTGCAAGGGCATCGGCCTTCACACTTGCCAGTGCTTTCTTGATCTCAGCCTCTGTGGCAGCGTCAAGTTTCGGCAGCTCCTCTGCAGCGGCATCGGCCTTCACACTTGCCAGTGCTTTCTTGATCTCAGCCTCTGTGGCAGCGTCAAGTTTCGGCAGCTCCTCTGCAGCGGCATCGGCCTTCACACTTGCCAGTGCTTTCTTTAATGCAGCCTCTGTGGCAGCGTCAAGTTTTGGCTCTTCCTCTGCAAAGGCATCGGCCTTCACACTTGCCAGTGCTTTTTTGATCTCAGCCTCTGTGGCAGCGTCAAGTTTCGGCAGCTCTTCTGCAGCGGCATCGGCCTTCACACTTGCCAGCGCTTTCTTGATCTCAGCTTCTGTGGCAGCGTCAAGAATTGCTTTCTTTAACAGCCTCTGTGGCAGCGTCAAGCTTTGGCAGCTCCTCTGCATCAACATCTGCCTTCACACCTGCCAGTGCTTTCTTTAACTCGGCCTCTGTGGCAGCGTCAAGCTTTGGCTCTTCCTCTGCAAGGGCATCGGCCTTCCTTGCCAGTGCTTTCTTGATCTCAGCCTCTGTGGCAGCGTCAAGCTTGGCAGCTCCTCTGCGCTGCTCGGCCTTCACACTTGCCAGTGCTTTCTTGATCTCAGCCTCTGTGGCAGCGTCAAGCTTTGGCAGCTCCTCTGCAGCGGCATCGGCCTTCACGCGCAGTGCTTTCTTGATCTCAGCCTCTGTGGCAGCGTCAATTTTGACAGCTCCTCTCGTGACATCGGCCTTCCGCGCCAGTGCTCTTGATCTCAGCCTCTGTGGCAGCGTCAGGGATTTTGGCAGCTCCTCTGCAGCGGCATCGGCCTTCACACCAGTGCTTTCTTGATCTCAGCCTCTGTGGCAGCGTCAGAAGTTTTGGCAGCTCCTCTGCAGCGGCATCGGCCTTCACACTTGCCAGCTTTCTTGATCTCAGCTTCTGTGGCGGCGTCAAGCTGGCAGCTCCTCTGCAGCGGCATCGGCCTTCACACTTGCCAGTGCTTTCTGTGATCTCAGCCTCTGTGGCAGTCAATTCGGCAGCTCCTCTGCGACATCGGCGCTACACACTTGCCAGTGCTTTCTTGATCTCAGCCTCTGTGGCAGCGTCGAAGTTCCGGCAGCTCCTCTGCAGCGGCATCGGCCTTCACGCGCCCAGTGCTTTCTTGATCTCAGCCTCTGTGGCAGCGTCAAGTTTAAACGCTCTCTGCAGCGACGTGTTAACTACACTTGCGGTGCTTTCTTGATCTCAGCCTCTGTGGCGTCAAGTTTCGGCAGCTCCTCTGCGTGGCGTAAACCACGCTTGCCAGTGCTTTCTTTAATGCAGCCTCTGTGGCAGCGTCAGGATTTTGGCTCTTCCTCTGCAAAACCGACCTTCACACTTGCCAGTGCTTTTTTTGATCTCAGCCTCTGTGGCAGCGTCAAGGATTCCGGCAGCTCTTCTGCAGCGGCATGGAAGCGCTGCACTTGCCAGCGCTTTCTTGATCTCAGCTTCTGTGGCGGCGTCAAGCTTTGGCGGCTCTCTGCGTGGCATCGGCCTTCACACTTGCCAGTGCTTTCTTGATCTCAGCCTCTGTGGCGATCGAAGTTTGAAGCAGCTCCTCCTGCTGGCGGCATCGGCCTTCCTTGCCAGTGCTTTCTTGATCTCTCTCGGCCTCTGTGGCAGCGTCAGGATTCCGGCAGCTCCTCTGCAGCGGCATCGGCCTTCACACTTGCTGCAGTGCTTTCTTGATCTCTCAGCCTCTGTGGCGTCAAGTTCGGCAGCTCCTCTGCAAGCGGCATCGGCCTTCCTTGCCAGTGCTTTCTGATCTCAGCCTCTGTGGCAGCGTCAAGTTTAAGCAGCTCCTCTGCTGTGGCATCGACCTTCCCTTGCCAGTACTTATTTAATGCAGCCTCATGGCCAGCGTCAAGTTTGGCTCTTCCTCTGCAGGCATCGGCCTTCACACTTGCCAGTGCTTTTTGATCTCAGCCTCTGTGGCAGCGTCAGGTTCGGCAGCTCTTCTGCAGCGGCATCCTTCACACTTGCCAGCGCTTTCTTGATCTCAGCTTCTGTGGCAGCGTCAAGTTTCGGCAGCTCCTCTGCAGCGGCATCGGCCTTCACACTTGCCAGTGCTTTCTTGATCTCAGCCTCTGTGGCAGCGTCAAGTTTCGGCAGCTCCTCTGCAGCGGCATCGGCCTTCACACTTGCCAGTGCTTTCTTTAATGCAGCCTCCGTGGCAGCATCAAGCTTTGGCTCTTCCTCTGCAAAGGCATCGGCCTTCACACTTGCCAGTGCTTTCTTTAATGCAGCCTCTGTGGCAGCGTCAAGCTTTGGCTCTTCCTCTGCTGAAGTTAGAAAGACATTGCATCCATTAATAAAAGGACATGTACTGAAACAATTAATCGTTTAAAGAATTTTAAAAAAGGAAAAAGAATTTGGTTTTTGAATCATGAATAAAAATTACACAAGACATCCTAACATGTACATACAAAGGTATGACATTGCATCAACAGATAAGATACATCTGGTGCACAGAACACATTTCTTTAAATATTATGACAGCAACGTTAGCTCCATGTGTGGTTTAAAACACTTTAAAACTAGAACCATGTAAAATAAAGTCCTCAATATGAATGTTATTGCTGTCATGCTAAATAATGAGACTAAAACTGAATGACAACAACATATCACATCAGATTTTATTATCTCGTTACCTTGGTATATTGTTGGTGCTGCATGGATCACAGCCACAAATGCAAAGACCAGCAACGCAATTTGGATCCTCATTTTCTGAAAGAAATGATAAAACATTAGAAAAATACTTCCAAATGGTCGGTGAGTATTTAGGAAGCAGCAAACTCTGTGACTGTGAAGTGAATGCTGTAGAGCTAAAAACTGTAATTCTGGCTACAGAACATTTCAACCTCCATAAGCGGCCAACTTCACACAAAAAATAAACATGTTTATAGCCTTGTACAAAAAGTAGCTAATTTCCCCATTCATGACAACTGTACTGAGGCTGATCTTGTTTTTAAATCACCCTTTCAAATTATATTAAGGCTTAATGTTACGCATAGTTAACAGCATTGATTAATAGGTAGGAGCCATTACAGGTTTGCAGAAATTCTGATTAGCCAGGAAGCGGACGAGCAGTACAGCCAACATGCCAGCGGCCAGCGCCACATATTTTAACCTTAAAAACAGCACTTTGGAAATCTATGGGTGATGTCACTCATGCGCTCTTTTTACTGTCATCTGTGTTTAGTTACTGATTCTGAAGTAGCGTAGAATCAAATAAAAAGTCACTGTACTCACCTTAGGTTTGCAGTAGTTCCCAGGTAAAAAGGACTTCAACTCGAATCCTGAGTATTCTGACTCTTGAACTGATGCACCTTGAATATATACGTACTTCTGAGCTTCACATGTTTGTTCAGAGACCCCAGGTGACAAAGGTCATCCAATGACATGTTTCCACAGAGTTTTGCTTGTTTGTGACAAACAATGCTTCAAGGCACTGCTGGTCCATCTTTCTTTGGGCTACTTTCCGATGGGGATCCTGAGGTTTTCTGCTTGTTGCCTGCTATTTTACAAGACACATACTAATGAACAATGAATGAAATAATGAGATGCAATAAAACGCTGAGGATAATAGTGGCAGGAAAAATCATTTACAGCAATAAGTGATATTCAACAAAATGAAATGTAAATATTATATTTATATAACTAGAACACAATATATTTCAAATATTTAAAGTAAGGCTAAGGCTCAAAATAAGTGCGGATAGCCGCGGCTACAGTATGTTTTTATTACACACAAGTGAATACTTTTAACAAAAAAATAATCCAGTCATAAGTGAGAAAAGTCTCTGAAACCTGGGGGGTAAATAAATAAAAACCTGTTAGACTACAATATTTGGTACAACCACAAGCAGAAAACCAACAAGTGTCACTAATTTTTCAACTCTTAAGCAAATTTTGCTGATGAACTGACTGATGTGGTTTGAAATGACGATGTTTAATGACGATTTAAACAAAATGTTCACTTTTAAGTCTGGCAATTGACGATGTGGAGTTAGATCGAGAAATATTTATACAGCGATACAGTTTTCATAATTTTGGCTCTGCACGCAACCACAATTTGTTCTTGTACTGCGATGTAAAACTAGTTAGGCATAGTCCTATTTATGAAATGTGAATTAGTTTGGCTGCTTTACTAAATCTAATATCAATGAACCAATGAATCATTGGCGCTGGCCAATGAACCACATCAATGAATGAGTCAATGGACCACATACATCGATTCACTACCTGCAAGAGCCATAACTCAGACAGGATCAGGATCAACTCCTACAAATCGAGGAAAAAATAAACAATGGAACTGCTCATTATAATCTATAATCTAAATTTTAACACCTGTAACCCTACAAACTCATGTAGTTCATGATGTGCTCCATGGCCTTGGAATGTAAGGCTATGATTGGGCGTGGTAATTTAGTTAACAGAACAAGCAGACAAACACACTGTTTAATCCATTTCTTACACTTTTGCTCTTTTGTTTTTGGATTAAATTAAAAAAAAATGATCCAACACTACTCTCTCTGTCATTCTTATAATGTCAACATGATGAGTGTTATGACTTTTAGACTGTCTCAACTAGCTTTTCACCTTACTTTTCCGATATTTATTTTGCAACGGTCATTGTCTTTGGGCCCTGCGGATTAGGTAAATTAGGCTGTTGTGTTGCAAATCAGTTACAAACAGCAACACAGTGTGAGGTCATCTATGCACAGTGTTAAATGGGTTGTCTCAGTCAAAGCCTTAATGCTCCAGTGTGTACAGTAGGATTTACATAGCAGTGTAGATTGCTACCCTCTCGTTTCATCCACTCCTTTCTATATTCCATTTCTATCATATTATTGATATCATATGTAGATAGAGCACCCTAAATCTTACACACAAACCCTTTAAGTAGCTCACTATTGTTTCACATTTGCCCGTTTACAGAAGAGAAGTATATCATTGATGAAATCATTACATTCATACTTCATGGAATATATGTCATTTCGAATGTTAAAGGTTTTCAAATTCCAAAAAATGTGACGTTGCGCTGCCACAAGCTTTATGCTACGTCAAAAGCGCAAAACAGAGAAAGACCAGCGGTGCCAGCTCGGTGACTTTCACGTTAAATTTTGCCTAGCAACTTCATATCCAAACAGTGACAAGCAACTAATTTATTTATTTATTCAGACCCTCAGAGAAGAAGTGAGAAATCTTTTTTTGTTTGTTTTTGCCGTCTTTTTTTTTTTTTTTTTTTTTTTTAATGTTCCTTTATCGTGACATAATGTCAACATGACAAATATCCTCATTTAAATTTTTCTTGGTTGTTATTTGTTTTTTAACTGTCATCTTTGGGGCCTGAGGGTTAGGTAAACTGACTGACGCGTTTGTATTTTGCTTCAGTTTCTGCTAAACGTATTATGCCTGTGTCTGTGTTTGACTAGACCATATTGCAAGTCATTTAACAAACAATGCTCTGAGGCATCGGAAACAGTATGGATGATCAGGATGATCTCACAGAACACATTTTGCAGTTTGAAATGGCACTTTTTAAATGTACTGAACTGCTTTGTGAGCATATTTTAATTCACTCAGGTGTAAATATATCTGCTGTGTATATGTTGCACTGACTTGTTTTGGTGAAAAATAAAAAAAATAAATATTTCAATTTGATTTTGGTTGCAGTGCTTCATTTTGGGGGGGGGGGGATATATGAGGTACTTTGAGGTTTGGGTGTGTGGTTTGGTGAATTGTGTTAGTATTTTGATAAAAACAGCAAAATTGTGTGTATAAGACATGAGAATATATTTAAATTAACTGGCTCATTCACATATAATGAGTTACCATGCAGTTACCAGTCTTCGTGAAATGTTTGGGTGTGCTTTGTGAAATATTGATTCATCTTGTAAAATGTTTGTTTTTTGTGAAACGTTGATATGTTTTGTGAAAGGTTGCTGTTTTTTGTGAAAAGTTGCTGTGTTTTGTGAAAGGTTGCTGTTTTTTGTGAAAAGTTGCTGTGTTTTGTGAGATGACGTGTTCTGTAATGCTGCCTTCAGATATTTGTTTTTCAACTGTTGTCTCTGGGCCCTGAGGGTTGGGTAAACTGGATGATGCGTTTTTATTTTCCTTCAGTTTCTGCTAAGTGTATTATGCCTGTGTTTGTGTTTGACTATACTACATGTTGCAAATCATTTAACAAACAATGCTCTGAGGCATCGGTGTGCAACAGTGTGTGGTTACTTACCTGAATGATCAGGTCATCTCAAATGAAAGTTTAAAGTTTCTGAACATTGTTACACATTCACAGTTTTGTAGGCTGAAACCATCCAGTACCATAATAATAAATTCTCATCATGAAGCTTATACTAAGATGTTAACTTAATCTTATTATCTTATATTTACCTGTATAAGCTCCATAACTTGGGGAGTTAAATGTTTTAAAAATATTATTTATAGCAGGGACACTGTATTGAATTACTTACTTTTTGCACCTACTACACTTTAATCTCAACTTAAAAGTAATTTTTATTGTGTCCAGCAATAACTTAAAAATAAAAGCCCACTTACCTTTACATGATTCCAGTATTTTGTCTTCTTATATCTTTATATATGTTTGCCTCTGTGGCTGCATAGCTCCTTATGGTCACTTCAGTGGACCCTATAAGACATATGATGGAAGAATCAGCTTTAAAATCAATTATTCCACATTTGGTCTGTTCATGTTTTCTATCTGAAGGAAGGGAAACTTTGCAGCCCTTATAGTTAGGCCATATTCATGGCTTATTATTATCCATAGTGGTGAGTGGTGAGCCTGTTCTTTCCCTTTATTGCAGTGAATGAGGGTCAAAACATTTAATACACGACAGGACGACATTTCAGTTTTGTGAAATGTTTTTGTGTTTTGTAAAATTTCTCATAAAACCACTAGGTGGGGCTACATGATCCGTGGCACTTTCTGTCTGTGTTACTCCTTTTTTAGTGGAGAGTAACAGTACATTCAAATATTTATATATATATGAAGAATAAAAGTGCTTTTCACACTTCCAGACTCAGAGGTCAACATCCTCAGGACAATAATAATTAGTGATAAGATAAAGCACTTAATGAGCTAACGCCTCATCTCCATGTCTCAGAAACAGCTTCAAAGTCTAGCATGGCTTTGTACCTCTGACCTGGTACCACGAGAGGGAGACAGACCTCTGGTAATAAGTCAGAACTCACACACTCACACACTCACTCACACTCTATGAAGCATTTACGTGGTTCTTGATATTTTCTGCCTTCATTGCTGAACAGGCTTAGCAGGCCATTGATATAGCAGATTTGCTACAGCTTATAAGTAAGAGGTAATATGTTTTTATTATATTTTTGTTAGTTGTTGTTTTGTGCGTAAAATCTGCGTTACGTTCTATGCTGTGTGGTGAGTGAAGCAGACAGGTTTGGGAAATATTTCCACTTCAGCGCAAAGAAAAAAAAACCCCTAATGTTTAAGATCAACAGGAGAACTTTGGAGGTCAGGCTGACTTGCAAAAACGCCACAGGAAGAGATAAAAAATGTCTGTGTGGGGGTGGGGACACTCTGGTCAATAGGAAGGGGCCTAGGGGACTAGTGTTTCATCTGTTTAATCTGTTTACATATGCTTCTGATTATTAATCATATCATTGTGCTATACAAATAAACACGCAACTGCTTAGATAGCTGATTAAAACATGGAGGGAAAAAAAACAACCTGCTGTATTCAACACGTTGAGGGGAAACGCGCCAAAGAAGCTGCCCGGTCGCAGAAAAGAGTCAGGAGGTCACGGCAAGAGCAGAGGCCTCAACTGCAGGGAAACACGAAGTGTCAGAGGTCACATTTAAGATTATTAGAACAACATGTGGGGCTCTGTGTGGGGATGGACGGGTCTGTTAAAGTGGAGGCTAACAACACTCTCACACTACTGGGGGACATGTTAGTTTGTAGTTTATTTACGGCCTTGCTTTGATCCAGAGTGACGGATTGTCGTAGAATTTGGTAACTAAAACAAGTAATGTGAACAGAATTTATAACATTAGTCATTCATTTTGTTTTCTGCTGTGAAGGAGGGAATATTAAATCCTCACAGTGCTGCTAATGCAGCAAGTAAACAAGACTTGTAGTCCTGTTTACGCATGACTGTTACGTAATTGTTTTCTTCACTTGAGAATATAACCGTGAAGTCAGGACATGCTGGTGTAATTCATTCTCGCTTCTGAGCCACGGCACACCGCGGCCCGGATAGTACAGGTATTGTTTGTTAGAGCGTCACAGTGTTTGAAGCACCGTTAAAAAAAAAAAAAATACACGCTCACTCGCTTCTGACAAAAATCAGTCACGTCACCTGACATGTGACACTGCACTGCATCATCGTGTTTGATCTGCTGCCTTGCACTGTAAACTAGTGCATGTGATTTGTACTGTAAATACACTTTCAGTGCGTTAACAGTAACACACCCAAGATGTGACACTTCAATAAATGCTGCCCTTATATTCCAGCTTATGTATGTGTCTTACTCCCCCTGCTGGCTGATCCATTGCAAGCACACACAAGAAACTTAGTCTTTTGCCAAACTTCCTTTGGTTCTGTTGTACTGTTGACTTGCACATTTTCAAGAGGAGATTGTTTCACACCTGCTGGATATCTCAAACATTTATAACAGAGTTTATGCAGGAATGCTGAGGTTAAATCTTTATATCATTTATTATCTGGTCATTCCCAGCGACGGGCCTCAGCCTCAGTTTAAACTTAGGTTCGATCTGTCTGTTTGTCACTGTTAACAGTCTGCACCGATAATCTACAGAACTGTAGAGTAACATCAGGCTTCATTAACCCATGTTCACTTGAGCTCTGTCTTTATCTCTGCCGAGTGTGCATGAAACTTTTTAAACAAGCTGATGGCCAAAAAAAAAAAAAAAAAAAAAGCAGAAAATGACTGTATCTAATCTCTGTGATCTTCAGGGTTAGGCCACATGTTTCCATCAACACTGCATTTGATATTATCCAAGGCGATGCACTTGGGATAAAACCACTTGGTATGTTGGATCCACCCTTGGCAGTCATCAACTGTGATCTGGCCATGTAGCTGATGGTTATAAACCTTCCACCTCCCTGCAGAAAAGAACTGCTCTATGGGGTTGAGGAAAAAGTATCTGAAGTTTGGGTAAGCGCTTGTTAGCGATTGAAAAAACTGTATTATCGGCTGAGAGATATTGTTTTTGAACTAATATCATTGCAGAAGCAGAAGCTTTATACTGTATCTAAGGTTTGGAATATTGTTTTTGCAATTGTGGGATGTTGTGTGTTAACATTTGTAAACAATCCATAATTTTGTTGGGGGGTATAGCTTGTCTGTTAAGAAAATGTAAGCACTGTGGAGATGTGTTCACTGACTGCATATTGTGTGAAAACAACGTGAAATGTGTGATTATCTGTGCTAATTGTGTTTAGAGTTTTGAAAATGTGACAACTGGTTGGACAAACGCTTGTTAGCGACTGAAACAAACTCCAAAGTATGGACCCAAATGGGCACACAGGGCGGAAGCACCATGTCACCATTGGCTGAGAAGACGGATGAGTCATGCATCACGTTTCCCCCCAAAAGTGACTTTGTTATTTGGCATCTTTGTCATCTGTAAACCACTCGTGACCGATCAATGGAAATCCCCTCAGGCTGTCATATGTACAGTAATGTGAACAGTAGCGGCCTGTATTCATACACAAGCTGGAGGCCGCCTCAAGCTGAGGTTACTTCAGTCTTATTGACACATACACATTCTCCAGTCTGTCAAAATCACAGCACACCTCCAAAACAAACATCAGCTGCTCCCATTACAGCTCTGAAAACTGATTGTTAGTGCACAATTTGAACACGCAAGGCCGAATCAGGGCAACATTTCGTTTCTTGTGATTGATATATTTTTGTATTTTAACTAAATTTGTCTTTCTTAATCGTAATGTGGGGATGTTTGAGACGACAGAAAGCAGACTACTGCACAGACAATGTTTTTTGGTGGATGTCCAAAACTGTGGCATAGACTAACTACTGCAGCAAAACTAACTTACAAACATTTGGATGTATAATAAATGAGTATTTTTTATTATGATTTATGGAAGAATCTTGAGTCTTTATTTATGATTTTTTTTTTTGTTATTCTGATAAAAAAAAGTTGGATGATGTCTTTGAAACGTTGCCATATGTATGCGCCCATTTAATGGTTGCGACATTACCGACAGCACTTGAAGGCAACACTACCAGGAGTGAACCCAAAAGAAAAAAGAAGGGAAGTACTGCGCATGCTCGCAGCATCTTCCACCCTGTCGGCATGGAACCGCAGAGAACCGCTGCAGAGCAGATGCTGATGGGTAGAAAACCATCTTTGTACCGCATTTTTTTTTTTTTTTTTTTGTGGAGCAAATCTCCGGGTTGAGCAGAGAATGTTTGGACTTTCTTTTTTTCCCCCAACTCTGCAGGTTATCTGCCTCCTCCTCCTCCTTCTCCTCCTCCTCTCACTCCTCGTCCTCCTCTTCCTCCCCCGGCGGCTCTACGGCTGGGAGGAGGGGGGATGGGGATACCTTAAAAGGAGGAGGGAGGTGGGGGGTTGATGCAGCCTTATCAATAGCAGATTGCCTCTGATGATCCAGTTCAAACTAGTTCTGCTTTACATATGCGGCCGTGAGGGTGCACACTTCCACAAAGAAGCTGCAGCTTTTCATATGTTCTCTGGGCTCCACTGAAAATATACATGAACAGTGGAGAGGGAAACTTTGTCGTATTCATGTAGGGATGTTGTGCGCGCCGGTGTTTAGACAGCACGGGGAATATTTTACACGGATGCGGGCGCATTGTTTTCCAGCTGTGCTGTGCAGCATCTTCACATCATATTACTCATCTGTCAAAAAAAAAGCACACGCACATCACGGCTGCACTTTTGTTCATGAGAGCTTGACTCTGTGAAACAGTCACGTTAATTATAGGGAGTGTCTTGGGAGGGTGGGTGGGGGGGGGACAACAAAGGGCCGGACCGAGCATCGTCACCACCGCCACCACCACCATCACCATAGTCGTGCGTAAAAACCGGTACGATCCTCGCTGGTGCGTGTCGCCGGCTAATGGGAGGTTTCAGCTGCGCAGTAAGGCGAGATTTAATCCCCGTGTTAGGCCTGATGTATGACAGGAGCAGGGTGACAAAGCGAAGGGAAGCCGTGGAGGAATCACTGCAGTGCAGCAGAGCTGTCAGTCAACAGGCGGAGGAGGCTGCAACCAGTGCCCAGACATAACATAAGGGCGACTACCAGCTGATTTAAAGGCTTTATTCGTGTCAGGATGTGAATCTATGTCTTACATAAAGATATTTCCCTTCCCTCATTATCATATCAGACTTTATCTGCGCAACAGCCGAGATGTCCATCGATATTTAGGAGCTCTGACAGTCCAACATCAACTGTTCTCACCTCAGATTTCATCATAAACCTACTCAGAGATTGTTACAATGTTAACTGAGCGACATAATTTGGTTTTCTACTCTGCAGCCCGCTGCTAGGATTTCCTCCTGCTTTGACGCATCGCCCCCGCTTTACCTTGCGCCTCTTTGTGCTGCGTTATCATCTCATCCTTTATGGCCACGGTATCTCAACAAACAGGGGATCCTCCTCATTGAAAGACATAATGAAGACAAACCTGTTAAGAAACAACCTCCCTACGCAATCTCGCCATCCCACCCCCACCACCACCACCACCACCTTCCACCCACCCCTTCCTCATGAGCCCACATCCTCAAAATACACAGTGCGCCGGCACACATAAGCCTGGTCAGATGCAGAGAGAGAGAGAGAGAGAGAGAGAGGGAGTGTGTGTGTGTGTGTGTGAGAGAGAGAGAGAGAGAGAGAGAGAGTGAGGGGGGGGCTGTGTCTGTCTGTCTCTCTCCCTCCTCCCTCGTCCATCAGCATTTAACGGCGCACCGCTTCCACCAATCTGTGCAGCGAGAGGACCACCCCAACCCCTGAACCTGAATCTACCCGCCCTGCCCGTTTATAAATACTGCTTGAATCACACCGGCAAATCTTGGTCGTCAGAAACGCTCAGGGTTGCAGCAGAACATCCCCCTTCGTCTTATCCCCCCTCATCGTTTCTCTGTTTTTTAAGAAAATCTCACGCATCATCCATTTTCACTCTCATTCTTCCTCTTCCTCCCCCCTCCGTTCTTTTTATTTTCCCGAACTGTACTTGTTTTTTTCGCGGCCAGTTGCATGCATTTTTCGTCTCCCAAAATGGTTTGCGAGACTAAAATTGTTGCGGACGAACACGATGCTATACCTGGGACCAAAAAAGAGTCAATCATGTGGAGCTCTCCTCCGTCCAGCGCGGCTCTGAACCCGGCCGAAGCCAAGGATGTGAGGAAAGATGCGGTTTTTATCCGCGAGTTCGAGCGCGGGGATCAGGAGGAGGTGCGGCGCATCTTTTACGAGGGTATTATGGAGAGGATACCCAACACGGCGTTCAGGGGGCTCAGGCAGCAGCCCAAGACTCAGTTTTTATACGCTCTTCTGACAGGTAAGTACCTCGCATCATCTATCCAGACATAATCCTCAACATGAATCATGTGTCACTCGGCTCGCAGTACGCTGGGCTGACGGGCTTTTTTTTTTTTTTGTAATATAATGTGATTTATTTGAGGATGTTGCGTTTCTCTGCACTGTGTGGCACCGTAGGCGATGCACAGCTAAGTTAAAAATCTGTTGCAGCAACCACACGGTTGCCCAAAATCGGCTCCTTTTTCTCCGCCGGCGCACACACACACACACACACACACACTCACCGGCATGTTGCTCATCATGCAACAAAAGGCATGGCCAGGCGCATGGTGCACGTGTATAACCGGCGGCGGGGCCCGGCTGCTGATGATGATGTGATGACATGCCGGTGCCGTGTATGAATGAGTGAATGAATTTGAGGATTGGCCCACGGGGTGCGCGCACGTACCCGAAAAAAAGCACCCCCCCCCCACTCCAACACACACAACCACTCCCGCGGCGCGCACACACACGCACACGCACTCCCTCCTCCTCCCTCCCCTCCTCCGCCGCCTCTGCACGGCAGCCAATGCGACAGTCATGCACTGATCTTGTTTGGCTTTTTTTTGGTGTGTGTGTGTGCGTGTGTGTGTGTGTGTGTTGTTGTTGATGTGTCCCCGGCGCAGATTAAAACCTCACGCGTGGTGACCGGTGCCGTTACGCACGCCAGAATCCAAACGGTACATACCCAAATCTACAGGCATGAATATTTAACCCATTTCAATGAGACTCGAGTCACAGTCCTGCCTGTAGAAATCTCTTTCACTGCGGTCTGGATGCGTCTTACAAGACTGATAGTTCAAATGAATCCGGTATCCAGCCCCTTCTACATGTCAGCGTTGATGTTTCACACCACGCTGGGGTGCAGCGGGGTAAACTAACTACTTTGTGATTGCATGCCACGCAGCAACATGCTATGCAGCATCCAGCCTGCTTGTTTGTTTCCCTTTGCGCCCCCTAGCGTCAAATCCGACTAATAACTCCAACATGGACTGAAATGGTTTGGGTGATTTCAACTCTAACATGTCCTCTACTGTCAAATTTTGTGCTCCTGCTGATACATTAACGTGCCTTACTTCACAGTTTGATGAACTTTGCCCGCCTCGTGTGACACTAATCCCGATCCCTCTGTATCAGAAATGTTCATATTGTGCCCATGATGACAGAGTTTTTGATGTCACTGTTTCACATTTGCCTCTTTTTGCATCTTTTTGTCTTCTGTGTCTGTGTGGGGTCATATTCCGCCAAAATCAAACATGTGATTCTCTTTTCTGACAGGTTTCGTTTATTTTTCTTCCATTTCTCCATAGTAATGTGCTTTTTCGTGACCAAATCCGTCACGCTGACCTGCTGTGCGCCCATCATTCTCATGGGCGCGCGCTACTACTACAGCAGGAAAGTTATCCAGAGTTATCTGGACTGTGCTCTGCACACGGACATGGCTGACATAGAGGCTTATTACATGACCCCCACAGGTAAGATGAGGCCGAAACGTCGCCGTTCTCACTGTCGTGACTAATGAGATAAATGTGCATTGTTTTGGTTTGTCAGCTGGGAATGCTCCACCACCAGATTTACAAAAAAAAAGGGATCCAGAGGAACGAGGATAGAAGATTTAAGGTTTAAAATTACATCCACGCTTTGAAAAGTTAGAGCTTGAAACTTTGACACAGCAGGAGGGATAAAAGACAAAGAATAACTAGATGAAAGGCAGAGTGATGAACTGATACATGAAACTGTACAACTGTCTCAGTCTTGAGAGTCTTCAGGCAATCCAGAGGCAACTCATCAAATATGCAGGTCGTCTCTCTCTCTCTCTCTCTCTCTCTCTCTCTCTCTGCTTTCCTTCTCCTCCACCCTTCTTTCCCACCCCTCCTCCCTGCCTCTTTATCCACTCCTTCCCCCACTTGCTTCCTCTCTGAGCTCCACTGGGCTGGGCGGGAGGGAGGGAGGGAGGCAGGGTTTGCTGTATCACAGGGCCATTGATCGCACCGAGGAAAACTGCTGATACACTTTCTGCAGTACACTTGGTGTCGGCAAGGCTCATTTCCTCCACTAACGCTCCTAATTGGAAAAATCAATCCGCCTCTAGTGTCATCTCGAACTATTCATTCCCGGGCCAACCGCAAAACACACAACACATTTTCATACATACGTTCCCCATGTCCCGTAACTTCCCGGACACATTTATCCCCCGTTAACCCAAACCACGTGGCCAATATAAAAAGCAGGTGTTGGTTAAGCCAGTCAATTGCCCCCCCATTGTCTCTTTCTGTCCGACATTGTGCCCTCTGGCCTGGTAATCCACTGCATGCACAATTGCAATTTAGCATTCCCATTATTGGTGCAGGGCCGTGATGGTTTAGAGGGGGTCAGGCACCACTGCTCTTGGACAATGCTAATGATTACATCCAAGCAAACTGAATGGGCCCAGGGGGGACGAGCACCTGGGCACCGACATGCAGTCCCGATGGAGAGGCACCTCTCACGTTACTGTCATTTGTTGTAGTGTGTGTGTGTGTGTGTGTGTGTGTGGTTTTGTTTGAGGAAGGCATGACAGGTAGCACGTAGGAGTGTGTGATTATGTGGAAAATACAAACTGGTTGAACTTAAAGGCCCTGAAAACATGTGGAGTGATGGGAACCTACATGAACCTACATGAACACGATTTTTTACCAAAGATAGAACAGTTGTTAATTTCTATTTTTTCTTCTTCACTGGTTTAAAGTTGGAAGAGGTGATGTCATGTACTTGCAACCAATCAAAGTGTGATGATAGTCGTGGGTGGTGATCAGTCTTGAATATTTGATGTTACGGAGAAAATCTTTCAAACCAAGTATTCACGGCCTTTAAGCCTATTTTTCATAAGTGTCCGCAGGGGAACAAAGGTGTCTTCAAAGTCAACCTCCTCCAATCCTTCTACCGTATTCTTGCTTGCTAGCAGTAGCGAATCACAAGACCGATTAACGGTGACATACCCCAGCACAGGGATCAGCTCAACTCAACAATCACAAAACAGATCTGCAAACCGCTTCCGTTACTCCCAGTAGCTAACAGTTAGTGTGCAGATGTTCGTCGTGCACACTCATCTGAGAAGACCTCAAAACTCAAAGTTCAGGTGTTCGAGAAAATTCAAGATCCAGCCACAGTAACGACGATGACGATGGTAAATTCAAGGTGTGTGCTGCAGGACTCTGCTGTAACATGAGGCCTGACTGTGTGTGTTTGTTCGAGGGCATGAAACTTCATCTTTCGGAGCTTAAAACGTTTATTTTTAATCAGCGAAGTCAATTAATACAGCGGATTATCAACCGGAGCATTGCAGAATATGAATGTTTTACTGCTGCAATTAATCGACTTAATGGAGAAATGCTACTTTAAATGCAAGTAGAGGAAGAATTAGAAAGAAAATAAGAGATGGATCAACTCTAAGGAAGCGAACAATGGCCACAGGCTGCTCGGGTAATAGAGGAAGACTAACTGACCTGACTGGAGTCACATGTCCCTGTACACATGGAACGACTACACCAATCAATACTCTTATCTCCTATGTGTGTGTGTGTGTGTGTGTGTGTGTGTTGTGATCACTCACTCTGCTGCCACTTAAGGCCAGCTGTCACCTCTTTCATTTGCCACATAATAAAGTGTGTGTGTGTGTGTGTAGGCAGGGAGGTTGTAAAGCAAATTGAAGGAACAATGGTTGAGCGTATAAATGTATATGGTTGTACTAAAAAAAAGACAAAAGCTTGTTTCATTACACGAAAACAGATGCTGATACGGGAGGAGAGATACGCAGAAATTCATCCGCGTTGAATTTAACGTTCAAAAGCTCCGTTTGAAACGAACATGGCTGACTTAAAGCGATCAGCAAGCGACGATGGAAGTTTATGGCACGACTCTTAACCTCTAAAAATCCATTCTTTGACTCGACAGCTCAATACGAGTTCATAAGACACAGAGGCTCAATGAGAATTCAAATAGATGCAATTAAAATACAACATCTGCTGACACAAATGCCTTTGTGTCCCCGACTCCTCCTCTTTCCATCCATCTTTGTCGATCAATATGGCCATCAACGGTGTGTTAACGATGCATCGGCTAAATGAAACTGTAAATTAAGACATAAAATATATTTCTCTCACAAAAAAACAATGGCAAAACGTCACAAACGGCGCCATGAAATCGTCGCAGGAGTGTGTGTTTTATTTGCTGATCTGTGGCAATCGAGGCCAAATAAAACACAACTCCGTCTCCATCCAAACATGACTTGTTTTGGGTTTTGCTGTGTACAGAAAACTATTGTTAACAATTCGCCATTCCCCCCACAAATAACATCTCTCAGTATATTTTTGGATATTGCAAATGCAAGCCAAATTTTTTTTAGCAAGCTGCCAAAATATTTAACACTTTCCAGGCAACAAACATCAACTTCGGGAAAGTGATTATTCATGGTGCCTTCATTGTCATGTGGAACATTTTTCCAGTGTTTCTCATTGTGTCATGGGGCCCAGGTTGATGCCACCACCTATCTCATCAAATAGTGCTCACACGGTTGTTCGTTCCTCTCACAGGAAATGAATGCCTGAGTCACTGTTACTACGACTCTCCATCATTTAATCCCATAGGGCCAAAAAAAAAAAAAAAAAGCTTTTCTGAAAAGGGAAACCAGTTTTAAATACAGAAAGACGGAGGCTTCCCTTTGTGTTCAAGCTGGAGGCAGACGCCTTACACCCTTCCCTTACACTTGCTTAATCACTATAGGTCACTCCGAAGAAGCTTAATGTCTAAAAAGTGAATATATTTTAATGAGGGCGACACTAGACACTGAGTCAAATCCTTCCCGGCTTAACGTGATACCCACTCAGTAATACTGGCTGTTTAATGAGGCGTCATGACCACTGCGGGGCTCCATCAATGCAGGAGACATTATAATACCTGCCGGTCAGTCTTGTGTAGCTGTGTGTGTGTGTGTGCGGGGGATGAGTTTGAGCTCTCTCTGTTCCAGGGGAGAAAGCAGCTTCCTCCACCGGTACCTGCTGTGCTTATTTTAGCTCTGAACGACAGAGAGAGGGAGACAGACAGAAAGAAAGAGAGAGAGAGAGAGAGAGAAAGGAAATGTGCGAAGGGAGGGAAGGAGGTGAGCGCTAGATAGAAAACGGGGGCATCTGGGGGAGGCGTGTGCTGCTCAATTATAAGATGTATTTTGTGTTTGTGAGCGAAAGGAGGAGAAAATAAACAGTTTGCTGGGTAGCACACAGACAAAGGGATCTCCTGGGTATATTTGTGACAGCTCAGATTAATAAGGATTTCTTCCCATCCCTCACTCCTGTTGCAGTTTTCTTTTTTTTCAAGCCACAGCATTTTTCTTTAACTCTCACCTCTATCGCCTCCTCTCCCTCTTTGTCTCTCATCTACGCTGAAGGTGCAGAGGAGGCGCCACAGTGGCCGACTGGGTTATCCATCATCCTGGCACGGAGGAAGTGATGTTTCCACCAAGCCAAGGAAATAACCTTCAGTCTTAATTTAAATTAAAAAAACAGAAAAATGTAACTTACTATTAATTCAGTTCGTTTGTCAATCGAAGCAGACAACTGCATTAACTTGAATTGAGCTAATTTTTAATTAATTTTTAAATTAACATTCACAGAAATCTTAAACACTTCAGTCAGTTAGACTTTTTGACAATTCTTTCAAGAAAAACAAAGTAAATTTTGGTTGTTTGCAGCCTTTTAAATGTGAGGATTTGCTGCTTTCATCAGTTTTATATTTATATTTAATTTTAGAGACCAAACAACGTCCTAAAATCATTAAAACAATCAATATTGACACTTCAGTACAGGAATAGTTTAACACTTTTATTCTTTTTCTGTTAGCTTAGCTTAGCATAAACACTGGAAACGGGGGTAAACAGCTAGCCGGGCTCTTTAACTCTCCTCCATATCACCACCCTAAAATCTTAATATCCATCAAATTTTCTGCCAGCTTTGTGCATCTCGACTCTCCTGTGACCAATCACAATACTCGCGCGCAACAGATAAGCAATTTTTAAAGCCTTGTTATCGATTCACGAGTGATTACTCGTGTTGCACAGATTAAAGTGATTTCTGCGGTTTGAGTCAAACCAGCTTGGTTTACACAGGAGGAGTGAACTTTGAGTCACATTTTTGCACGTCGGTGTGAAGCCCAGCCTGATGACCTTTGACCCTGGAGATGAAGGGGGGAGAGGGCTCGGGCTGTGGCAGTAGCAGCCGTGTGAATAATGGCATGCACACAGTAAAGTGTCGCGTGTGTTCAAAATATGGGTGCCTGCATGCTTACAAACAAACAACATGGGTTGATGGGCAGGAAGGCAGTAAAACCAACAGTAAAGGGCCAGATAATTAGTTCCCCGGAGCTAATGGAAGTGTAACAGGGTAGGGTGCACGAGTCTCTGTAAAGTGTGACAGCACACAGGTCAATGCATGCTTAGCATGTATTGGTTTTGGCTAAAAGGTCAAGTTAAAGGCTTCTTCTGCTGTGAATCCAGCCTTCAATACGCATGAATTATTCATTTTCTGTAATTGCACTGTTATGTGATAGTGTAAACATCTGGAAAGTGTGTGTGTGTGTGTGTGTGTGTGTGTGCTGTGTCTGACGGTCACCTCCTCTCTCGCTCTCATTTATCCGTGACGGAGGAAGAAACTGCTGATGCACGGGTTATACATGACAGGCTAATCAATACTCCCAGCATGCACTCTGACCCAAGAGTGTGTGTGTGTTTGTATGGAAGGACATTAGAAGGATACGTGTGCTGCATAAGACAAACGGTGGGGGGAAAAAAACAACTTTTAGACGCATCTTAAACATTTCCTCTTTAAAGAAAAAGCCGTACATTGAAATAAACTGAATTGATGCCTTTTTCTTGCAGCTTGCAAACAGATAAGGAAGAATATGGAAGAAATCTTAAAGAACAGGACACAAAAATGTGGTCAGGACTGATCGTTAGGACATAAAACGATGATTTAACATCGCATGAAATTGTACCACATGCATACTATGTGGAGATATCAACGTCAGCAGCCTACAACTCGGCATTTAACGCCTGGCAGGTCACATTAATCACGCAGCGGCACAACAGCCTCAACTCAGGGACCACTCCTGAAACTCCTCAACGTGCCCTACGACGATGACACACACGCTGCAGAGCCAAATAAATAAATAAATAAAAACAGAAAATGGAAACAATACACAGAGAATAGAGTCAAGCCACTTATGAGCTTTTGTCACGGCTTACACCCACAGAGTGCTCAGGACGGCGTTCAGGAACTGTGAGGCGGCGTCTAGACTGAACGCTTATCAGCTAAAGCAGCCCTCTGGCTTTGATCTGAAGGAAAAGAGAATAATTTTGTCAGACACCATGAAAACTATTCGCGCTTGTGTGTGTGCGCGCAGTTTTTTTTTTTTTTTTTGTCACATCATCAGCCAGTGTTTAACACTCCCACACACATGCACCGAGGCATATTAATATCCCCGTAAAGCAGTTAAAGAAATTAGATCTGTCGCGCTGAGGATACAATAATCAGATCTCTGCCTGTGTGAGAATCATTACGGATGCTCGAAGCTCTTCCTCTCTTTCCCGCCTTCACTCTCTGACTTGATGCATTTCTTGTCTTGGGATCATCTGTTTTCTTCAGGTCCCCCCCCCCCCCCCCTTTCTGGAATAATGGTAGATTTTTGCTTCCTCCCCCTCCCTGTCGTGCAATAATGGATCCTTTCAGGCTCATCACTATTACTATTGTTATTACTGTTAACACAGATGCCTCGCCTCCCCTTCTCCTCCTCTGCTCACCCTTTCTGTCGGCTGAATGACTTCTTCTTCCTTCCTTTTTTTTTTCCACTGTCCTCTTTTTAACTGCTTTTGCTGAGTGAGTAAGCTCATTCATGCAACTTTCGGCCTCCGTTACACACACTAAAACACAATCGGTGCGCTGTATTAGTAGTGTTTTAAGCCCTGTTCTTAAGCAATGAGCTGCTGTACTGGAGAATGTCTTGCTCAAAAGCACAACAGGAGGACTTGTCGAGGTCTTTTGTTGGATTTTTTGGGAAACAGAGTCCTTTTCATGTCCTCTTTCCAATCAATCTTGTGGTGACATGCACGAATAATCAGCAGTGACTTGTAATCTACAGTATTTAGCAGGAACAAGGGACGGTAGAGCTCGTTGTTTACTTTTATCTCAATGTTCTCCTCAATGTCTGTCCACCTGGCCACTCTGCTACAGATAAAATAATGTCTCCATTGTTTCTTCTTATGACATCTCGCCAAACTCTCCACAAACACACCCGATCTAGGACACCGAGGACCCTTCAGGCTGCACCCCTTATTTTAGTCGCAGATCTGCAGACTCCATGAGAGTCAAGAGTGTCTGACGTTCCTCCACGCGCCCTCCTCTAACTTTCTCTTCTCTCCCTTGTGCTCTTTTCATTTCTCGCTCTATCTCCAGGAGGTGCGGCTCCCAGCAGAAATAATGATAGCTAAACTAAATCCACGCGGCTTAATAGCAGCAGTGTCAGACGCAGCAGATGTGAAGTTCCTTGAGCCGTAACGTCAGGCAGCTTAGAGGTCAACACACACGCTGCTCAGCTTGGAGTTTTTTTTTTTTTTTATTGTCTCGTGTGATCTAAGTGATGTATTTGTGGCGCGCTGTGAAGTAATACGCGTCTTCTGATAGGCAGAGAGGTGGTTGGTGTGTGCTCTCCTGTGCTGTCCTCATTACTGGCACAGGCTCAGTTCAGACAGATGGTCAGAAGGGCTTTATGGTGGCGTATTCCCCCCCTCCTATCCTTCCAACACACACACACACACACACACCCACACACACGCACGAGCATAATAATACCGGTAGAGTGCCGCAGGAGTTGACACTGCAGCTTTGACATCTGCTTATAATGAAACATCATTCCGTAGTATTAGCGAAGGCCGCGAGACACTAAACTACTTACAACTTTGTTTAAATCGGTCATCATTTCGCTCAGAAAGCAGCAAGAAATTACTGTTTGCTAGGAATTTAATATCTGAGAAATGTAATGTCAGGGAAGTGCAAAGTCATCCGGCCTACATTTCTTCACTTTCATCTTTGATCAGTAACATCCTGTGTGCAGATTTTTCCTGCCAGTGTCTCTTTGATTTGGCCAGGCGAGGTGAATTTTAGTTACTAAGGATGTTTCAGCACTTCAAGGAGTTAAATCTATCCTGCATATAGTTCAAAATTACAACTCCCCTCAGAGATCAGTCAGATTAGGCAGTCTCCCTGTGTTGCCATACCACCCTGTCTAGCTATCAGGGGAGTACTCAGGTTTTCCTGTTGCCGCTGCAACCTACATATGACAGTTGTTTGATTCTGTAACAGAAGCCCGCGGATCAGCTTAACACGGGCCTGCAGGGGCATCAAATCCCCTCCAAACACATAGGATTCCTGCAGGAGCATGATGTTAGCGTCGCCGTCTGTTTATGTGTGTGTGAGATAGTGAGAGATTCAGCAGAAATAAAGAGTGGAGGTGGTGTGTGAAGGCGAGGAAAGAGGGAGTAGGAAATTAGGATTCGGAGCTCACAGAGACGGGCGGACATATTTTTGCCGGTCACGGAATTGTTAGATTTACTTTATCTATAAGAAACAGATGGCATTTTAGTGTATGACCATGTAAGCACTGACAACACATGCCATAAATACTGCTGACATTGATGGAAAGGCTCTTTGAACATGGTTACGTAATAAAAAACAAGAGGTCGAGAAGGTAGAGAGGGTTATTTTCCTCTCTGAAACATTATGATCAGTAAAAGGAAAGCACCTGGTTAAGATTTAAAGATTCTCTGTGCAGTTTGTTGGGTTTTTAAGACCCTGTGAACTAGTTATTCTTTTCTTTTTTCTTTCTTTCTTTTTTCTTTTCTTTCGTTTGCTCTGAAGCTAAACACAAAATAAATGCGGGTTATTTTGGGGAACGTTGTCTGCAGCTGGGGCACAGTAGAAATTTCAGGTTATAGCAAAAAGTTCTGTAGTTCAGTTGACATTATTTTATCACACAAATCTGAACTTATCGCCGAAAAAGGAAAATAAATCAAGAGTATAAAAGCTCAAACTGACGAGGTGAGAGGCTCAGAAACTGCATCCCGAATGTGGATCGATATTAAAACGGATTGATATTCAAGCTCTTAGCGGTTCTCTGGTGGAGGAGCATTGTCTGCTGACATTTCTATCTGTATCAGTCTAACCTTATTTGCCTGTCTGTATGTGTGTTAGTCTTTTTATCTGCGACCAGTGTCTGATGTATCAATTCTTCAGTTCTTACACAATATGAGCTGCTGTAAAAATGTTTCCACCCTTGGAAAATCCCAAATTCTCTATCTAATCCCCAAAAATCTTCACGTCCCATGAGATCAGGGTCTCTGCTCCACTACGCCCTCATGCCTACGCTTTTAATCATCACTCGTCTCACTGAGTGGCTAGTGTCATTAAGCACCAGTCAGACACTGGTCTCCGCCCTCCTCATTCATCTACTCCCTGCGTCCCTTCTTCTATTCTCTCCACTTTAACAGCATTTAAGCCATTACAACATGATGCAACATGCTGCTAATGAGATTCTGGTGCTGAACATTCTCGTTCATCCACCGTTCTTGTTGTCCTTCAAATTATTCCTTTCATCCGTCCAAAAAGTGTTTTTTTTTAGGCCATTCATGATGCAAATTTAGTTATATAAGACTTCTCAAGGTTCACAGTATATTGGAGCAGCTGAGTGCGAGCATCTCTACCTTTAACAACCAAAACATTAAAAATATTTTTTCATCGATCTCAGACTAAATAATGCACTGATAAAACTACTAGACTTTAGCTTGAAGGCCCTTCTTAACCTTTATAAATTAAAGGAATTGTCAGACAATTTGGGAATGTGGCTTCTTGGTGAGAGATAGATGAGAAGATTGATATCGCTGCTGTGTTTTTACGGCAAGTCCGGAGGCAGGTTAGCTTAGCTTAGCACAAAGACTGGAAACAGAGGGGAACTGCTAGCCTGGTCTGTTCAGATTCCATCAACCAGACCAAATTTAATGCTCACTAATTAATAACCCATTAGACATGTAAAGTAAAGTATAATTTGTTGTTTCACACATGGGGTTTACAGTTTTATAGGTGCAGGCAGAGCCAGGCTACCAGTTTCCCTTTGTTTTCAGTGTTTGTGCTAAGCTATGCTAACTGGCTGCTGGTTACACGAGAGTGGTGTCAATCTTCTTGTTTAACTCCCTGCAATACTTTGCAATACTTCCAAAAATGTTGAACTACTCCTTGAAATGTTTATCTTTATCTTTTAACAGTCTGCTCGTACTAATTTTCTCCAACTTATTGTCTTGTGTCCATCAGGCTCCTGTTTCTGGGTGGCAGTGCTCGATGGACGCGTTGTGGGGATCGTGGCAGCGCAAGGCCGCGAGGATGACAACACGGTCGAGCTGAGGCGCATGTCAGTGGACTCTCGCTACCGTGGCAAGGGCATCGCGAAGACACTGGGTCGTCGTGTTCTGGAGTTCGCCGTGCGCAACAACTACGCCGCCGTGGTCCTCGGCACGACGGCTGTCAAGCTGGCCGCCCACAAGCTGTACGAGTCGCTGGGCTTCCGCCGAACGGGCCAGAGCGAGGACTACCGGCTCCCCGGGATGAGCCGCTCGCCGCTGGAGAGGCTCTTCTTCCAGATCCGCTACAGCCGCTACCGCCTGCAGCTCCGTGAGGAGTGAGAGGTGACAGGGAGAGGGAGAGAGAGAGATGGAGAGGGGGAGATGGAGAAAGAGAGGGACAGAGAGAGAGAGAGAGAGAGAGAGAGAGAGAGAGAGAGAGCAACGACCCTCCTTCACCTGAGAGCCCCGACCGCATCCTCTCCTCTGACAGCTTTTATTTATTTTGTGTCATTAGAGATAACTTCAAGTATTACTTAACTACTACTACTATTTCATCTTTAAGGTCACTAACGTTTTCATTACTATTATGCTTTTGTTGCTGTTGTTTTTGTATTATACTTTTACATTTTAAATAAGAGTTTGTTTCTTTTCCTCTATTTTATTAAGCTATTTTTTGTACCTTTACCCCTCCCTTTCCATTGTGGGAGTAAAAAAAAAAAAAATTGGCTTTTATCGAAGACGACTAACTGGCACCCCAACTAGGCACGTTCCCCTGCCCACCCCCCCTTTTTTTTGGTTTAAAGATCATATGACTCTGATCAATACTCCCCTTCATTACTATTCCACAATGCCCTCTTTACCCCTCCCCCCATTACCTCAACCCTCCCCTTCCCTCCCACATTCTCCTAATTTCCCCACAGCAAAATTCAATAGAGGGGTTTTTAGACAGGAGAGTGCAATTTGCATTCTTTTTCATTGGGGGGTGGACGGAGCAATGGATGGGTTGGGAGGGGCAGATATGGCTTCCTCGAGAGCAAAACACACACACACACACACAAAGTGGTGAGGGGAGGAGGCGGGGTTTGTGGTACACACTCTCTTTTTGTTTACAAAAGCTCTGCAATGTGTGTACATTTTGTGCGTGTGCATTGTGGACAGTGTGGTACACACGCACACACACACACACAAGTACACACACAAACCAAGTCATTTGGCTTTTTGCCGGTCTTTCAAGACACCATATTGAAGCACAGCAAGAGTGTGTTACTGACCCCCGTAGTGAGAGAGAAGGATGACAGGATGGTTTACCGGAATATTCGCTGTGAATCCTGCGTCCTGCGTGGATTTGAATCAACACAGCGCATCTTCCTCACACACACACACACACACACATACACACACACACACGTCCACCTCTTCCTTCTCCTCGCTGATTATTTTCGATTGGATCTCTCCTTCCTTTCTATTGTTTCTCTGGTCTATCATCAGTTTAATTGCTGCTTTTCTCACTGAAGCTGTGGAGAGGGTCCCTGATTGGTTGAGGTGACAGGAGGGTGGAACTTTCTCCCTGCAGTGTCAGACTGACAGATCCCATGATACAATATAGCTGCATGTCAGAGCTATGAGTATGTGACTGTGTGTGTGTGTGTGTGCGCGCGTGTCTGTGTGTGTGATGAGGCGATGGTCAGACATTAGACCGTGCCTCGACTGTGTGTGAGGAACAATTATTTTTATTTTGCGTGAACAGACACGCACCTTTCTTGCTATAAGTCAAGTGTTATCTAACTAAACATTACTACTTTCTACGTGTACGTATAAATTGTTTACTGATTGAAGACAGATAAATTCTAACATTTTGAATATGTTTAGTATTTGACTGATAATTAGTAATTTTATATCTTTAAAAACATATTACCACATTGTAATATGCAAATTTTGCCGTCAAAACTACGACAATTACAAAGTAGCTGCAGTCTACACTCCACATACGTAATCCAGGTTATTGGGGTACAACTTGGGTAAGACATGACTACTAGCAATACTTGCAAACCTACAGTACATAACTGAGCACAAATAGCAAATAATGATTTAAACCAATATATTGGCATTAGTATCCCTCCTCCCCCATGTATTTATATTGTGTATACAGTTGAAAACTCATGTAGCGAACAAAAATGTCGACGTTTTTCCCCATAACACCTCTCTCCATCTCCATCCTCTGACCATACAACCAGCAGTAGATTCAGCCATCCACAACTCTGAGCCTAAGTTGTCATCATACCATTTGTAAAAAGTTAAATATAAAGAAAAATACAACAAAAAAAAATCACATAAGTTTAAAAAAAAAAGTGAAAAAAAAAAAAATTGAATACAAATGTAATCGTCATGAAGTTAGCACTGACCCTCCTTGCCTTGCCACCCTTTCTCCCCCAAACTCTCCCCCCTTTACCTCCCATTCATGAATCTGTCTGCAACCCTGGGCTAGACCCCAGACCTTCCATTTGAACCCTGCATACCCTCCACTGACCTTTGACCTTTCTCTGTCCCAGACCACACCCATCCCCCCCCCCCCCCCCCCCTCCCATCTCTGCATGCGCCACAGAGCCTTGCTGCACTGCTTTTATTATTCCATTTGAAGCTTGTTGGACCAACCCTAAGACCCTGCCCCTACTCTGATGTCATCTAGGCAGTGGGACGCTCTGGGACAGGCTGGTGCCAAGTTGCAAGGATGGTGTACAGTTGTATGAGTGTAGATGAAGCAGACATAGAAAGTAAGAGAGAGGGGAAAAAAAGTGTGCGTGTGTGTGTGCTTGCGTGTGTGTGTGCGCGTGTGTGTTAAGAGTTGGTGCAGACATCGGTTACTCACCAACTGCAGCACTGCCTGGATGACATCATGCCTGCCAGCCAACCAACTGTAGAATGCAAAAAGCAATGCAAGTGTGGCATGCCTCTGTACCCGGTGTGTGTACGGTGCCTGCCCTGGAAAAGTGTAGAAAAAAATTACCTGATTTATATATATATATATATATAAATATATATATAAAAGAAAATAAGTTTCTTTTTTAGATGAACATATAAAAGAAATGTGTGTTTCTTTGTTTGGAAAAAAAAGACAAATTGTACCATTTGCATGAAATGTGTCTTTGAATGCAAATATAACTTTTAGGGGAGAAACTCCTAGCACATGGCATACAGTGGAACCATAGACCTGTAATTTTCGTTTTTGTAACATTTTATTTTAAATTATCTCTTCTCTGTAATCAAGACAAGGGTGTGAAATTAATACCAGCCACAGGCCAGTGCTTATAAATCTTTAGGAGGTAACTTTGATCAGAAGTTAGATCCCACTTCGTTTAAATCTGAAAGCAGCTCTCGATATTCAGATTTATTTGTCACTGGCTGGAGGACAAAAGAAGTTAGTTTCCTTCCTTGATCACAGTGGGAGTAAGGGCACCGAAAAAACCATCATAGCTCTTCTTCTATTAAACCAGCTTGTGGTAAGGTTTCCCAAACTCTTTGCAGATCATCAACGGGCATTCGACAAACCATGTAAAAGAAAAACGTATTCCCTTAGCGCACGGTCTTGTGCCTCTTTATGAAATATCTTTCATCCATCAAGTCCTTTGCCAAGATTATCATATGCAAATAACGGAAACGCAGGCAGTGAGATAGTTTGCAGTGACAGTCAAATGTTTAAACTTTGTTCCAGGTGACACAGATAATATCTGTTTCCTGTTAAAAGTGTCCTCAAACCCCACAACGAGCCTCCACTTGTGTTAGCTAAATTCCTAAAAATATAAAGTACATACTGATTTCTTTTGCATCTAAGTTTGGATTATACTTTCCGCAATATATATATATATATATATATATATATATATATATATATATATATATATATATATATGTATTTTTCATTTAGGGATGTACATAAATAAATAACCCCCACAATGGACAAAGTTTTTGACCATAGCTACTTCAAGCCGTTGAGACGCCTACAGTATGTATGTCAGGTCCCGTGAAACTAAAGCTTCTAAAGTTCTTTGTATTTTTAAATTGGAGCCAATCTAAGATTTCTACGAAGTCAAAAGCTAGGCACAAATGCACTGAAAGCATCAAACAGTATTGTTTAAAAAAAATAAAATAAAAGATGCGCCAGATGTTTCATCCAGGCCAACGTGTGGAGGGTGCCTCACACCACTTTTGATGCATCTGCTTTGAACTTGGTTGTTGCTGGAGAGTCAAAAAAAAAAGAAAAAAGAAAAAAGGGCCGGGCTGTGTTTTGTGACGTTTCTGGGGCAACAGCTACCACTGACCTTCATACAGTACTTACAAATGTCCTACTAAGCTGAGCAGGAAATTAGGTAACAGGATGCATCAGCCAAACTGCAGTGTGAACACTAGATATGAAAATCTTCCCAGTTTGTGTCCATGCAGATTAGAAAATCATCGCAAATTTACTTAAAATCTGATATCAGAGTTGCGAAATGTCGGCGTCAGTGGTGCTGAAGCTTTAGATTTCCTCACAGAAACACCACGGCAGCGTCAAATAACTTTTGTCAGTTATCGCTGCCGGTGCGTTTCGGTCCTTACTGTATGACTCAACCCATTTCTTTATTCTTTAAGACTTGGGTGAGGTCCGAAGGTTGAGAGTGGAGAAGAGGGCTTTGCTGAGGTGGTTTGTCAAATAAACTGTGGTCTGGATCTTGTGGAAGAATGTGAAGTCTGTCGATTCTGAGCCATTTCTGCTGCTGCCAATCTCAGTTTTTTGCCTGATGAAATTTAAAACAACACTCCATGTATTTTTTGGGAGAAACGATTATCCACACTGGTACATATTGTGAACAAAGGTAATATCATTCAAATCGCCTTTGCTAAGGCCTTATGCACTGGAATCAAACGCTGGAATTCAAATATCTTGTGGACTGCATGGCTTAAGGTAATTAAATGGGGATTTTGAATTGTAAAGATGAAGTGCACTGACTAGAATGCATTTATTTCAAGTCTGAGCAATGTCTGTTTTCTACTTCATGTGAATGCTATGCCCTGTGAAGTCTCACCTCCCATTTAAAACTGGTAGCGCATACTCAATGTTAGAATGTAGTGATTAAAACTGTATGCAACTTCTACCAGAGTGTAAATCTAGTTACAAACCATTCCTCTGAAAATGTTCTGCTGATGTACAATCCAAAAACAATCTCACACTTTTTTTTTTTTTGGTTTTCTGTGATTTGTTTAAGTGCGAGTGTGCTGTCCTGTTGGTTGAGGTTTGAGAAGGTATGCTGCATAAAGGCCGTCTCTCTATCTGGAGACGGTTCTTTTAGTTTAGAGTGCTTTAGAACCCAAAAAAATCATCTCATGCTCTCTGATGGCAGACACGGAGGCCCAAACTGAGGCTACCGAAGCCAAAGTTTCAACTTTAAATCCTAAAACATGGCCGCATGAAGTTCTGGCCACGGTAAAAAAAAAAAAAAAAAAAAAAAAAAAAATCAGTATTTGTCATGATCAATATTTCATTCAGTTTATCTAGTGGTGAAGGAGCATAGAATTCAAAACTGCACAAATGTACAGATCCTGTGGGTGTGTTGTGTTACTCTGATGGTGTGTGTCAATGCTCAACAGCCTTGGGGACGAACACTCACAGGCATGAATGTAAACTGCCAACATTTTAGGTCTTAGAAAGATTTTTTTTATGTTTTAAATCTTTCCTGGTTGCTTTTTTTTTTTTTTTTAATTTTATGAATGAGAAGAGCAGTGGCGAGGAGAAGAGGTGAAAAGCAGCTATTGGTTCTTTCATCAAGTGATTAAACCACTACATTAGATGTTAGACATTTTGTGTGATTGTAAATAGCCGTATCTTTACCTATTGTTATTGTATTATTTACTGCAACCTGTCATCTTTGCTGGTTTTAACCAATCCTGAGTTGACTTTTGTCTCAGAAGATGGCTGTCGCCTGGAATGTTCCACCTAACGAGGAGGGTGAGGGGTGAGGGAGGAATGTGCCACATTGGCAGTTAAAAATTGGGGGTGGGGGGGGGGTTATGTGGGTGGGGGTGTGGTGGGGCGGCGGGCGGGAGGAGGTCCGCAGCGACAGAGCTCCACAGCATGGACTCCCTCTCTCTCTCTACCTCTGGTGAGGATTTTGCTCCACTGTGGCAAATACAGAAGGACTCACTTTGGACTGAGGCCACAGGTGCCAAGAACACATAAGCACTTGTAGCACAACTGTGTCTTGTTTTGCTATTACAGTACAAATAGTTTTGATTTTTTACATTTCCTATGAAGATTATGGATAAAGTTTCTCTTTCTCCTGTATTATCGACTGTATGTATCATAAGCATATATACAAGACATGATACATGATGTATAATTCGTACAAACCCACGGCTATTTTTGGAGGTGAAAATTTGCCAAAGGTGACAGTAATTGCTGCATTTTTATTCCTTATGTGGCTACGTTTTGTTTAACACAATCCTGTTACTTACTTATTTGGCAAAAATCCTGCCCACGTGCCATCTAATCAAGCAATAAATACAAACAAACAGATGAAAAAAAAAAGATTGCAAACTAATGACATACTATCAACAATGATTTTATTAAATACATGAAATGCTGCATTGATGTTATATCCCTTACTTACTGTACCAATTAGTGGCAGCGATGCCGTCACAGTTTTTGGCATTGCGACATTACCGCTCATTATATCGAAGCCTGAAGGGGTGTTTGATTGTAAAATGTTTCTGTTTTTTTGTATTTTTCTTTACAAAGAGGTGTCAAAGATGTGTTTTTTTTTTTTTTTTTTTTTTTTTTTTTAAAAACTCAAAGTCGAAGTACACAGGTGTACCTCTGCATATTTGTACAGATGTCAATAGGAAATGGGGGGAAATGACAAGAGGGGGATAATGGATGCTAAATGAATGAGCAGTTCAAGCAGACAGGAAAAAAAAAATAAAATAAAAAAATAAAAAAAGATAGCGTAGCCACACTCTGAAAGTGCAATCTGCTGTAAGTCTCTTAACTGAGCTTTTATCTAACCACAAAGACTTCCGGTTAACTTGTACCACTGAGACATGCACTGCAAGTCCACTACCACCACTCTGTTAGTATGATTGAAAATAATCAATTAAAAACATGCTGCAGCTGCCAGAATTGCAACTCTCAACTGTGTTGACTTTTCTTACAAAGTCTTTTTTCTTCTTCTTCTTCTTCTTCTTTTGGAATCTGCAAGTTAGTAACTGTAAAGTTGTAAAATATATTTTACTGTAAATAGCATCTGGGGGTCATTTTTACTCCTTTTGTAACAGAAACTGTGGATTTAAAATATATAAAAAAATATATTTTAAAGATATTTACAGCACTAATAAAGAGATTCTACAGTAGTGCAGGTGTCTTCATCTGTATTACCTCATGACAATCCCATACTGACTAATGGCCGCCACTTTCAGGGGCTATAGTGCACGCCATCTTAACCTCTGTGGCTCCGTCCCACACTGATGGGTTCGGACGCAGCCTTTTCTTGTACCGCCTGTCTGCTTGAACTCTCAAGTCGTCAGAGAGAGCCTGAAACGCTGCAGCAGCAGCAGCAGCTCTGTTAGCGTATAGCAAAATGGCTATGAATATTAGCAGCTCTGGGCTGAGCTATCGAGGTACGAGCGAGCTGCTGCAAAAAGCAAAGAGGCTCTCTCTGCCCTGGAGCCCTGTCATGGCTGTTGTCTGTTGCCAGGAAACCGACCCGCACAAAGCACAGCAGGGGACTGATATGCAGCCACACTGTGGGGAGGCAGGCAGGTCAACCAGTCGGCCATGATGGAGGAATGGAAAGAGGGACTGATAGATAGATGGATGGACTCAGTTGGGGGGGGGGATTAAATTGTAACTGAGGGAACTTTGGAAACCAGGGGGTTAGGGGACCTGTAGGGGAAGGACGGGTGCTTTGGCTACGGTGAGGAATTTGACAAAAGAGGCCCTTAGGCATGTAAAGTAGAGCAGTGAGTAAATAGTGCCTGGGGACATTTGGGTTAGAGAGGTTACTGGAAGAGAAAGAGCGGGAAAGCAGGGTTGAAATCATTGACAGATGTGGTGTTGGGGGCAAGAATCTGATGTACAGTAATGATGTGGTGATTTAGCAGATTTAGTGATTCCCAGGAGGACGGGATGAGGAAGATGTAGATGCTGTTGGTACAACCGGTCTGCCCAACCTCAGTGAGACTGCAGTGACAACCTGGGTTTAATTGGGGGTCTATTAGCTTTCAGTTCCCTTTCTGCCATTCCTTTGGAAGACTGCTGTATTACCACACCGGGATTACTATTATTATTGTGATTATTAACCCTTTCTTTTATACTGACAACAACTGGAACACTGTATAGATGTAAAGATGGCATTTCCTGCATTATGACGATGATTGAAACATGGATGTACATATATTGTATCAATTAAAAATGATGATGCATTAAGCTTTTATATGTTGCAACAATGAGGAGATTAGAGAGAGAGGAAGGGGAATGATACATCATTTGAGATAAATGATCAGATTTGAAGTGATATGAATGTCCGCCGTGAGGATATGTGCCGCAGGGTCTACTTACACACATCCCACCGTCGTCATGGCAGCTAGGGGAAGCTCATGCTGTTGCCCATGACAACAGAGGGACCCTCAGGCCTTGGCTCCTGCGAATGGCACAGGTCATTAGAGTGAAGGCGGCGCTCGTGCCAAATGAACATAACCTCGTTCACATCTTTTAAATTTAGCAGAGCAGGAGATAACAAGGCAGCGAGGGAAAAAAAAGTCTCAAGCTGCCAGACCAGCTGAAATAAAACGCTCCAGCAGAGGGTGGAGCAAATCTGGAGCTAGCATGGTGTTAGACACAAACAAAAGAGATTTTTTTCTTTATTAATATTTGTTATACCTACTATAAACACTCCTACTCCAAAAGAGTGCCCTCTAGAATTTGCACATACCGGTCTCACGCTCTCCTCTCAGAGGGGGGAAGGCCGTGCACCCTTAAACCACAGAACAATGAGAGAATAGAGGGGCAGATTTCCATAACACTGTCTATTGCGCCGGCTCTGAACTGCTCATACTGACCCGATGGTGAGAAAAGCTGCTCTCACATCAGCGCACGGAGAGCACATTCCTGTCAGTGGGTTCAAGAGGCAAAGTGAAGGGCTGCTTCTGGTTAAAAAAGAAAAAGAAAAAGAAAAAGAAAAAGAAAGAAAACTAGAGGAATGTAAATACATGACAAGACAGAACTGTTGGCAGATCCACTGGATATCTCACATGCCACCTTTGTACCGGCTTAAAAAGTGACAGCTCCTACAATTAGCAGACAACATGAGGTGACATTTCAAATAGGTAATGGGGGTCAGGCTTTGTAAAAATGTCACATGGCATACGGTTCTGCCTAGACTCATTTTGTGGGCTTAAAGGGTCTTAATTGGAGGACGGTATAAAAGGGGCAAAAAGAGCCTCGCTGTGGCTGCCAGGAAGAAGAAAAACTCGGTCAGTGTGCCTGGAAGCCGGCGACTGTGTGTGTGTGTGTGTGTGTGAGTGTGTGCATTCATGGTGGCTGCATGGATAAAAAGAGAGCCTGTGAGTGTTTTTCTTAAGTGTGCGTGTGTGTACGCGCATTTGTGGAATGTGTGTGTGTGTGTGTGTGTGTGTGTGTCAGAGGCACGACAAGACAAAGGGGCGAGTGGGCTAGAGCCAAGTGTGCAGATAAAAGATGAGCTGGAGAGAGCGAGGCACTGGATGCAAGCGGCTGAGCAAAATTAGATCATCTGCTTTAAATCAGCTCAATGCAACCAACAAAAAGGTGAAGGCTGCTGGAGGAAGCGTCCCTGAAAATAAAACATTAAAATAACAGAAGATCTTTTAAATACAGCTGACTCTTAATTGCTCTTTTTCCCAGCAATTTCTCTCTTAAGACATTCATTAGAATATTGACTCATTTGTTGAAATTCAAGGTTATTATGCTGCTATGCTCGTGTCAATAAGCTAAAAAAAGCTCTAAATGTAACATGCAAATGAGCTCAAAGTATTAATTAAGGATTAGTGCTTAATGTACATAGAAAACAACCTGCAGGAGGAACTTAAAACGCGTGAAAGAAGTCGCTGAGTTTATCGAGTGGGAACCTGTCACAGATGTTTGTGAACACGCAGAATTAATGCGAGCTTTATTCAGCATGAATAGAGCATGAAAAAGAATAAACACAAGGATGTTTTCTACAGAACACATCTACAGTAGTTAAAAATCATCCTAACAACCAGTATGAACCAATAAATATCAAGCAGTCTCTCAAATGTGTAGCTTCACCTTGGCAACAAGGCAGAGAAAACAGCATTGGTCTTAACAAGAGAGTGTGAAAACTGAGGAGGAGAAGAGGAGGAGGACAAGGAATCTTTTTTTTTTTTTTGCAGGATAGAGAGAGAGAGAGAGAGAGAGAGAAAAAAAAAAAGAACTGGCGCGATCCAGTCTGTGGCTCTTGCCGTTGCCCCCGGATACGGATGGAGTGAAAGCAAGAACTGGGAGCTGGAGGGAGCTGCAGCTGCCTGGTTTCCATAGCAATGTAGATGCAGGACAAGTGAAGAGAGAGAGAGAGAGGGAGAGATAGACAGAGAGGCTACGGGAGGGAGGAATGGAACGAGAAACTCGGAAGAGGTAGAGAGATGAGAGCAGAGAAAATGTCTGAAGGCTGTGAAATATATTCAGTGCAGAGGCGAAGGTGGAGAGAGCAACGAAGAGGGAGACACTGGAGGGATGTTAAGCTCAGACATGGATCCCCAAGACTTGCCACTGGAGACCGCCACCTTCAGAGGGACCTGGGAAGCACACACGAACACACAAACACACACACACACACACACATCAGAAAAGGAAAAGGTGTCAGTGTGTCAGCATACATGTGTAAATGTCGTTCACAGTGACCTACATTGATTTTCTCTCACCTAACTGTTGCTCGAAGAGGAGCAGCCACAAAACTGAGGATGATTTCAAATCTCTACAAGATCTCTATCGTTTGAACATTAAATTAAATACTTACAGTACAAAATAATTGCCCTGTGGCTTGTTGGCTGTTTTTAAATAGTGGGAAAATATTTGATTTATTAAAAAAGCGGTAAGGATCGTGAAAGGAGATGAAAATGATGGATCGATGGTTGAAATATCGGCATAATCTCAAGCACTTTTCTTAAGGAGTGTATGCTTTAACCACATTTCAAACTAAATAAACCATGTGCCTATTTCTTGTGCTATAACACTGCTCTTTCCCCTTTGCATAACACTGTACAGTTTTTATTCTCCACATCTCCATTAACCTCGGTCCCATGGCAACAAAAGAATCCCTGCATCCACGACTGACTGAACAAAAGTGTTAGAAACCCTCTGAACATGGACAACTGGCACTATTACGACGCTGGATAATTTTAATCACAGGTCACACATACTCACCTTAAGATGCACTCCTAGGTGGTCTATGTGTTGAAGAGACTCCATGGTGCTCTTTACAAGAGCTGCACACACACGCAGACACGGGATATTAATGATCATACCTCGGACCAGAGTCATCGCTTAAAGACGACGCTGTGTTAGCCACTACGAGAATATCATATCAGTGAATTTACCTGCAAACTGCTCCACCTGAGAGTCCTCCACTTCGTACAGCAGCTCGTCATGGAGCTGTGCTATCAGCCTACAAACATTCAGAAATACATGACACACAAACTACGGCTAGACTACTACCATTACTACTGCTAATGATGCGGCATTCGGCTAATTTTCATCAACATGTCACCGTAATGGCTTCAGCTAAGTCCCCCTCAGTACTTTGCATCCCACTCTCTGAACATAAGCATCTAATTTCGGGTATATTTCGGGTGTTGGCTTCAAGTGTGTTTACTCTAGCAGAATGTTTGGCGTGTTAACAGCAGCAGCCATTTGAGAAAACTCATCAGCTCTACAAATTTAGTTGGCTGGTAAAATAATGAATGTTGTGTGTGTGTGTTTTGGCATGATAGATTCAGAAAAGAATAAAGATCTTATTCATACAAATAGTAAAGTACCAAGGCTCGTAATATGGTCATCTTCAGTCAGCGGCGCTGTGATTAGTGGTTGTACCTGGCAGAGAGCGAGCTGGAGGAAGAGACCAGGTTAAAGATTCTGATCATGGCCATCTTACAGAGATCAGCAGCAGAGCCTGTACACACACACACAAACAAAATCACACACATATCTGTTTGACCACACTCACAAGGATAGCTTAGCATAGTTTTCATCACATAGACCAGAAAACAAGCTGATATTGCACATAGGTACCGACCTTGGACCACAAAGTTGACAGCCTGCCTCTCAGCCTGCATGCGGACGCCCCAGTTGGGAGAGTTGATGTTAGGGAGGGTCCGTCGGCGACCCATGATGGAGAGCACATAACCTAAACATAAGCAAAATGTACAAGACGTTTAAATCGTAAAAATTAATACTCATCATTCATTTTATGCTCGGTGTGAACATCCTGATTGTCCTCAAAGGAAGGCTCGTCCTCCTGCACAGCGAAGCTCGAATTAGTATTTATAGTATTCAATATAGCAGCTATGGTAGAAACACAAATCAGCAGCGGTGTAGTACACTGTGAAGTAGAGAGCATACTGCAACTTGAAATGTGATAATATAACACAGCTCTGCTTACTGATAATATATTTGGTGGCTTGCTTACTAGCTGAATGAATACACACTGTTGTCGATAAAGTTGGAATAATTATGTTTTCAGACACATTCCTACTTATCTACATGTGGTTTAATTAATAAGTAAAGTTTTGAGAAGATACACTTTATCTATCAAGAATAAATCACATTGTCCCATTCATGGGACGTGGTAAAAATATTTTATTCCAACTTTATGGGCAACAGTGTGCATTCATAATCATAAAAACAACGTGAGATATTGTCCTTTTTATTGTCAAAATCATGTCTTTGCCGATATTTAGATTAACCGGGAGGCAGAAGAAGCAGTACATCTGGGTTCAAAACAGCGCTCCGGAAACCTCCAGGTGACGTCACTCGGGCTCTTTCTGTTCTTTATAGTGTCGTTGGGAGTGAGCTATAAAGGTCGCTGTGAGCTCACTTCTTTCTAACTCCACAGTTTCGGTTTATTTTAATTTTTAAACTTGTAGTCTTCAGCCCCACCAGACACTGACTCCCACAAATCAAGTTTTGACCTATAACGCTGTGTGCAGCCTCAGTCTCTAGATGGAAACACTCTTTTTTTGAACCGTCTCACTCCTTTTCAGTCAGGTGAGTCATCCATGACTGCACGCCGAGCTTGTACAGCCATTTGAAGAGAACAGTTTCCTGAAAAGTCATTTGTTGATACAGCATTATAGGTGATTATGGTAACAGCAGGTTTACAATGACACAAGCGCACACTCACCCACACGCAAGCGGACAACACACACACACGCACAATTCCGGGTATTCACATTATTCTCCCACAAAAGCAGAGAGGAACACACAGATTCCCAGTACAGTCACACAAACACACACTGGAAGGCAACACAAGAATGTGCAGTGACGTGATACACACGTTACACACAAACACACATTATCAAACGCAGGTATGCAACACACACACACGCACACACATACACACACACACGCACAAAGTGGACCAGTACATTCCACCAGCTGGACAATGGAGCGGGCTTAACGGCTAAATCCCTTTAGTATCCCTTACTATGAGGAAAGCCAACTGGGGCTCGAAACCTGAATGACCCTCTTCGCAGAACACACACAATCACTTGCGTGCACACACACACAAGCATAAATGCATAGGAAATGAGCGCGCAACAGATAGTAATGAACACAAAAACCTGCTACTCCACTACTGTGAATTGACACATGACATGCGTGTGACCTCTCCGCCAGGAATGTGACATTTGTTTGGGGGCCCGATGACAGGGATGTGCGGCCCACACATCACATGAATGTAGTTTCAAAGTGCGGACAGGTATGAGCATGAAACACACAGGAGTGTGTGTGTTTTTCACACACACACACACACACACAATGAAGTGCTGTGATGGTCAGTGCTTTTTAAGTTCACAAAGTGGTCGTACATTTGATGAGCAGCAGCAATAGAAAGTAGAAATGGGCAACTGGAAAGTATCGTCTAACAACTTCAGTTGGTTTTGTACGGATGATACTCAAAATACTGTTTGCCAAATTAATGATTACAAGCTAATTCTAATTAGAAATGAACTAAATGAGTATCAAAAGCCATGAAAATATATTTTCTGAATCAGCTTTTTACTCAGAGATGATGCAGTTTTCTACCAAAGTTGTACCTTCCACGCCCAAATTGGGATTTTACGTTATTTTAATAAAAGTTTCAATCAAAGACAGTCGACGTGTTGATTATTTTCTGTGTAGTATTGCAGTCATTAGCCAAATTGTCTCAACATCTGTGTTTTAGAATAACAGCTAAGTATTGCTGCCCTTTGTGCTTCCACGTGCATCGTCACATCATCAGTTAAATCTGGCTTATTACTGACTGACCACTGTCTACAAGAGCTGAAATATCCGCACGTGTGTGTGTGTGTGCGCATGAACAATCTGACAGTGCATCCGAGCCAGCGCGCGCTTATGTGTGAGAGTTAGCGCAGCAGGGTGTTCACATATCTATGCAGATCTAGGCTTCCCTGTTGTCTGCTGTGGCCTTCAAAGGCTTGGCTGGTTTTCATCTCTGTGATTCCCCATGTTGTTTGTCAAAAAAAAAAAGAAAAATCCTCCTTCTCTCAGCATCTTTTCATCTCCGGTGGTCTTTCCAAGTGAAGGTACAGGATTTATCCCAGGAGTGTTAATGAAACGTGCATGAAGAACAACAACACAGAGTGACGGCAAACATCTTTGGCTACTCAGTAATTTATTGTAATTTGTATAATAAAAACTATTTGTTACATTCCCGCTCTTCTTCCTTCAATGCAGCCACAGCCTGTCTCTTGTTTTCCTCTCTCTGCTGTTACACCCACACTGTGGTACTGACCTCACCTTCACTTTGCCCTTTCCAACAAATAAAACAGTAGCTGAGCCTGCACTGCTCACCTCACCTCATCTCTGCTCAGCCTGTCAGTATCCAGCAGCTCTGAAGAAGATGTCGCTGTATCAGATACCAATCAACTATAAACTGAGTGGACAAGGAGCCTGGGTACGTATTAATCACTGAGTGCTGAATCACACCACCACAGCTCACACAGCCAGCGAGTCTGGTGTGATACTGTACGTCTTCCCCCAGACAGCACGGATCACAGAGGACTATTTTATCGATCAGAAATTTAAAAATTGATGTTGTGCGAGTGAGTGTGGGGTGAGGGAGAGACATGCGTAAAAGAGATACGAAAACAGTGACGTATATTCGTAAAAGAGATGAGACAGGAATATGGAAATGAGGAGAAGGAGAGACAGACGAGAAAGAGTGAGACAGACAGGAGAGTGTGGGACGAGCGGGGAAGATAAATCCCGGCATAGTCTCCGATGGGAGGATCACCATGGTGATGAGCTGAATTAAAGCTGACTGTTTAGCGCAACAATACTCCGTCCCTGAGAACGAGAAGGCTTCCACGGTGAGCCGTGAGTCCATCACGTCGCTTCGATTAGGAAGCCGACACCGCAGAAAAGGGAAGCGATGAGCGGGGTGTGTCACCCTTGTGATAGGTTGCCGTGGGTGATGGAGCACCTGTCTAAGTGTGGTGGCGGGGCAGCGTTTGTCAGTACGTTTGCGTGTGTTTGTGGCATGAATAAACATCTACTGCCCTGACCTAATTCTTGATGTTTACTACAAAACAAGGTTGTTTTTCAATGCATGTTACACAAGATAAGAATGACTAAGGACCTAGTTCCCCATGCCTGAGGGAGTAGCTAAAGTTTTGGCATTTAATAGTCCAGACACAAGTGGCTCTTTCTCTCCAATTTCTACTAATTTGATTGGGGTGTAATTGGTTTATACTGATCTGTTTTGAAGCAGGCTGACCTCATCCCTCTCCTGCCTGTCAACAGTGGGCTCATGTACCGTGTGCAATGAGGGTTAAAGTGCAGACTTTACACTATTTCGTGTGAGCACGTTTAAGTCTCAGGTGTGCTGTGTTGGCAGTTCATTCGGAATATAAATAGTGTCCCATCTGATCTGTCAGCCGTCCACCTCGCCCCCCCCCCCCTCCAACTCAAGTATTGACCTAGGGCAGTTTGTCTTTTTCCTGCCAATGCAAGCACATCTTCTTTTTCCTCAGCCACTCACACACACACACACACACACACACACACACACATTAATCCATGCAGAGCGTGGACGTATGTGTGTGTGTGTACGCCTAAGAAATTCAAGCTACATAGTGGGCCGTAACCCAGACATACACACACATTTTGTTGTATTTGTAGGGACATTCTGCTGACTTCTCCTACTTGTAAACATTGACCTTTAATTTCCCATAGTTTAACTGTGACTCTGATCCTATAAATAAACATTTTGCTATCGAATTCTGGGACAGAACAGTTTTTATACAGTACGTGGCACATTTGCTCAAGCATTTAGACTCAGGATAAACTTGAAGGACACACACTGAGGATTTAAACGTGCACAGACCTTGGTTGTGGCACTTCTGGATGGTCCTCTGAATGAAGGCCTGGACTTCTCTGTAGGTCTGGAGGAAGCTGTCCTGGAATCGGCTGGCCTGCTCCGCACTCACCCCAAGAATCCCTGACAGACGCTCACGACCTGCAGTGAACAACATAACACTAACTTGTCTTTCTACCAGCATATATAACATAAATAGTATGACTAAGCATGATTTTTAGGCATGGTGATTAGCCGTGTCTTTTCAGCACACATTCAGGTGTTGTTAGAGCTGGCTGAAAATATCTGCAGTACGCTAAATGAGTAGACAATTTGAGAAATACACTTCTTGGCTTTCGTCCTGAAATTCAGCCTCTGTGAAGTTATTGCCCCTGGCCATGAAATGGTCTGGAACATAATTCCCCATAACACCACGCTTAGTCATTCTTGCGCTTCAGTTTTTGTATGGACACAAATGAGACTTAATGGGTTTATTAGCGAGCTTTAGAGGTGCTGTTAAACACTTCTTTTTTTTAGCTTTTCAACAGAGTCAGGCTTTCTCTCCCCTTTTTAATTCTTGTGCTAAGCTAACCGCTTTCTAGCAGTAGGTTCATATTTACTGCACACATAAGAGAGTGGCATCAATTTCCCCAAACAATTTTCTGATTTTAAATGTTGCAGACCGTTAGCGTTATCATGACTGATTGGAGAGCATGAAAAGCGTTAGGCAAGGTCAGTGGAAGAGAAAAGAGTTGAAAGGGGCAGAGTGAGCAGAGGGCAGACTGGACCAGAGGGTGAAAGAACAGAAGAGAAAAAGTATAGCCTCGTGAAGGGTGAAAGATAGAGGAGGACATGATAAAAAGAGAGTGGACAAGGATCAGGGCAAGACTGCAAGGGCTGTGTGTGTGTGTGTGTGTAGTGTGTAGTGATGATAAAGTGAAGAACACAAAGGCTCAGTGTATATGTGTTCACAGGAAGTGTTAAAGGCGCACAGCCTGTAGCAGGAGTAGAGGAGTGGGCTATAAGGTTAGGAAGAGATCGATAGAGGAGTGTAGAGGGTGAGCTAATGGGTGCTGCAGTTACTCCGTGTGTGTGTGTGTGTGTTTGTGTGTTTGTGGATTTGAGCTATGAGGCGTGTGTGTTCATGTGTGGTTGCTGATGAGTAATATCATGCCAAACAGCCCCAGAGCTGGTAGGAAGGTTAGCAGGGGGGGCAGTAGTTTCTGCAGATTAAAAATCACCTCCACCATTCAACAGAAACACACACACATGCACACACACATTTTAGTGTTGTTTTAAGTCCTCTTCTGCTTCAGTTGGGTGTCTGCTCTACACTGCAGTGTGTGCAGAGATCCAAACTAGATTTATTTTCCTGTGTTCACTTTAAATCTGAGTTTGATGCGTTTAAGTACGAGCAGTTTTAAAATGAGAACTAGTGAGGGAGAAGTAGTAAATTAGTAAAAGTAGTAAAGTCATTTCAAGCTGTTTTAATTAGGTAAATATTACTATTATTGTTAATAATGATAAAAACCTGTCTCAGAGGTGATCTTTAATAGTAACACAATGCGGAATCAAAAATGTACAGTGGAAATTCAACTGAGAAAACGTAACACAACATGTACTGATTAAATTATAATGAGAATGCGTGTTGTTGGCTGATCAAATTCATTTAAGAGTCAATATAAATGAGGGAAATCTCATTTAAATCAAGTTTTACCCCTAATATCAACCTAATATGTCGTCTTATTTATAGAATATGGGGTTGTTTGTATTATGTTTCTGTTACACGGTGTTTGAGTTCATAGGATCACTGAAGGGGATTAAAGTGTAATGCGTAGGTTTGCAGGAGCGGTGACATAGATGGAGGGTGCTTTGACGTGTACTGCCTTGAAAATGATGTTCAGTTAAATATTTAGAGCTCCTCGAATGGAGGGAGTAATTGGTCACATGACCGGAGTTTGGTTGAGCGTGTGAATGCGGCATTGTGGCTGCAGAGGGAAGACCTACTGCTTCAATATAACTTGGACTGTGCATGTGGTCCAAGAGGCGCACACGGTAGTTGTATTTCAGTTGCGTATGATGTAAATGTTGATGTGTTTGGATGTTGATAATGTGACATGTTTCAGTAATTTTTTTTTATATCACTTTTCTGTCATATTTCAAGCCTGTTTGGTGACGGATGTACAGTTTGTCCTTTTCTTTTTACAGTTTTTACCGTGTCTGATGACCAGAGAGGCAGAGAGAGTTAAAATAAAATGACAAAGACACATATATGTGTGTGTATATGTATTCAGAACAATAATAATAAGATAAAAAATGAAATGAGGACCTAGTCAACCCTTAAAAATCATTTGAGTTGGCGTGTTTATCTGTGTGGCGGCCTTTCTGTGTCACTGAAATGTGTCACACCCAAAGCTCAGAGAGGCTGGTTATGTGTTTTTGTGTGCGTTGAGGCAGAAACCACTGAGTTTGATGCGCAAATATTTCACGTAACATCAACAAAGAATGAGACCAAAGTTGCCTTTCCCCCTTTTTTTTTAAAATCTCCGCTTGCGTAACCCTCCAATTAGTTCTGCCCTCTTTACGTAACATTCTTCTGTTTTCGGTTGCTAATCTGTTTAATCAGGTACAATGAATGAATTAATCATTTCTCACCGCACAATACACCTCTGTCTGTCTCACCTCCAACATCGTCGCTTGGCCTTTTTATCTGTTGACCCATTTGCACACACACACATATATATATATATATGTGTGTGAGTCCATAGCACTGCTGCGCCCCTCCTCCCCGGCCTGATTATTGTCTTGCCGAGAAAGCTTCCTCTTAGTATTTGGTATCCATGGCAACACATCCTTCCATGAAGAGCTGTCTGTCTATGATGATCAGGAGCTCCTTCCATTCCCCTCCCGCTCTTCCCCTTTCCCCCACATTACTCTCTCCTCCTCCGCCACCTCCCCCGTTCTTTTTTGCCTTTAGCCTACATTTCCTACAGCTCCCTTGCTATTCCCCACTTCCCGCTTTTTACATATGACACACTCCATATTTTCCCTGCATTTTTTAGCACCGGCTGTGTGAATAGTCCTTGCATGCATCCCGTCCCCCCCACCCCCTACCTCTAATAGGTTTTACACATTTACCTCACGGGCTATTACTGTTGAGGTTTATTGAGTTTTATCTAGAACAGACTCATTTATCAGTGTGTGTGTGTGTTTGTGTGTGTGTGCGTACTCTGGTTTTCTCACGCTGAGCTTTAAACTTAAAACTTATTTATAAAGCACCTCGCAGCCCAGAGTCAAATCGTAGAAACAAAAATAGACAACAATGAATAGAATCCTGTAGAAATAAATAAAAACCTCCTGCTTTGACTCAAGCTAAAGTAGAAATACCACAGAGCACTCCATCACCGGATTTTGAATGTACTCAGTGTACACTGGCCCAGTTCCCTTCATGCAGGTTCTGATGCAAAGCATGCGCTTATCGTCGCTGCTAATTTGTTAACTGAATCAAACATATTTTCAGGTTTTGTCATGATGTTGTCTTTGGGTAGAACAGTAAATGTCCTGTTTTGATGATATATCTGGGTCACTTTAAGGGGCCAACACATGAAGCTGATGAATCCACAGAGGCAGGGTGGGTGTTTACATGTGGAGTATATACAGTGATGTGCTTGATTAAACTACAACATACAAGGGTGCATTCATTTCTTACATAAATATCATGTTGAGTTTCACATATTTGCTATCTTTGGTGTCGGCATACTACAAGCACAGCACATGTAAAGGCTACTGATCATTCTCCTTTGATGAAAGTCAACCCGCTCTCTCATTACACTGAGCTGCGTGCCATATGGCGCAGAGATGCTTCAGTTTTTATGCATAAAATACTGCCAATAAGTCGCTTCTCAAAGTGTGATACGACACTGAGCAAGCATTTATTTATTTCTGATTTTTAAAATAAACGTAGCAGATCGGTTTAACTCAGGCATTCATGTCCTCATCCATCCGAAAGTTCTTGTCTTTCCTGCTGCAAGACGAAGCTGATCATCATCATCATTTAAACTGAGAAATTTGATTTATTTTCTACATATATTTAAAAATAATGAGCCCTCCGTGCCCAACAGAAGCCACGCAGACATTTCTGTTTCATTAATTATGCATGATTGATTGTATTTTCAACACTTGCTGTCTGGCAAAATAGCAGTTGAAGTCATAATTGTTATAATACCAGACTACATGCTTTTTCACGTCAAGTTCAGTGGCCGTTTCACCGCGGACTGCAGCAGAAGCTGTTTGGAAAAAAACTGAAACTCTATAGAAGCGTTTAAGTAGGCCACTGGCAATAAAACCTGATGAAGAGTGCAGACTGCCCATAAAACCTCACACAGGTGAAAGCACAAATGCACAGGTAAAACATGCTCACGTTCTGCATACAGACACATGCACAAACACGCGTCCACATCGGCTCCATATGCTGTAACATACATAGCTCAGATATCTACCACACGTCTCCCACCAACTTGTATCACTCTGATCATGTGTGGGCATACGTGTGTGTATCTACGCGAGCACGCACATGTGTGTGAACCAGAAATGGGTCACAAGTGACACTGACAAGTCTCTTTATGGGCCACAAGGGTGTATTATACATTCATCTTCCTCCCTCTATTTTTATCTTCTCCTGCCCCTCCACCCTCTATCCCCTCATTCCTGTGTCGGCCCTGTGGAATCAGGAATGTGGTCCGCAACATGAAGGAAACACGGGAAAACAGCGAGGAAAATCGCTGGGCATTTTTGTGTCAACTCCTCCGTTAAATAATCAAACTGTCCTCCTCCTCGGCCTCTCTTTCTGCCTGTGTTTTATCTCTGAATGATCTCCTCTGCTAATACATTTATCATCCTCACAAAATGAACCGCTTGTCGGCCTGAACCAGTCACTAAATGACACTTGTTCACTCATTGTGTCAATTTGAAACAATGCAGGTCAATTGTCCGCTTGGCTGATGGATCGGTATCGTAATTATCACCAATTATTGCCAGGCTCTTGCTCTGAGAGAGTCAGCCCGTGCTTGTGTTTGTACTCACCAGCCCCATACACAACAGAGTAGACAACACGTTTGGCATGTTCCCGATCCTCAGAAGTCACCTCACCCTCACTCACTCCTTTCCTGAGTGACAAAGATAAGAGAGTGTAGAAAATAAACTGACGGTACGATCCAAAGTTAAGGTTTTTTAAGGGAAATATGCAAATGAAGTAATATTTTTGACACAACATTGTAGGGAACAGTTCAAATTATGTAAAAAGTATACAAGCAAGTATGATGAGTTGTGTGCATGTATGATAAAAAAGTACAAGACAGAAGAGTTGCAGGAAGAAAGAAGACAAAGAAGGAAATAGAAATATAAAAACAATGTGAGATGTGCAGGTTAAAAGGACACGAAGTACAGCGAGACTAAACAAAAGAACAGAGACAGAGGGAGGGAGACAGAGGCAGGGATGGACAGACAGAGACAGTTATGTAATGTGACTTGTAGACAGCGGCAGCACCGGGTATCAGACAGGGTGGGATGACACGTCTGCATGAAGTGGCATTTCTGGAGGGGATGATGGGGAGCTGCCACTGCTGATCAGTGTTGAGAGCGGTCAACAAACACACACACACACGCACACGCAAACAAACGCACAGAAAAATTATAAACGTGTCTGGTGTGTTTCAACACCAGGCACGATGTCAGACGTTTTGATGCCCGTAGCCTCGGGATAAGGACTCTTAAATTTGCGCTAATCACACTTAAATTGCCTCCACTTCTCCAGACACAGACACATTTCTCTGTTAAATGACGGGTTGAGGTAAACGATGGGTAACCTATAACCTCCAGTGAGTGACCCTGAAGTGCCAAAGTGCCCTGCAGTGTACATCTGGATGAGCTTATAGCCGTACTGGATTTTTGCTGCCCCCTGCTGGGTAGGTAATAATCTTGCATGCTGTTTTACTTCATCAGTGCGTCACATTTTGGAACTAAAACAAGCTTTTTGTCTCATAAAATTGGCCTCTTGCTTTTACATGTTAGTCCTACAGCTTCAAAGGAGAATTCTCTTTCTTATGAAGAAAAATTGTAATAAAAAGATGATCCCTCTGATCTATATTTAGAGGTGGTTCCCACCAGAGCAACTGACAGATCAGTGGCATTGCTGGCAGGAGAGCAATTAGACACTGGGAGAGGAAGAAAATTAAAGTAAGGAGAGAAGAAGAAATGGACGGAAAATGAGTGGAAATGGGATTAAGAGGGAAGAAATAATTTCCAAAGGAAGGACAGAGGGACAGAAGACTTTAAAAAAAAGTGAAAGCAGCAGAGGAGAGTAAGGCGTGGAGGAGTAATCCCAGCAAGGCTGCAGTGACACCAGTTAATTTGTTTAAAGGTGAAAGAGAGATAATGAAAGAGACGCACTGTAAAGTCTCAGCAGAGCTGTTAATATGGTTTGTGTGACCAAGTAATCTGTTTAACACGCCGCCCTCTGCCACACACATGACCGAGATGGATGACAGGAGTAAAGGTAGAACACCGGGGCACACACACAATCGCACATGTTACACACATACTCATACAGCATCGGAAGGACAAGACGCACCTATGTGTAAACACAGACACACACAGTCAGCAAGAGAGATAAGGAAAAAAAAAAAAAAACACACACACACACACACACTCAAATGCATGCATGGTAGCCATGGCAACAAGGTTATTAGCGTTTGAAATAAAGGAGCTGGTTGTCTGAGGGAAGAGACTAGAAGAGAGAGAGGGACAGAGGGAAGGAGAAAACCCTGTGGAGCATCAACACTCACCTTGGCAAGAAGATCAGGGGAGTGTGTGTGTGTGTGTGTGTGTGTGTGTGCCTACCACTGAGAGGCCAACATGGTAAAGACATCTGCCTGCGGGTGGGTGAAGATGCGGAGCAGCTCAGGGTCAGCGGAGAGGTGAGCCAGCAGACGCAGCTCCACCTGGCAGAAGTCTGACACATACAAACACACAAACACACACACCTTCTAGTCACAACACTGACATTGTGAGAAAGAGATTTCTTGGCTTTTCTTGCTGAGAAGATCCATACCGCTCGTGTGTGTGTGGCGGGTTTGTAGCTAGAGCCAGCAGCCGGTTAGCTTAGCTTAGCACCAAGGGGGGAAACAGCTCCCTTTAAAGGTGACAACCTCTGCCTACGAGCATCTTTACTGGACGATGTTGTGCCTAAAAAATAGTATGGAATAGTGTTTATGTGTGAATTAGACAAAAAAATATATAATGTGTTGATTAGTGATCATTTAGAGGCGTTAGTGGATTGATAGCATTACCTTTGGACAGAGCCAGGCTAGCTGTTTCCCCCTGTTTCCAGTCTTTGTGCTAAGCTAAGCTCTACTCCAAATACATACAGTATGTCTAATATGTGCCACATATATGTTTGGTATGTAGAAGTGAAGCTTAGGGCTCAAGAAGTTCAAAGAATTCCTTGAACCCGTCAATATACCAACATGTGAGACATGTGGTACATGGAAGGTGTTATTTGTGCAGCTACAATTGTGTTGCACTCGCTGTTCCTCAACCTGTCATCTTCACTTCATTTAGTGACTTCCAACTATTTCCCAGAATAACTTTGAATAACCCGACAGAGAGTGGGTGTGAATTATGGTAGCTGCGTTCGGTTGTAAGTCATACATGAAAGCGAAGAGAGCAACAGCAAACAGCGAGAGCGAGAGCGAAAGAGCGAGAGCTTCAAGTAGAGAAAGAAAGGTCACCGTCTGTGGAGAAATTGGTGTCTCTGCCTCCTACATGTTTCTCCCTTTATTACTGCTGAAGGCAGTGCCAAATAGTGAGTCGGGAAAGAAACTATCCCTTTTTTCATTCTGTCGCCAAAAAGCATTCTATTGATGTTTGAGATGGCCGAGCAATTTTGTGCTATCAAACTCGATAAGTGCATAAGCTGAATGGAAAAGCTGACAATTTTCCAGGAGTGGACAAAGACACTCAGAACCAGTAATACACACAAAGAAACAACTATTTTTTTGTACACGCATGTGCAAAAAGTGCTGCCGATCACTCTTGTCGTATGTCATGATCATCATCAGAGACACATATGATAAAGGCTCATGAAGTTAGCTGCTCTATCCCACTTTTCTTTCATCCTCTTCCCAGTTTACTTGCAGTTAATAGAAAATAAATCAGAGAGTGTCTTGCATATCTTAGTTTGATTACATTAGATCAACACCATAATCATTGTCCAGGGATTTAAAATATGGAAAAGCTCCAACAGAAGCTGAACCTGTGTATTTTAACTCTACATTAACATTCAACATAGTGACGCACGGTGTGATTACATTACTGCATGTTCTCTCAGTGACAGGATCTTCTGTGAACACATCAATGCGATCTGACAAAATGTTCTGACCTTTTTCTTTACTGTGATGTTGAAATTGCCGTGATTTGGATCTAATCTGCGACATCCGTTCACATAAATCCACGTAAAGCTGGGTCATTAAAGAAAAGTCACGTAACTTTGAACCACATGAAAGCTGCCGTTAAACCTTGATGTGAGTATTCACAGTGACCTGAGGATTGTGTGGATGGAAATGTTGCACCGGGGGGCTAAACCTCGAGGAATATTTCACTAAAAGGTGACAAAACTTAAAAGCATTTTTGGTGTACTGTATTTTTCTTTAAATTCTCTTTACATCCCTATAGCAATCTATTAATCAAATGCTCTGGGGAAAAAAACACACACACACACACACACACACACACAAAAACCTTGCCTGTGGCCTGTAAAAATCGCATGTCATTTGGCCAGAATGACACTGCAGTCATTGCACTTGAAATTTAGTTTTGGGGAGTGGCTTTGGCAAGAGGCTGAAGGCAAGGGGTTCATTTTTTATTTGGATACTTTCATAATCTGTCTCTTTTCTTCCTATATCCCTATATTATTTTACATATTATATAATTAATAATGAACGACAGATAAGATTATGATAGTGTTTAGGTACTATTAATGCATAGTTAACAATTACATGTGTAGGATGGATTAAAGTTCTTTTAAAATAAGTCAAATCCAGCTGCTTTAATAAATTGTTGATCTGTGTATTTAAAGCCAAAAGTGATCAGCTGATTCATTTTTGTCAAATAGTTTCTGAGCTAAAATGGATGCATCTTTTTTTTTTTTTTTTAAAACATTAGATGCCAGTTTGGAGAAAGGTCAGACACAGTTTCAGGACAACACAAACACCTTGTCTAAAAAGGCTTCAGAGACCAAATCAACCCTGAGATTTGCCCAGAGCACTTACATAAGCAGAGGGATAACCGGAGGCAAAAATGAAATGCACACACGCACACACAGGAAACCCTAACTACACACACTGTAATGTGGCGTTTACAGATGCACACAACGAGCGGACAACTCCGTAAACAGAAATATGGACAGTCACATAGAGACACACACACAGAGACCTCTTTGTGGCAGGTGACAGTGTGTTAGTGCAGCATGTCCTGTACTGACAGGTCTGCGGCTCTCTTGTCAGTTTGGCAGATCTAAATCGAAACATCTCTCAAGATACAGTCGCTCGCACACACACACACACACACACACACACACACACACATACACACACTTCTATCCACACCCACAAAGCAACTGCAGTACATTCCATTACTGCCATTTTACCCAGACACATCTCCTCCTCTGCTCGGCTGCTTCAAAATCAAATTAAACCTGACCAAATGCGGGGAAAAAACGTTTCAAAATGGATGGGGCGGAAATTTGAGAGATTTTCTGGATGAAGCAACCGACTGTAATAGGTTTCTGCTAATGTGGGAGGAGAAAGAATGATGAGGAAACGATGTATGGGATTGTGAGGGGGGAAATATCGGGCACTGACGCACTAGAAATACGTATTTTTTACAGTCAGCCACACTGAAAAGGGGGAAGAAATTCCCACTGCAGGCTAAAATGAACACCATCTACCATTTAACCCAGGTCAGCCGTGCAGTGCAGGAAAAGAAATGTCTGGTTTTGGTTGTGATGAGGTGAAGAAGAAGGGCTGTTTCTAAAGATATCCTCCCATCAATGTTTCATGAGTCAGATCACATTTCCTCCAAGCATGGCCGGCAGCTTCAGGAAACATACTGCTGACTAGGATCTGTGTGTGTGTGTGTGTGTATTTGTGTGAGAGAGTTTTCCTTCGTGCATATGTGTGTGTGTGTGACAGGAATAGAAAAGAAGAGATATAAAAATATAATGTGTGTGTATGAATCAGAGAGTAAGACTCTCTCATAGACTACGTATACGAATGTGCAATCATGAGTCAGTATGTGTATCTGTGTGTGTGTGTGTGTGTGTGTCCTCCAAGGCCTGCTTCTAACAGATAAAGACTGTGATAAAAAAAAAAAACACAATCAAGAGTCCTTGTATTGATCCATACAGGAATAACTCTGACCTACAGGAAGTGTTTCTATAAATTAAGCCAGAAAACTGGATCAGTACAGCGCCATTCATGACCTTAAGCTGAAAATATAGATTTAGATGCTAGCTCGGGTTACATAGGACATTATTTAATGGAATATTCACCATTGGTTTCCAAGTATAAGGAATTGAAACAACTGCTAAAACAATTTGATCACTGAAAAACTGACGACATGAATGAATGACAATTTTATTAAAGCAGCACTTAGACTGTTGATTAAAATATAACGTCTATGTTTAGTAGACGTTTAAGTTCATGGCCTCTGGAAACTTATGATGGCCGTCTGTCATCTTTAAAATGAGCAATAATTATCATTTATCTGGAAAACACTCATTAGCTGTAGCAAAACAAATCTGAAATAACAATAAGCTTCCTACTGCATTAGTCAGAACAGGCTCATGTATTACTATAAATATTAAAAACAATAAATGAGGCAGCAGTAGCTCCCGCAGTTTCTTGGACAACATACATAGATACCGAAGGGACTAAGCCATGCCTCATACATTTTTAATGCCACCACCCACAGTACCCTGAACAGCCCTCAGTGATGCTTTGCAGTACAGTATGGAGTATTAAAGTTGTGGATAAAAGCGTTAGAGCTCAACTAAAACCTGCACATTGAGAATATGAAATGTCCCCTGTGGGTTGTGGCGGGTCTAGAGAGGCTTCCGGGAAGAATGGATCGACCATAGCGCGCAGACCAGGGCGGCCTAAGGATATAAAGGTTGAACTGGATTGTGAAAGTTAAGTGTAATGGCAGAAGTTTATACCATATGTGTTACCTGTTAGCCCAGGAGGACTAGAGGGGGGCATAGATCAAAATTCAAACTGAACCCAGCAGAGAATGAGTCAGTCTCCATAAGTCCCCATGTTAAAATGTCCAACTTCACAGCAGAAATAAACAGCCTGGTACAAAAAACTGTTTTGGTCTCTATAGCTAATTTTCCCTTTTTGTCAAGTAGCTCAGTTGTACAGTAAAAACATACATTATTTGGTATGAAACCTTGCTGTTTTAATAATAATTATAATGCATCTGTTTTTCCAAACTTATATTTTTTTCCTATTTTGGACTAGAGGTTGAAAAAATGTACTGAAATTAGAAAGCTGAACTAAAACCAACAACGCTGATGAGGGAGTGAGGTCTGCCTTTGTTCTCATTTTGGCTTGCATTTCTGTTTTTTCTCTCTCTCTCAGCTCCAGCGACCACACACAAGCAGACATCTCCCAATAGAAAATAACTGAGTTGACAATTGCAGAATATAAACAAACACACACACACAGACACATCAGGCGCACGCAGGTTGCTTGAGGACAGGGATGTTGTTGTAAAACAGACTTGATAGCGGTGATATTTTTTTGTTAAGCTATGATTTGGATTCTTCTGAGGGTGGGATCGATGAAATGAACGCTACACACACACACACACACACACACTCAAGACAAAGCCTCCATCATACCCACGCACACCCACACACACACATGCCCACAATGCTTTTAAACATTCCAATACGTAATACCTTTTGACGTGCCTCTTGGTTGAACTTTTTCAGGGACACTGAAAAGCGGTGGTAGTTGAAACACACGCAGCAGTTGTTCCAATTTGGGAAGGACATTGTAGGACATGAAGGGGGTGACTGAGCGAGGGCTCCCTAGGAGGGGTTGTTACCATAGCAACCTGGCCTGAGTACATGTGCGTGTGTTTGTGAATCCCCTGCCATGCTGTGTGTATATGTAGGATCCTCGCTCTTATCCTGCTGCTGTCCTCCTGCTAACCCTAGTTCATCTGTCTGGTTATGTAAGTGCGCGACACACTGTCAGGGCCAGCAGACACCCGGCGTTCCCCGCAAATCTCTCCCAGGCTGTCAGTGTTCCAACTCTCCCCTCAGTCTGCACAGCGTGGACCAGCGTTACATCCTGAAGTGACCTTATGATGCCAGCTGAGGTTGTGTCAGTGCAGGAGGGTTTTTTAAGTTAACGGCGACAAACTTGGAAAGACAAATATAACCGAGGGAAAACATTCATGCTGATTTGAGACTGCAAATATGAGAGCAGAAGTACAATTCGACTAAAACTCAACCAATTTCAGAGACTTGTTGAATTAGCCCTGTTTCATATTGTCATATCCAATTTTCAGACATACTGCTGTTAAAACAGATGCTCACACACACAAAGATAAACCATAAAAACGGTTGCTGCCTGCAACAATGAATGCCAAAACTCGCAGTGTGATAAACTTACTGACTTTGTGTCACTTGTTGTCTTACCTGCAGCGAGAAAAGTCCATCCTTCCTGAGGGATGAACATTGCCCGAGGATGAACAGTCACCACCTCCTCTTCCTTTCCTGTGGGGGCCAAACACAGATCCCTGAGGAACGCCTTTGCAAATCATCCCGTCACTGCAAAGTGCATGCTACTTTATATGTACAGATATTTTTATAAGAGCCTCTTGTGACCGGTTTGCGAGTTTAACCAAAGCCTGTTCTCCAGGAACAAATATAATAATAGTTTCCAATATGCAATAATTTACACAGTAAGGTTTCGGGTCTAATTTACAACTGTTACAAAACTATTGATTATTTTATGAAAATAAATGAATGCCATTTTTTGTACTCATACACTATGCATATAGAAGAAACAAACAAAAACACATTGTATTCTTATTTTTAGGTGATTATACATGAATGAAAACATAGTTATGCATACAGTATTATAAGTTTTGCAATATTCTGTAAACAGAGTTGCCTAAAAATTACATACTGGACGTTTAATAAAAATAAAATTTCCCTCACTTTATTCTTTGGGGTTAAATTGTAGTTATATATTCTTATTCAACATATACAGTATCTAATAAATACTATAAATGCTAAATAAACAGACACACATGCACACTTGTCACAAATTCCTTTTGTAACTGTGTCATGCTCTATCACTTCTCAGTTCTGTTATTATAAACACTTGTTAGGGGCATGCAAGACAGAATTTAAATGAAAGTGACCTTCCATAAATAAGCAGAGTATCTTATTAAGTAACACATGGGTGTCTTTCACAGTGCATTTCAAAACAAACTGACTCACCAGACACGCAGCACAACACACTCATTTCTAATATCCTGTGTGTGTATTTGTGTCAGTGACAGGCAGAGAAACAAAGACAGTGACAACCGGGAGCAATAAAGAGAGAACACTGACATCTGACATAATGAGGAGTTAAGTTATGAAGCCACAATGCCCCATTTAGTGGCAAATCAGAAACCAATCAGGATCAGTTCATCGCTGCACTCTCTGCTGTGAGGAGCTGGACTGAAGTGCTGACCTTAGTGCAGGAGAAATGATGGGCAGCCACCTCAACCCGCATCAGCGTGATGAGAACACCACGACAGTAGCACACGCACACACACAAACATATATGCTGACACTCATACAAAATGGGACGCTGGCATCAGTTGCGATTAGAGCTTCGCCTCTCACCTCAAGACACAAAGTAATAACAGATATGGGGATGACACAGAGAGAGGGAAGGATACGGATGGAAAGAAGGGATGACATGAGGGATGTAGCAGAGAGAGAGAGGATTTGATGACAAGGAGTTTCGGGAATCTGAGTGAGTGAGGAGCAGAGGTGCTGATGTTAGCACCTATGAATCACTCAGACAGAAAAAGACAGAGAGAGAACGATATAAACATGAAGACAGGAATAGAGTTACGAAGCTGAGTATAGCACTATGACTGACAGCAGAGTCGATGTGGCCTGGCCACGCCAGCAGACTTGTTTTGATGTTTTATTCATCTGCAAATGGAGAAAGTTTGTTTTGGTCACACTGTTGGACAGCTAATCCAGCACCGCTGGAGCAGACGAGTATTAAACTGAAGCCCTCCAGATATGCTATGACCTCACAAAACCATGACCAAGCTCTCTTAATTAAGAAGCTGATCATTTGTCAAGTGGTGCCTGTGCAATGACAGCCGCAAACCCATGACATCATAGTTGGATGGACCGAGGGTTTGGCATATGAATAATGGAAACGCTAATAAAAATCGGGCAATTAATCTTCCTTTGACAAAGAATCTAAGTGAAATAGGCAATATGTCAATGTGAAGCTGTAAGAAATGTTTTTTAGCCAGTCATTATAATTTCAGCTTTTATTTCTAGGAAATGAAGAGCAGTGTTGACATCTTGCTAAGATAAGCGGTCAAGGCCGAACGAGTTACTCTAGAAAAATTCGGTCATGAATTACAATTGTGTTGTAATATAATTACTGCGGGACTCTCAAGCAAACCGTCCTACAAAATGAAGAGTCAGGCTGTTTTCCCAGAGTGTCAGTATGGCGGTTTTTATCAACTGATGACTGTGTGCAACTAGGGCAAGACGAGGTAATTAAAACTTTCTCCAGAGAAGAGGGGAAGAAAAGACGACGTGGTGGTGAGAACGGCGAAGGAGGCCCGGGAATATAATCAAATCTAATACTGACAAGTTGCTTGTGTCCGTAGGGACATTGTCTTTGGGGAAAACATTCAACTTATGAAAGTAAACTAAATTGCATGTGAAAGAAGGGTGTGTTGATGCTGCATATATGAGCAATTAAAGACAGTAGCTCACTTTCTTAGATGTTTCAAGCGGCTCCAAAACACGGCACACACAGTGAAGCGACTGAAACGTGTCAGATGAGTTCAGAAAACGACGTGACTAACTTTGAAACACTCTGAGTGACATGAATTAATCTCTATCTCTCTGCTCAGGGTGGCCTCAGCGTGTCATCGAGCCACCCTTTAAGGACCGCCCACAAAATCCTGCACTGAAAACTGGTGAAAAACTGTTTGAACATCATCATTCATTCCAAGTGTTTTCACATGTTTTTAGCAACTATTTCCCAATTTATTTCATATATTTTGAAAGAAATCTCAGTATTTAAATATGGGAGCTTATGGAGAATGACTTGTACTGTAGCCAGCCTCAAGTGGCCATTTGAGGAACAACACTTTTTGTGTATACCAGAGAGAAACGACTCTTTTAATACAATTTTCAGTAACAGTATCACATCTGAAAATGTTTCATTCTTTGATCACACAGACGCAGCACAACAAACACAAATATAGGGGACATTTTTGACACTTTTTAGTGACTACCTCTGCTGCTGCAGACTTTTATCACCCTCATAAACCCTCTTTACAAGCTCCCTGCTCATCAGTTTTTGTACGCCCTGAGAGATGTCTCCCTCACACCCACACACACACACCTCGACATTTATCACTGTCTCATTCTCTCAAACGTGTGGGCGGGGTGTTTCTCCCTGTGTGCATGTGTGTGTGTGTGTGTGTGTGTGTGTGTGTTAATGAGGGTGTGTGCAGCTTACCTTGGATGTTCTGCTTCTTGGTGATCTGAAGTGGCTGTCTCGGCAGAGCCTGGAAGTTCTGGATCAGGAGAACACACATTTTTTTGAGCCAGCTGGAGTGAAGTACGGTGTGTAGTTGTAGATAGTTGTACTGTAACAGTGTCTCATTACTCTGTGGAAGTGGGTCCCACTCCCATTTTTAACATAGTGTTTTGTACAGACAAATTATTCCCCACTGTGTGGAAACCTAAATAAACTTATATAGCTCTATGTGGGCGAGGAAGGTCAGCAGTATATATCTGCAGCCACTCCCAGCATGCTGCAGGCTGTAATAAAGGGATGGAAGAAGAGATGGAGCGGACATCCATTTTTTTTGTGTTTGATGACAAAAATGAATGAAATAAAATTCCCACTTTCAAATGAGCCTACAAATACACGTTTTATCATAATAACTTTCTCTGAGGGATACGACACGCAGGTAGAGACTTCTTAACGTGAGGAAATTGTTAATTATCCTGAGATTATTTCTGCTGCAGTGACCCAATGGATAAAACTTTGAAAAAATTAACCTTTTTGACGAGTGAATATTAAAATTTTGCCAGCCACTCAATGGATTACTATTATTTAGAGCAAATCTACCACTCATATTTCTTAAAGTTTCAGGTTTATTTTTTATATGCAGGTTAACACAGGATCAACAATGCAATAGTGTTGGACAAAAGGAACCGGCCAGATATTCCAGTCAAATATTAAATGACTTTTTCTATTCTTTAATATTTTAAAGGCACTTTTATGACCTAAACAGTATATTTCACACCCAGACTTATTGAAACGACTACAAACCACCACAAGCTTTAACTGTCTGCTCTTTTTATTTGACCTCTAGTAAAAAAAAAATCAAAAACAAACTACACAGCCAGCAGCAGAAACGCTGTGTAGCATTTCTTCTGCGATGACTTGCTTTGCTTGGCTGAGATTAAGAAAAACAGAAAAGCCGTCCTGAGACTCGAGCCAGCACTACAGATCTTTGAAGTTTTCAGACACACGTCTTAAAATAGGAACAGCCTGATGCTCACTGGGCTCTTGGCCCACCCTGTATCGACTCACTGAGTAATCTAAGACGCTGCTGATACACACACACACACACACACACACACAAAATTACACGTATGCAGTTTTTTTCTTCTGGAAGGAGGAAAAACAGGAAAAGTGATAAGGCACACCAGTGGACACACACACACACTGTTTGATGGAGGGAAGAAAAAATAAAGCTGGTTCAGACTCAGCAGTTCCATTTTAATCCCGGTTAATCCCACTGTGTCCATCCTTTCAAACACACGTGCACGCTCAAACAAGGTGTGTGAGTGTTTGTATAAGGAGGACGTTAATGGTCATTATCAAGGGCACATTAATCAGTGTGTACATGGAAACACACACGGATACAAGCACACGGAGACGGGAGCAGGCAAGGAAAAGGGCACAGAAACACAGAGGGTAACAGTGTTTCCCATCACGGTCCAGAAACTAAACGTGCATGTGGTCGGTTTGACCCTGCAGTGAGTGTTCACGGTTGTGTGTGATCCAGAGAGAGAAAACAACTCTCTGCTTTCACCACTCATTCATTATTCACTAGAGGGAGGGAGGAGGGCGGAGAAGGGGAGAGAGAGTGAGAGAGAGAGGGATGAAAAGACAGGACTGCAGTGGCAGGGTGTGGACGGTGGAAAGAATACATCAGGGACCAGGCACCAATCACAAGCGTGCGCGCAAACACACACACACACACACACACACACACACAGGTTCAGTTACACTGCTCCTACAACCGTGCACGGGGATACGTGACCTGCAGTGTGTATTCGGGGCAGAGGGACTGACAAACAGCACACGTAATTACAAATGTCTGATGTGCGGGTGTGTGTTGTTGCTGCCCCTGTGATGTGACAGGTGATTCAGAGTGTGTGTCAGATGCGGATGCTCGGCTTTCCCATCATGCACGGCGTTGTGGTGACGACAGCATAAATCAGTACAAACACACACATCATATACAGGATACAGAGCGCAGGGAATAGCCTGACAGACTGTCGGCAAACTCTTTTTTTCCCCCCGTGATTCACTCAGACACGATCAAAAAGAAAAAAAATAATCAAATATAAGGACCTGCACTGATGTTCTCATCCAACTTGTATCAAACTGAACATAATCTAGACTTTTTCTAGATTTGTTGAGCCGACATATCAACACACAAATCTTTAAAAGGACCACAGATAACAGAGAACACGTCTCAGATCCAACGTCTTATCATTGTTAATAGCTTTCTGTGAATTATAGTTATACACAAGTGAGCGGTGTGCTTTGTTTTGATGATCAAAACCTTCGGATAGTTCTAAAGAGAAAGTCAGATGTAGAAGGAGAGATGGGAAGAGGAAGGCACAGAGACAATCAAAGAGATAAAAGAGAGAAAAGATCAAAAATCAAAGAATTAAAGAGCAGAAATGCATCACTGCAGCCTGAGAGAGAGAAAGAGAGAGAGAGAGAGGGAGAGAGAGAGGGAGGATGAATGAGAAATTGTAAAATATAAAATAGTCTGGGTCAGCTTGGTTTGCTTCCTGCTGACTGTACGGTTTAAAATGCACACACGCATACGCAAGCATACACAAGCATACTGTATACAGGCACAATCGCTCTCCCAAGCACTGGTCAATATACATAAAAACCTCTTTGCATCCACACACACCAACGCAGAGTATCGATGCCTGCCATTCTCAAACACGTACACACAGCAGGAACATTGCTAATAATCAATAATAAACCTATTATTACACACACAGACACTGCAGGTGCATAAGTGCGTTTACTCCTTCAAAATAAATTAGTTATTGACCAGAAATTTAACAACAGACTTGGGAAATGTGTCTCAATGATCTATGTATCACCACCACGAGCAATTCCAGTGATGGCATCACCTGCTGGAGAACAATGTTCACTGCATCTCCTCCTGCACTCCCGCATCAGAGAGGCTGCAGGTCAGACAAGACGAGAGAATACAGAGCACATGACCACTCACAGGAGGACCCAGTGTGTACATACAGAACACCTCCATACCGTCTAACACCAATTTAAAAGACACACACACACACCCCGCACTGTGTGTGGTCTAAGTCATTATCACCCTTACTGTGTCAAGAGCAACGGAGGAGCAGTTCATTAGTGGACACTGTGTGAGTCAGAATGAGACAGCCTGCTAGGAGTACACAAGCAAAACACACACTAAGGTTGTTCTGTTTCATTCACTCTGTCCTCTAAATGTCTAAAACTCAAACTGGCTCTTGCAAATTTAGAAACACAAGAGCACAAACGCTCGCACGGGCATCAAATGCAGACAAGCAGGCAGGCAGGCAGGCAGTCACCCGGCGTGTATGGCATATTAAAATGCACGGGCACACGCGCAAACAAACAGATGCACATAAGCAACCCGGCAAAGGACGGGCTTCATGGCAGCTGATGTTGTTGTTCCTCCCCTAATTACATCAACGTGTGTGTGAAATACACACAGCTGACACAAATACTTGCGTTGCACACACACACACACACACACACAACATAAATATTCCTGAGCTGTCAAACACACACACACGTAGACACACTTCCTGCAAATACGCCCGAGCCACACAACAACAACAACAACAACAACAACAATGCACACACATGCTTGTGTTTTCCACTTCGGGGCTCATTGACTCTGAATGGGCCACTTAATCATGCAGATGTGTTTGTTTTCCGCGTTTCCACGACCGGCGCTGTGAGCCACATCGTTCCTTATTCTACATAACAATCCTGTGTTTGGATTCATAAATGAAAAATGAAAATCATCAGGCCATTGTGCGCTTCTGTCTTAATGTAAGGGCCACCCCCTTACATTAAGATAGAAGCGCACAATGGCCTGATGATAAACAAGTGCAATTGGCTCCTGTTGGACCTCCAGTGCACAGATCTTACAAGAGCCTCGCAATAAGACTTGTTACCAAAGCACCAATTAGCACAGCTGACCCAGATATTCATCTTTTAAAGATTAGTATTCATAAAGTCTTGATTAAGGCTACTTAATTTGCATATAAGATGCAGATAACTGAACAATCTCTTCAGATATTTACTGTGAGAGGGCAGGACCATGCCAGCGAGTGGCTCCTGCTGGTCCCGTAGTGTTTGATTACTGTATCCAATATGCATTTGCACGGTACGCCTGATTATATTCCCCCTCCAGACGGCCTGTGTGTGTGTGTTTGATGGACCAGAACGTTAGTTCAGGAGGATTTTTCAGATCTAGATCCAAATTTTCACACCGTAGTGAGCATTTTCACACATGGCCTCCAATTATTTGATCACTGTGCTTCCCTGTTGGGTGTAATAACAGCTGCACACCAACTCTGCTCATGAGGCCTTGAACAAGATATTGAAACTGTGCGAGCACACTGACATGTAGGAGCTAAATGAGTGTAATTTTCTTCTAAAATAATAATATACTACTTTCATCCTACAGTTGAACTATTCACCTATTAAGATAGAGGTCATTTGATCTGTGTGTGGCCATCTTTGTCTTCATGTTGCTGCCATTTGATATCAATCTAGATTGAATTAATTTGTGCGTCTTATTATGTTTATTGATCAGCCCTTTGTGTACTTTGAATGTGTATTTATTTCATTACCATTGGACTGAACAATTCTACTGCTACATTAGTGCGTCTGCCATTAATTACACACAGATTGTGAGTGCAAATTGACTGAAAGGCGCACAGCAAATTTGCCCTGCGCTTTTATGAGCGTAAATCTGGCCCGCAGAGAGCCGGAGTGAGAGTCTCGGGGGAGTGCTGCCTTGTTAAGCAGATGGGGACAACTGAATCACGGTGCTGGTGTGGGGTAATTCAATAACGCCGCACCGATTTAATGACTCATCACGGAGCGCACGCACACATACAGGCTGTGCGCGTCTGTATGTACGCTCAGACGCACACGCTGCTGAATTATAAACACACAAACAAACACATTCGCCAAAATCCATCTGCTCAGCAGGGAGAGAGAGAGAGAGAGAGAGAGAGAGAGAGAGAGAGAGAGAGAGAGAGAGAGAGATCAGCACATGGCCACAGAAGCTACAGTCAGCCTCTCCATTAGTTGTTGAGTAAGATGACACTAAGACTCAGGATGGAAGCAGCTCCCTGACATCAGTTGCTGTCCCTTTGAACTCCTGGAGTGCTCATCATAGTTGAACAAATACAGTTTATCTAACGGCGGCCCTGGCTGAGTGGTTGATATACTGAGGCCAGTAAGTCCTAAAATATTATAATGTAGCCGGAAAGCTTCTGTGATCTTTACTCAAATGTCAGCATCGTTATAAAGTCAGGGCACTATCAAAATGTTTTGGCACGGGGAGTCAGCTAGCTCACCAGGTAGAGTGTGCATCCCATGTACAAAAGCTCAGTCCTTGATACAGCGGCCCAGGGTTCAACTCCAACCCGTGGCCCTCTGCTGCATGTCACCCCTACTCCCTATCTCCCTCTCTCTTCCTGTCACTCTTCAGCTGTCTGTATGTAATAAAAGCCTAAAAAATATCCATCCATCAGGATCAAGGTGGAGCTGGTACAACCTTGACAAGTTATCAGTTTAAATGAATATGTTCTTGTATTTAATGACATTTCTAATAAGTATATTTGTACTTTTTACAAACACTTTTTACACACCCACACATACACACAGATAGAGTGACAGACAACATCAGGACGAAGCTCTCTGCAGGCTCAGTTGGCAGCTGTTAATCCTGTTATGCACAATTTGAAATAAAAACGTCCCCATCATCACTTTCAATACCACAAACAACTCTTTCTCTGCCTCCCTCTTCCGTCCCATACACCGGCAAATAAAATGATACGGGCAGGCAACAGTATAATGTGCGTGTGTGCATGAGTGTTCGCAGCAGAGCGTGTTCAACAGCGTCATCAGAGAACATGACACAGACTTCAGTGAAGTGCGTAGATTAGCCTGGGGAGGAATTTCTCTGAGAGCAAAACATTTAATGACTAAATGCAGAGCGGTCTTAAACAAACATTAAACTGAAGATTTGGGATCACAATCAAAAAATAATAATAAAACAAAAACACTTAATATCAATAATGCAATAAAGCAGTTTTCTTATATATTGCCATATCACATATTTTTCCTACACCACGTTGTACAGTTGTACAATATGACTGTGACTGAGGGGATAAGTAAGATGTTTAAATGTGCAGTTTAATTTTTGAGATTTTGAGTATTGCTGTGGGATGAATTACATAAAAAAGACTATAGGACGGGGACAAACAGAGATGAAAAGATGAAGGTATGTCACCACTTAGAGGATCAAACCCACCGCACTGCAGCCTTTGACACCGCAAAAACAAAAACATGACTTGACGTGAACCCAGAGATGACAGCGGAACAGCAGGTTTCCATCTGTTTCCGCGTCTGTGCATGAGCGGGGGGAACTTGGTGCACTTGGGTGGGTGGCATGAGCGTATAAATCTTTGAACACCACAGAGGACTCGGGCACAAGCTAAACAATGCAGAGGGAAAGAAAGAAAGAGACAGAGAGAGAGAGAGAACAGATGATACGGGGCGGAGTACTGCATCAAGGACCCGGCAATCTGAATGTTGTTTCAGCTCTTTGGTGGTACAAACATTCGGCAGGAAAGCAGAGGAGGGAGAGAGAGAGAGAGGGAGCTCATTATTTGTCCTATTTGGTTTCACTGCTAGACTATTAAGTGTTAATGTGAGAGAAAGAGAATAAGGACAGAAATAAAGCATCATGTAGGGAAGGGGAGAATGAGAATGACATGAAGGGATAAGTAGGTGGGGAGGAAGAGGAAATAGGGGGAGATTAAAGACAAATAATGAGTTAAAAGCAAAGGAGGAAAGAGAAGAAATAGACTGAGACAATAAGGAGAATTAAGGTGAGAGAAACACTGTAGATGGAGAATGGGAAGCAAGGGATTGGAGTACATATTTTTGGTTTTAGCAGATAAAAACAGATGAGGCAGAGCAGAAAAGCCCCACTTCCCCTCTGCAGAGACTCACTTCTTGCAGCTCTTTTAACTCAGCACCAGTTTGTGGTGTCCTGCTTTTAATTCAGGCACCCTTTTGTTACTGCAGTCTGGCTTCACCTCAATTGAACCCACAACAGATGAAAGCTTAAACCCCTCCGCAACACTCCTCATTTGAATATGTGTGTGTGTGTGTCTGTGTGTGTATGAACACACACGTTACACTATAAACTGAAGCTTCTCTCCCCTTCAAAGCAGCGTGATGTGATATGTTAGTGATCGCCGAGTGAGTCTTCAGTTAACTACCAGCACATCCCACTCCACATTGTGATGAGAATAGTTACGGATGAAACTTCATTTAAATGCTAGAATAGTAATAAGGAAAAAGCACTAGAGGGAGTTGACTCTTCTCCCCCTCCTCGGCTCTGTAATGGTGAAATGATCTTCTCATTCCAATCAATCAAGCAGCAGAGTTTCTCTCCGCGCTGTCACGGACGAAAGGAACATTTTAAAGAAGTATGTCTGACACGTCTTCCTCTGTGAATCACTTTCATTTCATTTTCATTATTTCTAGGTTGTGTTTTTTTTTTCTGTTCTCTACGTAGGCTTGCTGATCCCTTACTGATCGTGAGCTAAGCATTATTACAGCTTATTCATAGTGCTTTGGTGTTGCAAAATAACCAAAATAATTTTAACCAAAAGGAAGAAAAGTGCAGATCAGGAGTACCTCTTTTCCACCATCTTAGCTTCGGTTCTTGAACCAGTTCTGTTCATGAAATAAAATAAACCTGCGCTACTGTATTTTAACGTCTGTCGTCATGGTGGTATTTGGCAAACCTAATATTTTCTGACACAGTATCCGGGGTAAAAAATTTGAGAAACACTGACTTAGTATGTAAGGATTTTACTTCAAAAACTGCATATGTTATGCACCAAAGCAAAACAATGTGGAGCTGAATCAGCTAATCCTCCTGGTGGTTATTTATCACTTGTATTCCAAACAAATCACAATCACAGCCCAATATACACAACAAACACCAAACTGGCAAACACACACCAGTACAGCTACGCGCAAACAACCGACAAGCATCCACACACTTCATGGGACGCTCAACCAAACCCCAGCACCGGTTTAGAGCAGAGGGAACAGAGCTGTGTTAAATCACGGCTTCCCAACAGCCACATATATCATTCAGTAGCAGAATGATCAATTCAGTGTGTAGCTCTCACCGGTTGCAAATCGCTAAGTGAGATTAGAAAAGCTCAGTGTCTCCATGGATATATATGTGTGTGTGTGTGTCAGAGCAGTACTCAGCGACAGAACCACTGGACCCTGACAGCTGGGTAATGTCGAAATGAGCTATCGACCGTTTGTCCCATACTGAGGCGGGAAAGAGAGAGAAAGATAGAGAAAGATGGAGGGAGAGAGGAGGGCTGATAACCAAGCTGACAAGCAGAAAAGAGACAGAGCATTTGTTTGTAGACGTGTGTGTCAGTAACATTTTAGCTTTCCTGATAATTTCATGAATTATCTAAATGATTTAGTTTTTCTTTGTGCAAACAAATTCTTATTATCGGCTGCAGTATTGATTTTTCTGACAGTCTAAATGTTGTTTTAAAATATTTATTTTAAAACAGAGAAGAAAATACTCGTATTATACAGATAAAAATGTAATTTTATCTCATCTCAGCCTCACAAAGATGGCAACACAAGCTCCACACACCCGCCGGACATCCCGAAGAAACTCAGCTTGCTGTTACATAACACTCCAAAATCTCAATGTCTATATTTGTAAGCAAGAACCTAGTAGTGGTGTGTTTGTGTGTGTGCGTGTCTTGTAATTACTATGCAGTCGGCATCATCAAAGGATCTCTTTAATAAGAGAGACGTGGAGAAAGAAGAAAAGATACATGAGCAGGATTATAAAAGAAGAAAGATATTGAGATTTTTTGGAGGTTATATAAAGGATCTGCCTCCTTCTGTTTTGTCATGATCTTACACACCATCAAGCAGAAGATATGCGTCCGTGGTAAACACAACTGTGTACTGATAGTTTGAACCTTTTTCTTTTATTAGATACCAACGCCTCACCCTCTGTCTGAGTAAATATGAAGCTGAATTGTACGAGTTCATTAGCCTACCTAACAGACCCAAAAACAATCCATCACTACTAGAATGAAGCTATTACTGGTTAATGAGGACATATATTACCCCGGTTAAAGTAAATCATTGGTCCCCTGATGTCCCAGACACTTGTATTAAGTGGTTGGATTGGCCAAAATTTTAAAAATATTGCAAAGAAGTTGCTCTGAGTTTATCTGAGATTGTTGGATTCTCACCAGGCAGAAACGTGCACTTGGTAAATATCCAAAGAACTTTATTGTCAGTCCTAAAAAGTCAGTTTTAATTGTTTTTGGATGATGATTGCTCTGTCTTGGAGGAAAATGGATACATGTATGGATAAAGGAGATGGCATCTTGTGTTGTGTTGGAAAGATTGCCTTATATAACCAGGGGAAGGACTGCAGAGTTTGAGACTGTATATGAAAAGTTCAATAAAAATATTGTTACCTAACAGACTTATGTCCTTCTCTTTCCATTATAGTCATTTTAATGTGGCCTGTTGGGTATTGTAGGCCCACTCGGGACAACAAACAGCAGCCACAGGCTTAGCCTGCAGTTCAGCACCATGGATAGCTCCAGAGATAAAGACAAAGTAATGGAGTCGTGTACGGATGGCAGGCGGATCATACTTACTGGGTGCTTGGCTGAGATTCTTCCTGTCACCACACTTGTCTGGCACCACGTAGAGGAAATGTAGTTCTGATGTGTTGTGGAGAAAGACGGAGAGCCAGATATGAATAAATCAGATGCATAAAAATTCAACATCAACATTTAGAAGCAAAAAATCTCACAATATACATTTCAATGAGTCAGATACGTGATGAGCAATGTTTCCATATAGCTGATTTTTATCCAGTTCAGCTTTGAAAACAACAGCTGCGATCCTTTATGCCATCATCGCTCTGAATCTGGTTTTGGACCAACATGCATCAAAACAAATCACAGCGCCATACGACGGTTTGAACAAGCTGTCTGTAGACCGCAGTGCCAGTCGAGTTGGTGCAATACGCAGAACACGCAACAACGCCGTTGTGCTCAGAGCTGCTGTTGAAGTGGTGCGGCCCTGACATCTGGTAACAGTCAAACTTATTAACTTGACAAACTACCTCATTTGTCAAGTTAATGTTGGGAGTGGATGATTAATCGACTTTATGCAAAGAGGTTTCTTGAGTTGAGTAAACGTGATACGTAAACGTAATACTTCTAACCATTATACAATCGTTAGGTTAAAAACACAAATTACTTCACTCACTGGTGATAATATTCAAACACATTAACAACTAACAGTTTGTTGTATGTTGATAGAAGTAGAGCTGTGAGATATGATAAATATTGTGGTATTATTTTGAAGTTATTTGGCTTTGCAGCGCTTAAATATGGACTTTTCCAAGTCTTTTCTAACTGATGGAAATTAAATCTTACAGACTGTTTTCTCTGAGATGTTGCCGACTTGTTGTTTAGATTTAATATTATATGAAACTTGTACTAATACCCAAAATACCACCACATGTTGATATCTGGGTTAGGAGTAAAAAAAAAAATGTTTTTGTCAACAGCAGCTTCCTCTAGCTGGGATTTTTGCCCACTCTGTCCGAAAGACCACCAAATGAATCATAGAATCAGAAGCCAAGCAGCTCTAGAGACGGCCAGGCAGACTCATTTGCAGAGTTGAGTAAGCACAGATTGACAAACACAAGCTGCTGCTCCCAGACAGAGGCGAACCGAGCCCGCGTGGAGGGAAAGTCAGACACAGAACTGCATCTTTTATCTGCCAACTCAGTGCAGAAATGGCTGTAAACAGAAGCAGCAGCTTAAAGAGAGCAGCACAGTAACTATTACGTTACTACAGCAGAAGCATCCAGGCCTGTGAGCGCTGCAGGGGCCGTATAATCACACCTTTGGAGGTTGCGGTGTGTATCTGTGCTGAATAAGTATGAATAGCCTAAAGCATTATCCCGTGGTTCTCTGTTGTAGTGCTGAGCACAGCAGTGTAATAATGGAGACATTTAAAACTGCGGCACCTTTGAAGATTAAGAGGAACAACATGGGTTTGTCTAGTAGCATACAGAGCAGTAACACAACCGTGAGTCGAGAAAAAACAAAAGCCGTCGGATTTGTTTGAGTCATTACAGCCCGCGGAGCCGCCTCTCGACTCTTTCTTTTACTTTTGGGGTTTGGTTGTTGCAGCCTCGGGCAGAAAAGTCTAAAAAAAAAAAAAATCCATATCTCACAGTGAGGGGAACTTACTCAGCTGTGGAAGAGCTTGTTTGTTCTATGGTGAATGTGTGAATAAGTTTACATTTGAACCAGCTTCATGCTCACCTTGCTCATCATGCATGAGAGAATCCCATCGACAAAAGTCGACTTGATTTTGTGAACCTGGAGGCGACAGTGCAGACATTGTTCCTCTTAAACAGAGTGATTAAAACATATCTGACTGTAACCTTGACTCATCTTCTTTAGATTTTTAATAAGAAAAACACACACTTTGTTGACAATAATAGCACATGAATAAAAGCAGTTGAGATCACGACTGACCTGTCTGTACTCTAGAATGATCTTTGGCAGAGGGTGCAGGTCCTGAAGCTGCAACAACTGCAAAAAAAAAAAACAAGATACCAAGAACCAATGATGCTCTATCATAAAATAAGTGTGCATGTGTGTTGGTGTGTTTGTGTGTGTACTTCTGGATCCATCTGTTGAACGTGTCAGTGCACATACTGAGACTTCAAACAGGGCTGAGCTGGTTTTCTTCGTTTAAATGAGATTAGAGGATGACATGACACATTTCTGTGCGTGTTGATGTGTCTCTGCGTGACATACTGCAGCTTCTGATGTTGACTGCTGTTGTTTGTTGATGGTCTTGGGGAGTTTCTTGTTCTCGCAGCGCTCGTGGAGACACAGTTTCTCGAACAGAACCTTAAAAAACACGTGTGTGCAGACAGAAGACACAATTACAGATGAAGGTGCAAACATACATGACAAAAAGCATACGCATGCATGCGTACATTCATAGAACGCGCTGCACGCACTGTTCGTAGCTGAGTGTTGCTAGTGACCAGGAATATCTGTCCAGCTGCTTGGTGGGCCTCCTGCTCCAGCTGCTTCATCTTAGCCTGAGTGAGAGAGAGAGAAAGACACAGAGAGAGAAATATAGAGAGGGGAAATATTATAGGTTTGTTTCAGAAAACTTACCAGTATTAACTTACTATATCAGGACGAAAACACCCTTCACCAACAAGCAATTTACAACAAATATTAGCTGCTGTATCAGCACTAACTGACCCCAAATCATAAAAAATAAAAAATATATCTTTGTTGTTATGTAACATTAGTTAATCCTCACTGTAAAGTCAGTGTACATGTGTAGATGCATGTGTAGCATCTGAACAAAATCCTATATGATCGTTTTTCTTATTTTACATCATAGTAGTTGCTTCGTTTCAAAAATAAAGATTAAGAATTTCATGATTTATTTTATATCAGGTATTATTTATCAAGAGTAAGTGACATTTAATTCCAATATCTCATTTCTTTGTCAGGCTTCTTCCAGATTAGCCAGTCTGTCACTCAGCTGATATAAAGCCAATTAAAATGTTGGGAAACAGCAGTGTATTTATGCTAATATGACAGTATACCTGGTGACTGACTGCCAGCTTGCCAAATATATTTCTTGAGTAAATTATCAAACACATTTTCCAGACCTGGCTATGAGCCCTGCAGTGAAGAGGGGAGGTTATTTGAGGCGAGAACTGTTAATACGTGTAAGACAGAACTAGTTTTTCCTTGCCAAGGGCAAAACTCTCTTAATCTGCCTAACGCACACCGCAAGCGTAACAGAATCACACACAGAGGAACAAACAACAAACAGCATTTGCTGAAACTTTCACACGCTCAAAACTCACACAAATTATGAAAAAACGAATTCATATGTTCATGCAGCAAGACACAAACGCAGTCGACTACAAGAAACACACACTGACTCACACACGCTAAGTCTTTAACGCACAGCGAGCCAGATAGGGTTTAATGACTGCTGCGATAATCCAGTCAAACACGTAATGAACTTTTCTTCTCAGGACGTTCGACACAGGCAGCGTGATAAACTCAGCAAGAGGAGGGAAGTGAAGGGACACAAATGGTAGAAGAGAGAGCATGATCAAAAGAGAGGAAGAGAAAAAAGAGAAGCTAAGACAGAGTATAAAAAAAAAAGAAAGAGAAGAGAATAAAGAGGCACTTGGGATGGATAAATAAGAGGAGGAAGCTCGGGAAGTGAAAGGTAGAGCCACTTGACATACAGTACGAGATGAGGAGAGGAGAGCCCCGCTGAGATAGAGATAATGATGAAAAGTACAAGAGGAAGATGAAGAGGAGTAAATGAGGGGAAAAGTTTCCTGCTCATACAATATTCAAGCTCAAACATAAATAGTCTTGTTTTTTTGGGCGGTTTCACACACCAGCAACTCATTACAAGTTTGACTGAAGTAGAAAACACTTCTTAACAACTTGACAGGAGAAGAAAGGAAGATAAACAGCCTCACGAAGCCAGGGGGGAGAGGGTGAGGGCGAGAACAGGGTGATGAAATGAGAGACAGAAAGCAGAAAAAGAGCGACGTATTTGGGGATGTTGGAGGAGAGGTGATAAACTGAGGGTGAAAGGGTTCAGAAAAAGTTGAAATGTGAATAAAACACTTGAGCTGGTAGACGGGAAAAGGATGAGAGGAACGGGTGAGGACTGGGCATCTGCAGGTAAAGCTGTGGCTGGACCTTTTGGCAGAAAATGGCGTTTGAAACAAACAGACATCAGTCAAAGGGAGGGAGACTGTTGAGACAGACCGAACTTGACAGCATGATGGGCCGAGACGGGAGAAGCGACAATGGCAGAAAGAGCAATAAAGGAGATGAGTGTGGGGAGAGAGGAGACAGATATAAAAAAGAAAAAGAGAGAGAAAGACAAGATGGAAAAGTGGAGGAGCTGCCAGACATGTACCAAATATCCAAAATATATACTTTTCTCTCTCTCTCGCTCTTTGCCCAGAGCAGGCTCCAGACTGCCTCATCAATATTGGATGCCAGCCCCTTAGTACTGTGTTTGACACACACACACACACAGAAAGAGCTGGTATGGCAGGAGTCTAACATTGTCGACCAAGGTTTTCGGATTAATCATCGCATTATATCAAAATGTGGACTTTTCAGTCGCATCCCGGCGTGATGTGTGTTTACAGAAGGACGTCTATCTAAATTTGATCTGAATAGTGACGTCTGAGAAATGCAGACAGTACCGGCTGAATTTTAATAATGCTGACTGAAAACAAAGAGAATGCGAGCTGTGTTTGTGAGATGCGGGCCGACGGACAGGAGGTCCGTCTGGTGTTCAGACAGGTGAATTTGACAGCTCAGATTAAATGAAATCCAACAGGACAGACCGGGGCACACGGGTGGCTGCACTCGCGGGGACGTATCGCACAAAAACGCACACACATAACTCTGCAGCCGTCGGCAAAAACTTCAGTGCCTCATTGTGTGTGTGTGTTGGCAGAGGCAGACAGTGATTCTTCTTCCTGCAGCACACTCTCTTGAAGGAAAAAGACAGACTCTCCATCCTATTTATAGCAACACGGCAAGACACCTTCTCTACAACAACGCCTCTGCAGTTTTAAGTGGGTTTAAGAGTGTGTGTGTCTTTATGTATGCACGCAGCATCTATATGTGTGTGTCTATGATCAAATGTAGTCTCTGGGATTGGTTTTTATCAGCATGTAAACAGGACAGGTCCCCGGAGGATGTCCACCCACCACGTTGCTAATCCTACCCAGGAGAAGGATGAGAGAAATTGTATTTTTCTTTCTTTCTCAGGTCCTCTATGTGTTTTTTTCCTCTCTTCTCTTGCTCATATCCTCCCACCGTTTCTCTCACATTTGTATTAATACAGCAGCTGTCGACTGCGCTGTGGTTTGGCAGCCAGTCGAAAATGCAATCAGCTAAGAGTGATGCAGTACAAACCTGAGATGCCCCCGAGCATCATACCTACGTGTGGGCTAGCCAAGAGTAGCTTTCCAAGGGAGCGTTTACATTAAGTTTGTTTGATCTCTCGTTATGTAAGGACTTCAAAAAATCCAAAATCCATTTGATTTTTTTTGCTTATTTCTGACTCATTGCTGCTTTACAGCCTCAACAATATATAATCTGTGCTGTGGGATGAAAGGGCAGCAACAATTGGAGTAATTCAACAGTAATAACATTTATGAATGACATTGTTGAGGGGTGCATTGATAAAGGGTCGGTTTAGATTTGTAAATTGGTTTGGGGAGTGGTAAAAATGGTAGAACTCACTTGTTTATTGATTAATTGTCAGAATTGTGTTTTGTTTGTATTTTTTTAGTTAAACAATGTTAAATAGAAACACATGGAAGCTGTTATATAAGACCCCAACACATTTTCCTCTTTGAAACACAGGTTAGCATAAAGATTCTTATTTCATAACTGATGACCTGCCTTACCCCCAGCAGGTCTGAAGTTCTCTTAAGAGCTTCTTTGTCCACGTGGATACGATGGCTCTCCATGGCTGAAACAACACAAGTGTTTACTGATCCACAGGACCTGATATAGTAAATCTGTCTCCATGAATAGAGGGTCAGAGAATAAACTGCAAGAAAAGTTTGCAGTATTTCAAAATATGTCCTCAGTGTCTGCTGGAAAAACAAGCATTGTGGTCCTTACCTGCAAGAACAGAGATCATGTTCAGCTCCATGTCTGAGTATAGCTCCCACAGCCCCTGGCTCTTCATGCACAAATAGTCAGACGAAGTTATGTTGGGTGTGAGTGCATACTGAATGTACAGTTTGTGTATGTCTGTGCATATCAACTAACCTGTAGTTTAGAGCATAGCTCCATGTTCAGCCAGAAGAGAGAACAGAGACCTGAGATGACCTGAGAAACCTGAGAGAGTGAGACAGACGGACACATAGAAAGAAAGCGAGTAGGTGCGGATGAATATGTTGTGGAATTATTTATTCCTTGTGTTCAGGAAAGAATGAACAGTCCAGGTAGCAGGTAATGGGCACTTACATGGAGTATGAAGTGCCTTTGAGGCCTCTCTATCTTTTTAAGGAAGATTTTTAAAGGTACATTTCAGCCACTGTCTATTAACTAGATGTACCTCAACCAAAATGTCCTGTGCTCACATCACTGCATCCCAGCATTCATTGTGCTGTCCCTCAAGACCTTGAAACCCTTCCAGTTTCAAGGATTTGTTCTGCAGGAAACCCTGATGTCTTAAAGGGAAATTTAACTAACCTTCTTGACACCCAGGGCAGATGTCGTAGGGGGTCTTTTGCCGTGTTTATTGAGAAGGTCCTGGTAACAAGAGGAGGGATTCACAGGATCTAGTAGCCACCCTGACACCTGCGGGTCCTGGATAAGGCAGCCAGCCACTGGAGAGAGAGCGCGACAGAGAGAAAAGCTCTTTTTGATATTGTGCAGTATTCAATATGCCGTACTGTACAACACATTGGAGATTACAGCACATTGTAATTACTAAAATCCATTGTAATCAACATAATTCGAGCTGTCTGCAGCTGCTGTTGTTCGTGAAAGATGGGAATACAAACATCCCTCTGCGGTGTGTTTTCACACCGGGGCTGCACGTATTTTGCTGCGTGTGTATGTGCATTTAATTATGTGTGCTCTGCCTTGTTTCCAGCTGAGGTCTCGTCTGTAAAACTGCAGAGCTGTACGAAGCAAATCCTTGGCTTTATAGCACACCACCAGTTGAGATCTTGACAGCACTTGTAGCAGCACATCTCTGTGGGACACAGACACACATGCACACCTAAGTGGTCCTGTTTTAAAACTAAACAAAGTATAAAACAGCAGCAGCACTTTCAATTCACTTTCAAGTGGACATACTGTCATCTTATTCACTCCAACAACGCATACATATGCAAACACACACACCTAGTAAAGTGCTCCTGGCTCATGTGTGCGTGTTGCTGGGCCCATGCAGGTGTGTGCTCTAATTTTAAGTAGACCAGACTGTCGTTTGGCCCGAGCGGGTCCTCTGGTGTGCTGCAGTCGAGATCGTTCTTCATCAGCACGAGGAGGCCACACACTGGCGGACCGAGCTTCTATATCAAGGATCAGAGAGGGAAATTAAACATGAGCAACCAGTTAATGAAGCGGTAAGCCACAGGAGTAAAATGTTTAATCCTGTAAAAACTGGGGTAGCTCGAGTCTTTTCTTCCTTTCCGGATGCAAAGAGAAACCAAAATGACTATTTTAAATTTTTACATATAACAAACTAGTTGTTTCATCTCATTTCAAGCATGTAAAAGCTCCACATCCGAGCTCTGCTCACCTGCTCTGGGTCTAACTGAGTTGTTCCATCTTGGTACACCAAGGTTAGCACCAGCGCTTTGGCCTTTCCAGCCTTCTCAAGCATTTGCATCTTCTCACCTGGGTTCAGTTTCCCAGAATCCTTTATTCTGGCATCAGAGGTCAGGGTTGCACTCAGACAGCTAGCTTTGGGTTGGTTCTGGGGCTCACTACCACTAGCCGCCGCGTGGGAAATCTTTGGCCCACTTGTTCCCTGGTCAGCCTCACATTTGGCCCGCTTGTGCTTGAATGGCTTACTGACCACAGAAGATGGGGTGTGTTTCAAAGACTTTTCTTCCAACTTACTCTGCCGGATTTGTGGAGTTTGCTTTGGGGCATTTGGATCTTTTTGTACCCCTAACACTATTCCTGTTTTATGTGAAGGACTGACTTTAGTCTGAGGTTCTGGGGGTACAGCTGGGAGTTCAGCGATTGATGTTTTGGGCCTGGCTCTCTTCAGCTCGTTAATTCCCCTTTCCCCTGCCTTATCTTGTGGGTAATGAGGTGGCTCCCATTTTGGAGGACGTCTGGTGAGGTAGATTTTAGGAGGGGGGTAAGCATTTTGGTGCTGATGAATTTCAAGCTTCCTCTTTAAGGGGAAGGAGGGGATGAGGCGAGGATGATGTGAATTAGTTATGGAAATAGGTAGGGTAATGTTTTCCTGTTTTTTGCTTGCTTTTATGGCAGTTGAAGACAGCTCCTGTGCAGAGGAGGAGTGCTGTCCAGCAGCAGAAGTGCTTATCGGGGCCAGTGCCACGCTTGAGCTGCTCCCTCTGATACTTCCATTAGCAGTCTACAGAACAGAAAAGGTGAAGAGTGTGCAGTCAGACGGGGACATAGGAAGCAGAGAGAACAGGAGACGCAAGAATACATCTAAAAGGATTCATTCTGCAACATCAGAAGCACTTGAAAACAGACTTTGGCTGTCTGTGTTAGTTTTGTTAGACAGAAAATCAATAAAAAACAGCAAATCAGCTCAGAAAACTCTGCAGAATGACATTAATCGTTCACATAATTATCTGAAACACAGAGAAGAATACGGCTTTATTGAGTTACTCTCATTCATCTTGTGCATCTAGTATGAAAATGTGTAAAAGGAGGAATGAAAGCTGAGAAAGTAAACAGGTGAGAAAGAAAACTGAAAGCCAAAATAAGCAGGACAAAATAAAAAGGGGAGGACGTGAGGAGAGGATTGTTGCACACGGTCAGCCCTGAGCACTGTCCCAGACAAAAACACAGACAGTCGAGACACTGTCTGTCTGAGAGACCGCCTGAAGTTGTGTCAGTCAGTCACTCTCACTCATACTTTAAAAAAAACTTAAAGAAAAAGAGAAAAATAAAGAAAAATAAAACTCTGCTTGTGTTGGCTGGATGACGATGAATATTTGACGCTGCTATCCACTTAGATTTGTGTATGTTCAATGGACAAATCCGACAGATTACATGTGTAATGTAAGCCCTGTAAGAGGTGGATGTGAGAGGTCAAAATAAACTGGCTTGGCTTGGTTTGATAGAAACGCATCTATGTTATAATGCAAATATGAGATTGTCACCCAACAGTAATGTTATGATCCCACAGAAGCCAGAGAAGCGGGAGGATGAGAAAAAAAGGTAAGATGAGAAACAAGATGGACGGAAATTTGAGTCTGATCTCCCAAAAGTACACCGTCACCTCTCTGTAACCTTCCCAGCATCTTAAAAACATCTATTATTTATACCCATAACTCTAATCTAGATTTATGCAAAAGCACTAAGCATGTGCACATGCACTCGAGGTAAGGGATGTTGTGTATTCTGAGGATTTTCAGACACTGTGTGAGCCGGTGCATGCACACAGCTCTGCATAGTTGTCAGTGGAAGGCTCGGTAGGTAGGAATTCCTGTGATTCAGCTCCCTGAGGAGAGTCTTCCTCATTTCCCAGTAAACACAACCCGTTTTCCTGCTGACAAAGTCATGAACCTCCCCCGGGTGCTGTGCTACAGGATATAGATAGAAAACTAAGGCAGGCCATGGCCCGTAGCCCAGTACTGGATGCAGGAGAGTGTAAGAGAATGAATGAGGGGAGAGAAAATGAACTGGTGTGCTTGGTGCTGATTGTAGCAATACTGTGAAGTCCTGCTGTCCTCTTTCTATCTCTCTTCTTTCCCTCTATCTTTCAGCCTCTCCCACTTTTCTTCTCTCACCGCATCGTTTCTTTATCGCCCTGCCCACCACCTCTCCCTGCCTCCCTTTATAGTTCCTTCTCTTTGCTGCTCTCTCCTTTTTTGTCCCGCAATATGTACCGTGGACTACTTTGTCAGGACTTTTCCTTTTATTTCACGACTCATTGGGGAGCTATCACTTGTCAGCGTTTCACACAAGCCAGATTGATTTTTATGTGCATCGGTGAAATAGAAGCTTAATCCTTCTGAAAGCAGCAATTTAAATTTCAGGACTTTTTTGTTGTGCTGCTGCTGTGTACACGGTTTGATGTTGTCTTCGGGGATTACGGAGGTAGAGTGGGAGACAGACAATAACAGGGAAAAATAAAGATGCATCAGTATTTCTGAGAGAGAAGAAAAGTAAACGTGTGAGCAAGTGAGGCACACTTTTCCCCGATTAAAGTGCACAAAATTATTTTGAAAACAGTCTTTAGTAAAGGCTTGCTGTCCTGTAATACAGTACTGATAATCTCACAGACTTATGCTATAAAGACTCACTTGTACATTGTCATGGTGCTGGTGGTTCCCATGGAGACAGAGAGCTCTGAACCCCGACCTTTTTACCCCGCACTCCTGGAACAACGGCGTGGAACCACTTTCTCCACCCGAGTCCTCTGGGGGGGAGGATGTAAGAGCATTTCTATCACATCATCACTTTTCAGACGCATCCTCAATCAATGAACCCACAGTGTTGTTGCGTAAGCATGTCTGACAAAGCATGTATGGGCAGTATGTGTGTGTGTGTGTGTGTGTGTGACAGGACAAGGTCAGCCAGCATGTGAAACCCTGGCTCAAGATCAAAGCGACATTTGGTTACGACACAACTTGACGACGTGACTTGTTTGTGTGTTTCAGTAGATGTGAGTGCGGGTTGACTCAGCATTGTCTCAGCAGCTGAGACTCAAGCTCCCTTCCTGCGGCTGTAATGTGAGCAGGCACACAACATCTCTCGCCAGTGCTGAGTCGCCTCGGCTCTGCTCCGTCATTGCCACCACTCTAATGAAAGGAAGATGGCTGAAAGCCACTAGCGAGAGTTGGGCACCACTTGAAATACTTTAGCACCCCCTAGTACTGTTTCTCTAAACTAGTAGCTGGCACACAAAAAGGTTCCTGCCATCTTAATTTAAGTTCAAGAATAAATTCACTTTATGTCCTGGGCTGAACTTTAGGACTTGTTAAAGCAGTTTATTTCAACTACAAATGAAGTCCTTTAATGTCACCATGTCAATCACTTCCTGTGAAAACTGCATACATTTGACTTTTAAGTGTAGTGTTATACTTTTGTTCTGTAGTAGGACGTTTACACTTCCATATGCGTAATCTGAAACTCTGCAGACCCCGTCTCATTATTGTAATACAGCCCCAGTACTAACAACAGCAACAACAGTAGCGCTGTAGTAATTCTCTGCCCCTTTAAATACATAATACTGTTTGAGTTGTTTAAACGGACCCAAAAGATCAGTGCCTATGTCATCAACACGGAGTCCTCAGAGCTGCTGCAAGGAGGCCACCAAACTGTTGTGTGATCATTTTTTTGAAGTGTTTACATTAAAATAAATTTGAAAGCGTGGGTCGCCTTACACATTTAAAGCTGGTTAAATATGCAACAAATATGCAGTATGTTCCTGCTCTGTCTCTCCATCAGTGACAGGGTCCTTGATCTGGCTTAGTGAAGTCTTAATGTGGTTAAGAGTCTGCAAAAATGTAAACTGTAACAGTCCTGCAGTTGAGAAAGGCACATATAGAAAGGTGTGCTAGCACTCTCTAGTGGTAAATGCTGTAAACTGCATATTTTTGACAGTTCAAAACAGTACAGTGTTTATTTTGATATGTTTTCTGTATTAATTTAAAAGTTGAATTAAAGGTGTTGTCATCACAAAGAAACAAAAACAATTTGACAGTATTCTTACACATAAGGTCCATCATGTTCTTACCTGTAGCTCCACACTCATTACTGTCCACAGGTGGATTCACTGACTCATCTCTGTCGCTCTCTCCTGACTCAGTGTCTCCTCCAGGTGACTCAGTGTCTCCTCTATAATCTGCCTCACACTGCCTCTCTCTTAGTTGGATGTCAGAACAAATGTGTGATTCTGTCTCCATCTTATCTTCGGTGCTTGTGTCAGTGCCTGTCTTTGTCTTGCTCTTCGTTTCCAATACGACCTCTGTCACAGCTATCTTCTCGTCTGTTGCTCTCTCCAGGTTATCAGCCATGTTGTCACAGAGGACTAATTTGGTCTCACAGTGCACCAGTGAGGTCTCTCTGTGGTGCTTCGGGTCCTGAGGGTTTTCAGCTTGGCGGCTCAACTTGTGGTCTCCACTTTTTAACGATAGTGAGATATTTTTTGGACTTCCACCATGACATCTGACTAATATCTTGTTATTCTCACTGCCAGGTTCAACTTCTTCGATTTGAGGTGTTTTAACTGTGTACTCAAAGTGATTCTCTTCTCGCTCCCTTCGCTTTTCTCTTTCACAGTCAAAGAATTTGTCCATTGCACTTCTAGATGACAAGTTCAATATCCTCTCTAAACTAGTCTTCTTATCGGTTGTCAAGAGCCAAATTCCTTCCATTTCATTGGCTGATTCCTTTTGATTTAGCAGAGTTGGACCCCCGTGTTCTTTCTCACATGTAACTCCATCTACTCCAACCTGTATTTCCTGCCCTGTTCTCGACATTTGTCCTGTGCTTGCCTCAGTCCTACTTTCTGAATCCACCATGAGCTCCACCCTCTCCTCCCCAACTAGATTTCTCATCGGCTTCGGTAAACAAGCATCGCAGCAGGTCTCCTGTGTTGTGACAGAGCCACTGAGAGTCTGATGTATCCCTCTAGTCTTGACTGTTTCACACTGTGGTTGTTGATATAGCATGCCTCTATCTTCTCCTCCACTAATAGCCTCTTCAGTGGGGATGGAGGGAGGAAGCTTCCATTTTTCTCGACTGTCTGAACCTACAGGCTCTTCAAGTTCATTCGTGGGGATGTTCCAGCTCTTTGCAACTTTCTTTTCTTTCTGTGCACCTGTTGTGTCATCACGAGTCTTTTCACTGACTTTAAAGCAGGATGAAAGTGGCTGACAAGCCAAAGAAGGCTCCCTTTCATGGGTATTAGGGAACAGTACATCATCAAGAACCCCGTCGTGCAGAGAAAGAGCACGGATGAAAGACGGCCTGATTTCTTCTGTGGAGCTACGAGAGTGAAAAGATAGACTGTGCTAAATTTATAATGAATGCTTTTCACTCACAACACAGAAGATCAGAAATGCTGAACTTCAGACTGCTTTAGCATCACTCTAGTATCTTAAATACCAAAGCAGCAAAATTCTCTTAACCCCTGAACATGTCTGCGTACATGAAATACTCTGAAGCTTGTTTTATGTATACATAACCATAAAATACTGTCCTCATTCCCCTTGCTACTTACTTTCTCCATGGTGTGGCCTGACGTTCCGGTATTTTAGAGGACAGGGTGGATCTGTCTCTACAGGAGAAAGATGCTGCTGTCTCAGTCACCTCATGCTGAGTGAAAGGCAGAGATTGGCTGGACTGGTGAGCAGGGGGTTCAGAGTACTCTCTGTGGCAATATATCTGCGAGCACTGATAATAGGCTTCAGGCTGAGATGGCGGTCTTTGGAGGGAGGAATCCCAGCAGGAGGAGGAACAGGATGAGACCTGGGATGAGCGGGAGAAGTCTGGTGTCTGCAAGGACTGATAACAGGTCTGAGGGCTCTGCCACCGGTTGGAGGAGTCATGGTCGGAGGTGGAAAAGGAGGATACCTGAGGCCTGGACCATTGTCTGAACCAGCAATGGCAAAGGGATTTCAGTACAATAAGGTCAGTATGGTCTGTTACTATTTATATCTGTGTGTAGCCTCTACTTACCGGTCTGTGTCTCTGCTCTCCTCCTGACTCCTGGTCCAGCTGCTCTGAGCCGGAAGCTCCCTCTGGCTACCATAATACCTCTCCACTACTACATATACAACCAAAGAGAAAACCATAAGCTCTTTGGGAAAAAGAACCAATAAATGTAATATATAAAGTATTAAATAATATAAATGCAATCTCTGATTATGCATTCTTGTTCTTACACTTTATACACGGGATTTCATACTATGGAAATCAGGCTTGATAATTAATACAAATGTTGGTTCTGTCAAGCATTACTGTATGTCACTGATTTATCAACTCAGTAACACCTACAAAAGGCTAAAAATAACAGTAACCAAGAGCAACGCTCAATATTTGTTACCAATATTTTATAATCATGCCAAATGTTACTTAGCTACAATACTGGTTTCACCAGTGCCAGTGAAAACATTGCTGAAGCCAGGATTGAAAATGTTAATTACAAAAAGTGCTAAAATGTCAAGATGATGAGAGGGAGGTGTTGGCAGAAAGAGACATTTTGTTGCTTTCTGTTTAAAAGCGATAAATTAAACTAATTATAAGAAACCAGTTCACTTGAAGTCCCTGTTTCTTTTTTGTCCTGACATACTGTAACAAGCTTTAAGTAAGAATTTCTATGCCTTTGCCCTGACTGACTTTGCCTGCGATTGCGTCTGCCTGCATGTAGACTCTGGGACCGCAATACAGCCAGGATCATCTGGGCCGCCTGGGACAGAGGTCCTGAGTACAACCTGCTGTTAGACTGCTCCATCTCCTCCCTGTCAGAGCGCCTTCCTAAGCTTTCTCTCTACCTGAAGATCTTTGAGTGGCCTACACAGGACAAAAGGGAGAGTTAGGTCAGTTAGACACAGACCTAAAAACTGGCATCTCGGAAACACAGTCAAGAATATACAGAAACCTGTTAACCAAGGGCCATTGCACAGCAGACTATAACACGTATACTGTTAACCCTCCAGAAACAGACTTTGATAAAAGAAAGTTTCACCACTAAACATTCATAAAGATAACATTTGTCTTTATTTAACAGGTGACTTCAGACAAAATGGAAACAAGGAAATTTTAGATCACAATGAATTGATTAGTTTTTTCAAAATAAACACGTTAAAATGAATCCCAATAATCACATAAGCTCTTATAGAATCAAAGTTTTTCCCAAGTTGTGTGCTGTCCCAAAGATGAGTCAGTGAAGACTCGAGGGACTGAGCTACATTGAGCAGATCACATTTTGTGTGAGCAAGACTTGCTTAATAAACGACCTCTCTGGAAGAACAGAGTGTACTGGTGCAGATCTCTTCAAACTATATAACACATGTTGACTCCCTGGGCACAGAAGCTGCCCGCTCATTCTGGCAGGTTTTAGTGCCGCTCTCTCTTCGCGGCCATTTTGCCCTCCAGATCGTTGACTACTTTCTGCAGTAGCCGGGCATCCAAGTGGAAGTAGATGTACAATTCCCTCTCGCGCCTGAGGAGGGCATTGCGCTCCAGCTGAGAACGCTTGGCTTTAGCCTCCCCCATGATTTCTTGCATTACGTGCTGTAAACTCTGCAGCTGAGATTCTGCTTCCACCAGCTTCAACATCAGCTCCTACAGAGACGAAGGAAGAAGGGTGGGAAAAGAAATAAATAACAGCAGGCTAAGTGAGAATACATATGAACCTATGAGGTACCTGAACTGTCTAATGGCCAGCTTTAATCATCATGAACATCGAACATAACTAGTTATGCAAATAGGGAAATTCATCAAGTATAATATACTTCTGTCAGCAACTCAAATACCAGGAAAAACGTGTCAAATATTCTCCAGCATAAACACACAACCTTGTTCCTGATACTGAAGTTTGTATCACGCAGCAAACTTTTCCTCCTGAGAGTCATTTATCATGCAGTGCTTTCATACCCAAAGTGCATCCAGAGATGATATATGTGAAAAATGTGCAAAAGAAAAGACATATTGTGCTACCAGCTTCCCTCACCAATAGTGATGAGTAATTTAAAAATCAGCTGACTCACATTAAGGATCACGTCTGTGATAGCAATATCCTCTGTGTTTGAAATAAAAGGAAACAGACCCACCTGTGCGTTGGGACAGAGCAGCTCCTGGTCAGTAGAGGCCGTTGGACATACCTGCGGGCCTAAGACCAGCTGCTGGAACTCTGTGTACATCGCCCTGTGGAGTGCCTCGCAGTCGCCAGAAAGACGAGCGGCTGTGTAGCATTGCTCCCGGCCAGCACCGCCTAGTGCATCTCGGGTGACCTGGAGGTTTCCTGCGAGGTCACGAGCAGCCTGGTCCAATGCTTCATATGTCCTGAAAGGCTCTGATCGACCGTGGTCTAAATCATGGTCAAGGATCTGGAGCAGTCTGAGGAAAGAGTTGCATACAACATACACAGTGTGTATTAAGCGTGTCAAGGGCATACGCCGGCCTACATAGCACCACAGTATGTAGAAAGAGGTCTGTATGATCTGAGTATTCTTACCTGCTGAAGGCTGCATCCTTGCTGCTGATGATAGGGTTGGGTCTGGGGTTGATAGCCAGGTCAGGGTGTGCCATTGACTCAATTCTGAGGGTTGCTGCTTCACCTTCCTTGAGCAGTCTGCTGTTTACCTCTCCCAGCTGCTTAAGACATGTCCTCCACCTCCTCAACTCCATCTCTTGAGCAAGGTGCACTAGGTCGAAGGACGCCTTCTGGCGGAGGAGGTAGTCACGTACCTAGGAGGAATAATTTATATTTAATGTCACTATACTTTCATTTCCACATTGCCTTACAATAAAGCATGACTCTGTATATGGCTGATGATCAACAGAGATCAAAACCATGATTTTTATCTGTGATTAATTATTCTTTTGCTGGATCTATCGAGTTAGAAGGTCACTCTAGGACAAGTGTAACTTAATCAGAGCTGATTGATGGCTAACCCTGACCCATGACGTGTCTGCAAAAGACAGAAAAAACTCAATCACCAACTAACCTGATCCTGTCTGGAGGTGTAGTAGTCCTGCCTGGCCAGTTGCAGAGCCAGGTCTCCCCTCACTATTGGCACATTAAGCAACCTCGCGGACTCCCTAAGGGCAGCAGGTACTGCTCCATGGAGCAGAGACTCCAGCTCAGCCTCTACGACCTGCAGCTCCTTCCTGGACACAACCTCACGGACATGAAGTGAGGAGGAGGTGGAAATGCTCTGGTAGAGTAAACAGACGGATATGAAGGAGAGCTTGAGAAAAGAAGCCATAACTGAACAAAGTATAACAACAGTGATAAACCATACTTATCTTACCTTGGTATGAGAGGACTTCTCAGAGAGCCACTCCATCCCAGCCTTCACACTCTCCTCCTCTGCTGTGGCCTTCATCAGTTGGTGCTGGACGACAATATGAGACCACTGAAGTCGGGCCATCTCTGTCCTCCTGCGCTCCACCAGTCGCTCCTCCCTGTCTACCCCTTTGTGCCCATTCTCTTCCTCCTCTTCGTCTTCACAAGAACTGAGATCGAGAACCTGGAGGCGCTCAGAGCAAGAAGTCTCAACAATGTCAGAGATGCCCTGGAAGAAATGCTTCTGAGTGAAGGCGGTTAGTGTTTTAGTGTTGAGCCCCTCCTGGTGCAGGTAGGGATCCAAGGGCAGCTGAGAGAGGAGAACAGTCGGGCTTTTGGACATAGGAGGGTTTGATGGGGCCACAGGTTCTCCTTTTCGCTTTGCTTCAGGCTGAACTGGAAGATATGAGGCAAGTTTGTTCACCTCATCTGTTAGGTTTTGTAATACAGAGTTGGTGTCAGCATTCTCAGCTCCAATGGAGGCACTGGCTTCCTTTAGCTTACATGCAGCGCTCTCCAGCTCTGCACTAAGGCGTAGCTCAACATCTGCACGTGTGGTGGCCACAACCTGCAACCTGTTATAGCGTCGTTGCTTCAACTCCTTCTCTTTACGCAGTGCCTGGAGCTCTGCCTCCAAGTCCTCTGTGGTCACATCGCCCTCTGCTGCAAACACGGAGGATGAAGATGAAGAAGCGCCGCTCCCATCTGAGGGGCCAATGGTTTTTAGCACCTCGCCCAAGGCTGCTTCATCCAGGAGTGGTTTGCCGGACTTCTGTAGCTCGTGAAAGGCACGCGCCTCTTCTGTGGTGAGGACGTTGCTCCGGTTCAGGGTCCGACAGACAAAGCGCAAGAAGTGGAGGTTCTCTGGGGCGCAGTCAAACAGCCAGTCGAACTCGGAGGCCTTCAGAGATGATGCGCCAGGATAACCTAGACGGCCCAGGGCCTCCACAAACTGACCCCCGTCTAACATGGTGGTTCAGCACTCTGTGCCCCCTTATTGTGCTAGTCAGTCACAAAGCAGCACAAAGTGGATTATACAGGATTAGATAAAGACCAATACAAAGAGAGTGAAAGTATATCACAAAGCACATTCATAATCCCTGATGCTCATGGAACTCCCGGGCTGATTTGCATGATTTGGATCAGGGATGATGCAGGCAAATCAGCTGCAACAACACCCCATCCACCTCTGCTCTCCTGTCGAAAACACCATTCTGCAATGAGGAAACATTTCCTAACACACAACATTGTGCCACAGTGACCACGAAGCACACAGTGATGTGCGTTGGTTGGTACTTGTTTCCTTCTACAGTTCTGCTTTTGTGGACACTGTTTTAAAGTGAAACGGTTTTACGGTGACTCTGGAAGTTATAGTGTGTGGTGCTGCTGACTTGTATTATGTTATACTGAGATGTGTTTCTAAATTATTGTCCTCCACATTAATATCTGTCTGTAAACATAGATTAAATATTCCACTCAGTATAATGTAATACAACTAAACAACACCACAAACAACAACCAAAATGACAATAAACTTTAACAAAATCTAAACGTTATAACCTCCATCGAGGTAAAGTTTATTATTATTATTATTATTATTATTATTATTATTATTATTATTATTATTATGCCTCGCCCTCTTCATTCAAGCATGTCAGAAAACTCTGGCTGCAAAATTCATCATTCAAGGCCATATCATTGTTTGGTGTGTCTGTTCTGGACTACTGTAGAAAAATGAGGACCCGCTCTCACTGTAGACATAAAAAAACTAATTTTAAGACAACAAAAACACAAGAATTCTCATTTTCAGGTTATACACTGATGAAAATACTAAAATATATACTTAGTACTGACAATAGATAGTCCTACATTGTACACACTGGACTTTAAGCTATGAAACATTTACATTTATTTTGACTAAGCGTGCACTGTGCGGTTGGAAACATTCCTGCTTAAGACAAAAACAGTAATATTGAGTCATATATTCTCTCTCTGTGTCATAACAGGTAACAGTTATATATATATATATATATATATATATATATATATATAAACAAGGCGAGGCTGCTCGAAGGTGTTTCCGCTAATAAATACTGGCGGTTTAATTATAACTGGGGTGTACTTATGTTTAAAATGGGCATGTGTTTTGCTTCTGTCATCTGGTGAAGCTGTCCACTCTTGTATTTAGCATGCTAACAGATGGAGCCACAACAGCTAAGTTAGCTACCTAGCTACAGTAGCGCTACATTAACGTTACCAAAATTATAGTTTAGACAGTACAGCTAGCCCGCAAACTACCACGTCTCTTGTCGAGTAGTAGTGCGTATTGTGTTATCCACCACTAAAAGACACATTTTGACACAAACTGCCACTCCAATACTCACAATCTTATTCAGTAACTCTGTTTTGTTAGCATCCCCCTGTCGCGCCAAACATCCAAACTGGTCACGTGAGGCCAACGTGACGTCCTGCGTCATAGGTTGGACGCTGCGTTCAACTTCCAACCAATCAGATTTAGCGCTTGAAATCTTGCCCGCCGCCGGAAAGTTCATCTCTTTTCAAAGATTCGTCTCTTTTGACTCGGCTCTCAAATTGTTCTTCTAGTCTTCTATATTAGCCTAATTTAGCTATTATGAATGGTTTGTGTGCTAGTAAGCAATTTTTCATTCAGTGTTTTCATAACACTGTTATGTTATGCTTTTTTTTGTCTGTGCAGGTTTGTTGTTGACCCTTTTTTACAAACTCTGCACTCACTTGCAGTCTCCAATATCATTGAAATGCAGCCAGACGCTGCTTCTTTTTCAGTTTTCACCGTTTACCATCTCTCTGTCACTGTTGTGTGTACACCAGCGCGTACAACTACACTCAACGCCTTTTTAGAGTGTCCACATAATGGTACAATCCTAGTTTAATTGTCCCCCTATGGTGTGCCCATCATCAAAATAAATAATAAATAAAGAATAATAATAATAATAAATAATCCCCGCCCGAAGATTCGGCTCTTGTCGTTCACTACAAAGAATCGGCTCTTAGAGCCGGCTCGTTCGCGAATCACTACCACCCAGTGGTTGCTGCATGTTAATTTCTGCTCTCCACTCTAAGTTAGCTCTCTTCCTCTGCCACTTCTTTGTGGATAACGACGACTGACTGGTAAGTTATTTTACCCGCTAACAACATCAGCAGCTGCTGTAGGAAAGAGGGGCTCAGTAAACAAACATAAGCAGAGCGGCGGTTCAACTCAAAAGGAGTTAACTTACTCACTCATGAGCTAATAATTTCTAATAGCTAAAAACCAGTTATGTTTATGATGTTGTGTATTCACTACAGTCTTTTCAAACTGTACTAGCAACATAGTGAGCACCACAAACGTCGTCATGCATATGTTGTTGCGGTATAGTTGCACAATGAGTTGCTTTTTCCTTCTTCATTTTTCAATGCGTGCATGTGCACGTTTATGTAATTGAATACATACCTCTATAATTATTGCTCTTTGATTTATTTGCACTGCACATAGACTATAATTATTATATCTTCCATCGAAATCTAATCTAGAACTGCATTGTTAAGAGTGAACAATAGAATCACTTCAACTTGTGCTGCTTAAATGAGAAGAAATAAGATTTTATGTTTCAGGTTGACCCACAGTTTCACATACAGGCTGTATATTAAAACAAACAAAGTCGCCTTTTTTATGATTCAAGCAGCTTTTATAGCTTTCACTCCGATCCGCTTGATTTTATTTTGATACCAAACAGCTGCTCTGTCTGTCACAGCAAAACAAATCATGGTCCAAGCAAAGTCGTGGATCCTGACCAAGCACTTTGACGGCTTCCCGAAGGACAGCAACTTTGAGCTCAAGGTGGAAGAGCTCCCTGAGCCCAAAGATGGAGGTGAGATGATGTCTTTCTCTACCTACGCTTGAAAAGGAGCGCACGCCAGCTTTATCTTGTCTTGAAATGACACTTTAAACAAACATTATTGCGGCACTCACACAGAAGAGGATACCATCTGTTGGTAATGTCTCTATTTTTTCGCATTATGTTTCTTCCAGAGGTGCTTTTGGAAGCCGTGTTTCTCAGTGTCGACCCATACATGAGGTGAGTCGGATCACGAGACATTCAGAATTATTAGTGTCGTCAGGTATGAATCCAGAAATGCATATCAAATGTCGTATTTGTCTCCAGGCCGTTCAGCAGGGTTCGCATGCAGGAAGGCGACGTGATGATCGGAACTCAAGTGGCCAAGTAAGGAACACACACACACACACATACATACATGCCCGCCCACACAGAGGAATGTCTTTTATCTGTCACGACACGTTTACTGGAACAGACCCCATCCTGCACCTGCTCTTCATTACTGAAATAATCATTCACAGAAAGCATAGGCGGACAACTGAACGTTCTTGGCTGAGTGTTCAGACGCTCGGGCTGTTTCCGTGTTGATAAACATGCAACAGCAATTACTCAGTGACCAAAGTTTCCTAAGATCATCTTTAAACCCACATGTTGTGTATTTGCTTTACTTTGTTGCTAACCAAAGTGCATGAAACTCATCTGCCACAGGGTTTAAAAATCAATCACAGCACATTTAAGTACGTAAACTGAAGAGTACTTATGTCATGTGTGTATGACATCAATGTGGCATGAGTAACAGCAGTCGTAGCAAAGTGACACCACGGACTTCTTGTGTTTTGTTTGCAGGGTGGTTCAAAGCAATAACGCAGCATTTCCCGTGGGAAGCCACGTTATTGGTCGTTGCGGCTGGAGAACCCACACAGTCTGCGATGGGGCCGGCCTCACTCCCATCATGCCTGACTGGCCCCAAGATGTCTCGCTGTCGCTGGCTCTGGGTGCCATTGGCATGCCAGGGTAAGACAGATGTTAGGGTGCATGTGTGGGTAAAAACTAAATGCAGAATCATTTTCAAATTCAGTTTATTGTGACAGTTTGATGGACATGAAGCTGTCTAAGCTGCCTAAACCAAAACTCCAAGTCACGAATGAATGACATGACAATGAATGAATTGACACTAAATACAGGAAGTCAGCTATAAAGTGTGAGCAGCAGTGGGTTGGCTCGAGCTACACCCTTGTGTGAACCAACAGAAAGAGAACATCTAACCTTTCCTGTGTAAATATTTAATAAACCAGCTGATTTGGAAAAGGTATTTCCATTTCACCGCTAATGTGAAAGGCCGGTCAAAGGGAGAGAGTTGTTGAACAGCTGAGTTTTGTTCTCCTTTGAGAAAATAAACCAGCAAGGCTCCAGATGTTTTGTCCTGATGACCTTGCCATGGAAGCACTTATAAAGAGTTTACAAAGAGGCTCCTCTGTGGAACTGGAAGGAAAACACACACACACACTCTCTCTTTTACTCTTTCTTGTCCTCTCCAGACTGACGGCTCTGTTGGGGATAGAAGAAGTTTTGGGACTCCAGAAGGGCGAGATCCTGCTGGTGAATGCAGCAGCGGGGGCGGTGGGCTCCTTGGTGGGCCAGATCGGCAAGATCATGGGCTGTAAGGTGGTGGGTTCAGCGGGGTCTGATGCCAAGGTGGCTTTCCTCAAAGGACTGGGCTTCGACGAGGTCTTCAACTACAAGACGGTTGGCTCCCTGGACGAGGCACTGAAGAAGGCTTCTCCAGAGGGATATGACTGCTTCTTTGAAAATGTGAGCGATGGTGATGTAGTTCCAAGGCCTTAAAGAGTTCATATTTAGGCTCTCCTATGCTCTTTCTGTGTATACTATGAGGATAATCAAGCTTTCAGGTGTTTTTGGTGTTACTGTTGTTCTTTTTAGTGATTTTAAATGACGCTTTTTCTTGATTTTTAGGTGGGAGGCCCTTTTTCAAGTGTCGCCATACACCACATGAAGAACTTTGGTAGAATAGCCGTGTGTGGAGCCATTTCCACCTACAATGACTCCACACCTCAAACAGGTGTGTACTTTTAATGGAGCATTTCCTGAAATTTCACATTCTTGAAATTGCACACGTGTTTGACTGATTTTTCACTAGAGGGCAGCATTGTGTCGCTGAAATGCCAGAGGAGCTGTATAAACAGACTTTTTTCTTGATGAATTTGTTTCCTTGGACTACCCCTCCTAGGTCCGTACCCCCACCTGACCATGATCTTCAAGCAGCTTAAGATGGAAGGCTTCATGCAGAGCAGGTGGGAGCACAAGCACCCTGAGACCCTGAAGAGGCTGATGGGATGGTTGAAAGAGGTCAGTGATTGAAAATAATTTATTATGACGCTGGATCTGGTTCAGAATTTCTTTTAGTAAAGATTTAATGTCAGTTAGTTGGGGGTCGTCCGTGTTTCTGCATCTGTGCAATTACTGTGATTTATCTATTCTGCATCCGCAGGGCAAACTGCAGTGTCAGGAGCACATCACAAAAGGCTTTGAAAACATGCCAGCTGCCTTTATGGGGATGCTGCAGGGAGAGAACATCGGCAAGGCTGTGGTCGCTGTCTGATGCGGGAAACGCAGGATCGATGGCGGAGAATCAGTATTACGACCGCGTTTACAGAGATGACACACGTGTTTTCACGTCAGCATTTTACATTTTGACATTTTACACGGCGTGCCGGCATCTTTGGAAACAGCGTTTCTAACACATAATTACATTATTCACACATGAAGGACAGAGCAATAAGTAATAGACTCTTAGAAGTAGATATGTTCATACTAACGTGTTGTCTGTGTATCTCAGTAGACTGTCTTTGTAATCACAATGACAACAGATGAGGGCTGTTAGAGTTTAATCTGAAGCTATCCGTTGGTGGATTTTCATTCATAGTATGGCACTTTTACAAAATAAAGTAAAACAAATGGACAGTTTCCTTCAAAATAATCCAGATTTGAGACAGAAATTCATGCCTTATTCACTGTATCAGCTGTGTGCTTTTATATTTACTGTAAGCTATAGTTAATAAAATTTCGGGGAGTCTATTGATGTCATGTCTCACTTATGTTTTAGGCTTCATGTGGCAGACTGTGAGTATCTATACGGTTTAAATCTGGTCTTAATTTATGTGTGTAAACAGGAAAAAGAAATGCTATTGAAGATGTGCTGTGCTCCGTCCAAATAATAGAGCGGGCACTGTTAGCCTCCAGCTGCCAAGTGCTGCTTTTTGTTTGATCAGGAAATAGGCCGTATTTTTAGATGCTAATTTGAATTTCATAAGGTTGTGGTGGTAATAAGAGCCCCGGTGCCATGGTTACGTACAATGTTGTCGGTCCAGTAGCTCAAGGTTTACCCACTTCGGTGTAGTAGTGTGTGAGTGACTGGAGTTTGCATACCTACAGTACATACAGTCAAACTATGGTACGTAACCTACCTGTAGTGGTACTTGAAGGAAACTCTATATTAAACAAATGAATGAATTTAAGTCTTTATCACCTTGTCAGGGTTTATTTCACAACAATGACAAGCTTGTTGTAAATTATCTGCCTTATTACACGGCTACATACTAGAGAAATCAATATTTTAAAATGTATTCCATGTCATATCATTTAAAATCAAGATTTAATTGATTTGAAAATGATTTTATTGGGTTCACAGTGGTCATCCAGGGTCTATGATCAGAACTGCCTGCAAAACAATGGTCTGTTATTGTTAGCAGTCTGCTGTAGTTGGCCTATCATTGTCAAGGAAGTGGAGGTAACTCTGCAGTCGTGTGGATCCAAACAGGAAATATTAGGAAGGGAGGTGCAGTTCAGAAACTGGACACAGTCTGTCATAATGGAGGAGTGTGGCACTGATGTGGCACGAGCTGTAAAAAGTTTGAGAAACACTGTAATAGTCTATAAAACAGGTATGCAAATGTTTATTCTAATACACCGGGAAGCAAATTTAAAATCTTGATTCTGTATCAAAACATTGGGCTCAGTTTAGTTTCACTACGTGCTTGAAGTGACCAAGTGGAAAACATGAAGTGTATAAATGAACACAGGAACAAACTAGTGATGATGTAATGGTAACTAAGTTCGGAACGTTGCTTAGTAGGATTACGACACTGGAAATAAACTGCACTGAGTCAGTCCATTACGGTAAACCGTAATTTGTCTAGTCATTGTGAATTGGTGTACTGGTAAACCGCTTTCTCTACACTTTCTCTACAATAATTCGTGTATTCGTATATATATTTATGTATATGTATATATATTTATACATATATATACATATGTATGTATGTATGTATGTATGTATGTATGTATGTATGTATGTATATATAATATACATTATATTATATATAATATAATGACAAATTATCATACAGGTCAGTAGTATCAGTTATTCTGTAGAGTAGTTTCATATTATTATATTCACGTGTTATCCCGTTATCCCGTTACGTTGATGAATTAAAAAAAAAGTAGCAACAACCCAACAGCAGCACTAAAGCACACTCACACCGCTGACAACCTTCAAAATAAAGGTCTTTATTACATGATACATAGACATATACAATGTGCAATTGAATGTAATTCAAAAATATTTACAGAAGATAAATTTCACCCATTCTTATTTGATTTTAACAGAGGCAAAATCACTTCAACGCTGAGTGTATCGTTGTTTTTTTATGAATTCGCCTAAAAATTAGACTTTTATTTTGTAACCTGACCTCTGACTTCCGCTGACGGTTGTTTAACTTTACAGACTTTATAATAAATAGCGTGGCGTACCGTTCACCCAGCTTACCCGCTCTGTCTGCATCCCGTGGATACACGCTCACTTCACAACAGTCATCATGGTTCGCGAAGTGGAAAGTTTGGTAAGTTGTATTTTTAATTTATCATTTACACGTAAAGACGGCGGGCTTTTATTTATTTTTTAACGGTTTTTGGACCAACGTCTCCCCTCCTCTCTCGTGACCGTTCTCCACATCACATGAGTTAATTTAACGTGATTTTTACAGCTTATTTAATCGACAAAAGCAGCTTTGGGTTGGTTTTTAAAACGCGTTTGATAGCGATGGAATGTTTAAAGTGAAGCTACGAGCTCTCGGTGCTTTTAAATATACGTGAAGGGATGATTCAGCATGTTAACCGCCGCCATGTGTGTAGCTGAGTGGACTTTGCCATCTTGTAGGAAAAAAAAACGGCGGACAGACAGATTTTACTAACGACAGACTGCAGCGGAAACTTCGCATAATACGTGCCGTTAGTCGTGTAGTCGTCAGTGAGTCTGTGTTGTCGGTTGGTAGTCGCGGAGACGGATGCTAAAAGCTGTAACATCTTGTAGCTAACGTGAAGGCGGCTACTAACAGCCCCCTCCCCGGCTGCAGGCCGCTAGATTCCGACCACTGGATGTTCAGGTTGGAGCTGTGTACGGACTGTTTATGTTATGTTGGAGGCGTTGTGTCATCTCATCTTTTATTGCCCGGGGCGCTGTATTTCACACCACAGAGCTACACCTCGGTTTACATATTTAAATAATAAGCTTTATAGAGGCTGCAGAGGTTGTATAAGTGCAAGTTTAAACGTGGCCTTTGTAATGCAGCTCTCCTTTTGTGGTTAAGTGTTAAAAGTTGGTGGTTTTAAACGGTATCTAACGGTCAACTGTTAGCTTTAGTGAAGACCGTTTTTACAGCCCAAAATCACAGCTACTTTTTTTTTTTTTCCTCGGTGCCACTTCAGGGGCAGTTTCACGGGCGCTCGGACCAAGATGGCTCCACAGCGCCACCTACAAAATCTTACACGGAGCCTCCGCCATTGACAAAATTTCACGTAGAGACATGGCCTTCGGTGGCAACATGTAACTCCCCCAGGCCTACAAAAAAGTCTCTTGGTGACCCGGGCTACAACGAAGCGTACGGCGTCCATTTTGTTTCAAAGTTGGCGTTTTTGTGTTTTGGGGGTCATTTCCAGGGGTCGTATTTGAACGAACCCCTCCTAGGGCTTTCATCCTATCTGTTTGAAACTTGGCGTGTGTGTTCTTAAGGCCTTGACAATGAAAAGTTATCAAAATCGTGAGTTTTGGATTTACTGTGTGGGAGGGGCGGGGCCACGAAATTCTGCGTGTTTTCATGAAATTTTGACGTGCTAGAACTTTGCGAAAAATACTCCAATCTTCCCCAAACCTCTCATATATACTGGCAGTCTGGCCTAGAACACATTTCCATGACAACATTTGGTGATTTTCACAGCACCTTCTAGTGGCGATAGACCAAAAAAAACACTTTTTCGAGATGACGTCCAGCTCGGACAATATTGACCGTACGGTGCTGAAACTTGAGTGAAAATATCACAAACAACGTTGGGAAGAAACCCTCCAAAAATGGTGAGTTTTGAGAAACTATGTAGACACGGCGGCCCGTCAAAGTCAAAAGTGCAGATTTTTTTTGGGATATGTAACTCCATTGACTTTTTTGGCTGATTTTCAGGCAAAAGTGTTGGGCTTTCATATGCTTTCTCAGAGCTGTCTGAAACTTCTTGTGGTTATTAAGACCAATATTATGCAAATTTTGGCCACATAATTAATCAGGGGGCGGGGCAAAATGGGACGCCTTGAACTTTTCTTTGAGGCAGCCCCGCCACAGTTTTGGACACAGAATTATGAAACCTCAGCCGAATTGTAGAACATGGCAAGACCTACGAAAAAGTCTCTTGGAGCAATGGGCTAAAAGTAACAGGAAGTGAGATATGAACAAACTCCTCCTAGGGATTTTATTCAGTCAACTTCAACCTGGGTAGGTGCATTCATATAGACTTCCTGAGTAAAAGTTATCAAAATTATGAATTTTGATGAAATGGTGTGGGCGTGGCGCTGTCAAATTTGACCCTATAAGGAAAAAAGTGGTTGCTTCTTATGTTTTGTTATAACAAATTCCTCCCAGGGACTTCATTTTCGTTTGAGGGCCCGTTCAACGCCGCTTGCAGCTTTAATGAAGTTTAATGAAGTTCAGGATAATTTGACTCATCAAAAATCTGTTGTCATCTGCAGGAGGAGTTCAATAAAATCCTGAAGGAGGCTGGAGACAAGCTGGTGGTGGTGGACTTCACAGCGACATGGTGTGGACCCTGTAAAAACATCGGCCCTGTGTTTGTGGTAAGTTGTCTGTCTATACGAATGAGGGGAAACGACAAGGAGAGGAGGAGAGCTCCTGTTTTCTGTTGGTCCACTTTAGCGTATTTAGACAAATGTCGTCTAGTCTGTTAGTTGTTTAAGTTAGTCCTTTCTGAGGATGCTCATTTGCAGCTCCAGGAATTACCTGAATTAGTTGGAAAATATGGCTGTACACACATAAAACATCAATACATTCTCTCCTGACAATCTCATGTGGCAGCAGACTTCACATGTACATCTCAATGCTCGCACCTTGAATCCTCGACTCTTCTTGCAGCAACTCTCAGAAAAGCCTGAGAACCAGAGCGTGATTTTCCTGAAGGTGGACGTGGGCGGCCGCTGAGGAAATGGAGTGTGTGTGTGTTTTTTTAAACTGACACACAAGTGGTTCTACAGCTGCTGACTTGTATGACATAGCTGTGTGTGTCTAATACTCAAAGCAATGTGGACTATTGATGGAATCTGTTTCACCAGGCCACGTTGAACCACATGTGACCCGTTTTCTGCCTCGTTGCTGTGACATTTTTGAAATAAGAACAAACTTCTCTCAATAGGTGTTCTGTTTCTTAAACACAGGACAAAAATGCAAATTAACAACCCGTGAGCCTAAAACATTAACAGCATTGTTTTAAAGAGGTGGCAGAATGGTGGCTTACTGTAACCACATGTGGTTAACCACTCCTGACACACATTCTTATATCAGTATTATATGTAGGGTGCTCAAAATGGGGGGGAAAAAAGCAGCTTTACAAAATGAACATCATGCTGTATGGAAGAAGATGATGGAGACCGTAAACTGATGACTGAGGTCAGCTGGAAACTCAGTTCATCCCCCTCGACTGTTGTTCCCGCCACGTCTTTTCAGGACATCAGTGCAGCGTCTGAAATAAAGTGTATGCCTACATTCTATTTTACAAGAATGGAAAGAAGGCACTGCACTCTCCCCTTTCTTAGCACTGTTTGTGCGTCCGTCTTGACCACGGCTCATCTCTGATCCAGGATGCGAGTGGGCTGTAACCCTCCGTCTGTTCTGTCTTTCAGGTGGACGAGTTCTCCGGCGCAAACCCAGACACACTGGCTGAAAAACTGAAACTTCATAGATAATTTAAAAAAAAACCCACACAGTTTCATGCTGTAAATGCTGTACTAAATTCCAGTTTCATTTCTGTATGATAACCATGAAGTCTTCCTATTCTGCACACGGGCAGTAATCATTCATTCACTCATGTTTTTTGGTGACATGCGTAGTCCTGTCAGCCCAGAGTGTGTGTGTGTAGTGACCGTCTTTACAACAGACTGGCATTTGATTAAATCCTGATCACTGCTTTTTAATTCAGTTTTTCACGAGAAATTGGCTTTGCACCTGAGCGTTCTTTGTCACATTATGTACCCAGCATTGTGGATTTAATAAATGAAAGATGAGACACAGAGCTTTGTACTGTTCTAATTCACATTCACACATTGCGAGCAAGGATGTGATATGAGAGAAGATTTAATGGTATTTTTATGCTTTAATAAAAATGTGAGAATAGTTTACACATATGCATTGGACAATCACATCACTAGTTTTACACATCATTGCAAGTATATAGCAGCATATGTTTAATACTGTTAGTCTCTATGTGAAAAATACAGCTTTATTTTGCATCGTTGTTTTTATGACTTAGCCTAAAAAGTTGGACTTTATTTTGTAACCTGACCTCTGACTTCGCTGTGGTTGTTTAACTTGACGAACTTTATAATAAGCGGCGTGGCGTGCCAGTCACGCAGTTTACCGCTTTTGCCCGTGGATGCAGCTCACTTCACAGCAGTCATCATGGTTCGCCAAGTAGAAGATATGGTAAGTTGTATTAATTTATTTTTTATTTTAATTTAACCCTTGCATGTAAAGGCGGTGGGCTTTTGTTTTTATTTACTTTGCGGTTTTGGACCAACGGCTGCTCGCGTCACGAAGAAACGTGTCTCCCCTCTCTCGTGACCATTCTCACATCAGATGAGTTAATTTAACGGGATTTTATTATTATTATTATTTTTACAGCTTGTGTCGACAAAACTAAAAGCCGTAACAACTTGCAGCTAAAGTGAAGGCGGCTACTGACAGCAGGCCGCTGGATGCCAACCACTGGATGTTCAGGTTAGACTAGAGCGTGTTCAAACAGGGACAGATTGTGCTGCAGTGGGTGTGTCTTTACCTGCTGAATGTAACAGCCGTGAAACAATCAGGAAATGACTTTTTATTTCTCTGATTAATAACAGTATAACTTACTGTTATTGTTATGTCTCTCTACCAAAGCGCCCCCTCTCTCTCTAATCATCGGACACAAGTCTAATTAAACTTCTTCGTGTCATTATGTTTTTTGCGGCGTAAGTGCAGTCGGACTGGATTTAGAAGCTGGTACATGAGATAAACAAGTGAGAACGCGCACAGGTATATTATCATAGTTTAGTCCGTGAATCCACCTGGATGGTCTCTGCTTCAGAGGCATTTCAGGCTGTCTGTGGAGGTTTGGCCGATCTGAGTGTCTGATTTAGGCGGCCACCAGCTGATGTGCGTGGGGACTCGTTTTTGCCTGCTCCTGTCTGAACGCGCACTTACGGTATCTGTCAGCTGTTGGCTTTAGTGAAGACCTTTTTTTTTTACACAGCCCAAATCCACAGCTTCCCAAGGTTAGAGGTGATGGGATGAAGGAGGGGCTGTTTGAATCAGGCTAAAGGAGGCACATTAATGAGTTGAATCCTGTTTTAAGCCCGGTGTGGGATGATCTGGTTGGTTACTGAAATAAAGTTGAGCAACAACAATAGAAGTGAAAGTGGCAGCTTTTCAAAGAAATAGTGAGTTCAGGATAATTTGACTCATTAAAAATCTGTTGTCATCTGGGAGGTTTAATAAAATCCTGAAGGAGGCGGAGACAAGCTGGTGGTGGTGGACTTCACAGCGACATGGTGTGGACCACTGTCAAATAATCGCCCCTGTGTTTGTGGTAGAAGTTGTCCGTCTATACAAATTAGGGAAGCTTGACAAGGAGAGGAGGGAGAGCTCCTGTTTTCTGTTGGTCACTTTGGCCCGATATTTAGACCAAATGTCGTCTAGTCTGATGGTTGTTTAAGTTAGTCCTTTCCTGAGGATGCTCTGTTGCAGCTCCAGGAATTACCTAGTTAGTTGGAAAATATGACGGCTGTACATAAAACATCAATACATTCTCTCCTGACAATCATGTGGCAGCAGACTTCACATGTACATCTCAATGCTCTGCCTTGAATCCTCGGCTCTTCTTGCAGCAACTCTCAGAAAAGCCTGAGAACCAGGCATTGATTTTCCTGAAGGTGGAGAAGTGGGCGAATGTCAGGTAGCGATGCTGTGTGATTTTAAACTTGACACACAAGTTAGTTTACTACAGCTGCTGACTTGTATGACATAGCTGTGTGTGTCTAATACTCAAAAGCAATGTGGCCTATTCACAGAATGTTTCACCAGGCCACGTTGAACCACATGTGACCCGTTTTCTGCCTCACTGCCACGACATTTTTGAAATAAGAACAAACTTTTCTCAATAGGTGTTCTGTTTCTTAAAATCCGGAATCTAAAAATGCAAATTAACAACCAGTGAGCCTAAAACATTAACAGCATTGTTTAAAGAGGTGGCAGAATGGTGGCTTGCAGCTTTACAAAATGAACATCATGCTGTATGGAAGAAGATGATGGAGACCGTAAACTGTTGACTGAGGTCAGCTCGACTCAGTTCATCCCTCTGACTGTTGTTCCCTTCGCTCTTTTCAGGACGTCAGTGCAGAGTACGAGATAACGTGTATGCCTACATTCCAATTTCACAAGAATGGAAAGAAAGGTAAGCTGCCTCTCTCCTTCCCTGCCTGTTTGTCGTCCGTCTTGACACGGCTCATCTCTGATCAGGATGCGAGTGGGCTGTAACCCTCGTCTGTTCTGTCACTCAGGTGGGCGAGTTCACGGCGCAAACCCAGACACACTGACTGAAAAACTGAGCTTCATAGATAATTTAAAAAAGCCACACAGTTTCATGCTGTAAATGCTGTACTAAGAAATTCCAGTTTCATTTCTGTATGATAACCATGAAGTCTTCTATTCTGACGGGCAGTAATCATTCATTCCACTCATGTTTTGGTGACATACTGTAGTCCTGTCAGCTGAGTGTGTGTGTGTAGTGACCGTCTTTACAACAGACTGGCATTTGATTAAATCCTGATCACTACTTTTTAATTCAGTTTTTACGAGAAATTGGCTTTGCACCTGAACGTTCTTTGTCACATTATGTGCCCAGCATTGTGGATTTAATAAATGAAGATGAGACACAAGAGCTTTGTACTGTTCTAATTCACATTCACACATTGCGAGCAAAGGATGTGACCATGAGAGAAGATTTAATGGTATTTTATGCTTTAATAAAAATGTGAGAATAGTTTACACATATACATTGGACAATCACATCAATAGTTTTTACACATCGTACAAGTATATAGCAGCATATGTTTAATACTGTTGAGTCTCTATATGAAAAAATACAGCTTTATTTTACAAAATGGTTCTTGCTTTGCCCTTTACGGAGAGATGAGAATGAATGGTTTACAAATGTGTCAGTTAACTATACAAGAATTCCCTTCATAAGACGATTCACATGGAGCGGAGTGGAACCTTTAGAAGTGATAGTATCCTGATTTCCTTTTCCTGCAGAGAGACAAAAGAAGAAACTATATTCAGTCATCACGTAGGTTTAGTCCGTGGCTCTTCAACGGCCACTTCTCACAAAATAAAGGCTGAACACACAAGGAATTAAATTAGACCTCATGACTAGTGCCAAACACACTAGAGCTTCCTCAGTTTCTGCCTGTCCTCAGCATTTAGGGGTCAGATGTCGGCATCGTTTCAGCGTGTACGGTCCAGCTTCATTACACGTTATCATCAGATTTCGCATAACACTAAGTGAACTGCGTGTAACCTGAGTTGAGGATGCGCCTGCACGTGGCAGGCAGTGTTTAAAACTGCAGCGTCTTGTTGTCTGAGATCTGCAGCCTGTTCCACCATCTTCACATGTAGCCTAGTTTTAATGTTGTGATTTATGCGCTGAGATAATAAAAGCGGTTGCACCAGGAAGTAAAGTAACGACTAAATAGGCAACTAAACTGGCTAAAGTAGGCATACATGTCACAGATTTACTCATACTCACCAATAAAAAGCAGTTTTTCAGGCATGCGGCGTCATTTTTATTTAATTTCAGCTTCGTAATCCAGTAGACGTCTAATTTATTGACACGTTTCACAAAGCTCGTGGCTTATTCCAAATCTTTGATCCTTTTGTTGAGACTTTACGTTTAAACCAAGTAAAAAAAAAGGTGCAATCAATTTAAGTAGCTGACTTAACCTGACTAATAGTTATACTTCTGAGCAAGCAGGGAAGAGCTTTCTTCTCATGATAGATGAATCACTTTGTAATAGGATGGCTGACCACAGTGCTGTTGGTGGATGACTCGTGTGAAACCATGGGAGTTCTCTTTTCAGCCACAGTTTGGACGGCGTGCAAAAGATGCGAAACCTACAACAAAAACACATGCTGCACGCTTCGTGTTTCGTCTGTCGTCACCTGGAGCAGTCGTGTCCGCTCCACCCCGGACTGCAGTGACATCTGTTCGGCCTGATGCATCTGCCTCCGTTCAGACAAGGCGATGAACACACAGCTGTGGGCACGACACACACACACACATCACAGTTACTGGAAGTACAGGTTTATGCTCTACGTTAGCAGCCATCTGACGCCAGCTTGTATCATCTATTCAGGTCAAACACGGGTTCGTCTCCAGCTCTCAGAGCTGTCATGACAGGCAGATGGTTAAGTGCTCACTCATTCTTTTCTCCTCGGTGTCATCCATTATGATGGTCTAAAACTAACTGAGGAGGCTGCTGTGGTACAATAAGTAGTTAAAAAGGCACACGTGTGAAGTGAGTAAATAGATAGAGAAGTCAAACGCTTCCGGTTTCTCGGGGAGGATGTCAAAGCCTCAGAGCTCCAGTTAGGAGATGATCGTATTCGTTGAAATCTTATATTCACCAGACAGCCGGTTGGGATAGGCGCCCCTGATGAAGATATGCGGTTACAGAAAAAATGGAAAGATTGATGACGGAATGATACAAGTTTCAAGTTTCCAGTCGAGTCATGCCAAGACATTGTTCATCAGTTTTTATTTCCTTGCTACAGTAACAGTATTCACGTGTCTTACGTTTCAGACTGCAAGAGGGAATTTTTACACCAGTACAGAAGAGAAAAGTAAGAATAATAAATATGTTTCGTGTTTGTCAGACCAAAGAAGAAACCCAGCCAAATTTGCATGATTAAAAATAGACAGGTTTATGAAATTAGGTGTCAAAATCAGGTAACAATGAGCAGCTCAGCTCCAGGACTGGATCTACCTCACGCCTTTTGTATATATCGTGTGCCTGTTTTGTGTTTGTGATACTTGTAACTGCGGCTGAGTTTTCCTTCGGGGATCACTAAAGCAATCTCTATCTCTAAAGAAGTTATAAGGCTAATTAATGGCGTCACGCAAACCCTCAGTGGTGTCACTTAACAGGATTCCCTTTACGTCACTGTCATTATGTCTTTGTGCTATTAATGCACGCGGTAGGCGAGCATACGTATCAGCCTAAACATCACTGACTCCCACATGAACTCACCACTGTGACAGCGTGTGCCCGTCCACCCGGTGGGACACTCGCACTGGTAGGGTGCTACGCAACGGCCTCCATTCAGGCACGGCAGGATGCAGATCGCTGTTTTGAAAGAGGAGACAGAGAGGGGTGTAAACAGGAAGCCGTTTCAGGTCATCAGCCCTGTTTGTTTAAACCTTAAACATTTAAAACTCTTTAACTGCAGGTTTGAGGGAAGCATATTTTTGTAGTGACAAAGAAGTATCCATCTTAAGTTTCAAGACACACAACCCAGAGAATCAAGTCACTCCAGTTCTTGCATTGTAAAGTCCTAGTCTGTAGTTTTGCATGTATAAAAACAATTATTTTGAATTTTAAGAATTGGATTGTTTAATCTATAACTGTAATTTCCCAGAATCCTAAGGCACATCTTAAAATTGCTTGTTAACTTCTGTTAAATGAAGCTAATGTGGAAGGGTCAAAAAAAAAAAAAAAAAAAAAAAAAACTGCAGTTCCTCAAACGTCCACTTGAGGCTGGCTCCAGAAGTGAGTCAGTCTCCATAAGTCCCCATGTTAAAATGTCCAACTTCACAGCAGAAATAAACATGTTTACAGCCTGGTACAGCCTGGTTCAAATTCTAAGGGCTTAAAGGTCCAGTGTGTAGAATTTAGTGGCATCTATTGGTGAAGTTCCACATTACAAACAACTGAATACCCCTCACTTCCTCCGTCCATTCTTTATACTGTCAGCAAACAGCAAAATCAGTGACATTTCATGACTTGAATATCGGTGAATGCAAACATTTCTTTAACTTCTGTGTTGAGCAACAGAAAATATTTATAAAGGGTTGGACAGTGTTTCGTTGGCGTGCAGAGAATGAATGAATGACAAACACATTTTTTCAGCTGAAAACAACTTTTCTTTCCTTTATCTGTCCCCATTGTCTGCTAAAACCTGCTCAGCCAGCTCACTGGATTCCTGTGTGGGAGTGTCCGTTGTGGTCACAGTAGGATCATGTTCTGGTTGTTGATTCAGTGTAAACAGACGATACCGGACAACATTTGATGATTAAATACTTACGCTCCTCACAAAGTCGGCCCATCCAGCCCTCAGGACAGGAGCAAGTGTTGGGCCGCTGACACACACCTCCGTTCTGGCACTGCAACCAACACACCGCTGAGAGAAGACACACACACACACACACACACACAAAGGCATATCAAAGACTCCACTTACAGAGATACTGTTACATTCAGTGTCTTCCAGTAAAATAAGAAAATGTAACAACAATTTTTCACTGTATTTCTTTGCTGCAGCCTCCAGAACTTCTTGGCCATGCAGCCTCATGCACTAGAACAGAAGAAGCATTCACACGGCACAGATTAAATTCCTCCGTATCAAAGACATCAACAGAAACCCTCTGAAAGTGTGTGTGCATGTGCATGTGCATGTGCGTGTGTGTGTGTGTGTGTGTAGACAGGAACGTGCACAAACTCAGCAGCTGTTGAGGAAAGGCCCGCCTGGATCCAGCTCTTATTTTTTTCATATGTAAAACAGGTGTGAGGCTTGATTTGAATTTCATGATGCATGCGGTGGTTTCTGTTTCTCTTTAATGCTCGACTCATTTGTAAGAGACATCAATGAACCGCACACACACACACACACAATATCCATTTACTAAAGATGATACGTTATTGGTTTGACTGGAAAATAACTGAAATGACGAACGAATAAAGTTTGATAGACGGCACATTTCAATGAACCTGTTTTAAAAGCGACAAACTAAAATGCTGGAGACGAGCAGTTTATTCATCTGATCCTTCAGTCTGTGATGTTTACTGTGTTGTAGCTGCTGCAGATGATGAGTCAACTTCCTGTTTTAACCACCATTAATAAATGGAAAATTCAGAGTTAAGTCAACTTTACTTAATGTTATTAATGTTTCATTTATGTTATATTATTTTTAGTTTATAAATTGAATCAGTAACAGTTTATATGCTGTAGTAGCTATTTGTTAATGATTCCCAAATGATTTGTAAAACATCTATAAACATCTGAATGGTTATTAAAAAGATTATAATACGTCTTTTAATGCTTAATGAATACATATACATATAAACATCTTCATGTAAAGTTGCAACAGATGTTTACAATACTTTGTGGAAGGTTTACTGTGAAGTGTAAATATAAACACAGCCCTTTACGTACGTACACCTGAACTCACCACAGTTTCACAGCATGAACCACAGAGCACACCATGACCTGTGCGTCTGTACGCGCTTCAGTATTTGATTATTCTGAGGCAATACATGTTCATAAAACTGTGTAAATGGATGATAAATGCTTCATAAAACTCGACTTGACCCCCGTCCACCGTCTTTATGACTGCCGTCGTTAAGTGTGATTTATTAAATTGTGTTATTTTTAATGAACTGTCGACTTTGTTTGAGATTCGTCATAAACAGGCCAATTATTAAACCCTGACATTGATAAAATAACAAACTACGTTACAAATAATTAGCAAATCTTGTCATTTCATTGTAAACTAAATATGTTTAACAATTAACATTTATTAATGATTATAGAGCATTACTGACTACATTTCTTAAAGCTGCACTGGATTCTGGGGAAATGAGCAGACTGTCAGTTGAGAAATTGATGTATTTTCCTCTCCGGTAATGTTTGTGAAGTCTCAAATAAAGCTCTCCAACTTTTGATCCAGATGCCATTCAGCGAAAACCAAAATTATGGCTGTAAAACTTCACTGTAGATGCGGCAGAGATATCTGGACATGTCGCCACATCGTGTATTTTTATCCAAACCATCCACAGGGAAAAGAAAAAACACACCATTAAGGTAATATAACGCTCCCTGAAATACCAAGCCCACAGCAACTAACTGTTTGTAACAACATTAACATGACGGAGGGTTTGTTCTTCTTTTAACGGGACTGGATCCAGGCCTTAGAAAGAACTCGTATGTGAATCATCACATGTGAGAATAAGTGCACAGAAAGAGTCATCAGTCATGGTAAAGGGAAGAGATTCTGTGGTGAAGCTCACTTTTAAAGGCTGATTGAAACCACATCCTTTTCCCCAACATTAACTGGTAACAAGGAAAAAAATAGTTCATAGGAACTGTTTTTGGACTACGTCACCTGCCTCCACATACTGTGCACATGCAGCCAGTGTAAACTCAGTAGCAGTAGGCATTAGAGACGTTAATAATCTCCTGTCGGGGTTGAGCAGGAGCAGTCCAGAGAAGAATTAAAAAGCTGAGAAGCAGTGCGGCCGTCATGTGCAGCAGTCAGATGAAGCAGGAAGCGTCCTGGGAAAGAAGGGGGAAGAGTCCTTTTCTGTTAAACACAGAGGCGTGTTCTCTCTACCTCTGCACGTGGGAGGCGGCGTCCAGGTGCCGTTCTCCAGACACCTGCTCCTTCCGACGCCCTCCATGGCGTAGCCGCCAAAACACGAGTACACCGCCACGTCCCCGAACTGGAACACCGCCCCCCGCACCACCCCATTGGCCACATGGAGGGGGGGGCCACAGGACACCCCTGTACAACAGCCCAAGATGGAGCGACCCACGAGTTAACTCACTACACTTTGTCTTTTGTTCTCTCTCTTTAACGTCTGTCTGCTGCCTCAAATCTTTAATTAAAAGGTCAAATAAATTAATTACTCGCACAGTTCGAGCATATCATCTGTTTGAGCAAAGAGGACAGTGAACAGGGAGTGGACAAAATAACAGAAACACCTTACAGTACGGTACAGCAGCTTGATAAGTAAAGATGTGACTGAAAATGAAATTTTTTGCAGGCTGTCTGTTGTTTATCTTTCTTAAATAAGCTTGTCTGACTTGGGGATTGTTACGTTACATACTTTAAAAGTGTTTGACACTCATGTACCAGCACTACAGGAAGAAACTTTACTTTAACAAACAAACAACAACCTTAGAAGTGACTTAAACTTCTGCTGACGTCAACAAGAACTGAACAGTACGAGCTTCCATTCCATTGTACTGTGTTGTAAGGTGTTTCTGTTATTTTGTCTACCTCTTGTATGTCTATAAAAATTGATTATAAAATCGTGCACTGCGGAGTAAGAAATCTGTGTCCATTGAATGAAATCAAGCTGTGTTTTTTTTTTTTCTGTATCCCTCATCACCTGTGAAGATTTCATGCTTGACAACCGTCCCAGTGAAAATTCCCCTTCGGACCAAAACATGACTGAAACGATCACGGCAAACATGCATTTAAGGAGAATTAACACCATGCAAATGCGAACAACAAGCCATAGCAACGTAAGCGCCATTGTGTTGCGTATTCAGGACAACTGCATGTAAGAAAGATCAGAGGATTATCAGACAAAGGTTGCCATAGAAGCTGCAGAGGTGCCCATAATTAGTCCGGCAAACACAGCGTTTGATTCAGTCGCATTTGTTTTGGATAAAAGCTCAGCGAGAGACAGACAGCAACAGAGAGAAAACGGCACTTCAGCTAACGGGAAGATTTAAAGCCAACAGCCGTGGAAGTGTACAGATGTGTTTGACACAAGACAAGGGGAGCATGCAGAGCTGTGAAATATCAAATACACAGTTTTTAACTTGATTATCTCGTGAATTATGTCATGATTCGCTCGTTTGAGTGCAGAGAATATCGACATCCTTTGATTTCATGGAACTAAATCACACGAGCTGGTGCTCAGACTGATCGAGGAAATCAAAAAGTGACTGATTAGAGTGTGAATGATTTGTGAAAGAAGTTTGAGAGTTCAAAAAAGAAACAGGGATTGCTGTATTGAACGACAGTACAGGGTAGACAGAGACAGGGTCATTTATAGTTGAATAAAAAACTTTCCTATCGAAGCTGGCAGTCAACTTTGAACCTCGCTGAAAATCAAATCATTAGAGTAACTATAAATTATAAAATTAACTAAACTTAAGATGAAAATCAAGGTAAACATAAAATCATTCAATGAAACAACATGTCAGCCAACATACTGATATATCAGTAATAATCCAAAATATAAACATCAGTGACCTGGCATTATTATTGGTAGATTATTGTATTCTTTTAAGTCTGTGGTATTTAAAATAAACTTTATATTTACAGTTATGAATCTGCAACTTTGATTGGAATAAATATTCAGTGTGTTCCACCTACTTTCACACACAGAGCTGATGGGGCTCCAGGTCTGGTCCGGCCTGCAGGTGATGGTGCCGCCGCCTCTGACCTGCTGACCTTTGGGACAGGCGACGCGGACCGACTGTCCGACATAAAACTCCCTCTGGGAGCCGTTCCTGCTGCTGTCCTCCCTCCAGCCCGGCGGAGTCGGGCAGGACTTCGCTGTGAGGGACGGAAATGATGGATTGATTTTTGAGTAACTGATATCTGTCGTCTGTTTGCAATATAAATGTTTACCAAAAGACACAACAACAGAATTTGATTTGATTTAAGACATTTCAAAATATACATGTAAATGGAAGTTTAGGAGGGAGAGAGGAATAAGTATGTTGTGACACCTAGTACTTAGGCTGTACTTCATATTATTTGCCTCTATGTAATGTGTAATGTTCTCCAATGAGACACCACAGCAGATGATGCAAATGACCACAGAGATTGAGCATGACAAGTTTCACAAAGACAGTCGTATCAGTTCACATATCAGACACTTTTTATGTTTCCTGTCAACAGCAGCTACAAAGAAATATATTTTAAGCCTCCCAAATTACTACTATTTGTCATATTTCTGGTATATTTATAGTTTTTTAAATTGTATTTCTCATCAGTATTATTGCTGCTGTGCATCTTTGTCTGTCTCCCTCTTTAAACTCGACCTGATGGCAGACAGCCTCGACCGGTTGAGGTGTCTGCCTCTTCAATGTTTTTCCTTGCTCATGGTGAGAACTGTCTCTGTAAATAACATTATCAAGATTACCGCCTATATGAAAAGTGTCATGAGATAACTTCTGTTATGATTTGCATGTAAGGTTTCAGGTTTTTCCAGAAGACGTGTCTGGAACTGTCTGGTAAAATACAAGAAGAGCTTATAGAGCCCTTTTTTTTACAAGGCATGTCGTAAAACATGATGAAACAGGGCGTGTGCGTGCATTATGTGGTGCAACCATTGCTGTAAGAAAAGCAGTAACAGGAACCTTGTTTATAACACAGTAAGACAGAGGCAGGTAATAATAAATTCACTCATTCACCCAGACTTTCCCTGTAATCTGCGTGTATGTTTCTGTCTCACTGCCTGTTAGTGTTTCTGTGCAGAGCGCAGAGTTTCTCACGTTGGCAGGTGGGGAAAGTGGAGCTCCAGGTGTTGCTCCCCATACACACCACCAGGGAATCTCCCACCAGGTGGTAGCCTTTATCGCACTGAAACTCCACGGCGCGTCCCGTGTTCAGGTTGTGTTCTTGCACTTTGCCGTGCAGCATCTGTTTCGGGCTGTCGCAGCCTTTTCCCGACGCTGACACGAGAGAAAATAACAGAGGTGACGTGATTCAGAGGAGAAACCAAAAGAGTCGACGGATGTTGGATGATGATCACGTCATACTCTGTACCTTCACATGTAGGTGCTGGGAGGCTCCACGTGCCATTGACCAGGCAGGTGAGAGTCTTTGGTCCGACCAGATGCAGGCCGTCATTACATATATAACTTGCATTGTGTAGGTAAGTCTCCCCTGTTGTCTGAACCTGTGCGTTTTGTACTGCGGGTGGAGGCCCACAGGACTGTGCTGAGGAGACAATAGGCAAACAAAGGCGTGGTGGGGTTAATGCATGCATGTGTGTATGTAAGGTGTGTAGATTGCATAACATTATGACTCTTGTTTAACAAGAAATGTTTAACATTTTGAGCACAAAGTAGCGAGGTGAACAGTTTTTGAAAGATGAAGACGTTTTCTAACGATGGAGGCGTCTGTGGCTCAGGAGGTAGATCGAATCATTTACTAATCGGATGATCGGTCGTTCCTCTAGTCTGAATGTTGAAGAGTCCTTGAGTAAGATAATGAACCCCAAAAAAGCTCCTTGAGTTACACAACTCTAATCATAGTTATCCTGTCACACGGTGTGATTTCTTTAGTGCATTTACTCAGCCATGACACATAATGAAAACGGTATGTTTGAGGAAATAGCCGCTGTGTGTGTGGGATTGGCAGTCTATTGCAGGTTCCAGTAAAAGTGTCACAGCAATGGGATTAAATATTTGACATCACATTTCCTGGTCTGTGTCTCTCTTATACAAACCTACCAACACACACTGGCTGGGTGCCACTCCATGTTCTGTCTCCCTGGCAGGTCTGGATAGAGTCTCCCTGTGACAAGAGGAAAGCTACAAGTTAGCAGATGCTCTTTGTAGAGAGTAGTTAGACTGAGGATGAGAGAACATCAATGGGTTTCTGTGTATCAGGAATCAAGAAGGGAAAAGAGTGACTCAGCTCCTTCTGTTTGCTCTGTAAATACACATTCCTATTGATTGCCAGGGAGAAACCATGTGACTTTTTGCAATCCGCTAGCCATTAGGTCAGTGTGGACAGCCTGTGGTTTTATAGTACAGGAGAGGACCAAGATTTTCAGACACAATCATACACAAATTACATTTTATAGGAGTTAAGGAAAGACACAGAGACACGAGATTGAACTCACAGTAAAGCAAGAATGTTTTCTATTATTCACAATCGTTCATTATTATTAAATCAATCATTGTTGTTAGATTTGGGTGTGTCTTTATGACCTTGTTTTATGGTGAGTTTATTCATTAACTTGTGTTTTCTAATCTTAGACACTAAACTAATAAACCCTAAGAACAAGGAAGCCTAATTAGCGATACCTTCATCTCAAAGCCTGGCAGGCATGAGTACATGACAAAGTCCCCGTAGCTGTAGCTGTCCCCCTCGGTGACGCCGTGAAGAAGAGGAGGGGGTTTCTCGCAAACCACCAGCTCACAGGAAACTGATGAGATGCTTGGCGCCCATCTTCCACCCGGCTAAGCGCACAAACCAGCAGAGAGAACAAGAGAGTAATACATTATTCATGGTTTCGAATTGACATGAGTGGGAAAGAGGAGAGATATGTTGCAACTGTAAAAGAGGAACTGAAAACCCATAACAGCTACTCCTTAAAATCACAGTGAAGATGCACAAACAGTAACAGCAACCCAACATCTGCACTCAATGTCTCTCTCACTCATTAAGATTAAGACTTGGACAAATGACTGACCAACATCTTTCCTACCTGACACTCAGCTAACGCTGACCCCTGCAAGTAAAGACCAGGAGGGCAGGAGAGGGTGATGGTGCCTCCGACAGGAGTGAGCTCCTTCCCGGTGATTACCACATGAGGGATGGAGAAGTTGGTGGGTAGCAGGCAGGGCACAGGGCGGCAGCGGATGCTGTGTTTGGACCAGGTGCCATCGCTCTGGCAGGAGAGAGAGGCCGTCTGTGTGGCCAGTTTGTACCCGTCCTCACACCTGAAAGGACGAAACGACCATTAAGGTCACAAAATGTGGTCACTAATATCCTTTAGCATCCAAAAAATACAAGATCTTTACACAGGCAACAGTAAGAATTAGAGTATTTACCTGTATGTGACTTGATTTGGGAAGGTGAAGGTGTCTCCCACCACCTGAGCATAGGCTACAGCTGGAGGTATACCACAGTTGACAGGCTCACAGCTGATCCTGGGTTCCCCCCACCTGCCATCTCTTCCACAGGTGAGGTATGGATGCCCCTTTGCCCGATAACCAGGCCGACACCTGTATATAATGGTGTCTGAGAAGGTGGCACTGCTGCCCTGCTGAACAGCGTTAGGAACTGTAGGCGGAGCAGCACTGCACCTTCCCCGGCCACAGATAGGCACACCGGGGCTCCACACCCCTCCCTTCTCGCACACGGCCTGTGAGGGACCCAGCAGCTTGTAGCCTCCGTCGCACTGGAAGTGCACTTGGTCTCCGCAGGCACGGTCGCGGCCGAGAACCACCCCGAATTTCACCACAGGGAGGCCGCAGATGCAGGGCCGGCACTCGGGCACGGTGCCCACCCAGGAGCCCTGAGCGGAGCACCGCAGGATGGGGTCCCCGACTACCTCGTAGCCGTCGAAGCAGACGTACTCCACCACATCGTCGTAATTGAAGCTGGAGCCATTCAGGAAGCCGTGACTGATGTCCTCGGGTGGATCGCAACTTATGATATCACAGCGAGGTGTGGGTTTGTCCCAAAGTCCATCTGACTGACAGATACGCGTGGGCTCTCCGTTAAGTGTGTACCCCTCGTCACACTCATACTTTACCTTGCTGTTGAAGCCAAACTCTGACCCCAACACACGCCCGTTGGGTATTGGTGAGGGTTTGCCACAGTTGGTAAGTACACAGGTTGGAGACTCGTGGCTCCAGGTGCCATCAGCCTGGCAAACACTAATAGATTTGCCTTGTAAGAGGAAACCAGGCTGACAGCTCAGTTCTATCTCATTGTTATAACTGAACACCTCTCCTATAAACATAACATCACTAGGGACTTTAGGAGGACCGCAGAATACAGGCTCACACCGGGGCTTCTGCCCGTTCCATCTCCCATTCACTTGGCAGACGATAGTGTCACTACCCTTTAGGACAAATCCAGGACTACACTCAAAGCGCAGGACCTCAGGGTAAACATAAGCTTCTCCGTGAGCTATGCCATTAGCAATAGCACCTGGGTCGCCACAGGAAACAGGTCGGCAAACTGGTGCATCTTTAGTCCACAGTCGACCTGATAGACACTGCCTCACAGGCTCCCCCTCCAGCTCATATCCTTTCTCACAAGTGTACCTAACCATACTGCCGAGGGAGGTATCAGTCACATTCACCCAGCCGTGCTCTGGATTGGGTGGCGTTTCACACTCTGCCGGGACACAAGAGGGGGCCGTCCCGTTCCAGCCTCCGTCCTCCTGACACACTAATCTAGTGGGGCTCGAGAGGTCGTAACCTTTGTGGCAACTGTACTCGATTAATGTCCCATGAAGGAAGTTTAAGTCCATAGGTGAGCCTAATGTTCCAGTGTCTCCACCCACCCTTACATATTCCCCAAAGTCAATGTGAGGAGGCAGGCCGCAGTCCGAGGGCACGCAGACGGGAACAGAACTAGACCAGCCAAACTCCTCACAGGTCAGATGGTCGTGGCCGACTAGCTGGAAGCCGGGAAAGCAGCTGTAGAAAATAGTCACACCGAAACTGTGATCCTGGCCCTCCACGAATCCGTTCTCGATAGGTTGGGGTGGGGTGCAAGATATCTGCACGCAAGCAGGTGGCTCAATGTCCCACTCCCCACTGGCCAGGCACGTTAGTGTCTCAGGGCCTTGAACACGATAACCACGAAGGCAGGAGTAGGTGACACTGTGACCAAACTGGAGTTTTGTGTAAACTACTCTTCCATTGGTAATCTGTTTAGGGATTGAGCATTCAATTGGGCGGCAAGAAGGTACCCCTCCAATCCAGAGTCCCTTCTCTCCACAGAGGACAGTAGTGTTGCCCACTAAATTATATCCACTCTTGCAGCTGTACAGTGCTTTGCTGAGGTACATCAGACCCTGGACATCAACAATACCATTAGAAATCTCCACAGGCTGAGGGCATTCAACTGGAATACACTCTGGGTAAGGACTGCTCCACTGCCCGTTGGCTAGACAGGACACCGAGCCCTGTTTCTTTAAAGTAAAGCCGTCCATGCATGTGTAGCTCACCACGGAGCTGAAAGGGAACGGGGAAGTGGCTGAGGATGGGCCACCAAACGACACTTCAGGCAGGGCGCCACAAAATACCTGCTTACACACCGGAAAAGTGGCGTTCCACTCCTGCGACGCCATGCAGCGGAGGACCTGTGCACCCTCGAGGACGTAGCCGTCCTCGCAGGACAGTTCCACTGTTCCAGATTCGGCGTCCACGCCCTTCAGGACCAGGTGGTTCTCCTCCAGCGGCGGCTCTGGACACTGCACCGGCGAGCAGCGTGGCATGTTTCTCTTATCCCACTTTCCGAACTTCAGGCAGGTCAAGGTGGCATCGCCGACCAGCTCGTAACCCTCATCGCAGACATACTGCACTTTTCGGCCCACCTGGAAATCAGAGCCCTTGTAATGTCCGTGGAGAATGTTGGGAGGAGGGTCACAGGTCAGAAGGACACAGGTGATAGGGTCGCTGTTGGACCACTGCCGGTTGGCTTGGCAAATTCGCTCTGGACGACCAACCAGTCTGAATCCTGCATTACAGGCGTATATCACCTTACTGTTGAAGATATATCGACCTCTAGTGCCCTGTATGCCCTGTAGGTTCTGCAGGAGAAGAAACATTACATCTCATTAAACATATTTACAGTCACTACAACCAATGTGAAATATGAAAATGTGTTATTGGTAAGATCTTATTTAACAAGCCTGTATCTACATTTGGTTAGGGTTAGATTTATTTGTACAATGTGCATTGATGATGCAGTGGCTTACCGCGATGTGTCCATTATTGAGTATAGGAGGAGCGTCACAGGTCACAGGTCCACAGGTAGGCAGAACTCCACTCCACTCTCCATTGGCCTTGCAGGTCCTCTTCTTCTCCCCTCGGATTCCGAAGCCTTTTTCGCAGCCGTACGCCACCACAGCTCCAAAACTGTAGTCTGATCCACTCACATAGCCCCGATCAATGCTCTCGGGCCTGGAGCATCTCACTGGCACGCAGCCAATATCGTACGGCGAAGGCTCCCACTCCCCTCCCATAAGACATCTCAGCGTGGCTGTGGTGTTGAGCATGAAGCCCTCCTCACATTTGTAGCTCACTTCGGTATTGCTGGCGTATTTGGGTTTGTTGACCGAATCTAAAATCGTGTGGGGGAGCTCGGGCGGACGTAAGCAGAAGTTTGCGATGCAGCGAGGGGCCTCCATGCCGTCAGGGGGCGCCCACACACCCTGAGCGTTGCACACCATCTTGGAGTTGTTGCCAGCAGTGTATCCGTCAGTGCAGTAGTAGTTAGCGGTGTCTCCGAACAGCTTGTGGCCCTCGTAGGGCTCGGCGTGGTCGATGGCGGGCGGCGTGCCACAAGAGCGGGGGACGCACTGGGCAGAGCTGTCACTCCACTGGCCGCTTGGAAGACATTCTCTGGTCTCTGAGCCAATCAAAGTGTAACTGTGAAGGAGACCAAAGATATTAGCAAAGGGCGAATCAGACAGACAAAGAAGACACATGCCCATGGACATTACTAAAATATAAATGAGTAGACTTCAACCACATTTACCCTTCTTTGCAGACATAGTGCACCTGGTTTCCCAGTTCATAATTCTCTCCTACGGTCACGGCGTCTCTCAGGGGCGGAGGCTCGCTGCACGAGATGCTCACACAGCGGGGTACGGGCCTGCTCCACTCCCCTGTCGCTTCACAAACCACTTCCATGGAGCCCTGTGGTCTTCGCACCAACACATTACTTAGTTTATACACTGACACTACTGAAAATACGGTGCAACAGAGATTTGTAGAGGATGACTTGTCAAAAGAAATGACTGGAAAATTCATAGAGTTCATAATGTCACTGGAGGTCGAAACAGCTGACAAACAGAGTTACCTGAGTTTATGAGTTCAAATTATTTTAATTAAGGTTTTTTAAATAAAAATGACTTCCAATGTGTAAAATTGAGTGGCATCTAGTGGTACGTGAATGCAAGGATCAAACAATAATTGTGAATGGCCGACGGTCATTTATCCATACCTATATCCCTCCGTACAGGTATATGTGACTTTAGACCGGTATGTATTCTTGTCGATGGTGTAGTCGGCGTTCATGACAGTCGGAAGCCCCCCACAGGTCACTGGGTGACAGACAGGTGGCGTCCCACTCCACCTCAGACTGGCGAGACACTGGAACTCGTAGGGGATCTGAGGCAGGAAGCCCTTCATACAGCTGAGGCGAGACAACAAGAAACTCGTTATGTTTTACTGGTTGTTACTTGTCTGTCATATTTCCTACTGTCATCATTACAACACGGTGTTGTAGGGGATGCAAATGATACCTGAAAGTCACCTTGCTTCCATAGGTGAAGTTGTTTCCAGTCATGATGGAGTTCTCTGGAACAGTTGGTGTCGGGCAGGAGAGGGCTGGAGGGCGACATCACAGAGATAATTAGTAACTACCATTAGGTAGTTACGTCAACGTAAAGAAGCTCAGTAGACATGTCTCTCAGGAGAGACAAGTTTACAGACGCCTGTAAGTGTTATTGATTAAATGTAGATTACATTTTGGCAAAGACTGTCTAAGATTAATGCCCCATTGCTGAAACACACAGGAAAGTATATAAATGGAAAGAAGCCAAAGTGTGTCTGAGGGGCATTAGTGAATGAAGGGGTACTTCAGTGATTAAATATTGCACTTCTATTAATATGGGGGACTCACAAGTTTAAAAAAGAAAGGCCACAATAAAAAAACAAACAGAAAACAACACTGATGAGATATTCTGACACTTTTAAAGGCTAAAAATGAATCCTGCATTTCCCATAATCCAGCAAACGGCTGGTTTTCATTACACACTTCACCCCGTCTCTCTAACTTCAATCTTTGTATTACTCACACTGCATTCATTTCAACTTTACCAGGGAATAGGGTACCAGAGACAGACATCAATACATGTGTTGTTCCCCAAAGTGAATAATTTAAGGAATCATGCCTCCTTTTCTTAGGAAGCAGATGACTTCATGTTCGTGCCAGTTTATTTTCCAGAGGGAATAACAGGAAATGACACCTCCTGAAAATACTGAATGTATCCACACAAAAAAAACAATCATTTGGAAATGGTTACAGACCGACACACCTACAGTAAATAACTTGGCTTGAAATCAGAGTTCCAAATAAGACTGAGAAATTACCTGGATATACATCACAACACACAGTTGTTGAAGTATGAAACGTAGATGGTGGCTTTTTTTTTTGCCGCTGTTTAATATGAAAACTTAAACACAGACATGAACACAGGGTTGCCTGGTAATAATGTCTTAAAAAAAAACATATTATCAGGGTTATTTCCTCAGAAGTTCCAGATCTGAATACCGTTTCACACCAGTGACTGTCACCACACACTTTCAGTTTTAACACAAACTCAAATACCGTTGCAGAAAACCTCAAACACGTAGATATATTTACATGGAAAGAGGTCGAAATTAAACTGTTTTCACATCACACAGATGTTTTTTAAGTTTTATGTTTAACTGTAATCGCTTCACTTTCATTATGATGGTCAACAGCCAGAGTGTTACAGAGTCTGCAGTCATTAAGTGAGTTCCCTTTTCCTCTGTGTGGCTTAGAGCCAGCGGAGGTCGTGCAGTGGTCAGGCCTTTCAGCCCCTCTGTACAATGAAAGACAAAAAGACAGCTGCATATATAATCACCCCTTCACAGCAGCACTGTGTTTGTACATGTGTGTGCATTTGTGTCTATATACAGTATGTTGGTACTATTTTGTTCTTTTGTGCGCGTGTGTGTTTTCTGAAGTGTAGCAGTACCTCTAATATCTGCATAACAATAAGAGGCCGTGATTACCTCTGTGTAGTTTCATCTGTGTGTTACTCGGCACTGATTGGCTCTAATAGCTGAGAGCTTTGATGAGGAAAGTCCTTCATCATATAGAATAAAGAGAGAAGATTAACGGCCATAATAGTGATGAATCCCTTTCCATCCACAGAGCTGTCCAAAATTTACATCTCACATTAGTCTGACAACATGATCTTCATTTTTCATTGGATACGAAACTGCAAGCAAAATCCAGTGATGGAACATGTGAAATGATGTAGAACAGGAAACATATGTGTGTGTGGGTTTTTTTGTTTTGTTTTTTTCACACCCAACCCACAAAGCTCCTTTCTCACAGATAAGGAGGAGTTAAGAGTTTGTTTACGTGATAGCTCAGACCACAGGGCCATGATACATGGAGAATATCAGTATAATGAAACCTATTTCACAAATATATCTATCACATCCTGTATCGTACTCCTACACAAGTAAAGAGTAAGGCAATATATGTAGTTATTTTAAATCTTAAAAAAAGACTGACATCCCTACCCTGTCTGTCTACTTTAAAGACAAATAAAGACACACATCTTTAAGTTTTATTTCTAAAAAGCCTCAGTGAGTTTCTTTAGCAAGCATTAATCAAACAGGAGTAAATAGTGTATTTGATGGGAGCTATTTTCACTTGTGTGTATTTATAGCAGCAGGACCTGAATATATAATACTGACTTATATAGACTGAGGTGGCCGTGTTCACCCAGCGCAACAGCGTGGCTCACTGATGTGTCTTTTAGCACAAAGAAATAAGCTCTAATTAATTGTTGCTTTTGGTCTTTTCGTGGAAAATTTTGCCAATAGGAAAAATATGCAATGTCAGCAGCCTCATTCTTCTTCCACAGTAGTTAGTTCCTTTCATTTTCCCAAAGAAGGAAAATGGTCCCCTCTTGTGGAGTTTATGGAAAGCTGTAGAGTCAAACAGGAGGTTTGGTAAGTTGTTCATACAGGACCTTATAAAAGTAATTCATCTGTCATAGTCCAAGCCAGTCACTGATGGTAATAAACATGGTTCTTATTATAGTTTGGCTCAGTCACCGTTGATACGCACTCCTTGAGGAAGGCAACACATGCAACCTAAGTATACTGAAGATATATTTTTAACTCCCTTGAGATGCCTTCAGGACTTAATCTATAGTACAGCTGCTGCAGTGCGATGGCATGACATGACCACTCAACCTCTTACTCACCTCTGCAGTATGGGACTGGATCATCCCAGCTTCCCGTCTCTAAGCAGTGCAGGCGAGACGAGCCGATCAGCTCATAGCCGATGTCGCAGCCAAAAACAACCTCGCCGCCCATCAGAAAGTTGCTGCCTTCTCTGTGACCGAAGTCTGGAGACCCGGGGTTCTCACACTTCACAGGCTCTGGTGTGAACACGAACACGTACGCACAGAATAAATGGGTTTATATGTGTGGACAGATAAAATGGTTTGCAGAGACTTTTTTAGGACTTGTCCGTTACCTGTGCAGTTTTTGCCGTCTCCCCTGTACGGGTGGATACATGTGCAGGTGTAGGAGCCCTCTGTGTTCTGACAACTAGCGTGTTCGTCACAGTCAGAGCCAAGAGCGCACTCATCCACATCTGAACACACACATATACACACACAGACAAATACACAGATATTTTGTCACATGTCAATCTTCTAAACTAGATTTTTCTTCCCCATCACTGATTTAAAAAAAACAACAATAAGTACCGAGACAGGCAGGTGGATTTCCTGCCCACTTTCCACTGTTGGTGCAGTGCAGCTTGGTGTCTCCCAGCAGGTAAAAGCCAGCGTTACACTGATAGACTACAGAGCTGCTGGCATGGAAGTCAGTCCCCTGAAACAAGCCGTTCTCCAGAGGTTGAGGAGGCCCACAGGACACCCCTGTAACACACACAGGAAGATTAATGAGGATCTCACTCCTATGAGCTCTCTCTGTATATAGCTGTAGCATCATTTATCTATCTGTGGTAAGAGGAATATATGGAGACTGTATTAAAATATCTTTTACTGCAGAACATATTGGTCTTACCACTATTTGCCACAGCAAGATCATTTCAAATTATGTTTCAGCTAGCTAAAATGATCACCCATTTGGGTTCATATTCACACATGATTTTTCATCATGACAAAAATGTCCTCCGTGGACTGACAGGTGAAAACAGATATGTTAGAATGTGACTAATTTACAACTCGAATCAGAGAGCAGTTTGTGTCTTTGCCTTACGTTCACAGCTGGGCAGAGGGTGACTCCACTCTCCTTTGTTTTGGCACTGCAGCACAGGCTCCCCCAAGAGATAGAAGCCGGGATCGCAGGACAGGTGGACCTGGGCGCCGGGACTCACCTCCACACTTGACGCATGCAGGTGGGGCACTGCGTTCTCCAGCTTAGGGCAATCTGGAGAGACCAGGCATGATTTTTAAGTGTTGGAGGCAAAACAGGGCAGGCCAAAAAGAGCCAAACTACACTGTAACTGAAAACTTGAATCTGAAGTTCGTCATTCAGGGTTACACATGACTGCGAAGCTTCACTCACCAGCACAGAAAATGCTGTTAAGGTTTACTTTGACTCTGCCAACCACCCCGGTGAGGAAGTCTGGCCAGGCGAGGACGTTCCCTCTGTGGGTCACATGAGAGGCCGGACAGCTGCTGGCCAGGACCTTGATCTACAGTAGAGAGGAAAGGGAAGACCAGTTGTCACATTATTCACATGAACATTCCTGTTTTATTGCGGTAGAATAACGGTTTCGTGACATGGGTACATTTTAAGCACTTACACAGCCAATTATTACATTTACCTGTTGAGGTGTGAGAACGCGATCCCAGATGTTGAGCTGGCTGATGGAGCCGACAAAGGATTCGACAGGGTTGAAGCCTTCGCCCCTCTGATCCTGGTCCTGACCTAATACCAGCGCCCCACCACCTACAGGACATGATAAAGGTCAGAGGTTAACCAAAACTCCCAGAGAAACTATTCTCCTCCTCTGCTGTGTCAGCTGTGCTTACACAAAATGTGAATCTGTAGATTTGTTCAGACATTTAACATTTTGTGATGGCAGGAAGTAGAGCAGGTCGAGGATAGCACTACACCTGGGATAGTGGTGCCGACTGACAGGCCTTTGCCTCCGTCTGAGGGCTTCCCGTTGATGTAAATTCTCCAGTCGCCATCCCAGCTCCGCCATGACACACCAATGTGGTACCACAGGCCTGTGTTCACTGCAGGGCAGTCAGTGATCCGCTCCTTACCATTCACATACAGGACCCACCTGTCGGGAAGGAACACAATGTGAAGAAAGGGATATAATACAGTGTATGTGCGTTTATATTCTTAGTTTGTCACTGACCCGTTGTAGTCGATGAGAAGGAAAGCGTTGTCGCTGCCCTCCACTGCGTACGAGATAGGTGTGCCATAGTTGGTGGTGTCCGATGACCTCATCCAAAAGGTGCAGGTGATCTCTGTGAGCGCTGGCATCACCCCGTCCATCATTACGTAACCGTGGATACCAGACACCTCAAAGTCCAAGTTGAAGGCAGACGACATTTCTGATAGGACAGAAAATCATTTTACATTTACAGAGTGAATAAAACATATAATAATACATTAAATTAATGTCTTATCTTCTCTGTCTTATATGACTATTCTTATCTTTTTTAATCAATTATAATTCACTGAATAAAAACATGGGGGTCAGGACTCCACATGATAAATTTGAGATGTTTAACAGGAACATTTAAACATTTTTTGTGTGTGGGAACTGATGCTTTAACTGGCTCCAACTCTAAATACATGAAACTGTAACAAAGGGCAGTGGTTGCTTTAATCCAAAGGGGTCACAAGCAGTAACAGGTTTTATAAGGAACCTTTAAAAGTTTACAACACATAGGAATAATTTAGCAAAGAGTAAAAACACCTGAGTGAACATCTTTTAACTGTGACCATGGCTACAAATCTAATGCAGTCTTGATACATATAGGAACATTTTAAAGGGTGATGTGTGTTTTAGTAGCATTTTAAATGTGTTTAATTAGAAAAGTGATAACATAAAACTAGTAATGCAGCCCCAGCTGTGCTTAAATCTCTCTTTTCCGCCTCTAGAGTTGCCATGGTGATGTGTCATCTGTCCTATAGTACCTGTCTCACACCTGGTTCCGTTGAACCCAGGGAGGCAGCGGCAGGTGTAGGAGCCCAGACCGTCCATGCAGCTGGCCCCGTTTACGCAGGGGTTCGGGTCGCACTCGTCCACGTCCACCTCGCACAGTCGGCCACGGTAGCCCTCCACACACTGACACCTGAGAGGAGGAAGGAAGACAGTCAAACTGTTTGAAATTTCCTAAAATGTCTGAATGAGAAGCTCATAAATCAGGACGTACAGTGTGTGCATCAGATTAAAATCCTTGTTTATAAGTAACATTACATCCTAGAGGACTAACATGTTGCTACAAATCAAGTAAAGAGCTGCTTCTTCCCATCAGGATCTTCATTACCTGAAATCGTTAACCTCGTCCAGACACGTGCCTCCATTCAGACAGGGGACGCTGTAACATTCATCGATGTTGATCTCGCAGCTATCCCCTGAGAAGCCAGCGGCACAAGTACAACTGTAGCCACCTGTCAGGTCCTCACACAAGCCGTCGTTCAGACAGGGGTCGGAGAGGCACTCGTTTATTTCCAGCTCACAGCGAGAGCCTGCGGAAATGTTAAAAGAAGAAATACAGCTGCGTTTTTTGAAACCCCATGGTCACATATGGACAGTACAGATTAAAGTAAGAGGTTCAAGCCATTACATCTACACTGAAAATGTAATAGTTACACATTATCTAACCTGTGAAGCCGCCGGCGCAACTGCAGGTGAACTTGTTGACCTCGTCCACACACACGCCTTCATTAAGACAGGGCGAGGACATGCACTCGTTCACCTCCGCCTCACACAGAGAGCCTGAGACAAACAGGGGTAAAAGTTAAGTCAAACAGAGGATTTGGCTTTCCTGACAGCAGTGACATGACATAATGCTGATTATTTTTGGTGTAGCATCAACTAGGACTTCATTTCCTCACTGGTCTCTCACCTAAAAATCCAGGCTTGCACTGACACTCGAAGTCTCCCATACCGTCCCTACACAGGCCTCCATTCTGGCACGGAGCAGAGTCACACTCATCTATGTCAATCTCACACTTGGCACCTGAGAGAGAAATATCAGAGGCTGTATCAAACACTCGTCATAACAGAGTCACATTCAACAGGATGAGATGAATGTCAGTTGCCACAAATAGTCATTTTATTCCTCCTGTTGATTGTCTGACAGGTGACGGGTGGTTTACCTGTGAATCCAGGCATGCAGGTGCAGACGTATCCTGCCCCGACCTCCTCACACGTGCCCTTATTCTGGCAGGGATTTAGGAAGCACTCGTGGAAAACCTGCGGGAACAGCCAATCAGATCAATCGATCACATAGTAACAGTAAAAGTTGTGATGGCTGGACAGATAATGACACATTCATCCTCCCAAATATAAGTTTGGGATTGACCATCTGTAAATTAATTAAAGATGAATTCTACTATAAAATAGGAGGTATTAAAACATTTGGTGCTATCATCATAATATGTAATAAAGGCGCCCCGTGTTAGATCTTGAACATTTGAGCCCTTGTCAGAAATAATCAAAGATTTGATAAAGACCAACCTGACTGCTAGCTTGGTAGTCCTCACTGACCTCCACCTCTGGAGCTGCAGTCACACTCTCCTCTTTGGGAAGGAAACTGGAGCCAAAACCTGACACCCAGAGAAAATACAGGCAATGTAAGACAAGTCGGAAAAACACAGCAAGGATCTTTTCCCCTTGCCACCAGACACGCAGACGGTTGTGATCTGTCTGAACAAAAGGCTGTATTCTTATTGAGAACTGGCAGCGAGTCCTAACCATTCCCACACTTCATGCATGCAGTGTTATTCATTTCCATTCTGCAGCAGAGCAATAAAAGTCATATTATTTCCATTTCCCCCATGATCCCGTGCAGTAATTCCTTTTCCAATTGGATTGAGCTGTCACAACACAGATCAGACACCACACAAATGGAGCGATGGTTTGAAACTGTAGAAGAGCTGTCACACAGAGTGCCTGACACAGAACAGCTCCTTATAGTTTGCCCTCTGCTGACTTCGCTTGGCACGTCCCGTAGAAATTTAACATAAGTCATTTTACATGCCAGCTCAGCACGGCACGGCGGTGTTCAAATAGAAGACTGCTGTGTGAAAATGCATTTGTCTGTGTACATCAGAGTTCAACTAAACCGGATCTACATGTGGAACACACTAAGATAATGTAGTTTTTGTTTTAATCAAGAATTAGTGGCTGCCTTTAATTAATCTGTAGATTACTTTGTAGAGAGTCTTTATCTGTTGACCACAACTACTTTATTTAAAGGTCAAGGTGGCAGATTTAGTAGTATCTAGTGGTATAGTTACTGATCGCCTCACTTTTCTTTCCTAGCATGAAAGAGAAACTTAAATACAAAAGCTCGTGTTAATTTGTCCGTTCTAGATGGCCGACTTCCAGTGTCTGTAGATATAAAAGGTATTTACATTTTAAGGTAACAAAAACACCACAAACTTGTTTTCAGGTGATGATACGCTAATGAAAACATAGTAAAGAATATTATATTCTATTTCTGTCATGTTCTGTCATCTGTCCCAAAGGAGACAAGAAACACTCTGCTATTGTTCTTGTCTGAAGACAATAGTTGTGGGAAGAGATTTTATTTTGAAACTATTTCAAATACAAAAAAAGATCCACTAGATTTTACATGGACAGAGGGAGCACTTGTGTGTGTGTGTGTGGGTGTGTATTGGTGTGGCTCTGACTCAAGAAGGATTGGGGTTTTTCCTGGTCACTTACTGGAGCAGTGCTGTATGGTGGTTGCCCCGGTGATGGTGGTGGTTCCGTAGAAGGGACAGGACAGGCAGTAGGAGCGGCCATGATCAGGCTGGTAGTAATCTCTAGGACAAGGGTAACAAGGAACCAGACCGGTACGGGAGAAATGACCTGCCGAACAGGGGACTGCAGAGAGGAGCCAGAAAAAGACAAAGAAAGAAATGAAGAGCTGGAATCATCCCAAAATGCTTTAGAAAATCATTTGCAGGTTGAAAAGTCCAACATCTGTGAGCTCCACCTTTTTAAAGGTTATAGGTTATTTTTGTATTTCAGCTGGGAAACTCAGGTAGCAAAATCTTTCACAGTTTCCAGATTTAACATCCAACTTTAAAGGGCAATCAAATGAAATTTCCAAGTAGGAATTTCTGATATAATTGCACATGAATGCCAAATACTAGCAGACACATTTTTTGCTCACAGGCTGGAATTATATTTGTTTTTGTTACCTAGCAGCATTTAGAATAACTTACGAATGATTAAGGCTAAAGTTAAAGTAAGCAAGTTGATAGGACATTAAGGGAGTGCACTCCACACTGTCAGACTGTATCACCTCCACACTCCGACTCGTCCACTGCTCCTCTGGTGACAGTTGAGGTCTCGTCAGGACAGACGAGACACTCCCTTGCGCCAAAACCAGCCTGGAAGTGACCCAGCGGGCATGACTCACAGATCTCCAACCCGTTCAGAGAGTGACTACCAGGCTTACACTGCCCTGCAAACAAACCACCACATCACGAGCAATACTCAGACACAGAAAGAACGAGGGTGTGCTCTAAATGTTTGAATGCGTCGTACCTTTGCACTCGGCGATGCTGCGGGAGTGCAGGTAGGCTGTGGAGGTCTCCTCGGGGCAGGACTTACACTCCAGCTGACCCTCCTGGTCCTGGTAGGAACCCAGCCAGCAGCTTGCACACTCGTTATGTTCCAGAGAGAAGTATGTTCCCACCGGACATTGGACTGCAACAGCACATGCAATTAGTGATTTATTGGTAAACATAAAACTTTTATAGCAGTATTAAATATTCTTGTTGATGTTAACGTGTTTTATATTGTTATAAAGGTAAGTAAACCCTATTGGTTAGGTCGATGTTTCCTGCATTTGATCCACTCACCGCACATCCTGCCTTTGAGCACTGAGCCCGGTCTGCAGGACAGGAAGGCCCTCTTGCTCTCCAGAGATTTGGGATCGGCGACGATCATCTCCGAGGACACGTGGAAGCTGGACAGCGGCTGCTTGGCCAGCGTTCGCTTCAGACGATTGGTCAGCTGCTCCAGCGTCCGCAGTAGTCTCTTCTGATTGGCCACTTCTATTGAGTCGTTCCTCGATATGGGCAGAGGGATGCTTGCTGGGAGAATGGACAACGTTTAAAGGACTGATAACTAAAAACTGAATATAAAATACACGCAAATTCTACATATATATTCTGCATTACATCTATATATTTCCAGCCATTAAACACATTTATTATACCTGTGATGTTGAAAAAGATCTGGATCTTTTGGTCTCTGGTGGGTCCTCTGATTTTTCTGTGTCTCTTGGTGCGCTGGTGTGGTTGCACGCCGCCTTCTTGCTGTCGTCTGGCGAGCTGCCGGGAACCTGTGGCGAAGCCTGACTCAAAGTAGGCATAGTCCTGTGTGCCCTGAGGACCCCAGCTGTTGCTCCAACCCCCTGGGACTGATACATATAAGACAGAGGGAGGGAAGAATAATGAGCTTTAATAAGATGCTTCACTTAAAATAAATATTTACTGTGGGTGTATTTTGTATCATACCGATAGAAAATCCGTTCTCGTAATCGTAGTTGTACTCGAGACAGTGACCCTGTGACATCACCTCCAGTTTGCAGGTGACGTCGTCGCTGCTGCAAATGTTGGGGAGCTGTGGCGAAGAAGAAAACAAGCAACATGTGTTTGAGAGCAGATTTACAGTTAATCAGTGTGTGTGTGTGTGTATATACACAAGTCCTTACCATGCCTCCCAGTTTGGTGTTAAACTCCCCAGTAAATGACTTGACCAGGTCCACATCATCACAGCGAGATGCTTTAAACAGCATCTCAAAGGGCTTGAAACCGTTGTTTGCTATACGGTTCACTGGGAGGGACAAAAAGGGGTAAATTATAAAGTAACATGCTACACGTGTGTGTTATCCCCAGCCAAAACTAGACAAGACCTATGAAAACCAAAAGATCTGTGCGCATCACTGAAGTATTGAGACATGCATGCTGTAAGCTATAAGACAGAGCAGACAGCAGGAAACTAAATATTTAAAAAGGAAGTAACAGAATACCTGAGCAGTCAGGTCTGTCTGGAGAGTAGGGTGGCTCCCACACGCCGTTGTAGGCGCAGAAGTAGCTGTGCACTGCGTCCTGAGTGAAGCTGTAGCCGTCTTTACAATGAAGAGTGCAGTTAACGCCCTCCTCTTCTTCAGAGCAGATGAACTCTCCATTCACTGGGACGTACGGCTGCTCGCAGGTCGTCCCTGGACACACACGCAGAGTCGAATTTGATAATGGTAATGATAATTTAATAATTTGATCATGGTCTGTGTGTGTCGGCTCTGTACCTTGTACAGTGATGGTGAGGTTGCAGGTGCGGCTGTTTCCTGCCGCATCAGTAGCTGTGTACTGGACCAGAGTCTCTCCTACTAGGAAGTGAGAGCCTGGACTGTGACTACCGGTCACTGTGAGGCGACCACCTGAGAGAGACACAAACACATCATGAGTGTGCTGATTACAGATGCATGCAGCATATTTAACAAATTATGACTTGACTACACAACACAATACACAAACATACTTATAGTATATGATGAAAATTTGTGACTTTTTTATACAAAACACATCAGAATTATTGTTGAAGTGTTTCTAGCCAATATAGTGATTAAGCCTCATTTATGTCTATCATGGTGATAACACTCGGCTTCAATGCAAACATTGGACACACTGATATTGTCCAATTATTTGGATATCCAGCAAAAGCCTAGACAAATGAGCATCCAAAGTAAAACACCTGAAAGACATCTCTATAAGACTCCAGAACACTCCAATCATTAAGATGAAATGTGTATTTGTAACACTGAGGTTTGCACATGAAGTGGTGTTCCAGTTTTCCTGCAGAGGGCAGTCTTGGCCTGAATCCATCTTCCAGGACAAAATGAGTCACTCTTAGTAAACCATAGAAGTTATGTTAAACAACGGTATGTTGACATGGGAATGGTGTCTCTGGGCATCACATGGCAGCAGAAAAGTCCAACTCTTGGGACTCGAGAGGGAAAATTGCTTTAGTCTGGTTGGCACAAAAAAACAAATTGAACGTGAAGAGAGTGATGGATAGAGACTTTGGAGAGGCTTGAGGTGATGAGAGGAGTGTATGAGTGTGTGCGTTTGCACATGTGAGATCTTGTGGCTCTCGGCTGTAGTCTGACACGTTGGCTGTGAGCGGTGAAAACATCTGCGCTGCAAGCGTGAGAGAGACAAAAGCAGAAGGTGGCAAAACTGAGTGATTGACCTTCCGCTTCACTCCAATCCACCTCTTCCATTAAACGTCTTTCTTCTGACACACGTCTGGCCCGCTGGAGTCTGGTGTCTCCCGTTATATATAGCCCGTGTGTGTGTTTGTGTGTGTGTTTATGCGTGTGTCTACCCGAGTTGTGGCTATATATAGCACTGGCATCAGGGTGTGGGCCTGGAAAAACAAAACACTGACGTCGAAGCAGCGCTGGGCTGACGTCGTGTGGCCCCGAAGCAGCCACAGCAGCCTGTTATTACAGCATATGTGTGTGTGTGTGTGTGTATGTGTGTGTGTGTGTGTGTGTGTGTGTGTGTACGTGTGTGCACAAGTGTGTGTTTGATGTGGGTGCACCTCTGCAGGCAGGTGGGGAATGAGCACGCTGGGTCTCGGAGAGTGAGACGTTAAGTTTGAGGCCTGTGTTTGTGTAAGCGAATGTTTCTGTACACACACAGACACGTGTGTGCGTGTGTGTGTGTGTGTGTGTGTGTGTGTGTGTGTGTGTGTGTGTGTGTGTGTGGAGCCAGAGCCAGTGAATTACATGGGCCTGGCTGTGGGCAAGAACCCTGGAGAAGTCTGGTTTGTTGTCTGTCACCACTGCTGTTTGGGCACAGCTAAAGCGCCAGGAGAAAGGCAGCCAGCTCTGTGATACTTATCTGGCAGAGTGGCCTCGATGCACTCTTTTATAGCGGGGATTGCCAAGCATCAGCGTAGTGAGCGTAGCAGGGTGGCCTCGGCTGAAAACAGAGACTAAAGGGTTGCAGAGCCAGTTTGCCTTGTGACCTCGAGAACGTCCCTGAGCTCACGCTGCACTGAATAAAAAGCGATTGTTACGTAGTCCAGATGTATTTTTCAAGGATGGAGCTGCAATAAAAGATTAGTTCATTAACATTTCAACTGGTTCAAACCTTAAACAGACTCAGCACGTGAATAATTTGTGTTTCACTACACTAGCTGTTTGGTTGGTTTGTCAAGGGAACTTTAATGTGGGTTGGTACTATCTGAGTCAGATATTAGGTGTCTACATTTACAGGCAAATGTAAAGTACTTTAGTACTTAGTACTAAAGTACTTAGTACTTAGTACTAAAGGACTTTGTGAATGTCAGTCAGCCATGTGTCTGTCTTTCTCTTGTGTTTTCCTGTCCTATTCTGTCCTCCTGTGTCTTCCATGTCCCTGGTTTGTCTATCTGAGTTTGTGTGTGTGTGGGGTGCTCTTGCCTTCCTACACACCTGTCTACAAGCAGCTCACCAATCCGGTCAACTCATTACCAGATCTACATTTCTGCTATCGTGCCAGCTCAGCTGAGGCTCCAAGTCGTACTTTCATTGTGTTACTAGTTTTCCCATGTTCCACCTGGCTGTTCTCCGTTCCTCCTCTTCACTGTGCCATTACCAGCCATCCCATTTGCTCAACCCATCTCCACCAGCTGTAACATTTCACTAAACCTGTTCATTATGATCTGTGTATCCTCAATAATTTACCACTCTGTGGTACTTCTGTTACTTCTGTACTTTTGAATGTATTGCTTGTACTTGTAATGCACTGCAGTATTGATATTTTGCTTTTATCTGAACTTCTGAACCAACTGGGGAACTAAACTAATATTTTTCCTGTAGGCGTAGTGCTGGAGTGTCAGCTACACTGAAACAATGATTAATACTCGGATCCCTTGGGCTCTGCAGTCAGTCTCATTAAGAAACAACAATGACAAGTAGTTCTAAAACATTTCACTCCCGTATGAGTCAAAACCTGCCTGTGCTCACGTAATTACACAAGTTGCTGTGAATGAATGTCAAAAACGGATGCAAATTCTCACAAGAGAGTTTTTATAGTAAAAACACCTGCTTCTCTCTGCTGCCTCCGTCACTTTTATCATTAATGACATTAACAGACACTCTAACAACTTCATCTGTCCACAAGTCCTGTTCTCTCTCTATCACTTTCGTAAACACAGACACACAAATGAGGCATTCATGCACACAATTACAATCCATCCTCTCAACACTGGACCATATGTCCAGTGTCTCTCACCATTATTCACACACAGACACACACACACACACACACACACACACACACACACACACGAAGCCCTCTCCTGATCCCCTTTTTCCAGTCACCCAACGGAAAAGATCCTGTTTAACCATCATCAGTGGAGGAAGAGGGTGGAGCGGAGTGGAACAGAGGAGCAAAAGAATAAACCATCTACGGAGCTCAAGTCTGAGAACAGCGACCAGACATACCTGAGTTGTCGGAAAACTGTGGCACCTCCCAAACGACCGCCGTCTCTGTGTCTGTGGCCTGGACCGCGGGCGGTGACCTGCACCTGTCAATCACCGGAGGCTCCGTATCTAGAAAGATGGTGTGGTTGTTAGCGGAAGGTGTAATGCCTCGCGACCAGAGGAAGAACACAATAAAAAAAAGCACATTTGTGAGCATTAAACGTATCGATAACAGCCTCCCTGGAACAGATTAGTGGAACACAGTTGGGAGCAGAGTGCCGCGCTGTGATCCGACTCTTTCGATGCAGCAGTACAGAGTGTCAGGGGGCACTAGTTAAACACATGTCTCTAATAAAAAACCACAACTTTCCACCACCATAATAACATATGGAAATGTTCACGGCTACCATGCTTGAGGTTTTTCCCCCTGACTGCTGTGATTATCGAGCGGTTGACATGGGACACCCCTGTTTTTCACTCACTGCAGTAACCCTGTTTGGCACCTGCTTTGGGGGGGCGGATGGTTTTTACACTGAATGACAGAAATGAGCTGCAGCACAGCGGAAGGCGGATGGAGTAACGGACACACCAGGCGGTAGAGTCTGTGCTGAGAGCTCTGGGAGCAGTTTGGGGTTCGGTACCTCGCTCAAGGTGAACTGGCACCTCTCCAACTACCGGTCCATGGATGGATGGATGGATAGACAGCCAAAGTCTTGCAGCTCAAAGGGGCTAAAGACAGATTTGAAACTGTGCTGTGCAAGTATGTTAACTAGTTAATCTTTACCTACACTGCAGGTGATTTTCTTGTCTTTACATGTGGCACGTGTTCTATAGTTGTCATCTTAGTTGTTTTGCTTTCAAATCACTGTCACCTTCAGCTGATAACCCTGAAAGACACTGTCGCTGTGAGTTGAAGCCAAAGAATTTTAAGACTGAACACATTTGTGATAATTTGTGGTGGAAATATTTAGTCTGACAAAGACCTGTGACTGATCAAAACAACGCTTAGCAAACTGAGAATTTCTCCTGTGGAAGATTTTGGATATGTGCGCCCGCCTTTTTGATGTGGTACCATCAACAGCTTACACGTGACTTCTATTTGAACGCTTAATTTGGAATTTGTCAGCACGGCCATGAAATCACATCAGTGATCGGAAACACATTTCATATGTATACAAAGCAACTCAGCTGTGTGCACTCGAGCCAGCATTAGCAGAGAGAAGAAGACAAAACAATAGATAGAAAGCCAAAAGAGCTGATGTCACCGTTTTTAGGGCGACGCTTCGCCCCGGCCAGATGAGACATCTTGATGTCCTTTTTGATTTCACTATGTGTAAAATATTTATGGCAGTACAGCAGCTGAGGCGTTCATCCTTTTACTACCACCAGGGTGCGCCACAGTCTGAAATTTTCTACAGATAAAGTTTTATATCTGTCACTTTTCGTTAACTTTCAGAGACAGACTCTCTCTCTGCTTTCTGTTTTCTCACTACAATGAGCCATCTGAGGTCATGTGCAGCAAACTTTGTTTAAGCTGTTGCAGGCTGTACAAAGATGAACTCACCGATGACAGTGACGGTGAAAGAGCAGTTGGCCTGGTTGCCCGAGCGGTCGGTCGCAATGTAGGTGATGGTTTCCTTTCCAATGGGGAGCAGCTGTGGAGGGGAGTACACCGGCTTCACCTGCACCGCCACCTAGAGGAGGAAAAAGACAGAGTAGTGTGATGAAACTAACTTTAGCTGATTATTAACATGTTTTAATCATAAAGAATAAAAATCTTTTTCTTTTTCTTTTTCTTTTTCCTACAACTGTACACTCTAACCTCCTCTTTGGAGTTGTCGGTGGCGGTCGGGACGTTCCAGCTAACGTTCGCGGTGCCGCGTCGCTCATCTGTCTCTGCAACAATGTTCACAGGACACTGGATCCACGGTGGTTCAGCATCTAAAGAGACATTTTGAGCAAATTTAATTAAACATTTCATAAAGTAAGTTTCAGATATTGCAGATGTTCACCCCGTCACATCCCGTACACAGTGACCTCAGCCTGCTGCTTGTTATCATTGAGGAAGTGGATAAGTGATGTCACCTGACCCATGACCTCTTTAATCACACTCTCATTATTGGTCATTACTGAATCACTGTGACTGTTCCAACAAGACCGAACCTCACTGATGTTACATTTATACTGTAACTGTCCATTATCTCCTTTCATCCTTTAGCTCAACATGAGGCCACAATGGTAAAGAGCAGAGGTTAATACAGATAGAAGTGAAATGACGTGTGAAACACGCTTTACATCACTGTCAAAACAGTTTGGCTCATGGAAAAGGAAGCATCTTCTTGGATAGACGACATTTCTTGGTCTGGATAATCAGTGGAAGCCACTGCCTCTATCCCCCTCGTGCTACATATTTGTTTGTTCTGTGTTTCTGTGGAAATATTATGTGCAACCTATTCCATTTGAGAAGCATGTAAAGCATCTGTATTAAAGAGTTAAAATGTGCCAGATGTTGATCCACTGACTGGTGCAGTAAACAGCAATGGACATGCATGCAGAATCTGAAGGCAAGGGACAAAATTTTGGTATCGGAAGTGTTCTTGTTTCCATTTCTAGTATTGACCAATCATGTTCGAGCATGCTTTGGTTGCTGTCCATGTGGAGAGCAAAAGAGGCAGAACCAAGCGGCAACCTGGTGAAACAATCCAGTCAAAGACAGCGTCTCTTGAAAACTCTACTCTCGGGTCTCAAGTTGCAAACTACACTGTCAACAACGACCGGCACATGGAAGAGGAAATCTGCTGGCTACACTGGAAGCCCCAAAACTTTGGCTGCTGCCCGTAAATCATCGTCTGACAATAGCAATGAGTTCTGAGATTGCGTTATAATTGACTTGCCGTTGAACCCCTATTTGCCTCAGATGATGGGGAAACCCTCTATATATAAGGTACTAATGTCTGCTTATTTGGCTAGTGGCAACCCACCAGCCGCCATGACCCTTGGATGAAACAGCTTCTTCCATTTTCTCATTCTCCACACCGCATGTTGTAACAATGTGAAGCCAGCACATTTCGGTTCAAGTCAGTTCGAGTAAATGAGTAAAGAGTTGAATCTCCCATCGATTGGCAGTGGTCATGCCTGTTGCGTTGTGTAAGAGAGCTGTTCCCATCTGGACCTGATGACCCATCCACTTAGGCATCCGTTTCTGCTAAACACTAACACACTTAGCTGCAGTCGGCTCCATTCATCTTCATAACAAAGGAGGAATATTTCACTTTGGGTGTCATCAACACGAAGTGAGAGGCTGAAACAAGCCAGAAGCTTACAAAGAGCACTTTCTCTTTCTTCATCTCCTCATAAAGCAGCACTCCCTCCTTCTTCTTTGTATCTCATCTAGTCTTTAATATCTCTTGTTCTCTCCCCTCCCTCCTTCCTTCAGCCCATTTATGCCTGAGGGGGATCAGAAAAACTCATCTTCTCTCTACCACCCTATTATAAAACACCTACAGATGAGTCATAATCCCCTCTCACCTCCCTGTCCGCCCTACCTCTCCGCTCGTTTTCATCTTTATGGCACCTCTTCCTCTCCCTAACGACAGGCAGTCCCTTCATTAGCAAACTTTCTCTGTGAGGAAATGAGGGGATTGAGGACATTCGAGGGGAGGCAGGCAGAGCCGCTCTGCACCACCTGTTTCACCTGCGAGGCATCTGGAGCTCTGCAGTCTATTATAATGATCTCCAGCTCAGTCGGAGTGAAAGGGAGAGACATGAGAGCTCGGACATGGTACGGTTTGAGTTAGTGACCCGAGGCCTGCTTTGAAATGGGGTTAGCGGCATTCTCACCATTCACAAAGCGTAGAAAAATGCAGAGAGGGGGAACAGAGAATGGAAAAACCTCTCCCTCCAAGTTTCCTGCTGTTTTCTTTTTATATCTTCCTATTTCTCCACGTATTCAGTATCTTTTTTTTTTTTTTTTTGCTGGTTTTACAATCCCTCTCTCTCTTTTGTGAGACGTTACTACATTCATTCCTACCCTGTAAAACTAGATGTAGTTCCAGTTCGCTATACTAAACATACAAACTACCTAAGGAGGGAAAACCTGGCTGGCAGGTGCAGCTAAATAAGAAATAGAGATTATTTTAGATAGTTTCTCTATGACTAGGAATGCCTCAACATCAGCGCACAGCTCTCCATAAGTCACAAGTTTGTGTACAATGTAAGCAAACAAGATATAAAATGTTAATTACTGTGTAGTAAGTAGTACTTAGTAATGTGCAGTTAGAAATATGATGATTGGTCTAACCTTCTGACCACTGCCTGACCTCTGCGTACCCAAGTCGTGACCTCTGACCTCAACATATTTCACATCCTTGTTAAGACCCTGCGACCAATTTACAGCTTACCCTGACCTCTGACCTCAGGCATGCAAAAGTGAAAAGGTGAATTTCACACACACACACACACTCACAATTACCTGTACAGACGGCTTTATGGACATTAGCTGTCCAGTTCCCAGAGCCCAGGCACACCGCCTTCCTGTTTCCCTGGAGACTGTAACCTTGACGACAGGTGAGGAGGCAAGCGGCACCCGGCAACACTGCCCTCTTCCCGCACGTAGGGGGTGACAGAAAGATGTTCTTCAAGGTCACGATGGGAGGGCAACGCACCTCTGAGGACAGAGTGAGAGAAACAGAAAATGACTCTGACATCTGATATAGTTCATTTTGTTCCAGACCAAAAACTTTGCCTGACTGTCAAGACTTGAACTGGATTTCCCATCTCACCCCAGCTGAAGACGTTTTGAGAACAGTGCTGGGCTGAACTGGCACTTATTGTGCTTTAATGAAATCAGGCTTTCTGCTGAGTATTAGGAGATATGGCCAATCTGAACAGAAAAGACAGAACAGAACAGGCAAATAAACTTCTTCCAAGATCATGAGCGTGCTTCCTGTGTTTTTACCCGAATGCGATAAAATCTTACTTTCAACTGGCTCCACTATAAATGCCAACAATAAAGCTATTTTCAGGATCCGTCTATCAAAAACTGGCACAAAAACAACAAACATTTGGTCGGAAGTCAACATAAGAAAGCAGTGACCACAGGACTCACACACTGGAGGCTTTTTATGCATTTTCGGGACGCAGGCCAGCGCGGCTTTCACTTGATGATTCTCATTCTCTCCTCCCCTAACTCCTATTTCACTGGCTTTAGCTGAGGGGCTATAAAGGGAGAAATCACTGAAAGGGAGCTTCAACATGGGAGATTTCAGTAAGAAAATCGTCTCAGGGAAGTCGAGGCCCGATCCCGTTTCACCACAGTGCAAACAAACACTAAAACAAACCACTCATCTGCTACGGCAGCCCACAGAGTCCTCTTAGCTGTGTTAAAGAGGGAACGACAGTCTGCGGGGAAACGCTGAGATGGTCAAACAAACAACTGTAACTCAGTCCGAGCACGCAGGGAGAAGAGATGGTAGTTATCGATAAACAGAGAGAGTTTTCCGGAAGCGGACGGGTCGGGTTTTTCTAAATAGAGCAGCTAGCTGGTTGGTAGGTTGGAAGTGAGTCAGCGCAGGCCGGAGCAGTGAGGCCGGAGGTTTGTGGCTCTCACACTGTCCCTTTTTTGTGTGTTGGTGTGCCTGACCTGGGTGCTCTCTGCGGCGGGCATGAGTGTGTGCAACTATTTTAACTTAACGATCAGTTCTGAAGTGTGTGGGTAATTTTGTGTGCATGTGTATATGTGGTGACTGTAAGTTCTGCTATGAGAAAGCAGATGAATCTTTCTCTAGATGATGTAGTGTGGTTCTGTTTAAATACACACCATATGTTTAACCGCTGTTCATGTATGAGTGTATGTTCTCGTGTGTGTTTACATACGTGTGTTGAAACCACATGTGTTTTCACAGAGAAAGACCCATATTATGTGTTATTTTAGAGCCATTCGTTTGATAAATTGTCTCTTTGTTCTTGCAGCCACACAGGAATCACTGAAAGCTAAGCAGATAATATGAGCTTAGAGTTAAACTCAGTCCGGTTATAAGAAAGATGTACTGCTGGAGAAATGTGTGTCTGAGTGAACGCAGGGCTGCGCCGTCTATCACGGAAAATAACGCAAATTGAATAACCAAATAAAGAAATCTAATTTAACGGGATGACGGAACCACAAGACTTTGGATGAAGACATGACAAATCAAGACAAAAAAACTAGTGGCTGAGATAGATGAATTCCCTTGGAGAGGACATAAGTAAAGTGAATTAAACTGGGCTTGAACTGTGACGCAGTGTCTCTCAGAAGATTTCTATTAGGATGTTTGTCAAAATGGACACATCTAGAGTGATATTAAACAATTTACAACCAAAAATAAGACACATGTCACCAGAATAAACCGTGATTGTGAAATTATTGATAAGACAAAACAGGTTATGTGTCAGTTGACTTATATTCTCACAATGAAATGTGTTTTTGAATCATATTTTGCCTACTGTTGTAGAAGACCAAGTGGATAAGAGATAGTGGCTGGAGGTGATGAAGGCTTACCCACACACCGAGGTTGGGGTCCACTCCACTGGGAGTTGGCCTGGCAGGTGAGTCTGGAGTCTCCCTCTAGCCTATAGCCTCGCTCGCAGCCCACCTGACACTCCGCCCTGTAGGAGGCGTCGCCGTCGTTGCACCTCAGGAAGCCGTGCTGGGGCTGAGCGAGGGGTGGGCAGGAGCGGACTGCAGGTTGAGAGAAAAAAAACATGAGAATTGGAACCAGGAAAATTAGAAAGAAATACAGATTTTACCTCATTTTATTTATTTGTTTTACTGGATGTAAGCACCTTTAAAAATTAAAAGTTTAGGAAAAAACTGATCCAAAAGCAACAGACGAATGAAAACACATTTTTACAAACGTGTTATGGTTTGTTTCAACCAATTTAGAGGCCTTTAAAATATGCTTTTTAATTGTGTATGCTAAGATTAAAACAAATGCTAATAATTTAGTTAATTAGTTAATCATGCATATGATTTGCAAAAGCTGTTATCGATGAGTTGCAACATAGAAACGCATGTACTGTATATAAATCACAACAGGAGGAAAGAGCAGTAAATCTCCTGCAGGAATGTAAAGCACTATTATCATCTTTAGCTATAACGTGGGGCCTATCATTTAACCCAAAGCGTGAAAAGTCCCTATGAAATAAAAAAGAAAGGATCCTCATGTGTGCCTGTTCTGAGTTACACTGAGGTCTAGAAGAGGGTGTGTGGTGTGTTATTTCTCATCACCACCCGTAGACAGACAGGCGGTTCAGGGGAGACCCCCTCCCTCAGGGCTTAACTAGCTGGGAGGTCCTTCAGTATGTGGCAAAGACTAGACTTAGTGTAACACATACAAGCAGACGTATGTACACACACGCAGAAAATATGTACTTAAAGCCGCTACTATAAATCTTCAACACACACCCTTGAATATTCAATGTCTTGGTATTTCTGAGTCACACTGTTGCCGTCTTTCTGTTAAAACGGGCACTTTCCTCTTTAATCTCTTGACCTCTCCAACTCCCTTTTCCTGTCTTTCCTGTCTGCTTTCTTGAACTTCCTCGCACTCTTGCCTCCTTCTGTACAACCTTTTTTTTTTCCCCTTTCCTTATGTCCTTACTTTCTTCCAGTCTCTCCTGCATGACCTCTCTCTTCTCCCTGCCTTTTTCGTCTTCTCGACATCTGGCCTGGCAGAAAGCAGTAGTCTCCCAGTAAATGTTGATTCCTTGCTTAGTCTAAACACATATGATCTCAATACACGGCAAGAAACCTCCACACGGCCTCCCTCTCACTTTGGCCTGAGGGAGAAAAAAAAAAAAACAACTCGCTCTCGATAAGTCGATTTAGTGCTGCATAAATGTTTATGAAGCTTTGCAGGAATCAAAAGTGAGGCAGCAGGCGTGAGGGCTTTGATGAACGGCCTGCAGCTTAATGAGGAATTATATTCGACATGAGTGTGGAGGAACCTGCTGTGATCAATCAGACAAGCTCATGTTTGTATGTAATCACTACAAAGCCATGAGAATTGTATTGGAGGACAGTGTATGCATTACGCAAGATTAGTCTACAATACTGTAACATGTAAATCAGACGCAGTACACAAAAGTTACTGACATAACATGTGCACTTTGGAGATATTTGGCTATAATTGGAACAAATTGTGCATTTACTGCATGTAATATGATTAGCAACACACAGTTTATTTCCTTGAGGAGCTGAGTAAATAAAAGACTTGATGGATGGACTGGCTGGAATGTGATTACATTTCTGACAGACGCTACAGATGATGATCTTAGACTATTGTTTTGTTTAACGGATGCGTTTTTAATGTGTCTTTATGTCCGTGCTGTACCACAAATTGCCTCTCAGAAGAAGTTTTCTAAGTCTAAGTCATTGTTCACAGTTCTGCTTTGTTTTTTTTAGAATGTCTTTATTAGAGAGTTAACAATAGAGACATAATAGGAAATAAGGGAGGAGAGAGAGACAGGTGGAGGTCTGGAGATCCTGCGGCTGTTAAACCTTAAAGCTGTCGGCCAACAGCAGTCTCTGCTTTTTAAGTACAAAACGGGTGAGACGAAGAAATCGGGCACTCAAAGCCTCCGACTCCTCTGTAACCTTTATTTGAATGACTGAAGGTAGAATTACACATAAGATGCTTACACATGAATCTTATTTGGTTATTCAGGGTCTCTTGATCAAACCAGTTATATTAGATCATGATTTTCCATTTTTCTATCACTGTGAAGTTGATATCTTTCATTTTATTAGCAACAGATAATAGGCAGTGTGAATGTTGAACTGGTAAACTCAGACATCTGATAGGAGGATGCCTCTACCTGTGATGTGTCTTACTCACCTACGCAGCTGGCAGGTGTCCCCGACCAGGTGCCGTCAGCCTGGCACAGTCTGATGCCCGTCCCGTGGAGGTCAAAATCTGGATCGCATCGTACGCCGCAGGCCGCCTCGAAGTGGTTGTTGCATACATTCTGGATAAAAAAGCCATTTGCTGGAGGATACAGTGGGGGACAGTATACCACTGCAAGAAGAGAAGACAGGAGAAAGGCTAACACAAACAGGCACACAATACAACACACACACATAAACACATAAGGCTGCTGGTGGGAAACACTGACTTGGGGTCTCAGTGGAAAGTTAATGATCCAGACGAAAAAAGGATAAGAAAGCATGGAAGCAGAAAATTACAGGTTGTCAAACATTCTCTCTCCTATCTATACAGAGAGAAGAAGAGAGTCCATAAAAACTGATGATTAATGAACATCATTGTCTTCACATGAACTGGAGTGTGGAAATCACTGGCTCATTCTTGAAGGGAGGACCAGAGAAATTACGGGAAGCAGATTAATAACACACGACGCTGATAGTAACCTCGTATTTCTCTTGAATACTGTTGTTTCTGTTCCAGCTGATTAATCTTCACTACATTTACAAACTTTCATGGTTTTCATTGCCCTTACCACAAAATCTCCTATATTTCTTACTCTATGAAACACGTGTATTCACCTGTTAAAGCATTTATATACCTCTCCACATCACTGCAAACTCACAAGGCCTGAAATTCACACTGTTTCCAAGGTTCCAGCTGAATGACACAGTTGCCTCAACTGACTGACTTGTTGGGGTCGAAGAGCGAGACGAAGAGCTGAAGTTTGACCTTGGAAGGAGGGATTTTATTTTTCTGTTTCCTGTTAGATAAGTAAGGTATGTTATTCTTAATTAACCCTCTTGTGGTAGGAAAAAGCATCAGTTTCAGATCCAGCTCATTTCTTCTTCTCACTCATGAGGGATGAATTCGAACTGCATCATAGTTCCCGAAAAGGCGTCATTACAGTGTAATCAACAGTCCACAACAGCTCCATCTGTAACCATTTTGATCAAGTATAATAATGGAAGACGCCTTTACTTGGCGTCTTCCTTGATGTACTATATTTTCATCATTAGTCCAACATTATTGTTGCTCATACTAACTGGCCAAGTGCTAACTGCTTGGTTAAAACACGCCACAGACATATCATATGCAGCAGAAAGCCTTGCGTGACATTTATTGTCTAAAGCAGTAAAAATAACTAACATGAAAGCTCTCATGGACATGATACAGGCTGACTCACTAATCTGTTTAATCAAGGCATCAAAAGCGATTTTTGAGACTCAATCAAATGTTGCTGATTCTGCAGTTAACAGGTCGGTTCCTCTTACCCTGGCAGGTCGTGCCTATTGGCTGGTAGCCCGGCTTGCAGACACAGTCACTGAAGGAGGTGCTGCCAGGCTGGGAGGTGTGCTGCAGGTCGGGGCATGGCAGGCAGGTGCTCAGGCCTCCTGGTGTTCCCTCTGGTTTGTAGGTGCCCGGTGGACATGCTGGTAGGAGGAGAGGAGAAACGCTGTGGTTAGACGCGACTTCCCAAAGTGCTCACTGTAGATGTATGGAAAGTCACGCACGGACACAAAAAGACAGCTGGATGGAAAGCTTGGATGATGGACATGTATAAAAGAAAATTAAGCTGAAATGAAAAACTGCCTCGCTGTTGCAAGACAGCTAAAAAGCTTCGTGACTGAAACTGAAAAACAGCTTTACAGATTTATGAGAACACTTTGATCATGTCTGGACATGTAGTGGCGGAAAATGTGACAGAAATGACAAAATGAGCTCACTGGCTAGGTAAAAAAGACGTAGTTCGCTTAGCGTCTTAATTATTCCATGCAGGGGGATAGAACGATAGAAATTTTTCAATACGAAGAAATGCAACAATCAAGGAACGGTTTATGAACATCTAAAACAAGTTCACATGTAAACGCACATGGGCTGTGTTAGAGAAACCTTTTTGATCACCTGCAACACACTCGCATAGACGCAACTCAGTATGTTTCCTATTAGCATCACCTGAGTCCGATCAGAGGACAACATGCTGTAAAGATGAAGAAGCAGGGGTCATGTGAAGGTCCTCCAACATTCTTTCATTCACCATCAATCAGCTTCCACACAAACAGTTTCAGCGCATCGCTCGCGCTGCAGAGGAGTGAAAATGAACAACTGAATCCATCATGAGGTCTTATCAGGTTTAAAGGTTACTTTCACATGGATGGGACTGTTCATAAATTACAAAATACCTGATTAGACATGATGTAACTCACTGTAATATCTTCAGTGACGTAAAGTACGTCCAATACCCTGATGTTCGTCGATCTCACAAGTCTCTGATGTTTGTAGATTAACTACTCTAAATTAGCTCCAAAATTCTGATTCCAATTATGTGAATTATGGTATTACCAGGAACAACAGCCCTTCATATCATCCATTATACGGGTTGTTTCACACAAGCAATTTGCTGTGATGATAATTCCCATAATTCACAGCGATTACTGATGCAGGGGAAAACCTTTATCAGTCACTCAAGGCAATTTTCTTCTGTTGTTTTTGTTCCTGTGGATCTAAACTACTTTATAAGGAAGCACAAACACATTACAGCCACTGTATATTTGATGACTGCAGTTTCTATTTACATCAACTGTTTTACCGTCACACCCACAGTTATAGTTTCTAAACCATCTCGTTAATGAGTACAACACGACTTGATTAACTAATGTTTGTATGCTCGGTTAATGCTTTTGTCCACAGGATGTGAGACGGTCACCAGGAATGTCTGTTGTGGTTCACACATTGTGGTATATCGCTAACTTTATGTACATCATACCTGACCGCGTCTGTACCACTGTGCTACTCGTAACTTGTTTTATTCGTTGTTAGTCATTAGCTATGTGCTGTATGGTTTGGACACTGATGCCATTTTTCTATTTATACAGAAATAATGAAATAATATTTTTTTAAATGTGACAATTGGTGTTAAATATCCACGAACGTCCGTGAACTCATGAATGATGAATCCATGCATGAATGCATGTTCTGTTCAAGCACATGAGCACAATCACGTGTGGAGTAATCGCTTATATTTTAGCTTTACAGGGAGCTGAAGTGAAACCAGAACTTCCATGTTATGTTCCAGAAGTATTCAAAATACAGCTGACATTTGTACCAACACTACTGACATCCAGCCTCACTTGATTTGTTACCAAAAGCATGATAGTTTGTTAAAAAAACAATCTAGTATCATGGTTTATTCAATATTTCTCTTGTTTAGCAGCTTTCAACAAACACCATTTAACATAAGCTCATTAGAAGAGGTGAGTTGAGGGGTCATGTCTGTAATAACGGCAGGACAAAGAGGAGCACACGTGACAAAAGTTTGGAGATGGCACAGATGACAGGTACAGAGAGGTGAGTGCTGTTGAGTTTAAAGACTTTGGATAAAACGTTATGATGGAGTTTATTTGTCTTATAAAAATGGAAAGTAAACCCCAGAAACGTCTCAAAAAGCCCAAAGAAAGACAGAAGCCAGAAGAACAGAGGCTTCAGCTTTCTAACTACTGTATAATGTGACTAGTTTCGTGGTCCATCTTTGATACAGATGTATGCATGACGTGTTTACCGAAGCCTGCAACCATTCAGAGACATTACCGCTAAGCCATAGAATTACAAACAGATTAGACAGAATTATATTACATAAATATCAAATAAAGTTCATTTGTTTACAGATTACAGTGTGCGCTGTTACTCACGTCATAGTCTGTTCGAGCAGATCCAAATGTTGTTTGCATTAATTGGAAAAACAAACTCAGCAGTTTCCAAATCAAAACAGGCTACAGGCGGAGAAAAAAAGAAGTTTCAGACAGCTTCTGAGACAGTCTAATTTGTGTTGTGCACTTTAAATGAGAAAATCATAAACTTTCACAGCCCACACCCACACACACCATTTAAACACTTTTAATAAATAAAAAAAAAAAATGTGAGGAAAAACTTGTATCCACGTGGGATAGTTATGAACTTTAACTATTTTGGGACAAAAAAATATCATCTTATAACCCTGCTGGCATCAGATTAGTCTCCAGTTTGACGGTAAGCTTGAGTAAACTTTGTCAAAAAACATTCAAGCCACTTCAATTATGAGCTTCTCTGTACGGTAGGCAACAGAGAATCCACAGTACTAATATTCCTCACAACTCATTTACTCGCCTCTAAGCCAGAGACCAGGTGTGAATTTCCACTGCTAAGCCAATGCCAGCCTGGCCTGTCACCGCACCCTCCCTCCACCCCCTCAGCTGAAACCCAGCAGCAGGTCAGCCAGGAGATATTAACCAAGTGCAAAGCGGGCACTGGCTGCTGGCACCAAAACGCACCCAGTAACCCACATCAAATACACACACACGTACACACAGAAAAGCATGTGGTATACCTGTTGTGTGTCCAGTCTGCAGCTTTCATTTGATAACAAAAGCAGTCAATTCAACCTCTCCATCCTGTGTCTTTTAAACTCAGAGGAGGCAGCTTACATAAGATCGAACGACAGCTAAAAGTGTCTCCTCTGTTCAAGTCCTCAGGAATCTGTTTTACAGCTTCATTTAAGGTTTACAGGAAGCCTAGTCATTTTTTAATGCGAATAATAATTCACCCAGAGTGCAACAGTGGAAATACTGTATCGAAAAAATATAAAATTTCAACTCCTGGCAGGTAGTAATGTACACAGCCAGATGCATGGTCACACACACCCACACACAGAGTTTAGAAAGACCAGACCTGGCTACGAGAATCTGGACGATGGAGGGAAGGAGGGACAGACAGGAAGGGATGAATGATGAAAGAACAAGCAGCCATGAATCTAAAATACAAAAAGGAAAGGCTGGAAGGTGAACATGGAGAAAACTGTGTGAATTTCCTCTAAAGTGTATCACTTCTCCACGACTTGAGCCAAAAAGTCAGACCCCTTGCTGAAACTAATTGTGTTTGGACCCCATCTGAATTACGCAGCAGCCGATTTTGGGCCCATCTACTTACTGCCTATGGCTGCGGAGTTAACTCTGCTGCGCTGTACCCTTCATTTAGAGAGGAAGTGGACCGTCAGCGGGCCAGATGACCATAAAACAGAAAGAGCCTGCTGTTTCTGGACTGGCTGTAAACATATGGAGAGACAGCAGCTGGTCAAAGAGAACTACTGTACACAGTAATGATCTACGGAAAGGAAAGAGCGAGCCTCTATGATCACAAGCTATTTATTTTAAGTTAAAGCAATATTTAATAACTGAAAATGACGTTAAACCATCGTTCATACTTTCCAATTCTTATACAGCAATGTTTTGGGAGTGATGTTTTTTGTATTATCTCTAAAACTGCTACATCAGACAGAAATATTACTTTAATAAAAGAAGTCGTGAGAACAGCCAAACGATCATTTTTGGGACGAGACACTGATAAGATAAACAGAGTTATAAATATATAATAATGATTTTCCAACAAGGCATGGCCTCGTTCATCATTCCTGCAAACAGGTGACCAACTCCCTCAACCTCTGACCTGAAGTCTGCTCTGCCTCCTTTGGAATCATAAATTTGGTGTGTTTTTCTCACAAATCCCCCAAAAAATCCACAATGAATGATGATCCTTTGAATCATTTGTCTGCGTACAGTAGCTAAAATTGTAACTCCTGATCTCTCTGTGGTGCATTCATTCAATCTGCTTGTTTTTTTTTTTTACTGCCTCAGACCCAGCCACACCCTCCTGTCCTGCCTTAACCCTGTTCCCTCCACTTTAATCATCTAACCTGCTCCAACCACTCACTCACCTGCTCCCTATTCCCTCCGATTACCTCTTTGGTATTCATACCGTCTTCTGCCACAAAGTCTTATTACATTGAGTGAAACATTCCAGCATTCATTGTTGGACTATGTTTCTTTGCCTGCATCTTACCTGGTGAAGTTTCCCTTCCTGTTTCCCCACCTGGTTTTGACCTCTACTGTAAAAGTACTCCAGTTCATTGTTGGTCGTTTCATGGACATCAAGAAAAATCCAGAATAACAACTTTATCCTTCCTGGACTCAAAATTGATGCACCAGAGGCAGACATATTGTTCTTCTTCGTTCCACACATTCTTCTTCATTATCAAAACCTGGCTCCTGCACTACCCACAATGCAACCTGACCACTGACAGTCAGAGATCTAGCTGTGTTATGCTCAAGCGGCAACCTCCATAACTGTGAAGTGAAGTGCCAAAAACTGCAGTTCCTCAAATGTCCACTTGAGGCTGGCTACAGAACGAGTCAGTCTACATAAGTCCCCATGTTAAAATGTCCAACTTCACAGCAGAAATAAACATGTTTACAGCCTGGTACAAAAAACAGTTTTGGTCTCTATAGCTAATTTCCCCGTTCATAAAAACTGAACTGAGTCTGAATGTTTATATAACTCACCCATTCAAATTACATTAAGAGTTAAAGTTATGCATAAATAAGAGCAGGGCCACTTTGATTGACAGATGGGTGCCTTTATAGATGGCATTTTAGAGCACCCAAGCATCATTCAGCCCGCCTCAGGTCCACTGGTAATCCACGTTTTTGCTGATTTTTAGATTAGCTGTGAGGTGGAAGACTTGGCGGCAACATGGCGGTGGTCATTTGGTAGTCAATACGCAAATATGCTAGTAGCAGTTAATAGAGCCTCAAGCTACTAGAATGAAACAGAGAATAGTAAGCTCAGTTATTCCTAACTCCACACCCCCTGATTATTTTTATTTAAAACTTGCAATTAAAGAGATGCTGACTTACGTGACATCACTTGAGGCTTTAAGATACTAACCCTTACTCGACAGTATTAAGTCCAAATATCAGCTCTGACTACAAATAAGAATACATTCTCCCATAATTAAAAAGGGGAGTCAAAAAGAAAAGATGATGACAAAACCGAGCACAGGCCAGTTCATCTGTTAAAGTCCTTTCTGCTAATATGAAGTAAGTCATTCAAACTGGCAGACACGTCTGACCGTGGAGCCAAAGTTACTATCACACGAGAATCTCTCCTGTCTCTGGGGGGAGGCTGTGTTCGATTAGCAAGGCCTAAAAACAGACTGGGACGGAAACGATGAAAGGAGATCCAGAACATCTGTCTCCTCAGCCACAATGACAAACAGAGAGAGAGAGAGAGAGAGAGAGTGGTTTTCATATTCTGCTTAGTCCAACAAAATCCACAAACACATGCTTACAAACACACATGCCAATCCATACAGTACTCATACACACACCACTTCCCAACATGTCATCTTGAATATAAACTACTTATTTTTCATAACAGGGAGAATGAACTTAAATAAACCGATATTTTCTACTTAGAAACAATTTAAAACCTTGAAATAGACAAACTGTGCAGGTTGTGTGGTTGACAAGTAAATCTGTGCATCAAACATCTGGTCAGATCTTCTTTACTTACTCTTTGATCAGATAGTTCTTGATCTAAATTATAATTTTGCTCATTTTAGACTATTTCATGTAAGCAAAGCTCTTCTACTGCTTGTACTTCAAAACTTGGATTGTTAAATGAAAAAAGGTTTGAAGAAAAGTTATTATTTTGGTACTATTAGTACAAAAATGCAGGAATCGTATCAGTACTGAAAACTAAACAATAAAAACCAGCTCTGTTACATTTGCACACAGGTAAGATGGAGAGGGCCACTTGTCTTACTTACCTTGTCAGATGGACAGATAAATGTCTGTTTTCTTGGTCTTTGCTGTACTCACTATGTCATCTGTCCCTATGTGTACATTTTATCACTTATGAGAACAAAATCTGACACCACTGAAATGTTATCCGACTAAAAATACAAGTCGCCCTGTGTGATGACCAAGCGGCAACCTCTGTGGCTGGGAAGTGAGTCAATGCGGAAGTGCCAAAAAATGCAGTTAGTTACATGTTTACAGCTTGATATAAAAAACAGTTTTGGTCTCTATAGCTTTAGATTACCGGGAGGTCGAAGGGAAAGGAATGGACAGGCTGACATGGTGGCGGCTAGAGATGCCACACTCTGAGCTTCAGAGTGGCTCTCCAGAAACCGAAGACGATACAGAAGGTGTCACGCATACGCTGCCCTCACCTTTTTTTGTTTGTTTGTTTGAGCTTATACAGATGACTTTGAATCTTAGAGAAAAAAAGTATAAGATGCAAAGCTGAGTATCGTCTGAATGTTTTATATCTACCGTCTGCCCTTTTTAATACCTTACTTTGAAGTATATAAGCTTGTCATAACCATCTTTTATTTAATAAAATATGCCAAACTGATCTATGCATCAGTGTTAAATAAAGAACTTTGCCAAATAAAATTACAGTCTAACGTTACAATTATTATCTGATTCAGATCAAATAATAGTCTGATCAAAGAATAACTTGACAAGCCTGAACATATGATCAGGGATTCGATGCTGACACCCAGCCTCGGTTAGAGGGAGAATCTTGTCCTTTCTTGTTGCCAACCTCTGTTTGGTGTTGCTGCCATGTAAGAATATCCTCAGGTCTTAATGGAGTTCATGGACTTTACAATGGAGACAAAAAAGTACATTAATTTCAGCAACACAACCATCAAAACCAGTTGTCTTTCTACACAAAACAACAGACAGCATATAGATTTAGGGAACTGTCACTGACACTGTGAGCAGTTAACATTATGGGCATTATGTGCAAAGCAGACAATAAAAGTAGCAAACACTTCTGTGATCCTATATTTGTGATGGCGTGACCCAATTCTGTCCGTCTGCCGTCTTCAAAGCCAAACAATGGCGTCCCAGGAAGTCCAGCAATATTGCAAGTGGGCTGCTAAATCTGGACAGAGGCCACTTGTGGTCGAAGGCCCTCTCACACAAGAAATGTTGTTAAGTTCTGCCTTAAATTCCAGGGTATTTCACTGAGAAAACAATGTTCACATGCAAGGAAACTTTCCGCTCTTAACTGACGCTTCCCATGCGCACTTGAGGTGCATAAATAGACAATGGAAATGGACAATTAAAATGTATAGTCTAGCCCACAAAGGCAGACATACATTCACGCAAAGGCCTGACAGGGACAAGAAAACTGGCTCTCAGTTTCATTTCAGGTAAACACCGATTGTATATACATTTATTCTGAGCCAGCAGCTTTTATGCATCACATGCAGAATTCATCTGGACCACCGGGCGAGGTTAAATTGGTGGGATGTGAGGAATGTAAAGGACACATATGTGCAAATAATATGAACACTTCAATCCTACAAGTCAAACACATTTAGCTTTGACAGCACTGATTGAAGAATATACCTCTACATTCAGCTACAGACCCTCCAAACATTGCACTTCATTGACAAGCGACCATAACAAGAGAGCAGCGGCTTACGCAACCAGCTTGTTTCCAGCCTGTGACCTTTGTTGCATAATAATGATAATAATAATCTTGAAAACAAACAAACAAGAGAGCATCATTCACACTGCTCCATATGGCAGACTTTCTCCGAAGTATAGTGACCTCATGAAGAGGAGTGATGATGAATCTGTGAGGTCTTGTTGTTCCGAGAAGCTACTGAATCATAGCATCGCTGAGCACCAGTGACGCAATGAACAAGTGCCAAACATGATGTGCTGTAAATAAGGAAAATGTACCCTTGCTGTGTCCCTCAGCATGTCACTAGCTCTAATAAAATGACTATTTCAACTATTTATTATGTGCCGGGCAGCTTCCAGCAGCAGGTTTTTGACTTAAAATCCACTGAGAGAAATCAGCCTATAGACAGCTGTCACCTGGTCTTGTTTCTGCTCCACTCAGAGTTACGTTTTGCCCTCATCAACTCAAACACTGAAACCAAGTTTGTGTGACGTGTCTGCGTTCGCAACGATAAGGATCACAGGAACTGTCCAACCTCAATACATGGGTCACCTGTAGCAAAAAAAATATTTGGGAATCCCATCCCAGTGGAATGTCTGGACGATCTGAATCGCATCAGCAGAGTCTCACTGAAGTCTGATCTGCTCTCCAGCTGGATTGTGGAGTGAAAAAGGGGGAGATGGGGGTGAGTTGTGGCTGCCGTACAGCTGTCCACCTACACAGTCTCCATCTGGGGGGGGGGGGGGGGACGGACCTCCGCGGATCCCCTCTTCCCAAGAATGCGAAACTTCTGCGATGTGATGCAAGGCAGTCTTTGGAGAGGAAACTGAGGAAGTTCGGTGGCTGTTCTTTCGCTGTTTGCCTGCTTATTATTCAATCCTATTCCCGAAGGAGTATGACTTCACCGCAATTGCTAGATACCTCTTATGGATTCCCAAGGACAGGGAGACTGTCCTGCTCGCTTATTACAGACTGGAGGCACACTTGGATTCGATGGGAGAGCGAGGCGAACCGCTAAACAACTGTACAAACACAGGTTGGTCCCCAGTCTGGTGTGCCTGATTACAGATGTCAGTGTGCTGAGAAATGTTGTGATAAAGGACTGCGGTATGATCTCAGTACGCTGGGGACAACGTAGCATAACACTCAACGCTGCGTCACCGTTTCACCAAATTCTTCCAGGATTTCATATTTGAAGGACGTGTTGTCAGATGTACTGTACATGCACACACGTGCTCACGTACAGGCACTAATAAACCACACACACACAGTTCCCACAGCAGTGTCAGAGCTGATGTTTCCTTGTGGGATTGTGAGTTCAGGGTTTGCTAAATAGATTCACTAACATGACACAGGCCCAGTGTGTGTGTGTGTGTGTGCTTGTGTTTTTCTGTCTTATCTTTACACATCACCATATTTGTTTATGGGTTGTTATTGAGTGCAGATGACAATCTAAATGAGTGTCTGCGCTGTCGTCCTGCCAACTCTCCACGCCCAAACACCATCTCACAGCGCCGCGGACAAAACCTTGCCCAAAACATTTTTATGCTACGCTCACACGCACACTGTTTCTACTGAAAAGCAGCGATTTGAATCTGAACGGGAGCTGATTGGTGGGTCACAGTGCAAGAGAAAAACAAAGAGACAGATGCTTCTCTTCCAGAAAGCTGGCAGCTGCTGACTTCCTCCATCCTTAGCCTCTGACCTTTGACGTAGCGTGTGTCCCTCTTCATCACCTCCCACCAACTGGAGAGGTTTCAGTCAACAGCTCACGCACACACCCACACACACACAACACATAACGGGAAGATCAGAAAGTGAAAGGAAGTAGGAGGGAACCGAAAGATCACTGAAGAGGGTCGGTGAAAACATCCAGAGATGGATGGGGGTCACAGAGAGGGACAAACATGTTGGATCTGAAGAGGGGCAAAGGCCTTGAAAAAGACGCCACAGGAGAAATTCATTCCATCTTAAATTCCCATGGACACATTTGTCAGTTTAAATTATGTGTGAAAGAAAAAAAAAGTATAAAAAAATCAAGAAGATGATGATGTTGACATGTTCCTGCCACTCTTCAGCCACTAGTATATGATAAAGGTTAAAAAAAAACAACAGCAACTAAAATATCTTGTGGTGAACTGGTGAACGTCTTCCACAAAACAAGATCAAGCTGCCATGTTTGTTTAAGAAATCTATGGTCTAATGCTGATTTGTTGGAGGTTATAATTTCCTTTAAAGTGCATCAATTCACCAGAAAACTGTAAAGTAAAATAATAACTCAATTGCTCAAAGAAGTCAACAGAGATCCAAAAAATAATGATATTTATGAATGCCTGACTGTAATATTGATTGAAAATAAACAATTTCAATTCAATGATGTAATTCATTACTAAAACTACTATCACAATGGATAATGAGAAAATGCTGACATTAAAATGATTAACAGAAACATCTGATATACAGAGTTGGGATTACACAAGCCTGCATGTTTGTGTCTCCACTGTGGTTAATGCTCAAGCTAGATCAGATCAGAGCAGCTTTCACAAAAGCTCTTCTTCTCTCTGTAAATGGCTAATTTACGCTTGATGCACCTGGTGACACGGTCCAGCAGATGAAAAAGGAAAGGCTTTGGAAAGGCAAAGACAAGAAGTGGAGTCAGATCTAGCTGTGTGAGGCAGGAGGAGAATAAAAGAGAAATGGACGGCGTGATGGAAACAGAGATGGAGGAAAGGATGGACGCAGGAGGAGTGTTAATGACACAGTGAGGTTCTGCTTCGCACCAGTGGCTGTTTCACGGCTCCTTGTTTTTCATGCTCTCCCGCAGAGAACAGGGTCCTATTAGGCATAGTTTATAGCCTTGCTGCCTCCTTCATCTCTGTCTCTTCTTTTGCACACACACACAGAGTGGCCTCAGTTTATAACACGAGTTGTGTCTGCTTTACAGCATCCCTGACCTACAAACACAGCAGCAGCAGTCATCAATTAAGACTTTTTACAGACCTAGATGTGTCGTTTAATGAGGGGAGAGAGGATGGAACGGGGGCTGGAGACATGTGGCGCTGAGGGACGGACTAATATGGATTACAACACAGCCTGTGCTTTAAGACTGATGTGTACAGTCTGCTCTAAAGCAAGAACTTCAAACACCAAATGACATGAAAGACTGTCCGAAAAACACCTGAGGGCAGCTCAGACGCTGGACTCTTTTAAAACCAACACAAAAACTCCTTTTTGGTGAGCTGCCAAATTTTCATTCAATGGCTGTACCTCCTGTTTTGCTTTAGTTCTCCCCCATTTCACTTGTTAAAGGATTACTCTGCTTTATTGCAACTTGGGCTTTATTTTTATAGCTCTGGCCATCCATTTATATCTGCTATAATAACATTGTACTCATAAAATAATAGTTGAGATTGATGACCACCGCATCGTTTCCAAAGGGACAAGAAACACAAGAATTTAGGTGGTCAGGCGTGTTGTAAACAAATTTAGCCTCATTATGTTCCACTTTATTTGAAAGGTAAAACCCAAAGTGAGCACATCCAGCGTGTGGGTAATGATGCCTCATTGGGCGGTAAAACTGTGAGCACACAACTAAGGAAAATACAGGAGGTCAAAGTTGACCCACAAAGTCGGTCTGTAAATTGTGATAGATGAACAATGGCCAGTTTCGTTTGGGTAATAGTTTTATCACTGAGCTAAGTGCTCAAAACAATGTCAATGCTAATATACAGAAGTTAAGTAGGTATAATGTTTACCAGGTTTAGCATGCTAGTATTTGGATATCCGAGTCTGGAGGGAATGATATTAGTTTTGCAGGTAATTGATCATAAACAGAAGTATACAGCAAATAAATATTTTTGAACTGATGGTGGAGCTGGATCGAAAAAGTCAGGGGACAAAGAGGGGATTTTAATCCATCCTCTGGGGACAATAAATGAGGGATGAGGGGAGAGAGGTTATGCCTCTTCCTTCCCCAGTATGTCATGTTTGTCCTTCTCACCTGCCTGATCACTATCACACCTGTGTCCATTCAACCTGCACAGGATAAAAGACCAACTTGACCTTCCAGACCCGGCCAGATTGTTCAGTCTCCTAAGTGGATTTTTGCCTGCTATATCTGCCACGATCAGCCCAGTCTTGTCTCCACTTCTTGGATTATTCACCACCACCACTTCTTCATCATAGACCCCCAGGCACTCCTATCCTCAATGAACCTGTTCACTGATTCCCGTCTCCTGGCTCTTGAGCACTGTTGCCACAACTACAAAAATAACACCCAAGGTGTAAAAAGAAGGGGAAAAAATACTGCTTTATTCAACATCATTTATTCATGACAGCCATGAATGAGTCTGGGAGAGTTTGTTTCTTTGCGTTACGGTGCCACATGGCTGAGGAGCTGCAGCTGGTCCTCTTGAGGTGTTAGGGTTCTATTTAATCACTCATAAAGACACTTTCACAAGCAGGTTGATACAGGCTACTCAGTCCACTTTATAAGTGGTTTAAACCTTACTTATATGCCTGTTTCATTCCTCTGTAATCACATTTTGATGTTTTATTTGTCTGGCTTTTTATTAACATAACATCATATCAGAAAATCACATAATATCTTACGGGCTGTAAATCACTTTGCAGTTATGTTCCATATAAATAATCTTTATTGCTGAGCTTATTAGCGGTAGTAGCCCCCAACCCTCTCTCTCGCTCTCTCTCTCTCTCTCTCTTTGTGCCTGGCACAGAGCCAGTCTGATCTTTGCACAGTCACTGAAAGCTCTCCATCCGTCCACCACAAAAGATGCATGACTCCAGGGTAAGGAATTGCCCTCCCTCCTTCTCTTTCCACTCTGCTCACCAAAGAAAAATACAAACCTAAATTTCCATCCAATCAGTTTAAGCAATCAATGGGGGGAGTCGCAGGGTGGTGGTACTTAACCAGCCCTCCTCTTCTTGTCCTCAGGAAATCCCAGGCATTTGCCCCAGGCTCATAACTATATCAAAACTGGGCCAGAATTTATGTTGAGCAACTGAAGCTTTTATTTTCACCACAGAAATATTGAGAAACAAGGACTTGGAAAGGCACAGGCTGTACAGAAGCAGACAGTCTGCTGTGGTTATTGATGCTGTGGGGATTAGGATTTGTGCAGTTAGAGGAAATAGAGACTCTTTATACACATGTTTACGTAACATGTTGGAGGAGTTCACTACTCTGGTAGAAATATATTTACTTTTGAAAACAAATTACCATGACTGAACAAACAGGAAGTCACTGTGAAGTATTAGGCTGCCTTAATCGGTCTGCTGGCAGTGGCACTAATGAATGTCAATTTTCTGTTCGTCTAACATGCCGATCCAGAACAAGCTAACATTCTGCTAACTTTGACCTCTCGTCTAGTACCAACATGGGGGTCGACTCTTTCCCTTGACTAACATTTTGGTCAATGACATGGTATCTTAAAAAAAACAAAATACCACATCTGTAAACTCTTCAGTAGATGTTGATTGTTAAGCAACATTATGTAACTCTACAATAAAATAACTTAATGAGATGTGAAATCATGTTGATGTTACACTGACTTGTAATCAGGTGAATGTTGTCTCTGTCATTCTCAGTCTGTTTTTGTGATATGTAACTTTGTAAGGGTAAAAGTGCGCAAATCAGGGCTTTACAACCAACTATATTGCTGTTTTAGGTGAAACTGGATCATATTTTATGGAGAAAATGTTTTCTGGTTTTCCCTCTCATGTCCTCCGGCTGCTCTGCCTCAACTCTCAGCAATTTACAGAGTTTCCTGATGGACAGGTAACTTTACTTGTTGCTGAAGTAAGTTAACCACTACCGTTGGTTTTCAGGCCCAGGTAGAGGGGGAAAATAGCGGGGAATACTGACAGAGAGTGAACCAGTGTTGTGCCAGAACCAGAGCTGGGCTCAGCAGCCTCTACAGACATGTCACAGAAAAGGAGAGTGACCGAGCAAGAGGACTGGCTTTTAGACAGTGGCATCAAGCTGTAATCGAATGTGTTGTTCCACCTGCTCGATGTTTGGCTGTTAGCAAAGTTGTCGACTTGCTAGTTTTTAAATCATAACTAATGTAATGTAGTTGGATTCGATTCCAGCCGGCAGTGCTTTGCTTTGCTGTCAATCTTCAGCTGTGAATAAAAGTAATCATATAAATAAATAAAATAAAGGCATAAGAGGCCCAAAAAAAGAAGAGAAAAAACATCATTTTATTGTTTTTATTAGGGGTGTATCGAAAATGTAGTCTGTAATGTTTTACTGTTGGTCTTTTAATGGTCTCTAACTTATTAATGCTGTTTATGCAACCCCTTTAACTATTTTCTTTGAGAACATAGTCTAATGTTCTATTTGATTGTGTTCATTACTTAGACTACTAAAATGAGTTTGTAATTAAGCCTGGTAATGTGTTTACCAACTTGGGGACAGACATGGACAGACCTAAAGACAAGCTGGAGTGTGCAAACACTGGACAAACCACACATAATGACTGTTTCCAACAACAGATTTTCTTTCAGCCTTGACAGTCAGAAAGGAACACATGCTAAAAGACAGAGTAAACACAGACACACACACACGCTAAGTAGTTTATGATTACAATCACATCACTAGGCAACCTCTGTAATCCAATAAGATCATGAATTTTTGCTTGTTTCTGTGCCAAAATAGAAACTAACATTCATCGGGAAGAGTTTGCTGATTCACAATGATTAAATAATCTTAATTAGAATGAAATGAAGATTGGTAATTCAATCAAGAAGAAATTGGGTTCCCAGCATTTAATCTCTACAGCCAAAGAAGAGAAGCAAAGACACAGAGAGAATAAAGAGAGAGATACATGGGGATACTGCACGTGATGATACTGTCGATCCACTGCTATGTTTACAAAGTCTTAATATAAGAGCGGCTAGATTTACATTCATTGAGAATTGTTTGACATTTTTCTAAATGTTTCTTAACAGAGATCCAATTCAAGTGTGCAACTCTATTGTAATATATTATAACTACAGTATGTGGTGTCTGCGCTCTCTCAGGTGATAGAAACATGCCAGGCTCTACACTATTGCCTCCTCAGACAGGCATCTGGTATGTGTCAGGTCCTTGAGTGTGGCATGTTTTAATGGGCCGGAGGTGAGTGCATGCATAGCACGCCAAAAACATGTGGCTGTGTGTATGTGTTGATCACCGCGTAGTATATACTTGTGTGTAAGCAAGTGTTAGCATGACAGTGCAGGAGGCGGGGTGATGATAACCAATGTGGTGTCAAGTCCGGCCACATTCCTCCGAGATCCCCCCCAAAAAACAAAACATTTATCCTTTGTACCTTTTTTATTTTCACTATTCCTCATTTACACTGGAGACCTCTGCAAGGGAGGTGAGGCCAGAGAGTGAAAAGAGAGAAGAAAGGAAATAATGATTGCAACATTCCTCCGATTTCGACACTTTTCATAGTCCTCCTTAACATTTAACAAATTCCACCTCTCTTGCTGTCATTTTCATTCCTCCGTTCAATTTATGTCCACCTCGAGGCTTCTGCTGGGATCTGCCGGTCATTGACATCCAGACCACAAATATTTACATGCCTCTTTGTGACAGACACAAGGAAACAGACAGTTTATTGCATCCACAGACAGATGGATGTGTTCAGGGTTGCGTCGAGGCTCACTGCAGCCACGTGTCTCCTCTTGGGATCAAGAGACTTTTATCGACTAAATATTGTAAACATTGAGCAATTCTTCCAGTATCAGCTCTGAGGAGGGAATAGTTCGTTAGTACTCCCATCATTCCAGGCAACAGCACTTATTTTGATAACCGTCAAGACGATAATGAACAGTAAGCCAATGGTTCTTATTCCTATCATCCATCAATAAATAAAGGGTTGTGAATATTTCATCGGAACAGGATCTACTCAGACACAAATGTGAGGGACTTAAGGTCCTAACTGTTACTTGCATACGGGGAAACAATGATAGATAGAATGATGAGTATAAAAGTTTATTCCTAAACTTGGAAATATTACTTATAAAATAGGAAGCAGTTTTCATCCATATCTCTTTAATATTTCCCACATGCTATATGCTTGCCTCACTTGTCATATTCCACTTCCATCATGTGAGAACTACCATTAATTTGCTCAAATTGATCCAAATACTACTACTGTAGCCCGGCCCTTAACTAAGGTGAGAACTGACACAGTTCCATTAAGTGTTCGCCGTCTCACTCAAGCAGCAAACTAACAGGTGACATGTGGCAATGTAACTGTACGATAGTTGCTCACAGCCTGCCCTTTATCCACGATTTTATCATCAATGGTGTTGAATCCAAAAACCTTCCAAACAACCTCTCAGAAATATTTAAAGACCTGTTTACTTACTTACTAAATATTGCAACCGGTACATCTTATTTTTTTTTTTTACAAAGGATCGAGTCTTATCTTTATCCATAATAATCCATCATAACCTATTTTTTTTATTACCTTTTGCATTATTATTATTCAGGATCAACAAAGTAACTAGTAACTAACAAATAAATGTAGAAGTAAAAGTAAAAAGTATTAATATTAAATAGTATTCATAGTATTTAGGTTAAGATTTCCCTCTGAATTGCTGTAGGAGTATCTAAATGTACATTTACATGTTACTTCAGTACAATAGTTCTCTCTCTCTCTCTTCCATTCATCCCCAGCAACGCCGTCCTGAGAACAAAGCCTGTGCTGACACCACATTAACACAGTCCAGATCTCCTGTCATTCTCTCAGGCTACAGAAGAGGCTGATAAGCCAGAATGTGTGACAGGACAAAAACATGTTACCCTCCCGCAACCCCACTTCTATCCACTTCCAGATTCCTCTGGTCATCCTCCGTGATGCAGATATTGTGAGCTTGGGATCGGTATTTGAAAAGAGACAACAACGTCCTGTTTGGTCTCTCAGAGTAAACCATACTGTGCAGGAACTGGGTTCATCATCTGTTTCTATCTGCCGGGATTCCAGTCGTGTTTGGTGGAAGAGGCTGTTTCACTTGGCTGTCGACAGATTCATAAACAACACTGCTGTGCACTGTAGGGATTTGGATAGTGTTTCCAACAGAGCCCTTCTGCCAATGATAATAATAATCCACTGACAGGCCTAAGGTTCGGCCATATTATTTTCAGATGTGTCAAAGACTGTTAAATGTGAGACAACAAAGTCTAAAAAGAATAAAACCTCTCGAAGCGGTCTAGACAACGAGCCCACCTGAAGCCACACACCAGCCATCAAGCTTATGCAAACCAGAGGCAACGTCTGACTCTGGCAGTGTGAGGGCTGCGACTGTCTGCCACTCAAGCGCCCTGGCACTGCTGACGCAGACGGTGTACCCATAATTCACAAAACACCTTCGGTTCAGCCAAACCCACTGAGGTTAAAGCAACAGAATATTAAGGAGAGACGCTGGATTTTTCTGAAAACAGCGGGAGTTTGTCGAGTTTGCTCTCACTGTGTTTCTTGGTTACGTACTGTTCTCACCACAAATCTAATTGGTTTTGGAGCCACTACTACTTCAAAAGAGCCTCGTAAGTTATTAGAGAATAAAACCCTCCATAAATGTAGCGTTCAAAAACATATATGAGGGTATTTCACACCACTTAACAAAACCAAAACTGAGATGAGAACAAGGCTAATAGTGCCTTAGCCTGCCAAGGCGTCCACAACAGCAGCTTCAGCGACACAGCCCGGGTATATGTCAGCTCTATAGCATGAGGATGACGACTTATACACAATCAAGTGTCTCCAAAGAGACCTCGTTATATGAGCGAGTGAGAGACAGACAGAGGAAGCAGTCGTCAATTGCGGTCGCAGCGCCTCGCTGTGTCCTTCCTTCCTCCAGCCAGCTGAGCAAACTCTGCAGTCTGCTCCCTGCTATTAATTAAACCATTAAAACAGATTAATAAGCAGAGTGGGGCTCCAGTCTCGACAAACATCTGATGAGAATTAAGGAGGCGTGCTTTTTGGCATGATGACCCCAATGCCCTATCGTTTGGCTCCCGCTTTGAAAAACTTTTCTCTCTGTGACTTTTAAACTCTGTCGCTCAAACGGCCTTTTCCCTCCTTCTCCGCCTCATATCGTTATCTCACTCTGGATTGAAAACATGTGGGTGCACATAGGAAGGCCTGGAGGGCAACTACAACCAGGATTATGGCCTGTTGTTTCCTATTGTTAGAGTAGATTGTTATCCAAATTTCTACGGTTTCTTCTACACCTCCTACCTGCCTCCCCTGCACAGATGGTGAGTCGTCTAAATGACTGAGGTTTAACACAGCAGATACTTAAACACACGCACGCACCAGACAGCGCATCTGTTAGTCGTTCTGCTCTCCAACAATCACACAGACTGCTTTGTTCCTCTGCGAGTTTGATGATTACATATTCAGTAAAAATAATGTATCAACCCTTAACCTTAGGCTTAGAGGACGGAGACCACCTGTGTCAAATTGCAACATTACGCTGTGTAACTTGGAGACTTAACAGACCAGAGAAAGGACAATTAGAAGACAAATTAATGTGTCGTTACACGGGCTGCTGGCAAGTGTTTTAACTTGACTGTCTGCAGGGGTGGATTGATTTTAAGCAACACATTAAACGAATGCATTGCCTTAACGTTAATCTATCAATTCAGCAGGGGGACCTTTCAAAAGAGTTTAAGGCTGAACTTGAGTCACTGGAGTTCTTCAAAGCATGTTACCTAAAAGTAAGTTTTCAGACTCTAAAGGGAGATTACAAGAAATATTTAAGCCGTCCTACATCCCACATTTTCACTCTGTTTCATTGCCACGATTTCAGCTTCAATTTAGAGTTGCGTAATTTTCTGAACCCAGGGAATAATCTGACACCATGTTGGTAGTCCTGCCTAGTAGTGTTTGGATCAAACATACAAGCACACATGAGTGCAACTTACGCTGATGATCTTGTCTCTAAAATTACATTTTATATACAGACAGAAAACAATAAGTCCTGGAGCTCCAACATTATAAGTAATAGTAGTAAGGAACAAAAGGGTAAAAGCCAGTGTTTTGGCAATAGATGAAACATATTTTTTAGTTCCTCAAAAGGATATGTCTGAAACAGAAGTGGGAGGCGAAGCAATAAGAGCCAGAGAGAAAAAGCAGTTAGTTTTAAAATGACAGCAGCCTTTTTAGTGCATGTAGAGAAGAAAGACATGGATGTACGAGATGTGATTTAAAAGGAGGAAATTGGATGTGGAGAAAGAGATGTGGCGTGACGAGTTGGGATTCAGAGGTGAGGGAAGGCCGCTGAGATGCTAAACACACACAAACACACACACACAGTCTCAGTCTTGCACTTCTACGGCACATTACTGGGTTTGTTGATAGTGATCTGCCCTGTGGACAGCTTACACTGCGATAAGTGGACGGGCTGCTTATTTAACTTTCACCCATTACTCAGCACCGAACGGAGGCCAAGTGGCCCTGATTTGGAGGAGTCGCTGATAGGTAAAGGAGACGAGGACAAGAGGAAGAGAAACTATATCTCCAGGGTTGTTTTAGAGCTGCACAAACCAATAAACAGTAGAGCTAAACATGTAACTGGCACATCCTTTTACTGGGTTGGTTGTCTGCTTATTTAAGCACTGTTGTAACTTCAGAGATGTTGATCAACACTGCTCAAGTTCGCCAAGAGGAGTGACAAACGTTCAGACTTTTGCTGTTGGTGATAAAAGGACACCAAGGAGGACAGTAAAAGCAACTCACTCTGGTGCTTTCACGCAAAATGTACACACTAGCTGCTCAGAAAACAGGCATCTTAGGCTAATCCATCTCCTATTTGTTCCATCTGAGAGGTCTGAGGGCAAATGTGTCTTATTTTCCGCAGAAAACTAGTAATATTATACGATCTTCTCATTATACAGCTCTTCTCCTTCCTCAAATCCTGGCAAACTCATAAAGCCCTACAGATAATTTCAATCCATTACATCACTGCTCTCCACCAATAAAAGATAAATTCACCTAAAAGGAGAACTTTTAAGATGGAAACCATGTTGGCACAAGAGTTTGCAGACAAGGCTGGTGAAATGTGGCAAGACTCTGCCGTACGTCGGCCTGTCCTTACCTGTGCACTCGTGCTGCAGACCCTTCCCGTAGTATCCCTTCTCACAGATGCAGTCGTACTGCCCGGTGTGCGTGCCGCACTTACAGCTGGCCATCAGGTCGCAGCAATCCCTGCCTGCTTCGCACAGAGAGGAGCAGCGAGACAGATCTTCCTGGATGTAGCTGCCTGTGGGGAGGTCTGAGGGTGGAAAACAAACACAGGGAAGCACGGGTTGCCATCAGATGATTTAAAGTGTTTAGTTGTTTCTGGCACAGCTTCACCAATGTGCAAGGTGCATGAATAAGAGAAAGCAGTCTTTAAGATCTTGACATCATGATGGTGTGGTACAGTATATTGGCAAGTTCTGTACAATACATCATTGAGACTGGATGGAGGCTGAATTAAACAAAGGCTTTCCGCAAACTTCTGACATCAAGAAATCAGAGAACAAAGTGAACAAACACCTAAACCACAGAAACGCATAAATAAAAAGCCACAGCACCCTCAAGCCACACATTCACAACTGATTAAAAGCAAACAGTCATATATCATCTTCTCCCAGCCTAAAAACACAGTAGCCTCTAACAAAAGCTCATAAATCAGAGTTGAGACAGACATTCTGCAAAAGAAATGGATTGGCACTGAAGCTGGGAGTTGAGACTGAGGCCAACACTGGCTTTGATGTTGGGTTACAACAAAACCTTTATTTCTAGAAGTCGACCTGCTTCTTTATTTTCCTCTAGTTGAGGGAGCAGGGAGGCAGAAAGGTCCATAGAAGAAGAAGAGAGACGTCTCTGGTGTATTTTCTGCATTTTGATTCATGGCCAACGAAAGTGGCTCAACATGTGGCCCGATGTTTGAAAACCCATGTGAGCTTTGAGGAATCGGGCAGACTTCAAGACAGACGGGCCGGCGGCCGAGCTGATAGTACGGTGTGTGTTGGCTTTCATTCTCACAGCCTTATCCCTGTGCTGTCTCACTGATCTCTACTCCTGCACCTACTGTCTGGGATTTCAGACACTGTGTATGTGTGAGTGTGTGTGAGAGAGTTCATATATACAGTCCGCAAGTGCATCGGCGTGATTTACAGCTTTTTACACACTCGGCGCTGTAGTCAACTGTGACACTTTACGGTGATATTTTAAGTTTTAAAGCCATGACTGAAACCCTCTTTTCACCAAAATGTGGGAAGTCCCCCTCGAGTGTGGGAAGAGGCTCTTACTCCGGTATAGTGGCTGTTGGCAGTACATAACAGAAGAAACCATGTGAGATTTAAGTTGTCAGATTCCATTTGAAATATTATCTGCTTCCTTTTAAGTAAACATTGGATTTTACACAAGGTCGAAACCTTCACTTAAGAAATATGGTGACAAGCAAAATGGTGATGATGGGAATGCTGAGGCTTCAAAGAGACCAAGAGTAGCCGCAGTAGCATCAGCTTCAATCTACCAAAATACAGGGCTTGATGTCTCCTTGTGTAAACAAAACTGGTTAAGTGGGAAAGGGGTGAGATCTCATAAGTCTTTAAAGCTGTGAACTGAGATAAGAAGGATCTAAAAAAAAAGATGTTTAGTTGCTCAGTGGCACAACAGATCAGTACAAGCAATCTTCATCTGTCATTCGTACCTTCATGCAGTGCACGACGAGCCAGGGCCTCAAACTCGGCGAAGTTGTGCACCAGGTAGCAGTGCTGGTCCTTGGGCTGGGAGGCCATGTCGTGGAGCTCCCTGATGTTACCCTGCCAGATGCCCAAGGTGAAGATCTCGACACCACGTTCCCTCAGAGCTGCCGCCACCGGCCGAGGGTCCCCTCCGTTCGAGTAGCCATCGGTGATGAGGAAAATGACCTTGGTGGCATTACTGCGGGAGTGACGTAGGATTTGCTGTTAAAGAGGAAAACATAGACTCATTTAGTGCCTGAATTTTCAGGTTTACAAATCAGATCTTTCTTTTTATACCACTTTTGCTTCAAGTTAGTTAAACTGTGAGAGGAACGTTCAGTTTAGTTGTACAGTGAAACAAAAAACAAACAATTTGTTACATTTTTAGTTTAGTTAAATGCTGGATCATTTCTAGGCAAGGTGCAGTGTCTTCATGACAGCAATTACAGGAAGTCACTGTACCTGGATGAGAAATAGTCCAGCACATAAGAGGTGTTCGTAGGACAGAGCCAGGTTAGCTGTTTCCCCCCGCTTCCAGTCTTTATGCTAAGCTAAACTAAACGTTACTGGCTCCAGCTTCATCAATCAATCAATCATCTCATCTCTTGGCAAGGTTTCCAATATGTCAAACTACTCATTTAAACTCAGAGAGTCATAAAACAATGAAATATAAAGAAGACTGTTTAGATTTAATTAAAAAAAAAAAAAAAGACAATGAACTTTCAAAGAATAAGAAACACTACGCTAACAGGCAAGACAAAATTGTGTCTTAGTTAGTGTAGTCATGCTGTTAGTGTTTTGCAAAGGTTGACCATTCAATGGCCTGCCAGCATGTTACCAACATGGCTCCAACTTTAGTGACATGACTAAATTGAATAACGAAGAACGTCACACACAACCACTAAAAACAGCCCTCAATTCTAGGGTTCCTCAAAACCCTACATCAGCAAGACACGGGGCACGATGGGGAGGAGGGACAAAAAAGAAGGAGAGAGCTCTACAATTGTAATTATTTCTCCTACAGACGACGCAGCTGCTTGCCAGTGGTCTGAAACCACCGGAGAACACTGGGCAACGCAGACCAGGCTGCCGTGTCCGCCCCAGACACCGGCTACAGTTCCCAAACTAACTTTAGCCACCGTTTACAATCCACCACATACAATTAGACCGGACATTAAAGTCAGAGAAACATATCTTTATTTTCTCTAGAGTAAAGAAGAAAAAAAACACCCAGCAGCAGCATCTGCTTTGCTGTGGAGGCTAAGCTGACAGTGTGTAGGTTTGTTGTAAGGGTGTTTTAAATGAGGTCTAGAGGTTATGTGGAAAACCCAGTGAACAATGGATGAAAAGAACAAGAAGCTGGAGCAAGAAGGTGGAGAGAAAATAAAAGAAATTGAAGTTGCAGAAGGAGCCAAGATGAAGTCAGTAAGAGAGATATCCACTTACTTCCTGAAAGCTAGAAAGGTCATGGGTATATCATGAAGAATTAGAGAATAGGCGAAACAAAAGACGTGTGTTACAAAGACGTGCATGATTTTTCTGTATTCTGAGGCCAAACTGGACGTAATAGCACAACATGACAGACACGCAAGGGTGTGACTGAAGGAGGGGAAACAGAGCAGGAGAGAAAGTTCTGGTCTTTATTGTCTAATTGGCTAAACTTCAAGCAGCTCTGGCAGGAGCGGCGTAATTACAGAGCCCATGAAGCGAGGCAGTGAGGGAGGAAGGAGGAGGGTGGAGAGAGAATAGAGGAGAGGGAGAGCCTGGTTTCTCTGATCCTCAAAGCTCCGGGGCTTCCTGCTGCTCCGGGTTCCCAGACCCGGGCTGCTCCCAGCTGTCAGTGCACCCCATCAGGCTGCTGCATTAAGGTCCTCACCGCAGCAATATTTGCGTCTTATCAGTGTGTGCACACTTGCTGCTATGCTGCTATAACTGTCTCTTCTTTATGTGTTAATATTGCACATGCGAGTGTTTCAGGGTGTTTTTAGGTCTTTTATTAGGCGTCAGCTCAAAGTGCTTTTGGGTCGTAGTGGTTTCTGCGCTAGCCATGAGTCAGTGGCTGGTGTTAGCAACTGTGGAGATGCCACCAAACGGAGCATACGCATGCATACCCACTAATAATACCCTCCCGAATAGCCTCCACATAGTTTGGGTCAGAGTACTAACATAAAGGCAACCACAGGAGCCAGTGTGTGGGAAGGGGCTGCCCTTGAGTGTAACTCTCTGCATGCACCTTATCATTCAAGGCGTGATGCAAACATAGCATTTATCGAATAAAAACAAATCACGCATGATGCCTACAGTGACAGCAGGAAGGTTTGTGTGTGCAAAATGCATATAAAAGTGTAGAAAAGAAGCTCCCAGTGACAGAATCATTAGAAATATGATCAGTACCAGCTGCTTTTCGCTCATTAAAACAAATTGTCTGTGATCATTACAATGCGAGGATAAAGCAGTTGTGTGGTAGGAACAGAGGCATAAAGGAGGAGATTAAAGAAAAAGGGGGAATTTCAGCTTCAAAAGGTTAACAGGCATGTCTGAGACTAATCCAGCATGCTGTAAAAAATAATGCTGAGTCATTTATTTACAAGCTTAAATTCTTGAAATGTTAATCTTCCTTAAACCAAGTAAAAAGCTACATAAAACAATGGGTGACAGCATTTTGGTGATTGTCTTAACTGTGTGTGTCATTGCTAAAAATAACTGCATTATTAAAACTATCTAATTTATTCCAGAGAAGCTTCAAACTCAACTCCAAAGACTTGCAATAATCTCATTCTGTACATGCATCACCTCAGATCGCTGTATGCCTACAGTATGCTATACATTTCTTCAATTATGGACTGGAATGGAAGAGATAATAAGCCGGCAGCAATGGGACAGTTTAAGTGTGCTGTTGATATCTGTCAAAGCAGCGGTGATAGCGCAGGGACCAACAAGCCTGGAGGGATTAGCAGTAAGAGCAGCAGAGCTATCTCCGCTCCAAAACGCCTCGAACTTTGGCAGGAAGCAACAGAGAGAGAGAGAGAGAGAGAGGGAGAGATGAGCCCTCGATGTGTGAAGCTTCTTTTTATACAGTAGAATCATGTTCACGCAGAAAATAGAGTAAACTGAGTACAGTGAGTAAGAGCATAGTCCAACAACCAACTTGGAATCCTGAACAGGCTATCAAAACCAGCCACATGTGTAATACCCTACTCATACTCAAATCTACTGATGAACCACCAGCATAAATAAAACATATACCAAATAAAAACCTTCAGTTCACTGATGAAAAACTGACGGACTCTCCATCTCCAAACAGATTCTTGCATGATTAGAACTTCAAAAGAAGGCACCTCGTTGCATTTGGCAGAAGACACTAGGAAACCTTTCCACACCTTGAGGGGCTGACGACGGTGCCAAGGTAGCCCAGCTGTTAATCAAAGGCTTATATATGCATGGCAGCTATTCTGAATGCTAAATGAGGACCCCCCGCCCCTCCTCATCTCTACCACACTGCTGGCCTCCTGTCAGCCCATCCTGTGACTTTGATCAGCGCCCACCTGGCTCTGATCAAAGCCGGTTAATGATTGGTTTCTTTCTTCATTTGCAACAGTGGATACACCACTCAATACAGGAGAAGAAAAATACGGAAAGACGTACAAAGTCTTAATTAGGACAGGAGTCAAACGTATACTGCTCTATGTATATGTTGCTATGAGGCTGTGTGGTTCAGCTTCCTGAAGTGCACGGCATGTATATGAGAACAAAGTTGCAAGATCACCTTCTGCCTTCAATCAAGCTCAATAAAAATGTAATATTACAATAACTTTTGCACTAATAGCAGCCAGTTTCTTGCAGGAGAATAGCGCTAGATTCATCGTCATCCTGCAGCAAAGGCTGAGGCTGGTGGTAATGCATCTGGAGCTAACGGCTAACTGCCAATAATGTCCAAAAAAGATTAATGTGCACTTTAATAGTTTACAATTAAACTGGCTCACCAAAAACTATCCACAAACAAACACAGACATATGGTTGAATTGTATTTATGGACTATGAGCTCTCACTCACACAGATCACTCAGTGGTTGAACGATAAAAGCCATCACAGCTGGGTGTCTTCTGTATGATCATATGTGTATTTATGGTCGATAAACTTTTAAATAGTGAACGTTTTAAAGGGTGCACATGGTGCTTTTGGAGTGCCACATGGAATTTGACTGGTAAAACTGGTAAAGACCCAGGTCGTCACGATGCGTGCTGTTCTGCTAGTTTTCAGTCATCACATTCACTTCACTTGTGTAACTGACAGAGAATGAAGAGTACACCGCAGCTTGACAGACAAGTCCGGCCGTTATTCTCTTATGGTTTTTCACTTTCTTGAGATCCAACTCCAATATTTGTAGGCATTCCACAGAGTGGATAAAAAAAAAATAATAATCATGCATCCTGCATCCGTTCGGAAAGCTGTCTCCCCATCGCTCGGAAGTGAGAGCGCTTGTTTTGACAGGCTATCTGCTCTTGGCCTGGGTGGTAAGAATAACAACAATAACTCTGCAGGGGCCCAACAGAACAACACGCACACACAATTGCAGGCGCTAGCCTCGAATTTGGTTAGATTGAGCAACATCTCAGGGACACATACTTTGGATAGTTGAGATGAACGAGGTCGCTTGCAGAGATCATCAGTTTCCTGGTCAGATCGGTGATATGCCACGATCTTTTGCGCCACAAACATTTTGTTTTTGTTCTTTGTGTACTGCACGCTTCGCAGGCTTAGCACATTTTTCATTATCTGGTAAGAGGCTTCTGACTGGATCCCATTTTAAAAGGCAAATTAACCCCGAAATGTTTTGACTTGTGAACAGATGTAAAGCACATGTTTTTTCTTCAGCCGGTCGAGTTTGCTTTCAAACTCTGATTCCATTTGTTCTTACATTTCTCACATATTGTACGTGCCACATCATCTCTGCTCCACTAACTTTATTTCACAAATCTTTCCATGCTCAGTGGGAAGCCACGAGGCTGACACAGTGAGGGTAAGGAGATTGGTATCCACAAGGGCCACCCAGGATGCTACGGGCCACACATGCATGTTTGAACCTATGTACTGCAAATAATATATACTTTATACTCCTTAAGTTCTTAAATGAAGTATTTAGATTTATTAATGTCATACCTTTCAGCCTGTCACTTACTTTTCATGATAGTGTGGTATGTAAATCGACTTGTAGAGACTTGCATTAGAGTCCATCTCATAAATGTCAAGTCATTTTTTTTGGCAAAGTAAGATATTGCTACCTCCTAAAGCAAGTTTTCAAAACTCTCTCATGTTGGTCCATTCATCGCCTGTGATTTAGAGTTGGCTGCCAAGTTCTTTGTGTTCTAACGTGTTTTAAACACTATGCTCATAACTGCACTACGGCAAGAACCTATTATAACTTGCCAGAATAATAAAGGTGAAGTACTGCTCCCTGTGATGTATTATCTAAAAATGCATGGTATGTTTTGGGAGAAAAATACGACCAATTATCTTTTAATCTGTCACTTTCTACTTTTCTACTACGGCAACAAACACAGCTGAATCCACCGTGCTGCCGCCCAGCTGTTTCTCCGAAGACACATGTGGCAAATAAAGTGACAGCCACACACAACCGAGGCTCCCTGTCAGGATGACACTCTGCAGAAACGTCAGAAGAAGTAATAAACCAGACAGTCGACAGTGTGCGCGTATTACTTCTGTCCATTATCAACACTGACTGGAAGTGACATGGCAGTAGATAGAAGTGTTGCTCCAAAGTATGTCATGTCTTATGATGGATAAAACCTCTACAAATTAGGTGTGCGTGAGCATTTATATGAGATGTATGTACTATGCAGTATGTCACAGGTTTTTTTGACATTTAAATCCCATAATTTTCATTTTAAGGATATTTTTGTACTCTATAATCACAAGCATAAAGGGGGCTCCAGAGGGCAATTATATTGAAACACTGATGCACTTCTGACCTTTTCATTTTTAGCAAATATTCCAAATATATCAAATATCAATATATAGATCTTAGACATCTCCATCAATATCATCTACACGGTGTGTCATCCATCCCAGATACACATTGTACGTGTAGGTCTCAAAAAGCAGCGCAATATTTTAAGAGACAATCTCTCATCAATCATTGGGCTTAAAGTGGAGGTTCCCAAAACCACAGGAGATGTTTTTGAAGTCACATAGAGACTACACAGATAATTGTTAACCTGTCTGGGCAAAATCTTAGGGATGGAAAATGATTCCTAGAAGAGGAAAGCCATTACAGGAAAATGCTCCCAATTTGGCAACCACTTACTTACTTACCACTACCTAATGATTTAAAAGTCCTCTGAGTGTATAATACAGATTTGTAAGCAGGCCCAAACGGAGCCCGGTTTGACTGAGAAGTGCAGTGGCATTTAAAGAGCTGAAGAAGAGAGTGTGGACAGTCAGTTAATTGCCAGAGACGGTAGGCTGGACCGGCTGTGTGTGTTAGCTTGACGGTTTCTGTCACAACACCATTCATCAAACTCAACAACTCAACCAGGAAGGACGAGAGGAGGAGGAGGAGGAGAAGGAGGAGGGACGCGGGGAGAGAGAGAGAGAGAAGCTAATTCCACGATCAGATGCCAAGGGGAAAGGCTATCTTGGCTGGCAAATGAGAAACTCATTCAATTACCCCCCTGCTGCTCTCTGTGTTGCGCTGGCGGAACGAAGCGCTGAGAGAAACATTTTAGGCACTGACCGTGTTCCAATTGGACACAGGATTCTGGGTAATTGGACGAGGAAAGCCGGTTTGATTGAGTGGGAGGAAGAATAACAAGATTCAGTCCAAGTGCCAGTTGGATGGCGGCAGGGTTAGGCTGGCTTGGCAATCCGCCTCATGTCACGTATCTCGGGTTATTTATATTTATTATGTTTTGTTTTCTATATTCACAACATGTGTTTGACGTTTGTTTCTCTCTGTATGCCTGTATATGGTATATGGGAAATGTGTCAGGCGCATACTGTATAGTATCATTTTAAGGAAGTCTTACTATTGCATATCTGAGCTCATCTGTTTTATTTTGTGGGCACTTAAACTCTGAATGTTCTCCAACTGGTTTGCACAACATGTCACATATTGCTGAGTGCATGGTGCACGGTTACTGCCTAATTTCATCATTGTATGTTTTTTTAATCAGATGAAAACCAGTGTGCTTAATATGTTACACATGTATTAGGCTTGATAAACTTCAGCTTACATTACCAGCTGCTATTGCTGCAGGAGTAGGCCAATTTCATCAGATTAATTTTTTTTTAAAAAAAGGAAAATATCCACCCTCATTTTATTTCATTTCATTTCTCATTCATCATCAATCTTCAATGTCCAGGAGTTATTCTGTAATTTAGTTCTGTGATTCATGTGTTTGTGCTTTAGTTTGGATGTTTTCCAGGTCGCCTTTGAGCAAGCGGAGAGCTAGAAAGAAAAATATTGTTGCTTTTAGATTTAAGCCAAAATACGTGGTAAGAGTGATAATACAGACATAATTTCCACTGATGGACTGATCCCTATATGATCAACAGCGTCAAGGATACTAAACGTTGATATTTTTGACTACTAGACATTTTCCTGCCACTCAACTCTGTTGTGCCTCTGTTGGAAATGATCTGCATGTGACCTAAAACTCCGCTTTCAACAAAATTACGTTAAGGAGTGGAAGAAATCCCACGAGTTATGTAATATTTGCGACATTCATGAGATCATTACCTCACTACCCAAGCACAGAGCGAGCAGCCACAGCATCATCTCTAAGGCCGTGCTTTGATTTTGAAATAAACAAAGGCAACAGTGTGGTGAAGCGCGATGCTTTTCTTGACTCCAGACTGGCGTGTTGAAAGTTCTTATACGCAGGGAATGATTTGGGGACTGTCGCTGGCTTAAAGCATCCATGAAAATGTATCCCATCTCATCCAGACTTAGCTCCGACCACACTGTGGAGACAGGCACAGCATTTTCCTTTGTTATGTTGACTGTTGTTGCTGTAGTTGCATTTCTTCCTCATGTTCCCCTTCTTTCTTCTCCTGAGGGGTTTATTTGTCTTGGCACCAGCTGTAGTTGGGAGATTTCGTCTAATAGAGCAGGGAATTGGTGCGACGTCAGTGTTTGTAGTACAGACGCATAGAGAGGTTTCAATTTATTGATTCTCCTGTTTGTTCTGGATGCGGCCCTCGTTGGTGGGATAAATCATATTAGTCCTCATAACATCAAGAGGAAGCACGCGCTGGGAGGTCATTTGAAGACGAGGACATATTTCGGGAATTACTGCTCGGGGAGATCGTATCGACTCGGCCTGAGTTGCTGTGCATTTCTAAACCTCATAAATCATAAGAAATGTAGAACATGTGATGATTTTGCACACGCTTGTTCTCTCCAAGAATATAAATATGCTGTTGCTGGGAAACACCTGCATTTTGTAACAGTTTGGATAAAACTTTTGATTGAAATGGATTATATTTGTACGCTTTGTTCACTGAAAATTAGTTAGGTGATCTGTATCAGGTCCTTGAGGACTGTATTTTTGCCAATGTGCAACGTCAAACAAGAACTGATTAAAGTGGAGGCCAGTGCATATCTGTCTCTATATTTGGGTAACTACTTGGAACAGGGTTTCTTACTGAGGCTGAAAACCCAACTAATAGCTCCAGAAAGTAAAATCTTGCACAATTAGAGCTGGAGAATGTGAAAAAAAAAAATCACATAAAAAGCACACAAACAGAGACAACAGGATGTAGACATATTTGCGGTTTCGTATACATGTACCAATTACCTACTTATAGTCATTCACACAAACAGAGACATACAGTCAGACAAACACGTACACACTCAGTCACCAAAGAAAACAACCCAGTGGAATCTGGCACTCTCAAACTCTAACCTCAACATAGCAAGTGGTTTACTAATAGACCTACACGCCTTAGCCCATAAAAACATGTTATTTAGTTTGCCACTACTGGCTCTTTGAAATACTTTTGGTTTCTTCAGGTGCCAATGTATGATGCTTTTGGTTAATCCTAATCTCAAGATGCCAAAGTAAATCCATATGCTTAAAGAATTTGTGTGATTTGTGTCTTTAATCACAAAGCTGTGGACTTTGAGACTGTTTCGTGTGCACGGAACAGAGTTTCACGAGGCACGCGATGTGATTTGTAGCAACAAGATGAAAAGTTCAAGTTCACTCATCACACGCGGTTTATCCCTTTATTGAAAATCCATGTTCGTCATTCAATAGTAAAGGCCGACAGGCACAACAACATGGCAGATATTATTCGCTCATTTTAGCGGTTTTGGCATTTTAGTGCTAAAAGATTTTCTTGTCGTTACCTAATTTGTCCACCAGAGAGCACTGAATATATATATATATATATATATATATATATATATATATATATATATATATATATATATATAAATAAAAGTATCCTGTTTCTTGACCTTGGAATCAGCAGCTGGTTCATTTAAGGTTCATTTACAGTAGTTGATATTCTGCAGCTTCCGATCAAATCGAAATTATTATATAATTATTTTATTATTGTTTGTCAACAGAGGCCTTAAAGTGCCCAAATACATGAAAATTTTGATGTTGACACTGACATAAGAACTAAATGACCAACTGAGGACATTTGTGTGAGACGTTCAAAAGCTCTGAACTGCTACTAAATGGACTTTGTGGTGAGACTTTTTCGACTGTTTCCAAGGTCATGAATCAAATTTCAATCTCATTTTGAATTAGCACGGGCAAGAACTCCTCAAAGTGCTCAGAAAAATGTAAACATCAACATTTTCAACAACTCCGTCTGCCCAGAAAGATTGTATCAGCTCTCCAATATCAATATCCGGCCTCAAAAATCTAGCATCAGTTCAGTTCTATTGAATACACAGAAAAGGTTTCATCCAAAAAATATGTGCCAACCTACTTTTAAAAGAACCATGGTTTCCACAGCATGGTGGCCTAGTGGAAACACGCTTTTTCCAGTGAGATCAAGAAACCACTGTTTTCTAATGATTTTCATAGTTGATCGTGGCATTTAAACGCAGGCCACTAAAGCTGCTGACAGTCAGTTCCTGTCCTTGCTGACGCCTTCCTGCTCTTTGACCCCACCAACAGAGTATTATTCTTCAAAGCCTCCTCACCACTCCTTTCTGAATTTCCCTCCGTACCTCTCCACCTCGAAACCCCCACCCCCCCTCGCCTTTCATTTATCGCTTTCACACACTCTCCCACACGGACATAGAGCTCCATAAGGCTGGTGTCAGCAGCACCTATCAATCGCTGAGCAGTATTTTAAGTAAGAGGAATCTGTATAGGTGTGTGCATGTTTGTGTGAATACACACTCAGTGGAAAGAACAGAGTGTGAGGTTAAGAGAGTGAGCGTGATGTGCGTAGGAAAGTGTGTGTTCACAGCCGTATGTGTGCGTAGGTGTGTGCAACTGACTGACCAAAGAGCATAAAGCTGTAGACACTTTATTTTTGCATCCAACAGTGAGGCTAATTTTAAGCAACTTTTGGTAATGTTTCCAAACTAAGACGCAAATCAGGCACATTTCCAATTAAAGGACCAGTGTGCAGGATTTAGTGGCATCTAGCAGTATAGTTTCTGGTTGCAAACCCCTCATTTCACCCTCTCCTTCCTAGTGTAAATGAGAAACTACCATGGAATGCACCAAACACAACTTAGAGCCAGTGTTTAGTTTGTCTTGTTCTGGGACACTGTAGAAACATGGTGGTTCAACATGGAGCTAATCGCAGTTTCTATTTTTGATGGATGCCGTGAGCAGCCTTCGTCAAGGAGAACAGAGGCAGACACAGAAATGACATAGAGAATACGGTCGATCTGCAAAATAAAACACCCTGTGCAAACTTGTGCTCGTAAAAACAGCCAAAAGGGAAATAATTTAACTACGCAGCATATTTAAATATTCAGAAGCATATTTAGAAGCACGCAAACCAAGGAAAATCTGAGCAACTTAACGTGACAAAGATGCAGGGTAGTATTCTAGTTACATATTCTGCAAATAGAGCCCTTTAACTCTTACACACTGGATCTTTAAATTAAGTTATAATTGACTAATCATTGGCCTTTTTTACAGCCAATACGATAGCAGGAAGAGCACAGGTGTGACCTTAATTAAAGCTGCATTCCAGTCAGGAGTTCCACTTTTTGCTGTCTTCAGTTTTTTCACTGGTTGAAACAGATCTAATGTTGTGGTCAAGGACAGCTTTTTTCCACTGTTAGAAAAACAACCAATCAGTGCTTTGTAGGTGGGAACATCATCGTCCCTGGGTCAGAGCCATAAATCTGACCCAGGGAAAAATGTCGACAGGCATGGATAAAATTAATGCCGCGTGACATATTTCCTTGATCAACATGACAACTGCTCTGCGCAACCACTACTGCAGAAAATTCCTACTTTTTCCAAAGAGTATGAGTATCTTTGAAGTACGAGGATGGATGCGTGTACGAGAGATTGAGTGTCTGTGTGTGATTCATGTTTGCCCACCGGGGGCTGAAGTGGTGAAATCCGCCCTCATAAGCTAACAGCAGCTCCTGGAGACTCCCCACTTTGTAGATGTGATTTTTATGACAGGACTTGCACTCTTCCTCTCTGCAGCCATTAAATTACAAAAACATGTCTTGGGGGAACAATTAACTCACAACTAACATGCAAAAAATGACACAGTGAGCAATGTGTAGGGCCGATGCGGAAATGTATGAAATTACATTTGTGTCTGTTGAGGGGTTTACAGACATCTGTGTTTTACGGAGCTGAGTAGAGGACAGATTGTTCTCTGCAGTCTCCATTGCTGAGCTCCAATTTCCCATTTTTCTAGAAGTAGTGAAAAAAAGGTGCAGAGGATAATTGTGACTAAAGTGTTGCAAGTAGCAAGAGAATAATTTCTTTTTGGCCTGCGTTGAAAGACGAAGAAGTGGTGTGTGGTGATTTCCCCTCTGGCAAAGTATCTCATTCCTGATGCATGCACCAGGAGAAAATTGGAGAACAAGAATGAGAAACACCTTGTGAAAAAAAAAACAAGTTTGCCATTTCCTCTTCCTCACTCACATTCATTCATAGCATGAATCAAACTTTCACACATTCAGTGAAGGCACTCAAGGATGTTGCAAAGTGATTTTGGAGAATTCATTTAACCGCAGAGCCTCAGTCATTTCCACTGAGAATTTGGCTGAGCGATTGTGCCTGATCTGGGTGTGTCTTCTATCTGAAAGCATACAAATAAACCGTTGTTCTCTGGTTTAGATAGGAATGCAGACACAGCACAAGCAACAAAGTCAGGGGATTAAAAACCAAGAGTTTTTTATCCTTTGCATGCAGGGACACACACCTGTAAACTACTAATGCATCCATTTGGGATAACTGGTCATAAAACATCTTGGGTATCAGCCAATCTGCATGAAATACAGTTTCTAAGTTACAGTCAGCAGAAGCCAAAAAGGAATATTGGTGTATGGACTTATAGCCTTACACTACAGTACCTTACACAAGACTGATCCAAACAGTTATGTTTGCTAGTTTGGTAAGTACTTGGACAAAGCCCTGACTTTACATATCAGACTGACAACAAAGCAGGATCAGTGCATTTAACATTATATATACACACACACACACACTCCTTGTTGTTTAATCACTTCATTTTCAATCTCTAACTCTTTCTCTATCTGGAGTCGCTGGTTTTGGCCGGAGCAAAGCCCAGTCATTTGACCGCAGCAGCTTTAGCCCCAAGGCCAAGTGGGACACTCTCCACGGCATCCAAACCAGCACATACTCTATACCACTGATGTCTACCAGCATACCCCTCGAGGCAGGAACATTAGGCGTGACTCAGAGGGAGAAGCAGAGGCAAAGTGCAAACAGAAAAAAATGAGAGCGAAAGAGAGAGAGGGAGAGAGGGAGGGAGGGAGATGGACATATCACCTGGTACTGGGGAAAACCGAGACAGTGAAAAACAGACAGTGTGATTCAAACAGCAGCCGAGAAGACAGCGACTACAGACTCAGCAGCTTTTGCGGAAGCCAAATACTTTATTAGCAATAACTGCAGTAATTTATAACCTTTCAGCGAAGTCTAGAACAACTCAACAAAGACTGGTCCAGGGCGATTTTCACTGTACAATTCTAAAACAGACAGACAGAAAAACCTTTCAAACTGTCTAATTTTCTATGGACACACATACATATGGATGCACACGTGCAAATACATTCAGCTGCTGCCAGCTCTTTCAGGATCTATCCGACATACATGAGTTTGCTCAACATGGAGTTTTCAGCGCTTAGTTACGCAGGATAATGAATGTACAGCACGTAAGTGCACTAAATAGGGAAATATTAGGTTGTACTATGTGAAATCCGGTGAGACAAGCTTGTTTTCCGAACTGTCCTTCAAATCAACAGCGTGTTTTTTCTGGACATGAAACCTGACCTTGGGTCTTCCTAAATTTGTGTTGGATTCATAGGGGTTCCTGACGGGGTGAGATTGCCAATCTCTTAAAATAAGATCTAAAGAAGTCGACGAGAGATAGAGAAGGTGGTTGAAGGAAATCATGTTGCCAGATCCAAGGCTGCTGTAGTGAATACAGATGGGATCAGGAAGTTTGGAGAGTTGTTGGAGGAAACCAGTGACCTTGGATTGGGCTACAAAAGTCTCTGCTGTCAGAATCGAAGTGTTTTGTTCCAAATGAGATATCCAGCTTTGGAAAATCTATTACAAAATGGTTCAAAACAAAAAAGATTGAAACAAATTGTGGTGCTGTATATCAACACATGCTCCACTTACACTCAAGGTTGACAAAATGGAACATCCACAGACGAGATAATCTGGATTTTTAATTACTTCTGTAATAGATGGTAAGTAATTAAGGCTAGGTGTCTAACTGGGAAGATAAACAGACTGCAGCATTCCTAACAGCTGAGACTATTTCTAAAAGATCTTTCTAGGCACTCAGTGTTCTGACATATTTGGGCTACATTCAGTCTCTTATTGGCCTTTCTGCAAGCTGCAGATGGATCCGACGCCATAACTGCTGAACTCAGCTGACCTCTCAGCCTGCATATCTTTGCCCTACCTGACTGTCTGTCAACACCTCTCCACAGATATGTGACAGTCAGGGAATTCAAAGGCTCCTAAGTTATCAATACATGGTGACAGCTGCTGGAGAACAGAGGGATCAGTTGAAACAGTGATCTGATATGAATCAAATTATCCTAAAACAGGTCAAAAATCTGTTCACGAGGCATTCATGCTTTGCATCTTAATTGCATCTGATGTCAGTTGCATCAAGACAGCTTGCTGCTTGTATGAGATAATGGTGAATGAGGAGCCCTCGGGGTCCTTCTAGACGTTCAGAGGTCGGAAAGTAGGCCCCCGTTTCTGGAAAATGTTCAGTATCCATTTCAGAGAGGAGGGCAAGGGTGAGAAGAGTGTGACGAGCGAAGGAACAAGAGTGCACAGGCCACTATTAAGTAACAAAGGCAAACATTGTCTGCATAATCAGTGGAGCAGCATGCAGACTGACAGACTGTATGCATTTAGTCATGGATGGTTATCCGAGAATTTATTTTTAAATAAATGATTTGTCGGCCACTTGGGGTCAAGTTATGAACACATCACTGGCATACTGTCACCTTTCAAGTTGGAAGTGGTGCAACAGTATCATTCATTTGGAGCTATGTTTCAAGGGGAACCGGTGAATGTAAGTCCAATATTGATAATCTTCTTGCTGTTTTTGGTGATGTGAAACCAATACGCCAAGTGCCAAAAACTGAACTTCCTGAAATGACCACTTGAGGCTGGCTACAAAACAACTCAGTGTCCATAAGTCCCCATATTAAAATGCCCAACTTCAGAACAGAAATAAACATGTTTAGGGCCTGATACAAAAAACTGTTTTGGTCTCTATAGCTAATTTCCCTGACCATGACAACTGTACTGAGGCTAAATTTTTATATGACTCACCAGTTCAGATCATATTAAGGTTTAAAGTTATGCATAATTAAAAGCATGGCTGCTTTGATGGACAAGTGGTTGCTGGTTTCATCAATCATGCTCCACATCTTTGCCTATTTTTGGGTTAGCTGGGAACTGGCAGAGGCAGAAATGCCAAAATGGCAACGGTCAGAAACCTACGGGTGACATCACAAGACTAAGTTCATTTTTATTTTTTTATTATTTGTCTTTGCTCTTGGCCAGCAAATACACTAAAACCCTGCTGTGACAGCTCTGTGATAGTGGATCATTTAGCAGGAATGGCGTAAATGGCGGATATACCAATGTCAGTAGCAGTTGCTACTAGCAACAGAATATTTAACTGAAACCAACTGCTGGTGGTCAAATAATCATTTTGTGGTATGAAAATGTCAAAAAATAGAAGAGAATCGTCATCACCATCTCCCGGAGCCCGAGGTGACATCATCAAATAGCTTGTTTTGCTTGAATGGCAACTTCAAACCTAAATGAATTTTCTACCATAAAATACAAACAAAAGCAGCACAACTGAATAGCCTGAAAAATGATTTCATCAAAATGTTTTGGCGTGAGTAGTCAAAGTAAAAGAAAAATGACTTCAAAGCCCCTTCTTCTCCAAAAATAAGTATTAATGATGACAATACTGACAAAATACAGCTCTGTCAAAGTATTTTGTGAGAAAAATGGTCCAAAGTGCTCCCGGTAAAGCATACTTGAGGTTGATGGACAAAGTTACGAGAGGGGAGAATGGAGAATATTTCTGTCAGAATGATTCAGTATGAAGAGGCCCAGAGGAGCCGAACCTGAGACTAAAGCATTTCTTCCTCCTAAACCCAAAACATACACTCTAAACACACACACACACACACACTAAAACACACGCAGTCATGTTGAGTCTATTGTCTCCATCACCATGACAGTGCCTGAATAACTTTCCTATTACACTGTGAGCACAGGCGCCAGGTAAGCATCCAGTCAAATGTGTGTGTCTGTGTAAGGAGCATTTTAAAATCAGATCATTTTGAGAGAAAAAGAGCCACTCCCATTACAATATTTCATACTATATATATACTGTATATTCAGGCCATTAGAGTGAAGCATGTTATGGGCCACTGTTGGAGTCTAGAGTTGTATTAAGATATCAGCTTACGACAAATTACATTTGAAATATATCATAATCCACTGTTTGTTTTATTTTTCAAAAACTGAGCGAAAAATTTGGGACTCTCAGGTAGCACCTGCTTTCCAAAACCAATATACTATGTCATGGAGTCAAATCCTTTAATTTTATATTCAGTCATTACAAAATTGTTGTGTAAATGTTTGAGAAATCGTTAGAAGAAATAGACATACAAGAAGCAAGTGGAGTTTTATAAGCCAAAAAGAACAAGTCTTGATTTCTCGAATAAGTTGCAAGATAAATCTGAATGGGTCACATGATGATTATTGCAATATTAGAGGTGTATTCTACACTAAATTATGTTTACTGTTCAGACTTTTCTACAATTATTGATTTGCATGTGATATCTTGGACAGGACTGCTGTTAATACGTACCATATTGAACTTAAGTAGCATGCTCTGCTACTGAGAAATTGAGGTTTGTCAGTGCCTGTGCTGTTTAACTTCAGAACATCTGTTTAGGCTACCTGGTGACTATAAACCAACTACAACAGAGACGTCATCTGTGCTTAAAGTTACATGTTTCAGTTTTAAAAGAAAAACTGAGATAAAAAGTACTCCTCTTCCCAGCGCTTATCTTGTATCGGGACAAAAAGCAATGTGCACTGTTTGAATAATCATTCCACAGATTTATGAGGTGCTACACAATAATGGTAGTGACCCAGAGTCCACTCCAGACTTTAAATTTAAAATCTGTTGTCTGATGTCTGTGGACGTTCCTGTCTGGTCTCGGTCTTATCAGAGTTTTTCTGGCTGGTAGGTAAGTCTGCTCCATCCTTCTGTCTCATCCAGAACATCTGATACTGAGGAGGAGAAGGAGGCAGAGGAGCTGAATAGAGGGAAGAAGCAGACGGACTGAGGGGGAGGAAATGATTAAGGGTGAGATGGCGGGAAGTGGCAGTTGCGCGGACAGGAAACAGAGACTTTTCTTATCATCTTATCACTGCTGAGTCCAGCCTTGGGGGCCGGATCAAAGAGGTGCACCTTGCTTTCATTTGCTGCAGTGGGAACTTGTTTGCATCGCCTCTTTCACTGAAACTGTTGTCGTCTTCCTCTTCTCTGCTGTGCAGCAGTTGGACACTTTCCTCCTATTTTAGGGAGGTTTGAAGGAGAAAGTGTTATTCTTTTGGTGAAAAAGTAGCTCCCCATTTCTCTCCACGTTATCTCTCTACAGTGTCACTCCCCACTTTCTTATAGTGAGAGTTTAGCTTGAATTTAGTGCTGGTGAGAATCCAATGGTGGGTTGCTTTTTTTCTTAAATTTGCTCTGTGGCTCAGCCAAGAGAATAAAAAAAAATGCTCCAGTGAGCAAATATGTTTTGTAGAAATGAAAAGGCCCCTGAAAATCATCCGCCGTAGACAAGGTTTTCCAGCATTCAGGTGATGGATGGTGCTCATTTCCCACCTTAATTTGCTGCACTCTACAGTACATCTCATTACCGGTTATACAGAAATTCAGGCGAAGGCTCAGACTCTCTATGCAAGTGTAAATGTGTGTGTATGTGTGTGTGTGTGTGTGTGTGTGTGTGTGTGTGTGTGTGTGTGCTTTAGCCAGGCCAAGAATGTACAGGATCTCTACAGTCCATCTCCACAGGCCAGAAACAAGCAACTTACACAGGCTTCATTTAATCTAATAGACAGTGTTTTGAAAAACAATACTGCATATTTTGGCTGTGGTGCGTCAAAGCTGACGGCGGTGACGTCCCTCTGCTTGACGCTCGGCTGGGGAGGTCTGCGGCTGTGGAGGGGAGCGTGATGGAAAGGCATGAAAATGGGAGAAATGGAAGAAACAGCAATGACCCACTGGAATGAGACGGAGGGGCCTCACAAAACCAAGCCCTCGATATTTGTTTCGCTTATTGTGGTTTGGCAAAGCCGAACAAAGAAACGCATCATCTCAAGTAGAAGTGGTGTAGTGTGATTGACAGGTGTCCTCCTTCTTTGAAACATCAGCTTGCACAATTTGTACAGTTTACTGGACAAATGTGGGCTTTGATCCAAGTTCTAACTGGAAAAACATGCTGGCTATATGGAAACTTTCTGCTAAACCATCCAGTAAAATGTGTATCTTAATAATACGAGGTGAGAACTTGAAGTTGTAGCTGAACTACGCCTTATTTTACATGTACAAGGACTAAATTAAAGCACTTGTTTACAAGGTTTTGGGGAGATACTGAGTCTAGAGCTGTGTGTTGAGGACACAGGCTCACATACATTCTCATGCACACACTCCAGTTTCCAGTCTATGATGTGAACTCTCTGACTTATATGATGACAGCCATGTAAAGACATGCAGCTGGTGCATAAACTCTGCGTGTGTGAATTTGTGTGTGAATAATGAGCGTGAACTTGTGTGTTTTCCCGGTACGTCGGGTGTATTAGGAGTCATTGGAACTTTTCAGTGAAGAAGCAGAGGAAAATAACCCACCTGCTAGTCCAACTTATACAGATTTCAGTCCCAGAAACACACAGACTGGCTGAGCAGAAAGCTCCCTTTATTAAGTGGCTAACGCCAGTAAACTACTCTACAGTCAACCCAGATTTCAGGCACAGCCTAACCAACAGTCAGGTAAAAACATTACTGTGAATAACCACCAGAAAGAGCCACATTCTTTCTATCAATTCCTCGACCCAGGGCTTTTTTCCCCCTCTTTCTTACTTTTTCCTCTCATTCTTCCATCTTTCTCCCACTCCTTTTCTCTCATCATCTTTCTTCACACGCTGCCCATCTGTCTGTGTCTTATGCAACTGTAAAGACAGCCTGACACGGCGAAGCCGCCAAGTCCGGTTTAGCGCTTGTGTTTGTTTGCCAAAGCCGGGCCTGCCTGCAGAGAGCGAGAGGGGGTTTTATCTGGCAACGCATGGCAAACCCAGAGGCGAATCTTCAGCATGAAGACAAATGATGAGACAAAAAACAAGTGATGGTGGGGATTTTTCAACTGGCTACAGTCGTTTCTCTTCCTGCATTTTTATAGGAGATACTCATATCCAAAGCAAGCTACAATAAATGCAACAATGGAAAAAGCCATAATTCCTGGATCAACAAGATTACCAGCGACCAATAGAATAAAATGAAAGGCTATGAGCCATATTGCCCTGAAGATATTTGGTCATGTAAAAGGCAAATGCATGGAAAATAAATTAAAGGAGAGCTAAAAAGAGAAGGAAAATGGATTGACTTTTTCAGGGCAATTACAGTAAGCAGAGACGAAAGGAATATGATTCAGTTTGGAGAAGGTGATGTGAACTACTTCTGTCTCAGGTATAGTACAGTAGTGACTCCTCAGGGGCCTGAAAACATTTACTGAAAGTCATCAGTCATCTCCTTTGTACGGCGGCCATGAAAGTGCTGGAAAACTACAGCGCGGTGAGTGATGTCATCAGCTACCAGGTTATCGCATCTGAGTCGGGGCTGAGGAGAGACAGACCCCAAAATGAGACACTGTGAATCATTACGACAAAATGTTGCACTCTTAATAAACTCGTAGCCTCTGACATTTACCCTCATCTACATTATATCAAACACGCCGACACAGAATGATGGTGCTGCTTTATATCAGTGGCGTAAGGAGAGGGAGAGGCTGGGTATTGGGCTTATGTACTTTTTGATTTGTACAGGCACTGAAATCAAAATATTCTCTAAACAATGTGCTTGGCAGATAGTCCAACAGTGTCTGACCTGAAAACCCCCTTTCAAAATAAAATCTAGGGGACTGCGTCTGTCAATTTTCGGTACTTTCAAAAAAAAAAAAACAACAATCCAGGACTTTATTCAGCGATCGGAGTGTGAAAAGTATGCAGGAATTTAACGTTTCTTGCAACTTTGTTTTTGTTATTCTTTAAAGAAAGACGAAGGTATGCAAGCTACAATTAATTACACAGCGTTCCACTCTATGACAGGTTGACTTCTTTTTAGGAAACACTTTTGACTTTGCACGTGGTCGGACGAAGCATATGACATCTTAAGAAAGCCCTACACTAGAGACCTAGAGAATGGCAAAGTGACTTTTTGGCTATAAGCAGCCTACATTACCTCATCTACTGACTATGAATGTTCTCTGTATATACTAGTCTAACACTAAATACAATATTTGCCTAAACTACATGACAAAAGAACAAAAAATAGACCCTCCTGCATCAGAAATCATTTTGGGACCTGAATACATTGATGCTGATGCATTAGATGAAAAGACAGACAGACAGACAGCAGAGAGACAGAGATGAAGAGTGCTGGAGGATAGCCCTGTCTCTACATGCACGGCTGGTGGAAAAATGTCTCTCTTAATGGATCCCAGCTTTCTGCAGCACTTAGAACAGCCAAGACCAGCCAAGGGAATAAAATATGGCATTATTATTATTATACTGCAATTATCAATTATCCTCTCTCTCTCTTTTACTTTCACTGTCTCTCTTTCTTTCTAACACAGGATCACACATTACATAGACACACACATCACGTACGCCCCTAATTTTCCCCTGGAAGCCTTAAATGGATACGCAGGAGAACAAACGGACGGAGGCACGTGTATGGGCAACAGCGCAAAATCACTAATTACATGCAGGCACACGCACACACACACACACACACCGCAAAATTCTCAATTCAACACACACTGAGACAGTTGTCCGACAGTTCAGTCGGTACACGATGACAGGCGGATATGCGGCTTGTAGATTAGTGTTAGCAGACCCATCTTTTATGTAGCTAATGGAAAGAGACGACAAACACTCCTTTTTTCTCTTTCCAGTCAGATTCAGACAGCTGATAAACTAACCCAGAGATCAGGTGATAAATCACAGATGGCCCTGTTTTTTTGTTTTTTTTTCCTTCTCCTTACATCACTTCCTCGACCATGTGAAGACGCAGTAAACGTCAGACCGAATCTGTCAGGTGCGCGGTGGTTTCTGGAGTACTGGTTGATCTGCTGCGTCTCAGTCTGTATCTGCTAGGCTCATCTATCTTTCCAAAAAATCCAAAGCTCTGTGTAGGCTGCACGTAGCTCTCCCATTACTCATACATGGCTCAAGTCGGACTCTCACCATGCGGATGCCATACTGGAAAAGAAATACAGGAGTTTTTTTTGGCCATCAAGAGTGAATAACGGAATTAAAATTAATCTTTTATCCTAATCAGACTTTGAATCAACAACAGCGTTTGGAAGACTGAGCAGCAGTACGCCCTGCTTTTTTACTTAAGCCATATTTGGCTGATTCAGACTACTACATCACTTGATAAATCACCCAAAACATTCAGAGTGTTTGTGAATAATGATAAGGCACTAAAGTTCCCCTAGAAAGCCTTTTCTCGGTATTGTTGTGGTCTTTAGCAGCTGGGACGCAGCCAGCGGCCTCCTTATCAGCACTTAACTAAGGAGGGCAAGCTAAAAACCTGTCCTGAGGGCCAAGCTTTCAGCGCTAAGCCGGAGGATACGATCCAAGGCTATTAGCTTTAAACGGGGATGGATTGAAGGGTAAACCTGCCAAAACTCAGTTTACCTAATCCCATTGTCTGTAAAACTAGGCTGACGTGATTTTTTTATGATCCACGGTGCATTCGTGGAAAGTTAGTGCGGTAGCATCAAAGTGAGGTAGGTTTCTGGATATGTTTTTGTTAAAACCGATGTTTATTTGCCTTATGATGATCACTGACTGCCTTCGTCGCAGTTCTCTTTATTCAACGCCACATCGCTGATTCATCACATGATTGTACCCGTGTCAAAGAGGTTTTCTGACTTCAGTGCACCCAGTCATAACATCTATTTTGTATTTTTGCCACGACGTCCTTACGTCTGTGTCGATGCAACAACTATCAGCACACAGAGAGGAGCTGCAGTACGTCTCAGCGAGCTTGCAGAGCCCGAAATCACCTGAATCTTGCCCTGCATGAACTCAAAATAACACTCAGTGCCTCACAAAGCTCCTAACTGAAGTCAGATCTGAGGCATGAGCCGAGGTGTGTGTGTGTGTGTGTGTGTGTGTGTGTGTTTATACAGGACCAGCCCCTATACCACCAACACAGCTTTCACAGCTGGGATGTTTGGAATTGACGGATGAACTGTGCCATATGTCCTCGGTGCATGTGTGTGTGTGTTTTGAGTGTGTGTGCACATGCGGCTGCGTGTAAGGCAGTTCAAATCAACAAACCATAAACAAGCTAACATTGTGACCCTTTGTAATCCCACATAACCCCCAAATCTCTGCCTCTACAACACATTCAACCCTACAACCTGTAAGGCTTCTGTCAAACTGTCAGGAAAAGTGTCACTGTACCACTTTTCTAAACTTATTCCTCAGTGTTACACACGTGCAGTTCATTTTTGGTTATGCCTGGGGTTGCTAAGTGCAAAACTATGTGTGTGTCTGTGCTCACTCCTAATGGCATTCTTACCACTGGAAACTCCTGAACAATTAGCTGGCAAGCGCTTCCCCTTTGCTATCTTCTGGTGTGTAATTTAGAGGAAGTGGGAAGAGTAACAGTGAAGCCACGCAGTGCCTCATTAACATCAACCTCACCAAGCCACACAGCAGGATGCAGACTAACTGAAAGTCACACATATAAAGGTTGCTGAGAAGCATCCTCACGTCCATAAGAAGATAAATAAACTTATGTTCTCTTGATCGTGTGGTGTGACTCACCGCTGCCCTCTGGAAGGCTCCTTTTGTGTAGGTGCCCCCTCCTCTGTAGTTGATGGCTGGGATCTCCTGGTTGAACAGGGAACACTTGTGCTGGTGGGACTTGGGCGCTGAGATGTGGTCCACCCTCGTCACCACATGGGTCTTGGATGAGAAGGTGACCAATGCAACCCTTGTGTCCTCCGGCGCGACGGGGAAGTCGGAGAGCATCTTGCGTACAAACTTCAGCTCGCTCAGGAAGTTATTGGCCCCCACGCTGGACGACTCGTCCACGAGGAAGACCAGATCCAAGCAGGAGCTCTTCTCACGTAGCTCGCGGACGTTTCGCTTGAATGCCTGGCCGAGGCGCTCCACTTTGCTCTCTGCGCTCTCTGACAGGTTGCCCGCTGACGAGGAGGAGGTTAGGGGTGACATCTGCCTGGACCGGCGGGACTGCAGCTGCGGTTGGGACTGCTGGGCGGCCGGCCAGGCTGTGGTCCATACATCCAGGATGCACAAGACCAAAAGGCAAGTAGTCCATGATAGTGTTAAAGAGTACCTTTGAGAAAACATAGTGACAGTCAGCACAACACCTGCGCCGTGGAAAGACTGTAGAAAAATAAAAGACAACCTCTTTTCAAGAGGAATTCAGTGAAGATAAACGTGTCCTATGCCTGCGTCACTATGCAGGATAGCAGACAGCAACAGTTCAGTGCAGAGTTCCTCAAAAGCATTGCAGGATGAAGATGAGGATTCTTCTCTTTTCATTCAAAATGTGCCTCTGTCCATCTGCCTCTTTCTCTCTCCAGTGGAAGAAAACTCCAGTCCCGTCTGGAAAAATGTTTATACTTGCTCACAAGGTAGCTGCCTGCCTGTCTTTTCTCTTTTCTACAAAAATAAATCAGTATATCTGGCTTTTTTCCCCTTGCTTCTTTGTACAGTCTGTATGTGTAAATGTGTTGTCTGAAGCTTGTTAAGAGTCTGTGTAAATCTATATGTCCTTTAAATCTCCTTATTCCTGCCTCTTCTGTCTGTTAGTCAATGTTTAAGTCTGTGCATCAGATCCAAAAAGCCTCTTCAGTCCTCTCTCCGGTCCCAGTGTACTGCCCCTCAGGCTCCTGTTTGCCTATGTGACGCTCCTGCCTGCACTGTCAGCCAAGCTCCGAATGCTTGTTCCCCTCTTCTCCCCAAATCATTTAAAAAAAACACACAGAGGAGGAGGAGGAGGAGGAGTGAGGGAGGAAAAAAGTTGAGAGACAGAGAGAGGCTGAGGGGAAAAAAGGGGGCAGTCCAGCCATGGCCGTGAAGTCATTTTTTTCCCCCCCTTCATCTCTCCTCCTCCTTTTCTCTCACCTCCCCCTCTTTCCCTATCTCTTTCTGAGAGTCTCACCCTCCCCCTCCTCCTCCCCCACCTCTCCCTCTCTCCCTGTATCTGTCTGTCTCTCTGCTCCTGAGCGGAGTGACATTCGACGTCATGCCTGTCAACTTGTCAACATTCCCATCAGCAACAGGCGCTGTGATCAACTCCGTATGTCCACACGTGCGCATCAGAATGAGATCAAACCAGGTGAGAATGAAAAGTGGGATGAAGGGAGGAGAGTACACGAAGATGAGTCAGATTAAAACGATTTAAGAAGTAATATTAGACAGATGCAGGAGTTTGGCAGGGGGAAGGACTGAATCCTCTATCTGTACTTCAGAGTTAGGAAGCAGTTAAGTCTGCTTTGGATACATGCTTTGTCAAATCATCACTCTTTTAGGAGCTATCCTTTCCTCTACCTCCTCCCTGTGTTTTTTTTCTTGCTGTGTATCTTGTTTAAGAAATAAAAAAAAAGAGGAGGGAAGAGCTGCCCTTCTTTGCTCTTTGGATTTGTCTACGTCTTCCTGCACCACCAGGGATTCACACATACTCCTTCACTCTGCTGTTTTTCGACATCTCTTCGGTCTCTTATAGCCTCTCCCTTCTTTTCTCCTCCTCTCTCTGCTGTCGTGTTTTCCTTCAGTGATTTTATCTGTAACCAAAACAAAGGCAGCCGGTGTTACAGAGGCACACCGCGCCTATTAAACCAAAGGCCTGAGATTTACAGCAAAGAGCTGGCTTCACAAGGAGCTGCAGAGGCTGGCGATGAAGAAAGAGTCGCTGCACAGGGGCGGATAGGAACAGGACAAGGGACGTAAAATATAGAAGTGAGGGAGATAGAGACGGAAGGAAAAATGCACTCCATGTCCAAAAGTATGAGGACATTCATATGTGATTGTAGAATAGCTCATTCCAAAACCATGGCCATTAGTCTGCTACTGTAACTGCCTCCATTGTTCGGGGAAAAATTCTGGAAGCTGGCTGAGGGGATTTGCTTCCACTTGGCCACAGCAGCATAAGTGAGGTCGGGCACTGAGGTTTGAAGCATCTAAAATTTCATAAATATTTCTAGGGCTTCAGCTAATGATTATTGTTTGGTCTATACCAGATAATTGTGAAGAATGTCCACTGAAATATCCCAGAGCCCATCCCAGATTCAGATTTCTTCAAATATCAAATTGCTTTGTCCAACAAACAGTCCAAAGTTTAAAGAAATTCAACTTCTAATCACATAAAAGAGAGAATGTAGCTGATACTCATTTGTGAGTAGCTGGAACTGATAAAAATTTGGCATTTTTGCTTGAAAAAAGATTCATAGATTATCACAGACTAATCGACTCATTGTTTTGCCATTAATCAGAACAAAAAGGTCGAGCCCGAGCCTTGAAAAACAGACCCAAAAATGGCCACATAGTGTGAAGAAGGAGAGACAGATAAGGACAGAGCAATAAGAGAGAAAGTGAAGGAATAAAAAGCAAAAGGAGGGGACAGAAACAATAAAAAAGCAGAAAGTTGACAGAGTGTGTGTGTGTTTCCATCAGAGCCGTCCAGTGCAGCCAGTCTTATACTATTAGCCACAATGACACACAGCTCAGGCACACACAGTGTTTATTAGGCTGTATAAGCCAGGCTTTCATTTAACGGCACTGGAAACTTCTGCACTGAAGAGGTGGGAATAGAAAGTAGCGTCATACTGGCCAGATAAACTGACTGAGACACAAACACAGACGTATAGAGACTAAAACACACACACACAGTGACCCAGATCTACACACAGATGCAAATAGAGACACACACACGCTCGCTCTCACACATACTGAAAGGGGGATGAGCACAGCTGTGACTTCCTGCTTTTTGGCACTAGAGACCCCTCACCAGACTTTTGTGGGGGTCTCAGGGGAGACAGGGGGTTGGTGGATGGAGAGGAGGCTTGTGTGTGTGTGTGTTAATGGGGGGTTGTGTGCTAGTCATACTGAATATTTAAGCAAAATCTGTGAGGGAGTATGACCTATATGGTACTGTACAAGGCTTCTGCAAAGAAATCTGCACATTTCGAGTACAGATTTAATTACTTTGATTTTAAATTTCATAATAAAAAAAGGTCGAACAGAAACTTCTACTTCTACAGGGGTCAAATGTTCAGCTCACAGGGAGTGCAGCCACCTATTTAGCAGAGTCTAAACCATTTAAAATCCAAATAAAGCAGTGGGAATTGTCATTGTTGAGAGATATAAAATTAAACAAAATACAAAAAGACAGAACAAATAAGCCCTATGCTCATTCACCCTGCCGCAGATCAAATTTAATGCCTGCCTTTCTTAAATTCCAGGCAATTTAAGGCTCTTTTTTTAGACCTGGACTTTTCGAAAAACAAAAATTAAGACTTTTTAAGGATCTGTGGGAACCATGTGTACACAGGATGAAGGATGTGTGCAAAGTTTCACATGCTATGTTTGCAAATGTTCACACAAACACACGCACTGAACAAAGAAATGCTGGGTAGCAGATAAGGGTGCAAATCACTGAATCTGAGAATAGTTTTTCCTGTGGTTAGCACTCTGAGAATAGTCGGTCACACACACATGCACACAAACTTGGACAAAAATGCTATCTGGCCAATGGCAAAGTGCCTAAAATGTTTAATTCACTTTATAGTCTATCAGGATTAAAAAATGTTGCACATTCCTGGGCTGGAGACTGAAATCGAGTCGACTTTTTCATACGGAAAAAGTGTTTTTATCTGGGAAGTATTAAAAATGTATAAAAGTCGACTCAAAAAGCATGGCGATACCTTTCCTGTCAGCAAACCACAGAGGCCCGAAAACAGTTTCCACATTCTTCTTTCTCTGTAAGAGCAAAAAGATTCAAGAGGTCAAAGATCGTACGCTCGCATTGGATGTCAAATAATCGCTCTCGTACACAAACACACCTGTTCTCTCACCTCTCTGTAATCGCCTGACAGCAGGCTGGAGGTACTCTACAGGTGACAACACATTCCTCGTATTTCTTGGTATTTCTGGCCTAAAGGATGAAGCACATATCTCAGCGGGAGGATGATCTTTCCATAACATTCCTTCGTGGCTCGACTTGATCTGAAACCAGGTTAAATATTTGTCTGAATACAAAAATAGTACTAGTATGATAGTAGAGATTATTTTGTTGAGTCGTTTGAGTTGATTTATCTATAAATCAATCAGCATAAAATGAACCAACAACAATTTTGATCATTTATGAAGGCCAACACAACACATCTGCTGTTTTCAGCTTCTTAAGGGTGAGGATTTGCTTATTTTCTTTGTTTTAAATCATGGTAAAGTGAATATACTTTGGGTATGGGGTTGCTGGTAAGACAAAACAAGGCATGCAAAGATGTCATTTGGGGTTTCTGGGAAACTAATGAACATTTTTCATGATTTTTCTGGCATTATAATAGACTAAATCACTCATGGACTTTAACTTCCAGATTTGGACTGATTTATCCTCACTTCTGGTCATGTTGTATGTATGGCGCTTGCCGTAAGAAAATGGGAACTACATTTCCCATGTGCACTTGCGAGAAGACGCACAGGTGAGCTCTATTTGAAGTCATTACAGGTTTTGAGGTCCATTTTGTCAAACATTTGCTTTAATGAAGGTCTACAGACTTGAAACTACATGTTCAAAGCCTTCATATCTTAATTAATGTAAGGAAAATGTCAAGACTAACGTTACTTTGAAGCTGTTTGTTACCTGGTGTTTCTTCTACGTCTTCCACAAGTTAACTTAAACGACGTTCAATATATTTAAACACTCCTGTAGTCTTATATATTTGTTTTTTGCGTTCACAGTTGGTCATGAATGTCGCTGCTTTGCTTGTAAATGTCTAAAAACGACTAATCTCGCCGGTTTTCCAAATCAGGATAAGCTAGCCGTTGACGCCGGTGTTCCGGTTTAACGAGTGACCGCGCTAACTGGCGTGCTCTTTAGCCGAATGCGTTGTAACTATGACAACCTCAGACGAATTCGGCCTGACTGTCGCCAGTTAACGCGGTCACCCGTTAAACCGAAACACCTGCCAGCTAGCTAGCTAACTTATAAAACTCGAATTGCCTTTTGCTGGGTCACTTTAGACTTAAATGGAAATGCTTTCTAATTGTATTCAAAAGCGAATGTCATCATTTGGAACTGTTACAGAGTGTTTAAAACGACCAAATGGAGCCACCACAGACCCATAAACAACAAAGAGTTCAGCCGTTAACGAGCTCGTTCAGTTCATTTAGCTAACTTAACGGTTTTAATGACTTAATTAGCAGCGCCAGGCTTAATGTAAGCTCTAAAAAGTCTGTTTAACTGCCGGGAAATAAAATAAGACACTATTTGGAAACTTCACTCTTTTGGTGATTTTAGTATTTAACAGAATAAAGTATTAAATTAAAAGTTTACTTACAGTTAACCGTTAAAATGTCTGTTTTTTTCCAACCGACGCCATCACATCAAGTTATATTACACTGCCCCCTGCAGGCGGCTGCGTGTCATTACACTACAAATATATACAGGGTGCAATGACGCACTGTGGCCGTTAGATGGTGCTAAAATATAATAAAGTGAGGGTTGACGTGAAGCGGCTGCATCAACTCAATACCTGTCCGGTTCAACTATTAGAGTAAACAAATAAATCAGATTCTTCACTTTTGTAGTAGACTTTTTCCACAGCTGCCGTTTTGACAAGGTCAAACCAGGTGTTTCCTATAATTAAGCTTCCATTTATTCCATTCTATGAACCCTGTGTGTGTGTGTGTGTGTGTGTGTGTGTGTGTGTGTGTGTGTGTGTGTGTGTGTGTGTGTGTGTGTGTGTGTGTGTGTGTGTGTGTGTGTGTGTGTGGTTGTAATTCAGACCTATATTTTTTTTATTTTCAACAATTTCCATCCAAGGGAGCTATAAAGAGTCTCTTCTATTGTTCTATTCTGTTTCAGTTGGCCTGTTAACTGTTGCATGAAGTCTTGTGTGACTCAGATGTTTTTTCTCAAAGCAGTTCTTTGGAAAGATTCACTTAATTTACGTTTGGGAAGTGTGGGATCCGGTGTTTTTGTAGCTTATTAGGGAGTTAAAAATCTGAAGCAACATGCAACAGGCCTCTCCTCCCATTATTTTTGATAATTTGTGTGTCTCTTTGAATTCCTGTGGATATACAGCCTGAGAAAAAAAAACACTACTTACTTACTTACAATACTTCAACGTGAATGCACTTTTTATTCCATTGCTGGTTTATTGTATTGTCTTTTTCTGTTTTGTATGTTTGCACTGATAGGTTTCATATTTTGTTTGTTTATTTTGGGGATGCCAAATACAATAAATAATAAACAGAGGAAGTAGTTCATCTTTAATTAAAATACATGTCAACAACAAACTAATAAAAAAAAGTAAAAAAAATTAACATTCAATCCAAAAATTTAAAGTTTTACATCAAAAACTCTACATATTCAAAGCATTACAGTTTAACAGGAAGAAACAACTGATATTCTCAGTTGATCTGGATGTGCATGTTGCAAATATGTTTAAGTATATTTATACACTGTTCCAATAAATCCAACAAATTTAATGTTTTTAGTAGACATAACTGTCCGTTTCATAATTATGTCTCCCTAAGTAAAAAAATCTCTGTTCTACATTGTGGTGAAAACATGAAGTAATTCAGGGAGTGTTCACCAAAAAGGGGGAACTGATAGTAATGACAAAATCACATCTGCTGAACATCAGACGTCACATGTAGCTCCATAAATCAACTCAGCAGCTGGCAAAGCACTTTTTTTGTTTGTGGTCATAACGTCCAATCTTTGTAATACCACTGATCCCTGCAGAGTTGGATATCCACCCAATAATGAATCTGTAGGCCTGTTATCGGATCTGATCACCTGGTGCGTCATTATTATCACAGGAGAAGAGTGTGCCTTTACAAAGACGTAGAATGTGATGTGCTGGAAAAAAGATATTGCTTTCCAGCTGCTAGTTAATTCATGGTACATTATCCTGCTGTCATAGTTGATGATGTTGATGTGCTGCGTCATTTATCCTCTTTTTCCAGCTTCATTTCTGTGAAAACTAAACAACTAAATCAGGTTTTAGACATATGAATCTGTTCCTGCTGGCCTGCTGGCGAGCTTTGTTTCGCAGTAATACATCTCCACAGACAGATGTGGCCAGTCAAGCTAAACACAGAAACAGCAGATTGTTGGGTGTGTTTATGTGCTCAATACGATCAGAGTGCGGCGTGCATCTAGTTTGTCAGCGAAGCTGTATGAATTTATATCTCTGTGTTTGTGGGTGACACACAGGCAGTGGTAAAAAAAAATAATGGCTCTGTGTTTAGCTGACTATTTATAGCTGCACTCGCACGCTGTATAAATATTTTATAAGTCCAAGCAGCCTGCAGGAAAGTGACGTCCTTGAGGTGGAAAATCGAAACGCACACATACTCACCGATTTGTCATCTTGTACTGAACAACGTCACACATCTTAATCTATAGCTGTATCACCACACGATCAGGTGGTCCTCCTGAATAAGAGTGCAGAACGTGTCGGGTTTTGGCAGCCGCCAAGGTTACAATCAATCAATACACAGTGGTTTCAGGTTTTATAAAGATTCTTGCTGCCACGTTACAATAAATAAGGCTCATGTCTTGTTGCTACGTCCACAAAGATCCAGTCGGTGACAGTTGTTCTTTGAGATTGCCTCCCGGCAAGCAATCAATTATTCAGCCATCAACCAAAACCAAACCTGGAAACTAATTAAAACATGTAAATGTGAACATATTAGCATTCATAACAGGCACTCGGGCATGCGAACATGTTCTTTAACCTTCACATTCACACAGTCACACATCTGGGGAGCTGATGAGTACAACAGCTGGCTGCCACAAGCCACCGAAGGGAGTATGAGTTCAGCAGGTATGTCCTTATCTGATGGCTGAGTGTGCATTCATACAAAGACAGATAAACGCACACACACACGCGCGCTAAGGCGAGGAAGGGAAGCGTCATCGTGGGAAAGGTCCACAAAGAGGAAAGCTGTTAGATTCCACACCTCCGCAAGAGCGATGGATCATATAGTACAAACACACATCAACACACACGAAAGCAAACACGAAAACATACAAATGCAGGCAGCCAGCATACCAACAGGTCCCACTCAACCTCAGCCTATGCTGTGAAAGTCCATTTGAAACTGAAAACAAAGACCAATTCTTCACTTTTGATTCTCCATCTTCCTTCCTTCCTTCCAAGGACAGAATGAAGTGTCCCTAATATTGTTTCCCTGTGTTTACTTGTTGTGTTTCTTCTCACTTGTGCAGTACAAGTGCAGATGCCTCCTCCAATGGGCCTTTTCCACAGCAGACATTTTGACACGCCATAGCACGTGAAGCACAGGTGTCACCGAAGCAGCTGAATGGAATCCATCCATAATTAATGCTAATTATTTTACGCCTGTGCTTTTCCTACTGTGACATATCGAAATTACCAGCTGCCGATGGCACCGCGGGTCCTTTTTAACGTACTTTTCGATGACGGCTTCACTCCACAAACACGTGCGTTAGTTGTGAATACAGTAAAAAAAAAAAAATCATCGAAACCATCCAAACACGTGTTTTACAACCACTGCAGTGCCGCCTCCTCCTGCCCCCACATCTGTTTCAGAGCAAACAAGCAAAACACTAATATGCACCATGTGCGCATTATATAAACCGAAATATTAAAGTGTTTAAAGCTATTAGACTTTTTACCATTTCTGCTTTTATTGTGTTGTAGTGCAGCGAATAAACAAAAGTTTGGAATCATCACACTTCCTTTCAGATAATTGCCACACAAACAACATGTTGGGCCCCACCTGTGGGTCTGGGCCAGCGGGGCAATTGCTCCATCTGCCCGGCACACATCTGTACATATTGTACATCTGCACGTCTGTAGGTTTGCACTCTCAAAAGCAGCTGTAGGAAGTGCAAAAGCTGGTGACAAAGAGACAAAGAGAAGTCAGAAAATGTGCAAGAAGAAGTGAAGAAGGGAGGGCAAACACTGAGGGTTGAAAAGGAAGGACGGGAAGGGGGTGTAATACAGGAAAACAGCAGAATGGTGAGGAGATGTATACAATAAGAGCAGAAAGAGGGGAGTGAGCTTCTATAAGATACAGTAGGTGGAGGAGGGGGGGCAGGGAGGAGTGGGAGAGAGTAAGATGAGGAGGTTATTTCTCAAGGCAGTGTGAACTGGATTCAGCCAGACTTCCATAAAAACAGCCTCGTCCAGGCTGCAGCAACAACAGTCCGGGAGGGGCAGGACTGAGCGTGGTGGGGGAGTGAGAGGGAAATGAATACGAGAAATGTGCACACACACTTCACGCGTGTGAAAAAAAGAGGATACTCTATGTGCTGCCTCATGAAAAACACTGCGATGCGAGCTCACATCTATACAAGTCATTCTCACTCCTCACTCCGAAAGAGGAAGCTGTGTCTAATGGGTTTTTCAGGAGATCTGCAAGAGCACCAACACCCAGTGCTGTGCTGTGCTGTGCTGGCTCAGCTGATCAGGATTATCCCTTGGTATTCTTAAGGGCTGTCTGCTGGTAGTTTTGGATAGTGAATAAAAAGATACAAAGAATTTAGAGAGATCTAGGCCAAGAAAGTAGCTTTATTAAATTGAAATCTGTGTCACAGTTCAGACGTTTCTACTCATGCACATCTTGTTTTTATATAACCCAAACTGGATGTGTACACAGCTATTTTTGGCATAACTAACTTTTGAAATAACTGTTTACATTGCACTTAGATTAAGTACACTTAGATAAAGCAATCTGACCATCTTTTATCCCAGTTCCACTCATCATCATTCCCGTGCGTGGCAGTATTAAGGATCTGGATAAACAAAGAGCCGGATGAGAAGCATAGCAAAGTTTGTCAGCTGTGTGATGCCGTTTGGAGGCGTGACTCTGTGCGTGACAAACGATAAGACAAGATGCAGACAAGTCGAGACTGGTTTCGAGGTTTGAGTTGTACACAAGTAGAACACAGATGATTATGTTCTAACAGCGCAACATGTTTTATTTATAGCAACTGTCCGGCCAAAAGAAAGTTTGTCAGGGTACATGTGAATACCCGAGAGGTGAAGTAAACAATAACAGCAGCACAACAACAACAACAACAACATAAGAAAAATGTAAACAGCAGCCTAACACAACTATATTACAACATATCTATAACTAACATAAACTAAATGAACACTTAGACAATAAAAACAACAACAACAACAACACTGGCACTGACATCAGAGCTGACCTTTAACTTGACTTTAAAGGGTGATTATTTTAAATGGCATTTCCTGTACGGCGATACAAAGTCTGTCTCGTTTAACTCAAGTCTAGACGGCATTACAAGATAACAACGATAAAGATGGTAACAAACCTTCAAGCTGCATTAAGTGGACACTTTTCGGCAGCACAATAAGACGTAAACACAATTTTGACAACAAGCAGCAACCTCATCTGTGAAATTCAGCCAAAGTGGTAAAAATGGCAAAAAATCTGTCAGAAAGATGGCAGCAGCAAGAGTCACGATGTCTATGTTTAATATAAACCCCATCCAGCAGACACGAATCAACAATAACAGCCATGTCTTTTACCTCCGTTTTGGCCTCTACCACCTCATGCTTTAGCTGCTGCAGTTGCTTTATCAGGGCTTTTTTTGTGGGGCTGAAAACAACAATGATGAGAGCTCTGAGAGTGAACCAAAACACATACATATCATCTTCCACATCTTCTCAACATCTCAGGGATCCTGAATAACAACGGTCATTTTTTCCTTTCCCGTGTTTACAGATTATAGATTCTCTCTTCAACCTAAAATCAGCCCCCAATGTGAATGAGTTTGTTTGGGTCTTGATCTCAGCATGTGTTCTCGAACACATTGTCCCAGGAACTCATATGTTTCTAGGGACATGGTAAACACAAGGCTCGGATTACCATCTCCACTCCCATGCTCACACGCCCCCTTCACCGCTCTCTTCCTCCTCCTCCTCCTTATCCTCCTCTTCTTCAACCCCTTCTTTCTATCACCTCTTTTCCTCCTCTTCACCCCTCTGTATTTTCTCCAACCCTCCCTGCGAATTCACACATTCCTCTCTTTCCTCGCAGAGGTCACAAACTTCTTCACTTTCCAAACATTTTTTCCTCCCGCTGACCCCTTTTCTCTCCCCTCTCTTTCTCTACCTTCCCCCCCTTCGGCCACTCGTTGTGAAACCCCGTCTTGTGTTACTGAAAATAAGCGTTTATAGATATACGGGTACGAGTCAACAGCATGTCATGCCTCTGAATGAACATGTGCTCGGTCTCCCTCAGGATTGGAAGTCATGGAGATTTCTTAGAAAACATCGGGGCGGGGACACATCCACACCGGCGTCATCGCTCTGCTCCTTATTTGGAGTTAATATGCAAACCAAAGGGTCCGGTGCTCATATGTCTAAAAACATGCTGAACAAAACATTTGTACAGAGCGTACAGTGAGTTATATCTATCTCAATCTGAACAAACATTCAGTGATTTTAACCTCAAGCTACTTCAAATCAGGTATTTAAGGGAAGTCATGTAAAGTCATGTTTTAGGAGATGTTTTGGGGTCCATGCCAACTAATACTAACTTGTATGGTATTGAAAATATGTTTTATATGTCAATCTTTAGTCTCAAGTGAAGCTGGTTTGACTTGTGCCCCTGGGTGATGAGCTAATGCCAGTACAAAATACAAGGCTTGGTGCCGGATGCCTTTGTTCTCCTGGCATCTCCTGGCTCCTGGAGTATTTTTTGTATGCATGTCTGCGACCTGTTTTACGACAACCTGAATAGGCTTACACAGGCAGAGGATTGGAACGGTCATCAATCAGCAGCGAGCAAAGGCTCGTGCTGTTAAATGACCACAAGAAAAGGAAAATGTGATTTAAGGGAAGACAATACCCAAACTGGACGATAAACAGCTTATCTTGCCCATTTAAAACCATCACGGTCTAACAATAGCTCTGAGACCTTTTATCGGACTTCATAATGGATTATCAACGCCGCCTTGATCAAATATGCAAATAATTAACAGCTGTTTACACTGCTGTATCATATGATTTCCCAAATCAAACATCTCATTAACTGGCTCTCATGTCCTTCGTCTGTCTTTGTTCTTCAGCTGGTTTCTGTTTAACAGAACAGAATAAAAACGAAAGATGTGGATGGTGACACTGATTCACATCAGAAAAAGGTGATTGGTGGTTCTCCAGAGAAAAAGATTTTATTTAATTCTCTCCTCGTTTATTGTAAAAGACCACCACGGGTCATAAAAGGTGTACTTGATCATCACAGTTGTATATATGTGTTCGCACACACTTCATCATCTGTTCTTAAGACAGTTTTAAATTTAGAGCTACATTACATAAGTCAGGAGCGGAGTCCAAAGAAAACAAGTCTTCCAAATTAGACGACAAAATATGTTGCCTGTGTGCGCCTTCTCCAGCGACACAGAGGTGCTTTCTGATCTGACTTCTCCTGATCTGACTCCTGGCAGGACGTCATAAGTTTGTTCTGCCAGTAGAGGTTCGGTTTGGTTATATTTATGCACAAAAATCGTCATGGTTTACAGGTTAAAATGACCACTCTGCTAAGGGTACAGGACAGTAATAAACGTGTGGTTAAAGATAGCGAAAAATCAATGACCGATTGACCGATGGGTGCTGTTACAAATGGCTTATTTGGGCACAGAGGCATCAGGTCAGCCGATGATCCACGTCTTTGCTGATCATCAAAGGCGGCAGACGCAGGACGAACAACATGGCAGCGGCTTTGAGCTTTAAAATGGGTCTTCAGAAACCTGTGGGTGACGTCACGTACACGCTGTCCATTATTTAAGCTGTCATCAATGAGCACTAGAGGACTTGAACGTGAACCGATCCGATTGTTTCCACTGATTTTCAACATTTACTATATAACTCAGGTTTCGATTTTGCTTGAGAAACACCCTCATGACATTTCTGCTTCATTTCTCCTGCAAACACACCTACAGTCACATCACGGTGGATGTTAATATGTTGAACGAGATGCATCCTGTTTGCTTCAGTGTACAGTCAGCAGAGCTCGGTGCATTAGTGAGATGAACCTGTCACAGTTCTGGCCCACGTCCATACGTTATGCGCTCACTGTTTATCAGGAGGGATAAGCATAATTCTTCTCTCAGGTTTTCCCCAAAAATGGTGTGTCTTCTTGTTTCCAATCGCAGTAATCTGTCTTCTTTCATCTCCTTTTTAATTGGCTTCTGCTACGTCTGACTCGAACGAGACTCTGACAGCTCAGGGCCATGAAAAATTTTTATGACTTAATCTCAGATTTCATCACATGGTGACTATGCAGAAATGACTTAAAAATTAACTTTCGGTGTATCACCACGGGCGAGATTAACAGCTTTAACATTCTGAACGTCATAAACCACGAGCAGGTTATAAAAGAAAAGCCTATAAAGCTTTTTTTAATGCATATAGTCTGAGACGATCTTAATATCTTGTACAAAAAAAGAGAGATTTTTCGGAGATGATTCAGCCATCTGCCTACTGTGACACCTCCAGTGCCAGTGAATTTAGATAAGAGTGTTTATGTGTCATTTTCCTGTCACGTCTGCAAGAACTGGAAATGTTAATATGATGTACTGATTCAATAAATATTTCAACTGTGTGTGTGTGTGTGTGTGTGTGTGTGTGCAGGAACCTCCTTTTCTATAAGCTACCCGGAAATGAGCTAAAATCACAATTCTGGCTATTTAAATGGAGTAAAGACTCCAGAATTAGTGAGCTATGCTTACTCAATTTGTTGCTAAGAGTTAGAGAAGAAGGCCGAAGCCAGCAGCCAGTTAGCATAGCTTAGCATATAGACAGGAACTGGGTGGAAACTGCTAGCGTGGCTCTGTCTGAAAGTAACAAGTAATGAGGTCACTAATGAACACATCGTATCTTCTGTGTAAAAACATCAAGCTGCTCTTCTTTTGGACCGAACCAGGCTACTTCTAGTCTTTATGCTATGCTAAGCTAACTTGCTTAAGTGGCCCTGTATTTAATGGACACATATGAGAGTGTTACTGATCTATCTTTTTATATTCTTGATGAGAGAGCACCAGGAAACCTGACAGGAAACCAACATGCTTCATCTCACCACAGATGATCACGTGGCGTCTTAATTTTCAATGCAGCTCTATCTTTTTATTCGAGTTCGGCCTCGTTCTCGATGCATTTAGACGTCTATAACTCAAATAACCTTTTTTAGTATGCATCTTTATGCAACTGGAGTTTTATCTCCTTCAAATGTAGATACTGTTCTCAAAAGCACTCTGGAAAAACCAGCCATTACTTCTTGTCAGGTCCTTGTTGGAGACCTGCATCTCCCCCTGTGGTCTGCCTTCCTGGCACCACAGCCATTAGCCTCCATGTTTGCATGTTATTGTTCCAATTTTCCAGCCACTGAGCAGCAAACAACCTGAAACAGCAGGGTTACTTATTAACACCCTTATCTGGAGAATCTCCATGCCTTTCACCACCCGAGCTGTCACCTGCCCGGGTGCAGCCAGTGTACGCTACATATGCTACGTATGTACGTGTGCATATGTTTACATCAGCCTCCATGTGATAGAAAGGTGGAATGCGTGTGTGAGAGGTGAGGACCGGAAGAAGGGCTGCAGAGTTGGATCAGGTTAAATCATGTAAGAAATTGTGCATTATTTATACTGTAGTGCGCGTTTGTGTGCTGTGTGCACGTCGTCCACACGCACAGGTATGTGCAAAATGTGTGTATCAGAGGGAAGGCCCAGGGTCAGCTTTACCGCAGTGATAAACTCCCAACAGTAACAGCTGACTCAGGACATGCCTCTGAACTTCAACTAGCCAAACCACTTCTCTTTGTTCTTCTTCTTTATTTGTACTTCTTCAATTTCTTCACATTTTTTAGGACAATGCAGCAGAGTAGCGCTCATAAACACGGAAGCAAAAAAAAAGGTGTGGTGTTTTCATCTGGCCAGGTCAGTTTCATGACCTCAGTCCAACTGATCACGTGTTACTGAAGAGCAGCCTGGAGGCGAAAGGCTGCAAAGGTCAAACTCAGTAATGAATGAAGACGCTGTAGTAAAAGCCCGGAAGAACCTCACCAAACAACCAGTTGCTGTGTTTCAATGTGTGTATTTCCATACTATTTTGGGGTACATGCGTTCACACTTGCAGTGTACTGTGAGTACCCGGACGGTGCACTCATAACGGTCAAAACGCAATCAATCGTCACCATTTTGGCTACATAGTGGAAGTAGGGGAGCAGCGGCAATGTGAAAATGGCAGCCGAGGTAACTGCTGGACCTGAAGTGGTTCTGATAAACACCACAGTATACAAATGTACACTGTACATATGTTTTATTCATATTTTGGCAGTCAAATGTTGATGCTAACGCTCTGCCCTGTTGCAATTCACTAAGTGTACAATGGCCATACTCGAATTAAGACAACACAATCCTGCAACTACACCAGGAAGTTTACAGTGTACTACGTAGATGTGAAGTATCCGAATTGAGACACGGCAAGTTTCTGCTGATTATCTTTGGACAATCATTTGGATTCATGATTGGCGTTGCCCTCCGTGTCCGTCATTTTCTCCGCACCCTGGTCTTTGTCCATGTCTCCAGGGTTTTTGCACGCACCCCTGAGTCTTAGCTCTTTGCTCAAATGGTCCAGTAAGCTGATCAAACACACACACACACACATCCAACTAAACACAAGCCATTAATTGATGGGTATACCTGTGACCTCTGCAAATACTGACCCTTCCTTTGAGCTGTTAAGTGCTGACGATGAGTAAGACTAGTGGAATATCACTGACTGCTGACATTCTCAGCATTCTCTGCTGAAGTTTGCTAAATGGCAGTTCAACTGATAAAAAAAAGACACGTCTAGAGGTGTGCATATGTAAAATGAAGGGTTTTTGCATTTGACAATCTCAGTAAATGAGTAAATATTCAATATTACCCAATGGATTTAAGGACTCACCTTTCCATATTCAAACACGAGTGATGTGTTTCTTTCCCTGCGGCTGTTATCTACTAATTGTTTTATCAGGCCGCTTCATCATGCTGTAATTAGAAATGATGCAATTAGAAGACAATCTAATCAAATCAGTCGAATGCACTTTGAAGCGTCACTGTCTGATCACAAAGTCTTCCTCTATTGATCAGCGAGGAAAGGTGAAAAGAAGACAATCTAATTTGATACATGCGATAAATAAATCGATCAATGTCAATATTTATATTATTTATAGACAAATTCAGGGTTCACCAGATCTTTGAAGCAGCATTTCAACTGTGTGGGAAGATCAAAAGACCAAACCGATAACCCAGACGCATGAGGATTTGTGAAGCTGAGTCACTTCGCACCTTTTAAAATAAAAAGTAATTCAAATTTAAATATGGAAATTACCTTTGGGTTTCATGGACTTTCATGTAGCTGTGATCAAGGAGGAGCTTGATCATCGTATAGGATTGTCCAATATCAAACAGGAATACAGTGGTTCTCAACCTCATAGTTTACTCACAGTTTAATAGTGACCAGCTGTTTGAGTAACCATCCCACAATAGAAGGAAGCTTTTGGACGAAACTTTGACCCTCATATCAACCACAAGACACCAAAAGCAGGCCGCACAGTACGCCGGCAAAATGTCAACAAACTGGCCCACTGACCTGTTCCCTAATGGTCAAGCATGTGTGCTGTGAGTGAGCAGTGTTGCCACAGTGTGTACCCCTTCCTACTTCACTGACCAGGTACATTTGGAGTCATTTTTGCAGTGCATGAGCAAACCCTTCAGACGGCAAGAGAGTCAAAGACAAATATCTGTGTCAGAGGTGGCAGGGTGTTCAGCTAAACACCGCGCGGACATGCAAGCGGTATTTTAGCGCAGTCAGAGTTTGCTGAGGTGATTCTGGTGACCTTGTCGTTCTGTCCACTCAGCGCCTTCCCAGCGTTGAGATTAGTCGCCGGCCGTTATGTAATTCCTGCCTTTTGTTCTGCGGCTGGCTATCATGAGTCAACAGTTGTTCAGGAAGCAGCAGGGGTCTCTCAGGTGAGGTCTCCTATGAAATCACAGCAGGATGCTAATAAAGCAGAGCGCGTTGAACACTGGCTCCTCCATCGCCCTGCAGCTGGAGCATCCTCAAGGAAAGCACTGAATCCTCTGAGGGAAGGAGCGTGTATCCACACGTATAAACACAAGTAAATATGACAATAAGAGTCATTATTGTATGTTTATTCTTTGGTTTTAATGTGCTAAAGTCAAACATTAAATAAAATGAAATGTCACGTGGTTTCCATCGTGTCAGCCATGATGTTTCCTCTTGAATGATGAAAGAACTCATCCTCTTTCACAGCTTATCTTAATTTAAAGGAAGCAGCACTTTGATATGAACCTTTTTTTTTTTTTTTAAAAAGTCAAAGGGTGTTTGTTTCAACTGACAGATCAGCTTAAGTAATCTGCACAAAAACCACCTGCAGACACATCAGGAAAAGGACAGGCGCTGAAGATTTGTTTTACAAACCATCAAATCTTTATTAAAAAAACTCAGCTGGTCTTAAAATCCACTCAGAGATGAACGGTTGTCTCTGGAAGCTCAGTTATCAGCAGCATGGGGTTAACATGCAGGGTGGAAACCCACCAGCAGTCTTGCAGCATGCAGAGTGAGTTGTGTCATCTCAGCGTGTAGGCTAAATTTAGACTGCTGCTGCTGCATCTTGAATAATAAGTGTGAATGAGTGTGAGAAAGACAAAAAAACAGAGAGAGAGGAAGTGCAGAACGAAGAAGACAGAAAAGGTTGCTGCAGTCTTTGCTCATGGTGCCTTGGTTTTTTTGGGGGGGGAGGTTTTCTGCACAGTGGCAGGGTTGAATTTCGATGAACAGCTGATAGTTGGGAGGTAAAGAAAAAAAAAAGCAAAAAGAAAAAGATGGGAGGAGGAGGAGAAGGTGGAAAAACAACCTCTCTGAGTGGGAGGGGGGTAGAGCAAGAAAAAAGGGGGCGGTGCTACTGTACTCACATGAAAGACAGCATGCATATTTATTCAAATACAAGCTCTCCTGTTCAAGCACAAGACAGGTCCGATGTTTGGAAAGCAGACCCGAACGACTTCGGGAGACGTTTTTCTGTTTGTCAGCTGCTCACTGCTCGTTGCGCAAAGAGAGGATGCGTTTTGTCTCTTCAGCTCACACCTGGAACAAGGAAACAGTGAGAGCTTTTAGTTGTTTTTGAGATCTGTTTTTGAGATCTTTTTGTTATTGTTCTGCTTCAGCCAACAGAAGCAGAAGTGAAGGACTAAGTTATTTCCTTGTGTCACGAATCCAGTTGGAATATGCGCTTTTTTCTCGGTAACTGGACTTGATGTGTATTTAGATTGTCACCCGGTAGCACCACCTGTGACACTGGCAGGGCAGTACAAGAGTCAAATCTGGTTGTCAACAGCGCCAAAGTCCTTGAAGAAACGTCTCAGTTGCAGCCAGGACTTTGCGCTGCAGACGCACTGATTTTTAAAAATCTTTTATATACTTTTTTTTTTTTTTTTTTTGCATGTTTTTGATCATTTTTACTGATTTCTGATAATCACCATTGTCACAAGTTGCCGGCAGCGCAGCCCCGATCAACTTTCCTCATCAGATCAAGTGCTATTTAGAAGATTAAAAGTCCAACCATCAAAATGACGGACGGTCCAAGACAACGAAGCAGCACGGCGGGCTCCTCCAAGGATGCTGCCGGCGAGGAGTCAGGGGGTGGAGTAGCGCTCAAGAAAGAAATCGGGCTTGTGAGCGCCTGCGGCATTATTGTTGGTAAGTCTTTATCATCGTTTCTAGTTGAACTGCATCTACCATGTGATCTGTGGAGGTTCTCAGGTCATCCATCGAGTGGAGCTGGTTGTAGATCACCAGAGCTGCAGAAGCCTGTTGGATGAGAGGTGCAACGTCTTCATGGATCTCCATCCAAGTCCAGTTACCCCAGATTTAACTCCACTCAGACATCTGCCATATGGTGCAACCAGTTGTCTAAATACACCCCTAAACAACTACATTTTCCCTCTATTCAATACAGCCATACTGCCTTTTAATAACCAACAGCTCATTTGAGCAGCTGGGGAAAGAGTGTTTGAGATTTAAAGAGAGTAAGAGGGGGGCAAATATGGAGAAGAGTGTGTGCAGCCACTTATAAAAGCTGCATTGTGATCAGATTCCACCATTCAATGAGGAACATACAGTTTATGGTGAATGTGGCTGACGCTGTGCACCGTGCCAGTACAAACAATAACGATGAGGATGTGCTTACAGTCTGCAGACATTAAAGGTTACAGCATTTTAACTTAGAGCCAACACACGCACGCACACAATCTCAGTGTGTCTTGCATCAGTCTGGTGCTCTCACCATCATTTCTCTGTAGCCTGGCCGCTGGTGACGATGTCGTCAGCCCCTCTCATCTCTGATGCTCGGTGGATTAGTCCATGCAGAGCAATTTGCAGACACGCATGACTCACACAGTGAGACGGCAGGCCGGTAACACGTGGACAGCCATAAATTGGCCCTGCGGCTCTTGTAACGGCCATAAAATACTAAATCCATAAGAGCAGATTTGATAGAGATATACAGCTGTAAAGTTTTACTCATCACGAGCAATCTGTCTCTTGCAGACTTCTCAACTTTCATCTACATCTGTATTGCTTGCTGATTAGATTCATTACTTACTCACGCGTATAGCAGGAGCTTCATTAAGTGCTTGAATTTGGGCCAAACATCAGTGAAAAGTGGAAGTGGGAGTTACTCTATTTAAAATGTATTTGCATGCATAGTCACACAAAATATGATGTAAGCATAACTGGAGAGGTCAAGAAGCCACGTGTGTTCATGCCAGGGCTGCAGCTAACAGTTATTATCAGAAAATAGTGAAAACACCTTTTACAATTCACTAAAGCTCAAGATAACGGTCCAAAATTCAATTTATTATGATGTAACACAAAGAAAAGCAGCAAACCATCACAATTTAGATGCTTAAACTAAAGAACATTTATGTTTTTTTAAGCTTGACAAATCATTTAGATGAAAAATCATTGAACCAAATAGTTACCGGTTAATTTCCCGTGAATTACGCTGACTTTCTACTGTGCTGTAACTGTTGAACTCGATTAAATATGATTCAGATTGATCATCAGCTGTAAAGCTTAAATCATTTGTGACCATATCTGTTGGATAATGGGAGGTGAGCGACACGAATGCAGAAGCAGAAGAGAAAGGCGGCGGCGGCAGTCATTTTCAATCAATGCAGACAGCAAACAAGAAGCGATAAAACCATCAGACGACGGATCAATCGATACGAAACGTGGAGAGCCGGTCCGCTGAGTGTGTGGGCCTCGCTTTTGACCTTGAGAGGGTGAAGAGAGGGGAGCAGTGGTGACTCATTTATTCATGTGTTTCCACGGCAACGGGAGGAAAGAAGGCAGACTGAGTGAGAGTGTGTTTGGGTGAATGTGTGTGTGTGTGCATGTGGGAATTCCCGAGAGAGAGAGAGAGAGAGAGACAGACAGGAAGCTGGGAAAACAGAGGAGAGATGAAGAGTGACCTTGGCATCAGAGTGTTTTTGAGAAGGCTTCATTCTTTCCCAGTGTGTAACTCTCTAAACACTAGTGTGCAGCCGTAAGTAGCACAGTACAAGCTTTTTATTGATAGGATAATGTTTTCTTTTGCAGCATTCCAAGTGCAAATATCACAAAACATCTAGTTAAACTACAGGCAAGTCACCCCCCCCCCCCCCCCCCGTGCGTGCTGACAGCATCTTTTCTCCGCAGCCCCACCCTGAAGCGTATCTGTGCAGCAACATGTACATCATTTAATCATTTTATCGAGCACCCTCCATTCATCGGCTGACTGTTAAGAAGCATGTTGGCAGCTCTGTGCCTCTCATGCCTTCTTAGAGGATTTTTTTTATGGCCGTCCGGAGTCCATACCACCTCAGCCGGTCACCAGACTGTTCTTGGCTGGCTCGGCCTCTTTTTTTTTTTTTTTTTTGTCCTTGACCAAGTCACCCATTCATGCTCGTTCAGCTCACAATGTGCAGGAGAAGGGGACGTGAAGTGAAGTCAGGTGACTCGTCTGATCTTTTTTTCTCTCTCTCTCTCTCTCTCTCTCTCTCTCTCTCTCGATGTGAACATGCCCCGCTGGGTTTCCAGTGAAAAGGGGCCGAGTGCACCAAGGACATCAAATGGTTTTATGGCCTATTGTACAGGCATTTATTACACACACACACACACACATATAAACCTAGAAATGTGCAAAGCCAGGAATTAGGATTAGAAGTGTACTTTTGGCCACTTGGAAGAAGGCCACACCCTGATAATGCTTTTTTATTAGCTTGTCAGGCTTAAACATGTCTGAGCTGGACTCCAATCGATGTGTTTTGTAATTGAATTGCTGCGTCGACTCGAATTCGCATCAGTTCGGTTAAATATTGAGCTCAGTTTTTCAAATCGTGCCTCTCTTTAGCTGGCAGGCGCAATGATGACTCCTCCAAACTCCTCCTTCCCCTTTTATCACGACTGTGAGCGTTCATGTAGGTCTGTGCGGGTGATGGCTGAGAGCCAAGCAGCAGGTTGCCTCAGCTTGATGGCTGTTTGAACGAGGATTTACCCCTGGAGGATATGCAAGAACTAATCTTACAGGGCTTAATAAAGGCTGATTAGGCTTATATCTTAATGCTGCACAAACACACGCTTGCTTGTTAATATTCAAAGAGTGTTCTGCTGTTGGTGGCGTCACGCAGGTCCTAACAAATAACTCCAACAAACTCCAGCGCTCAGGTGCAGTGTGTGCATGTAGGATGTTAGATAAACTCTCAATCCGCCAACAGTAAAATCAAAAACACACAATCTCACGTCGTTATTATTATTGTTTTATTCCAGCCTTTAATTAGCCTCAGCAAGTTCTCTTTGTCAGGCGTATCTTACCCAAAAAAGGTAGCAGAAATAATGAGTATGAGTAGAGCTGATACAGCTAGTCGATTAATCAGTCACTCGATGGACAGAAAGGTTCATTCTGATAATCAATTAATCGTTTATGTAAACATTCCCTACTTCCAGCTTCTCAATTGTGAGGATTTGTGTTTGTTAGACTTCAGTTTCAGACTGTAACAGACGTTCTTCACCATTTTCTGACATGCCGTAGACCAAACGATCAACTGATTAATCGAGAAAATAATCATCAGATTAAATCATAGTGAAACAGCTGGTCAGCTGCCAAATTAGTAGCCAGAATAATGAATTACAGATATTATAACATAAGACTCAAAGTCAGAATTAAACAGAAATGCTCCGACTGTGTCCTTTAAACTATAATAACCTTTATTAAGACCTCAAAAGAACCTCAGAGCAGTCTGTGAAGTCTGAAATGGAGCCTCAGCCAGTCGCTGTCAGAAGACATCAAACAAACTCCAGGAGGAACAGAAAAGTGCTCAGAGAGCATGTCTGAAACCGAGCCTCTTCCTCTGTGAAACAACAATCCAGCAGCAAAGCAGGATATCAAAATATCCTGCGGTGAAAGGGGCTGAGGCCTTGCAGTGATTTGTAACAAGAGTAAGATATGACAATGAGTCAGATGTGGTGATTCATGCTGCTGCAGATTTGTTTTTTATCCAGCGCTTCTCAAAATTGATCCAAACATGCAGTTTGGTCTTGGATCAAGGTCAAGAGCGAGCCAGCACTTTTTTTAAAAAAAAGAAAAAAAGAAGCCGTGTTGGCCCTTGGCACGGCTGGAGACAAAAGGATGTAAAAAAAAAAAGAACAGGAAATCTGAAGAGATTCCACGTTAGTCAGCATGTCGACATGTGCAACCGTCCACGTGACCCGAACGAGCGACATGCAAGCGCACGCATTTTGTCACCCGACCCAACCCCACCCACCCGTAAATCAGCGCGTTACGTTTTTATTTGCAAAGTCGTCCAAACTTTACGTTGCAGAAGCATATCAGGGAGTTTGTGCTGAGTCAGTGCATGACTGCTAGATGTTAAAGGTCAAGCACTGAAGACCTCCGCTGCCGTAAACATGTCAGCTTAATCAGGGGTCAGATGGTTTTTTTACCTTTTACCTGCAAATGGAGTTACATAAGTTAGCTGTCCTCACCGCATGCATGTGAGACACATGTTATCTGTTAAAGTTGAACTAATTTGCATGTCCTCCTGACATTTTTGGTTTGGCAGATATTTAAGATCTGTGAAAACAGATGTCCGCAATGAATCATTATTATCCAATTTTATGAATAAATCATGTGTATAAAGTGGTTTCATCCGCTAAACGTCAGTATGGACGTGAGTTTTGAGCAGTTTAATGGATTCAGAGGCACACAAAGTTTCCAGATTTGTCCGTCTAGTAGCTGAAAATCTGAAGACAGGCTGAAACCAGCAAATATTTTACATTTTTTACATTATAAAAGATATAAATGAGCAGGCATCTAGCTGAAGATATAGCCACAAGTTATATATTCTAGTTTCTTGGCAGTTGTAGCAGGAAAAATGACCCCCACGTGCAATTTCTGCACTCTCCAGGCAGAATGTGACAGTATCATTCATACCTTTGACTTTTGTACTGTAAAATGGCACTCAGCCTATAATCCAGTCAGCCTGTTATGATTCAAAACCTTCAACCTTTGACCCTGACGGCTTTTTTTATTGGCTGCCGGGTTCGAGCACAGTCAGCCGAATCCGATTGGAGGCTCCTGACCTCCGACCTGGGCTCTGTCACAGGGTGAATCTGTCCGCAGGCTCGGGCGGCTTCTTTTCATGTTGGACCGGAGCCCAATCGTCCGTCTCTCCATCTCTCAGCTCTCGTGTGAAGTGCCTGGCAGTCTGATGGTCATTGAACCAGTCAGGGCATTATTCTCCCCCGTCTGCATCTACCTCTCATCCCTCCTCCCTCTGTGCACTCTTTAACCCCGCTGTCTGTCTTGCTCCATCTCCTCATAACTCTGCGCTAAGTCAGCAGATTACAGTGTTCCCCCTGCATCTCTGTTCAAACTGCTCTCTCTCTCTCTCTCTCTCTTTTTGTTCACTTTGTCAGCCACTTTCTGCTCATGACCTCGTTCTTTTTCCTGTTCGCTTTGTCTTTTTTTTTCCTGCTCTTTTTCTTTATCTGGCCACAATGCTGTGAGTGAAAGTCCCTCAGTAACTATAAAAAGTCAACTTTTACTCAAGTGAAAGCACCTCACGCAACGTATTTGCAAATTTATCAGCTCGTCTGGAAGCAAACACCTATTGCTTCACTCATTTCTCGCCTTCCTGTAAAAGTCTGCGAGCCACAGAAGCTGGACAAGACATGATACAACTGTTTTCTTGTGCTTTCCACGGCAACTAAGTGGATTTTTGTTGTGCAAAAATGGTGTGATGTCCCTTTAAATACCTCATACCTGTGCCCATTCACACACATAAACAGTACAACTTAACACAACCTCTTTATCGCTCCGTAACCCGACTCTCTCTCCTTTCTTTACCCCCTCCCAAACCAGGTAACATTATCGGCTCGGGTATCTTCGTCAGTCCGAAGGGAGTGATGGAGAATGCCAGCTCCGTTGGCGTGGCCCTCTTTGTCTGGATCATCACGGGCGTCATCACCGCCATCGGGGCGCTGTGCTACGCCGAGCTGGGTGTCACCATCCCCAAGTCCGGGGGAGACTACTCATACGTCAAGGACATCTTCGGAGGGCTTGCTGGGTAAGCGATCATGAGACAGATGACAGAGAGGTGTAATCCATAACATCTGTAGGTGTGATATGAGTCAGTAGGGATGATACATCAAAGGAGGCTGGCATTAATTATGATAAACAGACTGTGCCATGTGCAGGAAGCCATGGGTTTGTGGTTTTTCAGTGTGGGTGGGGATTTTCTTTGGTTTGTCTTCGCTATTCCTCTGAAACGTTGGTTAACACTTTATCAATCAGTGAGAAGTTATTTTGAGGCGTCATATTTTTGTAACATTTGTAAGTTTTTACAGACTCCCAGGTCAGTAAAGTTTGATAAACTCCCATCAGACACTGGTCAAAACCATCTATAAAGTACTTTTCTGACCCACTTCTTCTCGAGGAAGGGGCCTCCCTAACAATTAAAGTTAATTTGACATGGATTTAGGTGTCTAGATTCCTCTCTTTATCCTGGTGGATGAGCCTCCCGATGTAGGTCAGGCATCTTGATCCAGAGCGGGGGGTCTTTTTCGCTTGTAGTCCACCAAGTGCAGAAGTTAGATGTGGTAACAAACGCTAAGCAGATACCGACAGCCACAAACAGTACTTTCACAGTGACTCACGGTTATAAACGTCAGGTTGTTGTGGTTTAATGCATCACGGTTTTGGATTTCCTCTCAGCTCTTCTTCCATTCATGCATTAGTAGTCGGTTTTACAACATTACGACGCTTACAGTAAACGCTTGGGAACCGCTCTAGGTTCATTGCCGAGCAAAACAATATTGTTTGTTAGCATAGATTTCACACACACGCTGTGCCTTTGCCCAGACTGTAAACACAGATTAGACCATTGTTTTTTCAACTATCACAAGGATACATACAGTATATCGGGTTATTTTGGGAGAGGAATTCAACCAGACAAAACAGCCAATGATTGTTTTTGTCCCTTTGTACAGTAGCTATCAATACACATCAATGAACTTCAGATGCTCGGTTTGAAGTGTTGGGGCCACTCCGTTTTCCTATGCCCTCTCTTAAGGATAAATAAACCGTGTTCAAGGCGTGTTTGCTTTTGTTGTCCTGCTCCTTTTATCCCCCATGTGTGTGTGTGTGTGCGTGTGTGTGTGTGTGTGTGTGTGTAGGTGGGCCAGGTGGAGGTGTTTGCATGTGTGTGTAAGTCCATAACGGCAGCAACGGATATATGTACACCAACTGCTCGTAGAAAAAGGGAAGAGCTCGTAAAAGTTGTGCGCTCAGACGCAACTGGAGTACAAAGGCTCTTTTGTTATGTCAGACTAATATTGGTTGTGTTACGCCCAAAAGGTTCGGTGTAAAGACTGCTATAGACGCCACGGGACGCAGGGAGTTATTGTATAGAACTGGTTAGAGCAGTGTTGTCATCTTGGATTATATTCATTAAGATCATGTCAAACTTGTCAGTACAAGTGTTAAAGAGACCTTGCTGGTATCTACAAATCTACAACACCATAAGTCATTTTTAACCAAAAAGGCCAACAACTCTCTGGCTCCAGCCTCTCGAATGTGAATATCTACTAGTTTTCTTTGTCCTTTGTGATAGTAAATTTAATATATTTTAGGTTTTGGACTGTTTGTCCGACAAAACAAACAATTTAAACATGTTGAATTTGTTCTTTTGGAAAGCAGGCGATTATTCTGAATTGAGAAAATAATACAAAATCATGCAGCTCTAAAAAGTAGTAACACCACTAAATCCTCTATTTGTCCTTCATTTGAAGAAGTATTCACAGCCGTATGTACTACAATGTAAAGAAAATGGAAATTTACAGAAAATACGGTAGTTTTCTGTTTTTTTAAAATTGTATACAAAACTTTGTAAAATTACGAACGTTATCTGTAAATTGACAACAGAACTCTTTTAAATGTTTTTAGGTGTTATGGCATTTATGACAAATTACAGTTATTTACCGTTAAAATGACAGTACTTATCTGTAATTGTCCACATGTCCAACAGTTATGGTCATTGACAGATTTCTTTTTTTTTTTTTTTTTTTTACAGTATACGACACTACAAACTAATACACAGTAACTTTTATAGAGCTTTGGTTTGTTTAATCTCTAACAATGCATCATGTGACCTGAGTTTGTCATGTGACTAGCACGCGAGACCCAGTTAGCAAAGTAACTCTACAGCTGTCAAATCAAAGTTGTGAAACAGCATTTCCCCTCAGATATTTTGTGTATTCAAGTATAAAGTTACACAAAATGTAAAAGCACAAACAGCAGTACTTGTGGAGATGTTACTTGGTGCCCACATAGAGGTTCAGCCGGCATTGTCCTGCATTATAATTTACATTTTTACATTAAACACACACATTCCAGTTGGACACAATCCTGTTAACGCAGTCAGCTGTAATGATCCCTCTATAAGCTTTCAAAGAATTTCATGAAAAAACTGCTCGACTCGTCTCTCCTGCTACACGCTAACCCCTCCTGCTCTCCCTCATCCCGCCTGTATTAATGTGTTTGTGTAGCTCCAGTGACCGTCCATGTCGCCGCTGAGCGGGCTTGCATCAGTGTGACTCATCCTGTCTCTTTCTGTGAGAGGACGACCTTTTAAGATCATCTTCTAGACATGAAAAAGATCTTTCCTATATAGAAATGATTGCATAAGATAAAAAAACATCAGTAATGTTTGACAATATTGCATCACTTAAACAGACAGACAGTTTGAAAGGTCGCGTGAGTCACCTCAGTTACACCAGCCGCCAAAACTAAACAAATACTAGTCTGGTTTCCAGTTGAGGGTTTTCTCCTCTGACAAAAAAACTTTGGGGGGAAATCACAAACGCCTGCACCTGAAACATGAACGGAAAAGAACTGAAACTTTTGCAGCAGCCGAGTTTCATTATCGCTGTCACTACTGACACCGTGGCTTTCGGTTTTTCCCCCCTCGCTTTCTCTCGAGGGGCTGACGAGGAATTATTACTTTTACTGTCTGTTGAGTATTTTTTCCCATTGTATAATTGTTTAGCTTTTAAAGTCTCACAAAATAGTTAAAAACAGACACATTTAAATAGCTTGTCTCTCTGATAAACACACAGATATTTAATTTAAAATGACAGGAAACAAAGAACAAGCGGAAAATTCATGGAATATTTTGAGAATTTTTGACAAATGAGTCAAATGGAACTTGGCAAGGATGTACCGTGTACTCTTTGTGATATATTTCCTCCTGTTTATCACCTTACTGGTTCTCCCATGCCTGTTTGTTTGTAACCGTGCCACCTTCTCTCCTTTCTTGTCTCAGATTCCTGCGTCTGTGGATCGCCGTGCTGGTGATCTACCCGACCAACCAGGCTGTGATTGCGCTGACCTTTTCCAACTACGTCCTGCAGCCTCTATTCCCCACATGCTTCCCGCCAGAGAACGGCCTGCGCCTGCTGGCCGCCGTCTGCCTCTGTGAGTAAAATCAGTCAGACGAGAGCAGGATCACAGGACTAAATAGTTTACTGTTAAAGGTATCGCTTAGTTTGTTTTCCTTCAAGAAATAGGTTCACTCAAACTTGTTCAACGAGTACTTAAGGGATGAGGTGTAGCATCTGTCACCTGTGTGTCATCTTCGTGACTGATTTATTAATTACAGGGATTTAGCAAACAGTCACGGAAATCTAATTCTTCTGTCTGCCTCTGTCTCTCTCTTTAATCAAATCATTCACCAAGGATGTTTCCCTTTAATGTGCGGGAAACATGCTATGACAACACTCTGACTGGTCTGCCAGAGGTTGAAGAATGAAAGAGTGACGCGCATTCTTGCAGAGAGTTGAAGGAGAAGATCGATACCACTGTCAGGCAGAAAGCTAAGCGGTAACCGGTTAGCTTGAAAGAGTGGTTGAACGGTACAAAAACAGTCTGTCTTGGCTCTGTCCAGAGGAGTTAAATGAGAGGACTGATGCCACTTTCGTGTCTGTACAGTCAACACGAAGCAGCTTTATCTTATAGAAAGTGTAAAAAAAAAGATTGAGTGTGAGAAATTGTCTGGCACATGACTCTAAGGTGTTTTTACGCTTCTGTTTTTGTGCAAATTAGAGGTGCTGGGAAGTGGGTTTTGACACCTTTGTTTCCCCCAGCTTCCTGTGTAAGTCGAGCTAAACGAAGCCAAAGCTAAGCACTCGTCGTACCTTCACATCGGCGGTACAGACATAAGAGTGGTATCTTCTGATTTAACTCTGGGGATGAAAAGAAATGCATTCTTTTTAAGTAAAGTACAGCCATAGATTATTCAGCCGAGGCTTAAGAGATTACCTTACGAAAAACAAAAAAAAAGTAGTTTATTTTAATCAATCTGGTCCTGTATTCCCAGCTCATTGTCCCTTTAAAACAAATTTTTGCATACTAGCAACCTCTTGATGTCACAGGTTGCTTAAGATCTCCAAAATTTCCAAAACTTTCCTCGTGACCCAGTTCTCAGCTCAGACTGCACATACTGTACTGTACATTCAGTTTGGATCATACAGATTGTAGAGATATTTTTTTCAAAAAAGCGCATATCGCCTGAAGATAGAGCGAACGGATTCAAAGTGCTTTGTGCGTGCGCTTGTCGAGACAGGCTCAGATATTCAAAACTGCCACAGAGTGCACTGTAAGAGAATAAGAAACAAGTGACGCGGATTGTTAAGCGCTCAGGGTTGAGACACTGGATGTAAGTCGCGTTTAGGCACACGTAACAGCGCAGCAGCGTTCGCTTTGTTGTTGCAGTTGCGTCATCAAAGCTGTCTTTACAAGTTATTTAAAGGCGTCACGGATTGGCCGAATTACAGCCTGATTTATCACTTAATGTCGCTCTCTGTCTTGGTTCGCTGCTGTTTAACCCTCAGTCAGTCAGAGCAGCTAGAGGAGTGTAGCACTTAGTAGCGAAAATGTGAAGACAAATGCTGCTGACATGACCATGGTCGAGTCAGATCCCTCAACAAAGTTCACACACACGGGCAAAATACCGCAGGCGGCCTTCAGACAGAGAGACAGGCGTGGACACCGAAGAAGAGTGCGTGTATTGTATGTGTTTGTGTATTACTATGAAGCAAGCCTTGTGAAGGATTATATAATAAGAGTGTCTAATATCACCTGTCAAATATAGATCCCACTTTAAGATTTACAAAAATATGGCGCAATCAGCGGATTGACGGGTCCAAATATTCTTCTTATCCTTTTAAATCAAAGTTAAACGCTGCAAAAAAAATATCCTGCAAGCTTATCTGTGTAGATTTCTGTCACATTTCTGTGCGTACGTGATGCCTGCAGTCCTTAGAGATCGGTTTACATCCAGGACGACGTCCTGTGACATGCCGTTTTGCTGGCAGATGGGCACAGTTGGCTTCCCCGTTGGGCTTGGAAACCTCACTTTCCCAAAGGCATTTGCACTCAGTGAGCCAAGAGATCCACCGGTTAATCACCTCTTCACATAGGATCTGAAACTGGCTGCAGATCGTGCAGTCTATGCAAATCAAGTCGACATTACGAGAAAAACAGGATTCTCCAACCGCGAGTTTTACACAAAAAAAACAACTTAAATAACAGAAAATCTGCTCAGGTGGAGGTCTACTCTGACACTAGAGGTTACTACTGACTACTACTTGACATTTCCTGCAGAGTACCTCCAGATCAGAGTAGACCCACGCTGCTGGACTCTCTTGAAGCAAGGTGTTTAGGAAAAATAGAAATGGCCGCAAGTTGGCGTCTACACCAAAAAAATGAATGACTTGTTCCTTTGTGCATGCATGATTTAACGTTCTACTACTTCGCCGTTTGGGTTTACTCTGCTGCCAAACACACAAACACAAAGAACACTTCCTCTTTGGCTTCACAGGAGAGTACAACGATGGCAGAGGCCTTTTTGTTTGGATTACAGACACATTGACCTACATTTACCTGTCTCTCTTGGCCTACTTCCACACTGAAACGCCTTGAAGCTAAATGTGCTTAGTCCTGACGAAACCTGCTAGCAGTCACAACTCTCGGGCTGTTTTCAGCTAAAGCTCAGATTTTAATTGGCTGAGCCAGCAGAGGGAGGTTGTTTCTCTCTCCCTCTCTCTCTCTCTCTCTCTCTCTCTCTCCTGTGTTGATTGGACAGATGTTGTCAGGCGGCTTTCGGGGAAAAACCTGAGTCACTGAGTTTGTGGATGTTTTTGTTTTGCTGTTGTTGTTCAGGGGGGAGAAAAGTGGGTGAGAGGTCAACTGTTTCCCCTCAACTCTGATGTCATCCTTGTTTGTTTATGCACGCATTTCTGTGATATTGGCAGAATATTGAATCCTTATTTAGCTACAAGTCTAATCACAACAAGATCCCATGACCGTCAAGCCAGACGCTGTCAGGTCTGGTCACTTGGATCTGCAGGGCAAAGGTTATCCAAGGTGTAGCATTTCAAAAACATCGGGTGGGATTCACCCCGGGGTCCGTGTGCGAGGTCATAACTCTTGCCGTGTTTTTGAGCACTCTCATAGTTAACTCAGCGAGTTCCCACACACACATTTTTGTATACTCAGCTTACGGACAGCTGAGCGGCCCCGCGGCCTCAGTGCTCCGGAGAATGTGTCCTCAGGTGTTAAATCGCAGCCTTGACAATCAACAAGAAGGAGAAGGAGGAGGGTGCGAGGACGAGCGTTGTTACTATAGTGCGGTGTGTTGGTGAAAGATCGCCTGGTGAGTAAGAGGTTTAAGATGTATTTAGTCAGGGCTTCACGAGGATCAGTTAGCTGTATTTGCATTCATTGTGTGTTTGTATATAGTACACAAGCCATAAGCTCATCCGTGCGTGCGTAGTGTCTCATTTCCTGTTTTTCTGTGGAGGGAGCACGAGCAGCAGCTTTCTGGGCCTCACCGTCACCACAACTCTACGAATAAGCCCACTCTTTTCACTTCTGTATCTCACGCAGTAAACGTACGGTACAGCACGTGCACCTGCAGACCCGCGTATGTTTGCATCTGCCTTTGTGTCCTGCCGCTCTGCCTCAGAGTTATTTAATGCGATGAACTTCCCACAAAATCCCACAAAGAGTCAGTTATTTAATGGCCCCCCTGTTGGCCTGAACTCACTGGCCTGTCGTATCCAGCGGTGCAACTCAAATCCATTATCTTTGTTAGATTAGCCGCAAGTTGAAGTGAGTTGAAAAGTTTCTAAATCCTTTTTTTTTTCTTTTTTAGGGCTTGTTTTATCTTTCCTAGATGCCAGACGGGTGGAGTTTGATATACAGCATTGTTAAGAGCAGCAAACAATCATTTTTATGATTATTTTTTTATCGCTATCAAACTGAGCGGGCTTGTGGCATGTCATTCACAGGTATAGCAGCGTTATCTGTATCTGGTGGCTTATCAAATCAACACACCCTGACATGACATTACTTAGTAACTGACAGTTAAACGGCCAAACGCGTCAGAAATCCAAAATATCCTTCAAAATGTCACATTTCTATGATGTTTCACTGCGTTTACACCTGTGCAGGTGATACATTGAGGGTGTAATAACATAAATTATGAACTAGCAATCATTTTGTGATCTTACCCGATGAACAGAACTCAAACTTTAGCGCATGCTAAAGCATTTTTGAGAGTTTTCAATCACATCTCGTGGTTTTTCATGACAGGAGGAGCCAGCTTGAATCGTTGAACCTACAATAGATGGTAAAAACAAAAAAAACCTGCAGTACTTCAAAAGAAAACAGACGCGAGTTGTAAAAGATAACGGCTGAAGTTCATTGCGGCGATGCAGCAGCAGTCAAAGGTCGCCGCAGCGTTAGACACGTCACGTACGTTCAAGTCTGCAGCTTTTAATCTTCCTCCTCTCGCTGACATGAGGTCAGTTCACTTTCAATCATCATGAAAACTTCAAGGCTGTTGACCCGGCTTCTTTTGTCTCACCAGGTTATCAGTAACAGTAACCGGTTTCATAACTTCTTCGACTCTTGGGAGTCTTACTACTTACTACAAACGATACAGTGACGGTTCCTTTACGAGACCAATAAAACAGCCAACGCATAAACCTTTATCTGTAATTTCACTCCATCATTTCCCAACTCATCAGCACAGTCAGCACAAACTCAGACTGTGCAGCGAAACATGATTAAAACCGGCCAGATTTGTTTTAAATTCAAGTGGATAGCCCAAAATCCCCAAAGATATCAATATGCCTGTTGACTTTAAGGCACTTCAGGGAAAACCCAATGAGAAAACTGGATTTTTAGAGGTAAAAATCAGCACTAACTCTGTGTTTTAATGTTTTTTGTGTGCTTGTAGTGCTGCTGACATGGGTGAACTGCTCCAGTGTGAGGTGGGCCACCAGGGTGCAGGACATGTTCACCGCCGGCAAGCTGCTGGCCCTTGGCCTCATCATCATCATGGGCATCGTGCAGATCTGCAAGGGTAAGCATCTGTGCTCCCAGAACGCCGCCGCTGTTCAGTGGTTTCTCCGTCTATATGTGAAAGAGGAACTCGCTTGCGGTCATCGGGGACATCTTCAATCCCTTTTGGGACAGTATAGACTCCCCGTGGACGCCACAGGGTTCAGTGAGTTGCTGAGGCCCTCGACTATTAGCTTTCACATACGCCTGTGCGGGTTCGCTGTCACAACATGGATTAGGGCCAGTTGTTTCAGGGGGCCACAGAAAATAGGCCCTTGTAACAACAATACGGGGATTTCTGTGCGAGTCTTTGAAGATAGACGAAGAGTTCGGTGGCTGATTTGATGGGAAACTTTAGGTCATATATGAGGGGGGACCGTATGTGAGTGCAGAAATACTTTAATGCTCTTTGAAAACATGCAACAAGATTTCTAAAGATCACAGACGGTTCTCCAAGCAGAGTATTTCCCGGTTGGGAGATCACAGTGGGTTTTACAAATAAGGCACTTCTTTTACAACTTGTTCCACACGCATCTATAGTATTTAATGGTTGGGTTCCTCACAGCAAACCTAAGAGGAACCGAGCTACTTAGCCTGATACGATCCTACAAATTAGCAAAGGAACACCTGAACAAACGAGACAGTTCTAACACAAAAGAATTAAAAGATTTCATCTAATCTTCTTCACTGTCTTCCCCACTTGTAGGAGAGTACTACTGGTTGGAGCCAGCCAATGCCTTTGAGCCTTTCCAGGAGTACGATGTGGGTTTGATAGCCTTAGCCTTCCTGCAAGGCTCCTTCGCCTACGGAGGTTGGAACTTCCTCAACTACGTCACGGAGGAGCTGGTGGATCCCTACGTGTAAGACACTTTACCTCGCTGGTGGTTAGAAAACCAACGTTCTCACAATGCTGAACGGCTCACCGCATCGGCGTATAGCTGATTTTAAAGCAGCTTTTTTTTTTTTTTCGGAGATTATCCGTTACATACAGACTGAGCTTCCGAGTTTAATCCCTGATCCTTTTTTTCCTAAAGCTCTTTGAGATTTATTTAACTTAGCATGAGAGAAATTCTCACTGTCATTCCCAGCGTCTGGCCAATGACCTAGATACGTTTATTCATTTCCTCAAACAAACCAACGTATTTTTAATAACCTCAGTATCCATTAATACACCTCCCCTAAGGTACAAGTTTTAATTTCCTACCTCAAATCCCCCCTCTCTCTACCTCCTCTCTCCGCCTCCTAATCGTCTCTCTTTTTTATCGTCTCCAGGAACCTTCCTCGTGCCATCTTCATCTCCATCCCCCTCGTGACCTTCGTTTACGTCTTTGCCAACATCGCCTACGTCACGGCCATGAGCCCCCAGGAGCTGCTCGCCTCAAACGCCGTTGCCGTGGTGAGTAGCTCGGAGCGTGACGCAGAGGGACGTCATTCAAACACACACACGCGCAAACACACAGCTCGACAGCAGGATAACTCTGTCTCCCTCCAGTGATCCCTGCTGGTCAGTGCACAAGTGTTAATTGTACATGATGAAGTGAGCATCTAACCGTCATCCAACCTCTAACCTTCATCCTCCTGCTCCTCCATCCCAGACGTTTGGTGAGAAGCTGCTGGGAGTCATGTCGTGGATCATGCCCATCTCTGTGGCTCTCTCCACCTTCGGGGGAGTCAACGGTTCCCTCTTCACCTCTTCACGGTTAGTTGGCCCGATAGCGACTCCTAACCCTCGATCAACACTTGAATTGACTCCCAATTCAAACTCAGTGTCATGTAATGAGCTGTCTCTTGATTGTTTGGCTTGTTTCTGGCGCACATTTCACACAATGTGGCTCTGAAACAAGCATGGAAATAACTGACAACCACTTTTCTTTGTCATCCTCATCTTCACCCTCTTCATAAGTCCCTTCCAAACTTTTCTTCTTCATCATATGCAGTGTAAATGTGCTATAGATTTAACTACTGTTTATGTATTAACTATTTTTCTGTTGCATTCCTGTCGCTCACAGATTGTTCTTTGCCGGAGCCAGAGAGGGCCACCTCCCGAGTCTGCTGGCCATGATTCACGTGAAACGCTGCACTCCCATCCCTGCTCTGCTCTTCACTGTAAGCACTGCTCTCACCGCCACATTCCTTCACATCGCCTCCACATCAGATAAACCTAACCAGACCGCAAACTATTGAACTTTCCATCTCTGACCCTCCTTTCCTTCTCGTTTCCTCAGTGCCTGTCCACCCTGCTTATGCTGTGCACCAGCGACATGTACACTCTCATCAACTACGTGGGATTCATCAACTACCTCTTCTATGGAGTCACTGTCGCCGGGCAGATTGTGCTGCGTTATAAGCAGCCCGACATGCACAGACCGATCAAGGTTTGTTTCAGCTCTGTCTTTTTCCTTCTTTTTGCAGGATATTTTGCACTTTATGTACCATAATTTTTTACATAATGTCTATTTTTATTATTTTTTAATGACTCGTCTGTACTAATCGGAAAATAACAGACACGAAAAGTAGAAGTATTACAAACAAAGCAGAGAACAGCTCAAATATATTTCTTGGGAAGGTCTGTAAACAATGTATTGCAGTCAAGAAATACCAGAAAATATGTTTTTCTTGCATCAAATCAGTCATTAAAGAGAAGATCAATCATTGAGAAGAACTTTTTCTGTGCTTTTTTAGCATGAAAGTCCAGATTCAAAATATACAAAATACAAAATAACAGAATTGGAGCTAGTAAAGTCTCATATCTGAAGGTAAATTAAAAATATTCACAATATTTACAGAGTGATAAACTGGAGTATGTTTTCAAGCAGCCATAAACCTTCTGAAAGCTGCTCTCTAGTGGTGCAGACGGTGTACTATCACAGATTAATGAATATGCAGAAATCTTTAGTTAACTAAATGCAGTTAACTGCAAAACTACCAGACGATTGTGTCTACATATAATAAGTTGTTGCTTTGTTCTGTCTTACAGATCAGCCTGATATGGCCGGTCATTTACCTCATCTTCTGGGCCTTCTTGCTCATCTTCTCCCTTTATTCCGAGCCTGTGGTGTGCGGCATCGGCCTGGCCATCATGCTGACGGGCGTCCCCGTCTATTTCCTGGGAGTCTACTGGGACAATAAGCCACAGTGCTTCGACGCCTTCGTCAGTAAGTGAAGCTTAACGCTGGCTCGTGTTAAAGACAGTTGATTGGGGGGGGAGTTTTTGTCTCATCGTTCTTACCAAGAGTTAGATGAGAAGATACCACTCTCAAGTTTGTGTTAAGTATGTAGGTCGCTTGGCTTGAACTGTAAACAGTCTGACTCCTTCCAAAGTCCAAAATAAACAGTACCCATACAGAAATATAAAAAATGATTTGGGTTTACAGGGAGGTACGTGGTGCAGCTATGTTTATGCTAAGCTAAGCTAATCACCCCCAGCTCACTATATTTGACTGAGATTGAGCGTGCGCTCACTTTTGACTCCGATTGGCTAAAATTTTTTGCTGCTCTTTTCTTCTCCTTCCAGATAAGATGACGTACTTGGGCCAGAAGTTCTGTGTGGTGGTTTATCCGGCCGAAACTAGTAGCAGTGGGAACGGAGAGGAAGGAGAGGAAATGAGGGAGGCCAGGTCTCCTCTGTCCAAGGACGACGAGGACAACCACAAGTCAGCGGACTGCTAAAATGTCTTGATCTCCGCACCTGCCCCCAAAATAAACAGACATATGCAGACGCGCATGTGGGTGCGCGCAACACACGTGCTAACATACAACACAGTTCATAGTGGATATACTGATCAACACACACACACACACTGTCTCTGATACTTTTTATTTGGTTTTTAGCAACGTTTCAATGAATCATTTCTGTGCCAAACGTAGTTTAGAGTCACATGACCTCAAACTTTTCTTGTCCAGGGTCTTTCAAGAGTGCAATAAAGAAAGGTTAGCACCTTCCAGCTCCTCAATAATAAAAACACATTTAACCGTTTAATACTTTTCCTCATCGTCGTCATCGTCGCCCTGCTCTTCTCCTCCACACACTCCCTGCACACTCCTACTGTAAGAGCATCTTTTTTTTTTTTTTATCAAAGGACTTACTGCACAGTGATACGGAAACACTTGTTCTTTGTTGTTTCAACCTGTAAATGTTGCTTTGTCATCCATTCAACACACCAAAGCTGTATTTTGATTGTCGATGGCCGAAAATCAGATTCAGATCAAGTCATTTCATGTCATGAAGTACACTAAGTACTGTGTTTTATTTTGAAAGGTGACTGTGATTCCGAAAGGTTTTTTTCTTCTTTCATTTTCTTTTCATTTTTTTTTTTTTTTATAATTGTGATAATTGTTTATATCATGTCGTTATTTTAGTTTTAATATGTTAAATTTAGTTTTGTTGATATTCATTTTTTTCTATTCAAAGTCATATACACCTTGACCTTTTTTTTGTTTGTTTAGTTTCCTTTTTTTTTTACTCTTGCAACGGCCGTGAAAGCTGATGTGTGATCTTTGTGTGCTGGAAAATTGTGCACAGTTCTTTGTTGATTGCCTTAATTAGAAAATATTCTGTACTTGGGTGCCGCCGCAGCTCCTTCGTGATGTTTTTAACGTTTATGGAAGAAACAGTGTCAGTTATGGATTTTCTTTTTTTGTATGGACACTACACAGATAAATAACCCATTATAACTGCAAGTCCAGCATGACATACGGTAGATGACTAGAAAGGATAAACAGATACATGATGGTTTTCACCACCACGTTTGCATCGGTAACGTGCATATTCCTACACCGACACACGTGAATGCCTGTGTTTTATGGCAGAAAATATTTTTGTAGCTTTACCATCTAGCTGTGTTTTTTTGTTGTTGTTGTTGTTCTTTTATTTAGGATGTAGAAAAAAAGAGCTTTACATAAAATTTAAAAAAAATATTTTTGATTCATCCAATTCACTAGAAGAGATTTTAGTGCAATATTAGTACAGGCACCAGCAAAGAACACACACCCAAGTGAACCCATTCTACGTCGTCTGGTAATAGTTATGTATCTATACTTATGCTGTATATTATAGTAACAACACTCTTGCATACATGAACACACACATTGTGTACTCTTGTACCTTCAGCCTTTCTATAATCTGTTAGTCTCTCAGGGCATCCCCACTGCCTTCTCCTTACAGACACTGCCTGAAACTCAACCTATCTGTCTGATTGCCTCTTTGCTAAAAATGCCTGTACTGGTGCTTTTAGAGATTTATTTCCTCAGGATCTTACAAGCTACCCCCCCCTCCCAGAAAAAACAGGCATCGGCAGACGTGCATGGATAATTATAACTACCGAGATAACTACCAAGTATCGTTAAAGTTAGGCCAGTATCGTATAGGTTTCTCTTGTTAACTGTAAGGGGGAACAGGGTGTCTTGGATGTCTTTACAAGTACAATGAATGTGTTTTGTGCCTGTACGGTTATTGTGTATTTCCAGTATACACAGATGTCATGACAGACTGTATATTGTCTCTTAGTAAATAAAAAAAACCACTGACTAATGTTTGAATTTGTAATTCAGGGCCTCATTTATATTTTAAAAAGAATTATCTTTAAGTGATCATGTCAAAAAAAATGTGATTAAATTCTTTTTTTCTAACATATATATATATTAACTGATCTTCACACCTTTTAACACCATAAATGAGGCCTGAATATGCTGCAGCTTTGTGTGCAAACAGTGCAGACAGCAACTTCAGTGAAACGCTCAGCTCAAATCAAATCACGCTTGCTAAAAGTCTGAAGGAAGTTTAACTGATCTGGTTTTTGACTTTCTCGCTCCTCGAGGTTCTCTGATAAGCTGCCACCTTCTCTTCTTGCTTTAATTCAAACCAAAACTGGCCTTCAAAGTGGTGGAAATATGTTTTTATGTTGTACTGGTAATACTTCTCCTAGAACTACATCATGTTGCTACAATCTTCCTGACGGTAATGTTATTTCTAGATAATTTTGTGTACACGTTGGTCTCTAATTTAAGTTGCTGTTTGCATTCTACCTACCATACCTAGAGGCATTTTTGACTGATGTCTCTCAAACGTCTATTTTTGTGTTAAAAAAAATGTAAATGTACATATCGGTGGTGAGTGTGTGACGAGAATAAAAAAGAAAAAAAATACACACGTGAGTGAGTGTGTAACGACTCCTTTTGTACAGCCGTTTTGCAAAATCTAAAACGACAAAGAAAGTGTGGCATTTTTTTCAACATGACTTTATTCTTCTGACAAACCGATCCACGGCATGGGTCATTCCTGTGCACACTGAGAGGGGAGGAGTGGGAAGGCTGCATGAACTGAACATACAAACAAACTCAACAATATCCATGTAAACTGAAACCACCGTGAGACGGTGTCTCCTTAGCAGTAAAATGTGCCATCAGCACAAAAAAAAAACAAATTACTCTTAACACATTCAATTCATATGAAATGATATAAAACATCATCCTACTGAATGGACACACTCAGTCTACTTATGATGCATGTATAAAGCAAACCGGTACATGATTTAGGATTTAGGATTAGTGGCAGGAGGTTTTTACGGACATGAAACGTGTCCTTTACTACTCGTTTTCCCGTATTGGAATAGTTCCACGTTTTAGGGAATACTCTAATTTACTTTACGGCAGAGGGTTAGATGAGAAGATTTTTTTTTTGCCACAATAACAACAGTTAGCCTAGCTCTGTCCAACAGTAACAAAATCCACCTGACTGTCTCTAAAGCTGACTAATGAACACATTATATGTGTAGAAATCACAATTTATATGTGTGTATGTTTTACAAAGGGTTATGTACTAGTCTACTTCTTGGTTTCAGCCAGTAGCTAACCAGCTTCTCCATTTGGTTCCCTCGCAACTGCTTAGAGGAAGGAAATAGTCCAGCACATAAACCTCCAAAAAGCTCAAATTTGTTAGGTTCACAAGCCAGAGGTTTCCAGGTGCTGGTGGGAAGATTTTGTTTGTGTTGGTGCAGAGCAAAGCCAGCTGTTTTTCCTCTGTTTTGAGTCTTTGTCTTATTTTAAATATGAAAGCGGCGTCCGTCAATCTCATCTAACTTTCAGCCAGAAATCGAACATATTCTCCGAAATGTCAAACTATTCTTTTACGCATCCAGCTGAGCTTCACAGGTGCTTCGCAGGAGAGTTTTGATATGCTGATACACCCAGCAGCCTCATTTAATTATACAGAGTGAGTTCGGGCGATTTGTAGAGAACAGAATAAAACGTGGATGATGCCTAAAAATAAAACCTTAGTTTGTGTCACACTCTGAAGGCGAAGACTAAACCAAGGATAAGTTTCCTCAAAGCGTCTTTAAGCTGCAGTGAATCTCTGGTTTATCATCAGAGGAGCGAAAATACGTGCACAGCTGCAGACAGAGGCAAAGGTTCGATTGCTAGATTTCTGTAGCAACCAAATAAGCTAAATCTTTAGCCAAAGGTTTGTTAAATTCTAAAAGTAACTTTGCCTTTTCTGCCAGAGCAGCTTTAACATGTGGAGTGTCTCACCAGGGCAATGTTACAGTCAGGGAAAGTGTTTGCAGCCAACGCATTTCTAGCTGTGGGGAAGTGGCTGCCACGAGTAGAAGAACCGGATCTAACTCTTTCTACCAGTGGCTCTGTGTTGCCTACAACGCCACCCGGGAGGTGACGCCGCAGCCGGCGGCTGTGTGTCTTGGGTGTATCCGCTCAGTGTAGGCATCACAAAAGAAGCTAAGGCATGTTTCCGAGCGACGGCTACAACGCAGGCTCGGAGTAGAGGCTTCTGGGAGAATGGCGCGCCTGTCCTCTTCCTCCTCCTCCTCCTCCTCCTCCTCCTCGCAGAGCAAGAACCAGATGGAGGACAGAGCCGCCCTGGATTTTATAGTCTGCCGCTGTTTTCTCATCGTTCCTGAGAATAGAGACAAAGGGAATGCAGGGCAGAGAGACAGGAGAAATATCAATTATTAAAAAGCTAAACTTCATTTTTTTTTATTTGTTACGATGCGAGACGAACAATTGTGATAACACTGATGCTAGTTTGAGCATAACCCTGGTGTTATTTTATCTTCTCATGTAAAACTGCTGGGTAAGGATGGCTTGGCATACTCCTTTACTTGCAATTGGTCATTTAGCTGATGCTTTTATCCATCGACTAGGACATGTGCATGACAGTACTAGAGGGGGATAGATTTAGCATGTCCAGTTGTTGGTAGTGTTGTAGAGGAGGTCCTCTCTGAAGAGCTGGAGGTCTTCAGGAGGTTTTTGAAGGTAGAGAGGGACGCTGTGATCTGGTAGGGACTGACGGGAAACAACAGACGAGAAAAGTTTGGATCGCCCCAAGCGTACTGGTGCCAGAGCAAGGCGTCGTAGGTAACATATGCCTGTATAAGGGGATCCAAGTCGGTGGGTGCAGAACTTATCATGTGACCTGAGGCCTGACTTTTCTTATGCTGCGACGTGCAAAGCGGCACGACGATGATTAGAGATTAGTTCAATCATGACCCCTAAGTTCGGGGGGAGATACAGGGAGTCAGATCTGATCGTTCAGGTCACCTGAGGACGGCATTGTAGGTGGGGGATAAATGGAGAGAAACAAGCGGTCCAGTCGCCCCAGACTTAACCTTTTTGAAGGTGTTTAGTCGGTTTGGCTGGACGGATCAGCATCAATATCAGACATATCATCATACACAGGCAGTGCATGTTGTGAGGTTTAGTTCGGGGAAATTAAATAAAGGAAATAGCGTCTTAATCTTACATCTGCTTCCCACTGTAGATCAACCTCTGCTGCTGCGGAGGGATGCCTTCTTTCTCCTCCACCCTTTCTTTAATGCGCTCCACCTGGAAATGGAGATGAATGCAAACATATTGCTCAATTACTCAAAACACACTGGATGAGCGTATAAAATATAATCACATACCTTATCTGTGGGCTCTATGTCGATCTCTATCTCTTTGCCTGTGAGTGTCTGAGTTACAAAACAAACAAACAAACAAACATGTTTAGGTCATTTTTTGAGACACAACTCATTGATAACATTCAATGCTCGGCTACCTGGGCTAATCGTTAACGCTCGCTTTGCCTTACCTTCACTTTGATCAGCATCTTTGTCGGGCTGTTTTTTAATCAAACAAACTGTATCGTGGTTAAATATGTTATCTGGATCTATTGATTTAATGAGCGGTGTTTTGGTGAGGACACTCGATATACCTCCTCTTTCCAATGGCTGTTTCCTTCTGTGTCCCCTCCAACCGCCCCTCCTCAACGGTTCCGCTTCAACTTAACTACGTATTTGACTTCATTCACCGTCGGGAAAAAACCCCCCCGCAAAATTCGCCTTTAAAAATATCTCATATTTGCGTGAGTATCACCGCGACAAATCCAAAACTAAACCTTTCCCCGAATACGTAAAAAAAAACAGCCCTTACGACAGTAAGGCAATGTGTCGTAAAGCGAGTCTCGCGTTTGTAGTTTTTTAACAAGCAGCGCTCGCTAGTTAAAGCCCCGTAAGAACTACAACGTGGATGTCAGTTGGTGTCCGCTTCCGTAACGCTTCCCGCGCGCACACACGACGACGACGGTTGGGGAGGAAACAGCCGGCACAGACACACTTTTCTACAGGTAAATACTCCATTTTGATAAATATACAAGAAGCCACACTTATTGTTTAACTGGTAGAGCATTCTCCGGTAAACTGTTTACAAGTTAAATCAAATTAATTCAATTTTTTGACACTTTAAACCGATGTAACCTTGAATTTTGACGCCTGCTCCTGCTAAATAAGCGCCGCTCTTCTGGTGTCTGTCAGTAAATTAGCCTCTAAGCAAACACTAACTATTTAAAGACATGCTTATTACATTTAAACACAGTGGTAATTACAGTTCTGGCTATGTTATGAATGCGTGAAGCTTTTAATGGTTTCCTTCCACTCCCTACACCATGCCTGCGTGTTGTTAATGACATGTGATGAACATATATGTGTGTATGAAAGGAGGATAAAAGTGAAAAGGCGCAGTTATCCTGACCTTTGACCTCCCTCTCTCTCTCTACCCACCCCCACAGGTACACTTTGGCCCCATTCCACTTTGTTTTCGTGACTCTACCTGCACCTCCTGTTTCCAAAAATGCCTCGCATTGAGAATGACATCAAGCTGGACTTCAAGGACGTGCTCCTCCGTCCAAAGCGGAGCACGCTCAAGTCGAGGAGCGAGGTCGGTACACACAGGAAAAACGTACTGATCTAAGTAAACGCCATGCTATCGCGGTGACTGCTCTCATGGATGAGCTGGACACCCTGTTGTCCTCCCTGACCATGACTAACTCGTGACTCATGCTCGTCCTGGGTGACATGAACATCCGCTTAGACCTCCTACTCACAAAGCTGGCACAAGAAACACTCGAAACTGTGTAAACTGTTAAACTGCAACCCTCTGCTCCTCCACCGATGGTCACGTTCCGCAGCAACTTATCTCCAACCCTCTTCTCCTCTATTGTCGCCTCTGCTCTACCTCCAGTCAGCACATTCTTCTCTCTAAAGGTTAAATGATACCCTCCGATGGCTGCGCACCTCAGCTCAGAGCTGCTGACAGGGCTTGTCGCTTTACTCTAAATGTGTAAATGTGCGCTATATGAACCTTTCCTTGCCGGTTTAAAGAAATCAATCTATTTTAGCCACAAACCACAAGCTGACCTGTGGCTGTAGTAACACATAAAACTGCTAAAATAAGTGTTTAATTACACTAATGTCTCGCCTGTCTTTGCCTCCACCAGGTGGACCTCATGAGGAGCTTCACTTTCAGGAACTCTAAGGGCAGCTACAGAGGGATCCCCATCATCGCTGCAAACATGGACACCGTGGGGACGTTCGAGATGGCCCTGGCTTTGCATCAGGTAGATCATGCATCGCTTGAGATCTTGTTGTTGGGGTCAGCAGGTAGTCAGACAAAACTAGGTTAGCCTAAGTGAGCACTATAATGCTTAATAATCCCTATATTACATAGCAGACTGGTAAATGAGGACAGGCCCTACTGTCCTTGTTTCCTTCGCCAAAGAGCAGATTAAAAATGGGAGGTGATCTAGTCTTAACGATCCCTGATGCCAGAACTTGAGTATTGGTGGCTAATGTGTAAGATATTTTTATAGAACCTTGCAAGGAAAACAAATGACTAAAATAAGACGAGTAACACCTCATAAATTAAAGAAAAATGTACTCATATATTGCTTAATTTAATGTTTTCACCCATCACTGTCTCACACTTACCCCTAGCTGCCCTCAGATGCTGTGACTCAGAGTTTGTTCTCTCTTCCCTTAGTTCACTCTCTTCACCACGATTCACAAACATTACTCCGTGGACGACTGGCTGGAGTTTGCGACGAAGCATCCCGAATGCGTGAAGGTACTCACAGTGTTAATTATTACGTAATCCTAAATTTCAGATAGATTATTAATGGCCGTATTTATCGTAACACACCCCTCTCTTCTCTGTTTTGTCTCCCAGAGTGTTGCGGTCAGCACAGGCACCGGTGACGGTGACTTTGAAAGGATTTCAGCCATCTTGGCGGCGGTGCCCGACCTGCAGTACATCTGCGTAGACGTGGCCAACGGCTACTCTGAGCACTTTGTTCACTTTGTCAAAGACGTCAGGGAGAAGTTCCCCTCTCACACTATAATGGTCAGTAGACGGCTGCCTTTAAACCACAGTATCTGGACATGAAAGTGTTTACGTGTCGATATTTCTTTGTAATCAGCTTACAACATTTTTTATTACGCTCAGGCAGGAAACGTGGTGACAGGTGAGATGGTGGAAGAGCTGATCCTGGCTGGCGCTGACATCATTAAAGTCGGCATCGGACCAGGTGAGCCCGCTAACTTATATTTTCATGGATGGATATTTTCTATGTAGACTACATACATACAGATTAAGTCATCTCTTTCCTCCGTGTCCTCCTCGACAGGCTCTGTGTGTACCACGCGCAAGAAGACAGGAGTGGGGTACCCCCAGCTCAGCGCTGTGATTGAATGTGCAGATGCAGCTCATGGCTTGGGTGGTCACATCATCTCTGTGAGTGACTTTCTTCTATGATAATCCAGAATTTCTACACAGTTAAAGACGCTAAAGAAGGAGTTTGATCAAATTACTGTTTATTAATAAACTATTTATTAATCTACCTCAAATTTCTTTGGTTAGTACGTAAAATGTTTCTTAGCCTGTGTGATGTTGTTTTGTGCAATTGAACCCTCTTCTCTCTCCAAGGTCAGTGTGACTCCTTAGATGTGTATTTCACCCTGAGACTGTTATCTTGTGTCTGCAGGCTCATAACATCTCTTCTCTTTCACACAGGACGGGGGATGTACTTGTCCAGGAGATGTCTCGAAGGCTTTTGGTAAGTTTGAGTGTTTTTTTTTTTCTTTTTTCAAAATAAGAATTTCAACCACAGCGAGACTTCTCATTTTTTTCTTTTTTGCTCTTCCTGTGTGACTCTCAGGTGCTGGAGCAGACTTTGTGATGCTGGGCGGTATGCTTGCTGGCCACTCAGAAAGCGGGGGCGAGGTTATTGAGAAAAATGGCAAGAAATACAAGCTGTTCTATGGAATGAGCTCCGACACGGCGATGAAGAAGCATGCAGGAGGCGTGGCTGAGTACAGGTGGGAGTCCGTATTAATCACTAACCTTACAGTGCAGAGTTGTGATTGGTGTGCACATAGTACATATTTACACTCTGTTCTTTTGCCTCCAGAGCGTCGGAGGGGAAGACAGTCGAAGTTCCTTACAAAGGTCCGGTTGATGTGACAATACGGGACATCCTGGGTGGGGTCCGCTCCACCTGCACCTACGTCGGCGCAGGCAAACTGAAGGAGCTGAGCCGCAGGACCACTTTCATCAGGGTCACCCAACAGCTCAACACCGTGTTCGGCAACGACAGCTGAATGTCCGGCTCGAACCTGCTTCAGACGTTGAGGATAAGTCTGCAACACTGCCTGTCTGATTCCCAGATGTTGTTTGTGCATTGACCATGTGAACAGACACATGTATCAGTAATTAAATACTGCCATTTTACTATACTTATTATTATTTTTACAGTTACAGTTCTTTGACTTGAAATTTCAATGCAGTTTTAGCATGTTGTGTCACCGACTTTAACAGAAGAATTTTGCAGCACACAGACTCCGAGTCGCTTTACACTCTGAATGTTACTTTTTTCGTACAAGCCAAGTTTTTCGGGGGCTGTCCTGTGAGATACGAGCTTGAGCAAGTCTTCGGCTCTTTGCAGGTCTGCTGTCTCATCGTTCCAAATTGTTTTTGTTTGTTTTTGTTTTACATCTATGCAACTCTGTAGCTGTTTATGAACAATATCTCCAACATGTCTCCATACTCTGTGCCGACATCCTACTGTAAGCCTTCATCACTCACTTAAAATTATAGCAAACGTTTTTAATTATTTAGAAAGCCTATATATATGCAGCTTCTGTGGCTATTTAGGAAATTGAACTGTTTTTAGAAATTCAATCATTCCATCACTCATTAAGTTTTGCACTTTTAATGATTTGAATATGAGATTTGAGAGTCTGACATTTAGTTTCCATGTTTTTTTGGTGTCATACATTGTTTCCAGCACCTACTACTGCATACGTTTCTTGCATAAATATGTTTGTAGGTGAATTATATTTGGGAGAATTTATACATGGACCAGTATATGCTGAATCCTAGAGTACATACTGCACTGTAATGAAATGCTGAATTCATAGCAGAGGTGTTATAAGGTAGATTTCTCTTCTAGCTGCTCCTGATCAGTACCAACGTTTGTGTGGGTTTATTGTTAGTGATATGCACATTTAAATGAATTTATTATTCATTATAGCCTTTAAATTAAGTGGTCATTCCGTGTAATTAGCCTTGAAAGTTTTACAGCATCAGTATTGGGTATGGTTTTATTTCACACACAGTCTGTTGTTTGTTTCAGACTGTTCTTATCACCTTTGTCTTGTTTCATTTTTTACCGTCATGTTGGTGTAAAAATGGCAAAATGTAAAATTAAGAAGCAGTTTTTTTTTTCACTTCATGTTTCAACCAGTCAATAAAAACATTCCACATCTTAAAACTTTCTGGTTCTTATTGTTGATCAGATCAATGATTAATGATTAATTAGACCACAAACTGTAAGATATGCGAGAGCAATGACACATTCACCACCAGTAGATGGAGACATACACCTTAAACTGGGAGGCAAACATAAGTAGAAACGTTACAGTCAAAACAGAATAACATTGTTATACAATGAAGCAAGAGACGCCCATTTGCTTATAGTGTGATATATATTTTGAACACTAGATATTTGCACTCTATTTTAATTTAACAGCAACTTAACACTGATCATTAAGATTTATAATCATCCAGTGACAGCAAATAGACATTTATTACTGTAGATATGTGTAGCCATGCACTTCTTAGCTTTGTACAATGATTAGCAATCATCAGTGATGTCCCACCACTACTGAAGCTCACAAACCAGCCCTCTGTGGTGCACACGTAGTCAATACATGCTTTACAGCAACAATTAGCCTGGTAAATGCAATGGACTAATTACATGAGAGTACATCCTGTCAGGCTTCGAGGCAGACCTGTCACAGGGTTTCTGCTGTTGTTGCTGGGACATATTTTGACTTTTTTCCTCTAGTCGAATAAACGGGATAAAGTTCAAGGTGTCTAGGTTCATCTTAATTGTGATGATTTCTTCCCTCTGGTGCTGTCTGGTTCTGCTGAAGAAGGACAGTGAGGAAGCAGCAATGCTCCAAACACTTCAACCATTTCAGGTTGTGCTTCATTTGACTCCTGACCTGTGACTAATGCAGGTGAAACTGTGTTGTTTCCCTGCTGTGGTCATGCCAGTTTTTCGCAGCCCAAACTCTATACTCTTCATGAGAGAGCCGAGCTTGTTATTCGGCAGCACAGACCATAAACAGGTCCTGCTCATTACGTTATTTACAGAGTCTTGTCACATAAACCAACGTCCAGTCATAGTCTTGAAAGGCTGACCACCCACCTCTGAATGTCAGGAGAACGGGTTGAAAGGCCACGAAAGATCTGACTGGGCACTACTGGATTAGAAGAACGGCATAACATTCTCCCAGCCAACTATTGAAGAAAAACTGTCCTTTTGTCTTTGACGACATGCCGAGGCTCAAATTCCTGGTTCAAACATCGTATTCTAACTAGTAGGATGAAGCTCCTGGTGGCCCTCTTCTGGGTCAACCAGAGTCATCAGGGATCCCCAAAAATCATCTGCTTGCTTCACCATCTTTTCTCACCATTCTCATCTCCTTAACCAGTTTGTCACGAGATCAGCACCAGGCTCTAACCCTTTCCCTCAGATCCACAGCTTTGGCCTTCTCCACATCCTGTCGCATTCCTGAGAATACATCTAGAACCTGTAGGTGTCCTTCTCAACCTGTGCTGTTGCATGCTGTTCTGCTGGTTTTTAAGGACACCATACGAGCAGAGACTGAACTCTGGACACTGGTCAGGGCAATGTCACGCAGTTTGTTCACAGCCTCTATGAGACGCAGACTGGAGCCACCCAGCTTCTCTCTCGGCTCTTTCTCCCAATTCTTCCAGACTCACATTCCTCACGCTGCTTCACCAGTAAGGCCTGCTGCTCAGCATTGAGCTTCTCCATGAGCTCTTGTGGGCTGTGGAGAAGGTCTTCATATTGTGTAGGCGTGCTAATTCATGGCACACCGAAACACACACACAGGTCATGTCGCCCAAGCAGTAGTACTCAGGAGTTTTCCATGTTGGGGACATTTAGTGGTCCCACATGCAGAGACATGGGTTCAGTCAGAGATGGGTTTGTAGTAACACAGGAGTGGTCAGGGTGGGCCTGGAGGTGCTGGACGACATGGAGATCTCACATTTCATGCAGGTCTTCCGCGTTGTTTCTGTCCTCCTCTGTACACATGTCGCAGAGGATAACTTGTGGGTCCTTTTGTATATTGTCCGACATGTTTACAGAAGCAGAAAGTCCTTGAATATATTTCCTTGAATATTATTCAGTGTTAAATGAGTCCCCAGAGCCTCCTTGTTGCTCCTGCTGACTTGCTTTGCAGAATACTGAAAAATGATGGTTGATTTTTGTTGAATTTAGTTGTTTGCTCAGTTTCTGGTCTGAATGTTCCTCTGTCACAGCATCACTGCACAACACTTTCAGTTTCAATGTTTTCAGCATTCAGGGGTGGGAGTTTGAATTTGCTCGCTATGGAAGAAGCCCTAAGAAACATTATTTCCTTCTGTTTTCCGAGATATAGACAGCTATAGCAGAGTAGCTCTGTGTTTTTCTACGTTTGACACCAGTCTTCAGTTTTGTAGCAAACATGCACTTGAAGGCTGAGATCAGTGATTTGGGTTCTTTTTTTTTCTGTCAGACTTACGACACATCACAGACCTGTTCAAACAAAGTGGCACTTTGTTTACACTCGTGAACAGCTGTCAGCGCCAGGCAGCGTTAGTGTACTCTGTGTGTGTGGAAAGACTGGAGGTCCCTGCAAGTGAGGAGAGGGACGGGGATGAAAAAGAGCTGGATCCGGTGGCGTGTTATCATGGGGGGGCGGAAGATCTCTCCATAGAAGGGCGGAGGAGCCAAAAGTGCTAACCAGGAGAACCAGGTGGCTGCAGGAAGGACTCTTCGTATGTGGGGAGTCCACTATACCTGTGCTCAGCCACCAGGACATTTATTTATTTATTTATTTGTGGTTTATTTCAAACCATTATTATCAACTTTGACTTGTTTCATTTTTTTTACTGTCACGTTGGTGTGAAAATGGCAAAATGTAAAATTAAAATGCTTTTTTTTTTTTTATTCACGTTTTTCACTTCATGTTTCAACCAGTCAATAAAAACATTCCACATCTTAAAACTTTTCTGTTTTATCGTTGATCAAACTGGACCACAATGTATATACGATATGATATAGTCTGCTCAATTATTCCATTCTGAATTAATTATAGACCACAAACTGTAAGATAAGTGTGAGAGCATGATTACATTCACCACCAGTAGATGGAGACATACACCTTAAACTGGAGGCAAACATAAGTAGAAACGTTACAGTCAAACAGAATAACATTGTTATACACGAAGCAAGAGACGTTCATTTGCTTATATAGTATATGTGATATATATTTTGAACACTAGATATTTTCACTCTGTTTTCATTTGACAGTAAATTAACACTTGATCATTAAGATTTATAATCATCCAGTGGCAGCAAATAGACATTATTACTGTAGATATGTGTAGCCATGCATTTAGCTTTGTATAATGATTAGCAATCATCAGTGATGTCCCACCACCATTGGAGCTCACAAACCACCTCTGTGGTGCATACCTGGTTAATACAGGCTTCACAGCAACAATTAGCCTGGTGAGAGGACTGGGCTGCCCCATAAGCGTACATCCTGTTAGGCTGCCTGGCATACCTGTCATAGGGTTTCTGTCGTTGTCGCTGGGACATATTTTGACTCTTTTTTTTCCACCAGCTGAATAAAGGGGGACCCAATTTCATGTCTAGGCTCATCTTAATTGTGATTGGTTTCTTTGCTCTGGTGCTAACGTGGTTCTGCTGAAGAAGGACAGTGAGGAAGCAGCAACGCTCCAAAACACTTTCAACCATTTCCTCAGGCTGTGCTTTCATTTACCCCACCTGTGTGATTAACACAGACGAACCTGTGTGTTCTTCCCATGCTGCGCTCATGCCGTTTCTCCAGCCCAAAATCTAAAATCCATTATGCGGCAAGAAAAAATCTTGATACTTTTTCATGAGAGCTTGAGCTTGTTATCTTTTGCAGCACAGACCATAAACAGGTCCGCCTGCTATTTACAGACCTCTATGTCACATAAAACCAATGGTCTCAGTCATAGTCTTTGAAAGGCTGATCACCCACTCTGAATGTCAGGAGAACGGCTGAAAGGCTACTTAACTGACTGGGTACTACGGATTAGAAGAGTGGCAGAACATTCTCCCAGCCAACTATTGAAGAAAACTGTCCTTTTGTCTTTGGATTAAGTGACACATGCCAGGGCTCAAATTCTTTGGTTCAAACATCAGACCTGAACTAGTAGGATGAAACTCCTGGTGGTTCTCTGGGTCAACCAGAGTCAACAAGGATTTTTGTAAATCATCTGCTTGCTTCACCATCTTTTCACCATTCTCTCTCAGCTCCCAACCAGTTTGTCACGATCAGCACCAGGCTCTAACCCTTTCCTCAGATCCACAGCTTTGGCCTTCTCCGCATCCTGTCGCACCTGAGAATACATCTGCAGGAACCTGTAGGCGCCCTTCTGTGCTGCTTGCATGCTGTTCTTGCTGGTTTAAGGACGTCATACCGAGCAGAGATCAAACTCTGGACACTGGTCAGGGCAATGTCACGCAGTTTAGTCACACATCAATGAGACGCACACTGGAGCCGACTCCAGCTTCTTCTCTTTCGTTCTTCTCCCCACTTTTCCAGACCACATTCTCATCATCAGTTTTCACCAGTAAGGCCTGCTGCTCAGCATTGGAGATTCTCCATGAGCTCTTTGTAGGGCAGAGAGAAGGTCTTCATATTGTGTAGGTGTGCTGGTCTTCGATGGCACACGAACACACACAGGTCATGTCGTCCAAGCAGTAGTACTCCAGGAGTTCTTTCCATGTTAGACATTTAGTGGTCCCAATATGGCATATGGGTTCAGTCAGAGGATGGGTTTGTGTAACACAGAGTACAGGGTGGGCTCTGAGGTGCTGGACGCACATGGAGATCTCCATTTCATGCAGGTCTTCTGTGCTGTTTCTCCTGTCCTCTGTACACACATGTCGCAGAGGATAACTTGTGGGTCCTTTTGTATATTGTCCGACATGTTTACAGAAGCAGAAAGTCCTTCAATATTTATTTATTTATTTTAATTGTAATATTCCCTTGAAAAAACAAAACAAAGAAAAAACATTAACGCCTTTCATATTAACTTCAACTTAACTTCTAAGTCAAATCATGTACATCATTGTAATTTTACATTTTTCAAATACATTCTTATATTTCTAACATAAACTCATTTTAACCCCTTTAATTACTCAAAATGAAATGTTTAAGCGCAGTGTTTTTAGCAACCTTTTATATTTTTAACACCTTTTATCATATTTTTAATTATTCATATCCATAGCCACAATACACACTGACACTGCTGAACAAACCGTCTAAAGGTCTCACCGCTACAAACATGTGGACATAAAACATTACTAAAGTTACAAAAAGCACCAAAAACAACATTCTCATCAAACAAAAATAACCACAAACCTCGGGCCCTTCAGCCAGGTGCCAGACGAACAAAATTAATTACGACAACGACATTTCTAAGATATGTACACTGTGTGTAAACGCCCGTGAGTTCCTGTTTTTTCCGCTTTTTTTTCTGGCCACTCACTTTCGTCCAGGCCTTTCAGAATAAAAGTGTCCGGTTGGACATAAAGAATAATAGAATAAAACATAAACTACGTTTGAAAATGACTTATATGAAACATGTTAAACCACGTTACGTTATTCAATGTTGAACAAAGTCCTCAGGATTTTCCTCACAGTTTCGATTTCTACTAAACGAAACATTCAGAGTGTGGAGGTTGAATTTTCCTGCAGCCTCTGGTAGTTTAACTCTTTCTGTGTCAAATACTTTGGCACCTCCCGCCATAAAAAGCAAGAAAACTATGACATTCAGATATTTATCAGCCTTTGATAATCCAATGTGGATTTCTATTTCACACAGTCTGTGGTTTATTTCATTTTTTAAATTCAATTTGTTCACTTCATGTTTCAAACCATCAATAAAAACATTCCACATCTTAAAACTTTTCTGGTTTTATTGTTGATCAGATCAATGATTAATGATTAATTAGACCACAAACTGTAAGATATGAGAGAGCAATGACACATTCACTCACCAGTAGATGGAGACATACACCTTAAACTGGGAAACATAAGTAGAAACGTTACAGTCAAAACAGAATAACATTGTTATACAATGAAGCAAGAGACGTTCATTTGCTTATAGTATGTGATATATATTTTGAACACTAGATATTTGCACTCTATTTTACTTAACAGCAACTTAACACTGATCATTGGGCATTTATAATCAATCCAGTGACAGCAAATAGACATTATTACTGTAGATATGTGTAGCCATGCACTTCTTAGCTTTGTATAATGATTAGCAATCATCAGTGATGTCCCACCAATTACTGAAGCTCACAAACCACCTCTGTGGTGCACACATAGTCAATACAGGCTTCACAGCAACAATTAGCCTGGTGAGAGCAAAGGATGGTTTACAGGTTTGCACTTCTCATAGGTTGCAAGTTATACCCGTCGGAGACTTTGCTGCAGTTGTCGCCAGAATAGTTTGACTTTTTTCTAGTTGAATAAAATGGGATAAAGTTCAAGGTGTCTAGGTTCATCTTAATTGCATTTATTTCTTCCCTCTGGTGCTGTCTGGTTCTGCTGAAGAAGGACAGTGAGGAAGCAGCAATGTCCCAAAACATTTCCACCTTTTCAGGCTGTGCTTCATTTTTACCCTGACGTGAGTAATGCAGAGGATACTCTGTGTTTCTTCTGATGAGAGAGCCGAGAGTTTGTTATCTTGCAGCACAGACCATAAACAGGTCCTGCTTCTTACGTTATTTACATAGTCTTTTGTCACATAAACCAATGGTCCAGTCAAAGTCTTTGGAAACACTGATCACCCACCTCTGAATATCAGGAGAACGGCTGAAAGCCTACGAACTGACTGGGTACTACTGACAAGAGGCAGAACATGTCCCAGCCAACGATTGTAGAAAACCATCCTGTTGTCTTTAGACAGTGACATGCCAAGGCTCAAATTCTTTGGTTCAAACATCAGACCTGAACTAGAAGGATGAAGCTCCTGGTGGTTCTCTGGGTCAACCAGAGTCATCAGGGATCCCCAAAAATCATCTGCTTGCTTCACCATCTTTTCAAATTATCTCTCATCTCTTAACCAGTTTGTCACGACAGCACCAGGCTCTAACCCTTTCCTCAGATCCACAGCTTTGGCCCTTCTCCTCGAGATCCTGTCGCACCTGAGAATACATCTGCAGTGAACCTGTAGGTGTCCTTCGTCCTGTGCTGCTTGGCATGCTGTTCTTGCTGGTTTTTGGCGACACCATACGAGCAGAGACTGAACTCTGACACTGGTCAGGGCCATGTCACGCAGTTTAGTCACAGCATCAATGAGACGCAGACTGGAGCGACCCAGCTTCTCTCTTTCATTCTTCTCCCACTTTTCCAGACTCACATTCTCATCATCAGTTTTCACCCAGTAAGGCCTTCCGTTGCTCAGCATTGAGATTCTCCATGAGCTCTTTGTGGGCTGTGGAGAAGGTTCATATTGTGTAGTAGGCGGTGCTGGCTTCGATGGCAACACTAAACACACACACAGGTCATGTCAACCAAGCAGTAGTACTCCAGGAGTTTCTTCATGTTGGGGGACATTTAGTGGTCCCACATGCAGACATGGGTTCAGTCAGAGGATGGGTTTGTAGTAACACAGGAGTGGTCAGGTGGGCCTGGAGGTGCTGGACGCACATGGAGATCTCAATACTTCATGCAGGTCTTTTGTTGTTTCCTGTCCTCCTCTGTACACACATGTCACAGAGGATAACTTGTGGGTCCTTTTTGTGTATTGTCCAACATGTTTTCAGAATTAGGAAGTCCTGAATATATTTCCTTGAATATTATTCAATGCTGAACAAAGTCCTCAGGATCCTCCTTGTTGCTCCTTTTGAGTCTGTTTTTTACAAAAACTGAAAATGCTCTGCCACAGCTGCACTGCACAACAGATCTGATTTACTAAACGAAACATTCAGGGGTGGAGTTTATATTTGGCTGCAGCCTTTATCTTTGGTTTGGTCTGGTGAAGTTATGTTATCAGGCAAGTTTTACCTCCCACATTAGAAATGATCAACACCCATGGGTGTGAGAATTTATTTATGAGATGCTGATTTCATGACATTTGCATCTTTGGATTTGCTCCACTTTTATTAAAAGACTTACTTTAAATATACTTTGAATATTTTATATTCATGACTGAGATCTTTGCCCTCACTGCACTATGTATTCATTTTACTGCAACTTAACAATAATCATTAAGATTTATAATCATCCAGCGAAAACAAATAGACATTATTACTGTAGATATTTGTAGCCATGCACTTCTTAGCTTTGCATAATGATTAGCAATTATCAGTGGTGTCCCACCAATTACTGAAGTCACAAACCACCTCAAAGGAACCACTCTAATAAATGCTCCACATGAACAATTATCCTGGCGAGAGGAATGGCTCATATTACCCCAATTGCTGCTATTAGCAAGTGGTGAACCTTCCCACAGTGGTACTTCCATTCCCTGCTGGGACACATTTTTGACCTTTTCCTCTCCTCTAGTTGGAACAAAAGGACCAGTCCCAGGAAAGGTGCTCATCTTGGATTGTGATTATTTCTTCCCTCTGGTGCTGTCCTGCTCTGCTGAAGAAGCTGACAGCTTATGAAGCGCAGTTCCAAACACTTCAACCATTTCAGGCTGTGCCTTCATCTTCATCCTGACGCGATTAATCCAGAGGAAACTGTGTGTTGTTGTTTTACTGCTTGGTCATGTCAGTTTTTCATCCCCATGATCTGTCGCAGAGAGCTGAGCTGGTTATCTTTGCAGCACAGACCATAAACAGGTCCGTTCTTCCAGTTCTTTGCCGACTGTTTGTCACATAAACCAATGGTCCAATCAAAGTCTTGGGAAAGGCTGATCACCCACCTCGATAGTTTGGAAGAGGCTCAGTACTACTGGATTGTGAAGAGTGGCAGAATATTGTCCCAGCCAGCCATTGTAGAAAACTATCCGCCTTGACAGTGACATGCCAGGGGCTCAAGGTCTGCGGGTCAAAGATCAGGTCTGAACGAATAGGATGAAGCTCCTGGTGGTTCTCTGGGTCAACCAGAGTCAACAGGACTCTCATAAGTCGTCTGCTTCATTTCACCATCTTTTCTCACCATTCTCTCAGCTCCTTAACCAGTTTGCTCGATCAGCACCAGGCTCTAACCCTTTCCTCAGATCCACAGCTTTGGCCTTTCTCCACATCCTGGATGCACCTGAGAATACATCTGCAGGAACCTGTAGGTGTCCTTTTTCGGCCCTGTGCTGCTTTACGTTGTTCTTGCTGGTTTTTAAGGACGCCATACGAAAGCAGAGACTGAACTCTGGACACTGGTCAGGGCAATGTCACGCAGTTTAGTCACAGCATCAATGAGACGCACACTGGAGTGACCCAGCTTCTCTCTTTCACTCTTCTCCCACTTTTCCAGACCTCACACATTCAAAATCAGTCATCAGTAAGGCCTGCTGCTCAGCACTGAGCTTCTCCATGAGCTCTTTGTGGGTTGTGAGAAGGTCTTCATTGTGTAGGCGGTGCTGGTCTTCAATGGCACACTAAACACACACACAGGTCATGTCGCCCAAGCAGTAGTACCCAGAGTTTTCCATGTTGGGACATTTAGTGGTCCCACATACAGACATGGGTTCAGTCAGAGGATGGGTTTGTAGTAACACAGGAGTGGTCAGGTGGGCCTGGAGGTGCTGGACGCACATGAGATCTCACATTTCATGGCAGGTCTTCCGTGCTGGTTTCTGTCCTCCTCTGTACACATGTCGCAGAGGATAACTTGTGGGTCCTTTTGTATATTGTCCGACATGTTTTCCGACCTCGTTGCTCTTTGGTTGGTTTTGGCAGAAATTTGACAATGAAAGTCAAAGTTAGTTAGATGCTTGCCTGCTGCTGCTGTGATAGACTGAGCTGTACTCTCCAGCAGTATCATTTCCTGGAAAATAAACGTTGAATACGTTGAATATGAATGATCACCACCCATAATAAAATGTTTTATCGCTGTCACCTTGTTTGCTATTGCTCATAAAAAGCCTCACCTTACCTTATCAGTCAGAACAGATGATAATATATGACTGGTAAAATCTACACTCAACTGCCAACTAAAAGTAGGGGTGTGATTCTTCTTCTGTGAAGCTGTTGAAGTGTATGACCATAAAGTTGGATCAGCACCAATGTAAAACTCTAAAAAATCTACATAGATTTAATGAAGGTGGGATTTATTACAGGGCTGTTGTTTCAGACTGCAGACATTTCTAGGTAGGTGATGAAACAGCAGTCAGAATTGTCATAAAAAGTCAAAATTATTAAAGAAAAAGTCAAAATAGTCATCGGTATACACTGAAGCAGATAAACAGGACAAAAAAACTACTGTCAAGACATTGCTGTGTGTTTAAAGCTAAAGGTATGAACTACAAACCATTGATTAGTTAATTAAGTGAATGATAATGTCGGTGTATTGTTGATACCGTCGCGGAAAAGACGAATAATTATCGGCTAAAAAGATAAACGAGCAAAGTAACGGTTACTTAGCATGCTAGCCCGCCCCAAGCTTGCGTAACGCTAGTGCGCAGACGCGGTTCAATCGATCAGTGATAGTAAGCTATAGTAAACTATCATTTGTATGTCACCGTTTGTTACTATAGAGACAGGTAAGTCAGCCGTGTTAGACGTTAGTTACGTAAATGACGCGTGACGTAAAGTTAGAGTTTAGTTCAAGTTAGCTAGTTAGCTAACGTTAGCTAACGTTACCCGAAACAATGCAAATTAAACACCAGCGTTATTTCTTTAGTGTTAATTTTGTTTAAGTTTAGTGTTATTACAGATTAAACAAACAAGTGTAGAAAATTAAAATTGGCTCTATCTACTAAGAACTATAATAATATATTAACGTTCAGTAATTTAAAAGAAATGTTAAAAGTATGTTTTGATAGTTGTATGTAAAATAAGTTTAATAAAGTAACATTTTGAATGCATCCACGCTCTACTTTTACTTTGAGTAAATCAACAAAACAAATTGATAAACAACAGTAGCACAATAGTAATTTTACATCCTGTTTTATTAAAGTGGTGGTAGGTATTGGAGTATGTGTCATTATAAGTGAAAGTTAAGTTATGTCCGTTTAAAGATTAAAAACTGAATAGACATTTATTTTTTTATGTACTTTATAGAGTTGACATGAAAGTAATCCTCCTCACTGAAAATACCCTCTCTGTTTATCTGCCCTTTACAGCAGGCATTAGATGAGAAAGATGATGCAGACAGCTGCTGAAGGACTCCCCATGTTCAGTCAAGAGACCCCTGATGCACCCGGAGAGACTCCGACTTTATCAGAAATAAACATCGCACCAGCGGTGGCTTGCGGTCTGTACCAGAACAGTGTGGTGTGTCTCCCCGTGGTCACTGACAGTGCGAGGGTTATATGGATCAACTTTAACCAGACAAGCCTACAGCTAGACAGTGCAACAGAGCTGCAGCTGGACAAGGCCTTTGATAGCTTCCCATACCTGACACAGGATCAAACGGCTGCACTGGCTCAGCGTTGCTCTCTGCACCCAGACCAGGTGAAGGTTTGGTTCATGGTACAGCGGCTCCGCTACGGCATCAGCTGGGACTATAAAGACATCAGGGATGTTCGGAAGAAGATCAAGTCCAGTTGGGGAAAGAAGGAGATGAAAAAGGATAAAGGAGGGAAGAAGAGGTCTGGTAGGAAGAAGGGAAGAAAGGTTAGGGAAGAACAGAGTGCAAAAGAGAGAAGCACTATGGGAGAAAATATGACAGCATATAAGCAGGAGAAACCAATGAAGAAAGAGAACGACAGCAAAGTAGGAGAACTAGAGGAAGACAAAAGGAGAAAGAAGAAAAGGACGACAGTGACAGACAAGATGGGAAAGAAGACAAGGGTGGAGAGAGCAGGAGAAACAGAAATAGGGTGTGATGAAGTTAAAAGAGAGACCACAAAATCCCCCCAGTCGGAGACAATGCCTTGCTCCAGAAAGAAAAGGAAGGCAAAAGCAAGCAAAGGATTACTGTCCGTCCAAGAGTGGCCTGCTCACAAGAGCCTTGTGGTGCCTGATGAGGCGTGGGGTGTTCCTCCACCCAGCAGCCAAGCCATTGATGTGCCTCAAGTCACTGACATCCAGACCCCAAATATGGAAAGTGGCTTGAAGGAGAAAGCAGAATTGGAGCTTAAGCTGAAGGGTGAAGCAGAGTCAGCAGACCACAGTGGTGTCAAAGCGAAGGAGCTCGCGGAGATGACCACTCCTGTTGTTACAGACCGTCGCCTTCGGATCCACTGGAACACAAAGACACAGGCGCAGCTGGTGATGATGAAGGAGGCTTTCTCGCGCTGCCAGTACCCAGACAGTAAGGACTACGACCAGCTGTCTGCGCTGACCGGCGTCTCCCGCCACACGTTGGTCCAGTGGTATGGTGACATGCGCTATTACGTCAAGGAGCGAAAGCCGGGCTGGATGACTGAGGAACAGCACAGGCAGGCGCTGGCCAACATCAAGTACCGGCAGTACCGGAACATGCTGGCAAAGATGGACGGCGATGAAAAAAACATGTCGAAGATTGAGCTCGACAAGGGTGAAAACTGTGGCAAGGATGAAAATGTGCAGCTGCCTCAGGAGTAGAGGTAGTGCCACAGGCTCTCTGACTAATATCCCAATGAGGGGGATGAAGATGGACCAGAAAGAAGAAGCGGTGTTGAGTGTTTTGTGTTATTTAGGGTCAAAAAGTTTGTTTTGCAGTTGAACTTTCAGACAGCTTTTACACGGGTGTTAAGTTCCAGGTTAAGTACATTGTTGTGAATTTGCCACATCTTGGTTGAAAGCATGAACATCTGGGCTGATGTTTAAAATAACTTAGAAGACGCCAGTGTTATTTTTTGTTGTTATATATATGCCCTCTTGTGCCAGGGAAACAAAAGAATTCTGCAAAGATGAGCATCTCTGCCTTTCTCATCCAAGAATTGAGAACGACAGCACACTGTCCGAGCTCATAGGTGTTCACGTACAATTTATGCCAAAGCAGGAAATTTATTATTATTAGAATTAATGTGACACATGTAAACATTATCCAGTGACATTGGAGAATGCCATCTTATTTGCCAAGCCCGAATGTACGTACAGTCTTTTTCAAAACGTTCAAGATGTTTTCATCGTCATTTAATAAAATTTTGATTGCTTCGTGTTCAAACATGACTCATCTTATGATCAGGTACATTCATAAACTACAAACGTTTTTATTCGTTTTCACCCTGAATCTCAGGATAGAGACAAATTAACAAAAACATTTACAATTGTCGGACATTATGTAGAATATATTGCACAAAAATAGAATAACTATATTAATAGCTCCTATGTTATAACTAAAGACAGTTTATGCCACTTTATCATTGAAGATTTGTATTTGTCTTATACATTCTGTTCACAAACTGAAGTATAATCAAAATATTTAACACTGTTAACATTGGCAAATACTTCCTCAGCTGTCAACATCTAAAAAGTGGTTTCTTTCCCTCATTTTAAGCAGCACAACAATTATACAATCCAATGGCTTCAAATTGAGACGTGAGTTACACCACGTTACAACTAAATGAGTGCCTCTTAGCTCCATCAGTTCCAGCTGGCTGTGTACTCTCCCCTCTGCGGCTGCCAAAGCTCGGCGCCTTCGATAATGCGGCGGATCATGGAGGCGGAGGTGATAAGCAGGTGTCCAGCAGCGTGTAAGAGGGTGGAGGCTACACGCAGGGCTTCTCTGAAAAACAGGATGCAGATAAAGTGTCATCAGTATGATAAGTAGTTTTATTTTTTATCTCTGGCAACATACGTTGTAACAACCGTCATTTCCCCTCCACCTCTTGGCCTACCTGAGGATTTTCTTGGGCCCCAGACACTGAAAGTTAGCGCTCACGGAGTAAAGCCCCTGAAATGTGGCCTTCACACTGAGGGAGCCAAAAACATCCTTTGGACTCATCCTGTAAAGGTCAAAGGTGACTCGAGCTATGTCTCTTCCGGTCCGAGGCTTGTTGTGGTCTTGAGATTTGGGCACAACTGGACCCTGGATGATGAGACACAACAGTCACATTAAAAGGTATCACATGAATACATATATAATAAATAAGATTTGGCTTCTTCGGTCAAAACATACCGACTGTTGCTTCCATGTCTGCCCAGGCTGCAGGGCCATGAGCATGGTGTTGTCGGGCAAGGTCATGAGGAACTCGTCAGAGTCTACCTCTGTGCCGTCATCCTCACAAACCAGAGACAGAGACACTGCAGACAGGGTCAGCAGCAGAGCCTGGCATACCTGTAACACAGATTCACACATTCATGTCCTCAATAGAGTCATTTTTATACACTTATATATTATTATGTTATTCAAAAGCAAGAATGACATACTAAGAGAACAACATGTTCTCTTTTCTGGTATATCTCTGTTATCATACGATACTATATCACTGTATTATTCAGCTTTTACAGTCACTCTCACCCTCTCTTTCAGCTCCTCCAGGGTCCCGGCTGTGATGCCCTTCCTGGTCTCCCTGTTGTGACAACACACCCTGAAGGGACGTTGTGGTGGAGACCACACTCGCTTGGTCACAGATCTGAAGGAAAGACAGAAAAATTATTTATTTATTTAATGTGTTGGATCCTCTGACATTTGGACTTGACTAACAACTAACATCAACGATGGCTCCATTCAAGTGTCCCAGTAAAACCTGATGACATGAACACTAAATTGAAGTCTAGTGGAACCCCTTGTCTTTTACACAAATTATTTTACTTGTTATTTTTATATAATGTTGAATTAATCACGTATTATTTAAGTCTAGACTATATTCATTTGTAGGCTTTAACAGCCACACAGTGTTCACGTTGTTGATCAAGCGAAGGTATCATGAAGCACATCAATACAATATTACAGGCCAAAACGTATTCTTTACTTACTTGAGGAATGAAGATGTGGTATCCATGCTCGTCGGTCTTCTCACAGCCTTGTTTTAGAGAAGTGTTTTGGTTAGAGTCCGGGAAACAAATTGTAATGTATTGTCAGTACAGCTTGTCTTTGACCCAACAGCTGGACTTTGCCCCAAACCTGGTGATAAGTCAGATCAGAACAACACAGGGCAAAGTTCATCTCGCCTGTGAGAGACATCTTTATCTGACAAGCAGGAAAAGATAATTAACTCTATGTTTGAGAGTTTAAATGGCACTTTTTAAATGAATATATAACATAAATGATCACTGTTTGTATTTGTTTTTTCTTTCTAGATTGCCGAGCAGAACATTTTACAGTAGGAAAGCAATAAAAAATAAGCAGAAAACTGAAGTGAATTTTCCTAGTCCATCTTATATTGCAATAATATTATATGCAATAAGTAATAAAGTCTGGCTCTAATCTGTCTGAGGCATATGTATCTATATAACAACAACATTAATATCTTACAATATGTAGGGATATAAACTCATATAAACTCGCCTCTTTTCTTGGCCATTCTCAACTTTTATTAGTACATAATTAATATTCATGTTCAACCTTAAAAAGCTCTAAGTATTCCACCTTAAATGTTGTTGTTTTAACCACCATAAGACATTTCCACAGAGCTGCGCTACTTCCTACATCATATCCTGTAAACAACTTTTGGCGCGCTTGCTTATAATATTTTCCAGCGCGCGCGCGGTCGGAGTTTCTCTTTCGAACCGATGTTTTTTAACCACCTCCTCCTTAAGCACCGCCCCTTCGGTACACCCAACGTGAAGACGCAAGCGCTCTTATATTATTCCACTGAAGGCGGGAGGATGAGAGGCGCAAGTTTTGACGCGAGTGTTGTCGTTAGCTTTGTTTGTAACGGTTAAACAACAGCAGCGACGCCGCTGCGGAGCGATAGCTGTCACCCGAGTTGGTAAACATCATCTCAGCGGTGTTTTCCTAAATAACTTTGTGTTGGTGAGCAGCTAGTTTGGCTTTTAAAGCTCACTCGAAGGAGCAGTCTGTCTTAAGTTGCTAAGCTAACGGTTAAGTTGGTGTCTTTAACGTCAGTTTTTGGTCGTTACCGAGGTTACCTGATTCAAGGGAATGGCCACAAGAAAACCAAAAGACAGCGGTGAGTATAATAGCGCATTAAAATAGGTTGTTACGGTTTGATATCGACAGTCTGTGAGTTGATTGAGGTGTTAATTATGGTGTATCTGACAGCTGATGGGACACAACAACAGCAGCGTGTACTCAGATTACTTCCCGTGAGTGTACTGTAACGTTTGTTTACTGTAATGTCAACAGATGCCAGCCTTCCCTTTGCTGCTCTCCAGCTCCTGGCCCCGCCTGTGCGTCTGGTGTCCGCGGCCCTCTGGAAGGTGATGAAGCAGAGGGACGTGATGCAGTACGGGGTTGTGGAGGAGTTTGTGACATCAGCCTGTGAGACGGTCCCCGGGCTGCTCACTGTGAGACACCAGGGCAAGCTGACACTGGGGCTGAGAGGACGTGTGAGTTTACAGATGCCACACCTGTTACATTAACTCACAGAGCACAAGGTGGATGAGAAAACTGGCCTGTGGTCCATGGATGTTTCCTTTGCTGTGTATCCTCCCCCCTGTCTCTCCCTGCTTTCCACAGCTACACTTACTACACTGTCGATGTTCCCTCTGTAGCCTTGTTAGACGTGTTAGCTCGTCCATCTTCCCCATGATAACAGATGGTACGCATGGTTTGTACTATCTTTTCCACTCCTGGCGCTTTGATCCAGGATTTTAGGATGTGCGACCCTGCAGTCTCTTACGTACTGCGGGGCTAACCTTTCTTGTTTCTTCCACTTAAAAAACATTGCCACATACTTAGAGCAACTCCCCTTTTTCACCTGCCTCAAGGTGCCTCTCAACAGTCTGCTGCAGGACTGTAGACCAGATCTTGAAGAACAACTCACGTCACACCCGTTTTATCTGCTTTACACGGACTTCCCATCGAGTTTAGGATTCATTTCAAGGCTGTAGAGCCCTGCACAGTCAGACGCCAGAAACACTTCTGATCTGCTCCAACCTTATCTCACAAGTAGGTCACTTGGGTCTTCTGACTATGGGCCTTACTAGTTGTTCCTTGTGCATGACTGAAAACTAAAGGTGATGGCTTCAACCCGGTGGAGAGCTCCTCCTTATGTTCTGCTGTCTCTGTTGTAGCCTCTAAAAAGCAGCCCATTGAATTAAACTGACCTTTCTCGGTGCACTTTGTACCCTTGCTCTGTGAAAGGCACTATAGTAAATAAACTTTATTATTATTAATCAACCATCACCTTCTTTTCAGTTAATCTTGGAGCTGTGCTGCACACAGCCCGATGAAAAGGTGATTATGTCACACCTGGAAAGGATCCGTGCTCCTGCGGCTCTGTCGACCTCCTCTGCTCACACCATGGTAAATTAAAGCTACACACATTGACACGTTACATTGATACAGAACTAAACGTCACAGTCTTTTGGACTCTATACTTCGATACAGATGTTACTGTAACCAGATAAACCTTAATTTGTCTGTTCATTTTAGACAATCGGATCATTTCAGAAAATTTGCATACCTTAACTGTAGTGCAAAAGTGTAATTTTTTTTTTTTTGTCTTGTAGAAGAGGGATGTAAAAATTCTGAGAACAGTGGAAAGTTTCCATTCATTGATTCTCACGCTGCTTAAAGACCCAACAGAGAGAGAGCACTTCTTCAAGGTGAGTCCATCTACTGCGGTCACAAACAAACTAAACACCTCTATTGTGATCGTTGCTCAGTTGATTTACGCAGCAATGACGAAGACCAAGAATTCTTCTTCTACTCTCTTCTGACAGGAGGAGTTTCCTGTGGATTACGGTCCAAAGTTTGACCAGGAGCTGGAGAAGCTGCTGTGGGAGTTTTTGATCCGACTGGACCAGCTGCTTCCAGTTCCCAACCTAGCTCAGGTAACAGACGCCATAGCTAGTAATCATGTAAAGATGCCCACTGATTAAAACTGGATTCAAACTAAATGTACTTTGAAAGACGCTGGTTGTACATTAGCCTCTAATGACTTTAACTGATGTGTCCAGACTGTGTCGTGGCTCAGTGATGCCCCTCCTATCCTGGAGGAGTGTGCACGTGCAGCCACCCAACCCCAGCTCCTGAAGATACTGCTTGAACATCAAACCTGTCTGGGTCATCTGGAAACTGCAGGTTAGAACTAGATCACTTCTTGACTTCTTTCTAGGGGGACTGGAACCTTTTTAATGTGGATTTCTAATTATTCTTGATATCCACGTGTTTGTTGTTTTTACAGCATCCCTCCCTCCAAATATGGGAGACTCCATCTTGACTTCGCTGTCTCTGGCACCCTCTGGAAGAGTGCCTTCAAATCAACCGACAGGAGCTGCTGCAAACCAGTCTAACCGCACACAGACAAGAGACGAAACAACATTTATTAAACCAGTTATTGGGCTAATATCTAATGAGAATGTGCCGGTTATGATCTCTGCCAATAAAAAGACACTGGACCCAAAAGAGAAGTTCACCGTGCTCAAACAGAGACAAAACCCAGAAGATGTTGGAGCGAAAGAGGGTGGAGAACAAGTTGAGGAGGGAAAGAATGCCTCAAAAAGACGCAGCGGCGCGAAACGCAAGCGTCCTGACAGAATAGAAAGTGACTCCGATGAGGAGGAAGAGGTGCGGGGCACGATCAGATCTGGGGAAAAGAGGATGAGCAAAAGTAACAGAGCTGGCCTGGAAACCTGCATGAACCAGCTGGGAGTCAAAACGCTGCACCTGCCTAAGGATCCATCCCTCCGCTCCATTTTTGTGTCCTGTCTGAGCAGCCAACCCACAGTTGTTATTGAAAAACTGTCATTGACTTCGTCTAGCACTAACAGGACTGGTACAGAAGGAAATTCCTCACATACGAAACAGCATAATCAGAGGAGGAAGTCGCCGGTCAAACCACAAAAGCCTGACTTGGACTTTCATGGCCTGGATGATAAAGAGTAAGAGACATGGAAATACAACACCCATGGTGTAAAGCATGCTTTATCCTTTACATCAAGTTTGTACTCGGCCATGATCCGGTTATATAATCTGTTTTGGATTTTATTAAATAGCTTCCTGTGTCTTACTTTTTAGTTAAGTTGTAAATGTTTTTGTCAGTGCAGTTATGTGACAGAACCAGATAATTTAACAATCTCATCTTTCAGTAATTGATATTTCATATATAGATTTATTTTAAATCAATCAAATAGAAAGGTACGTTACACATTGTGGCCTCTCTACTAGCATTATAGACTGTGGTTCAAACCCTACAAATACAATAAAAACAACTGATTTAGTTCAATGTTTCTGGTTTCATTTGGTTCTTCTGTCTCTCTCTGGAATATTAGCAATGATTTTAATATGTATGTATTCTATATTGTCTTATTTAAATGTATTGTAGGATGTTTACTTTAAAAATCGTTATCATTTAGATTTGGCTGGTTGTTTTTAGACTTTTAAATAAAGCATAACAGTAAGCAGCTTAATAACCATTCACCGTCTGCCAGCTATTGAAACTCTGACTTAACGGTTGAATTATCTTGTTTCTACTTGACAGAAATCATCCTGTGTTACCGAGTATAAGCAGCTCTCTGTCGCAGCAACGGATTAACACAGGTGATTTTAACAAATCATGCAAAGAAGATTAGCAACAATGGAAAAAAATCACATGCATAGATTTAGTTAAACTATGTTTATTTCTCCGTTCAGAGACGCTGATCCTTCCAGGAGATGGTGAAGACTACGTAGCTGACTCTGAGGACGAGGCAACGAAGAACTTCAAAGGCAGGGTATGTATTCTGACAACATGAGGAAACAGGGTCTCCATGGGCAGTGAAAATGTGTCAATTTTAACAGATAAATAGTTTTTAAATTTATATTATTCGGCCATTTCACCAAACAAGACTCTTTGGCAAGTGTTTGTAGTGTGAGATTTATATTCAAATATTTTTTTTAAACTGCCCCAAACTTCAGTACATGTTAAATACTTTGTTCTCTCATCAGTGTTTCTAACTGACTCTGTCTCCCTCAGTTGTTTATGAAGCGCTACTACAAAACCAAACATGGCACTTATGTTCCCACACTGCGGGAATACTGGAAACCCGGGATGACGCGGCGGGACTTGCCGTCCACTGGAAGCAAACGCAGATGATGAAATGGATTTTCACTGCCAAGTTTGAAAAAAAAAGCTCGAGGACTTTGACTGTGACTGTAGGTGGTTTTCTCCACCGGCTACAGCGACAGAAACGCCAGAAAAATAAACCGCAACATTTATCTTTCTCTTGTAATGTATTGTAGCTGAATCAGGTTGGCTTTAACTTGAATAAGTTGTCATAAGAAACCCTGAAATGTATTGTAACTAATCATGGGAACTGTCATAGAAATAAACTTTATTTTAAATTGCTGCCGCACACTTTGCTTGTAAAAGAGCAGACAACATCTGCGACTTTTATAAATATTTTAAACCCGTAATATGCTAAAATAATAATAATGTTTTTGACGTTGCAGTCACACTTTGTACATTATTTTGAATTTCATTAACTGTGTTTAAGTGTCATTTAACTTGTATGATGCACAGATAAAGGAAAAACATTAAACCATGCTCCTGGTGTCTAACTGAAGCAATGTGTGATCTGATGAATAGATTCAAACACCTTCCACAACTGGTATTAACTGAAGAGACAACAGAAGCCTTTGTTTATTTAGAAATTTAATGCCAGGTAAGTACAAAGACTTTCAGGATGACGTTAACTGGATAAATGTTCACATCTTGATTAGAAATCTTTACACAGTAATTCATAAACACCCAGAAAACAGTGACCCAAAATCTTCAGTAACTGGTTAGAGCTCTCATATTACAGTGTCTTAATCATTAGTCTAGTCCAGTTTTATTCTGTCTGTGCTGTGCCAACAATTCTGCAGATGAGAAGTGGAAGTAATAAAAATATCACAATCAAATCAATATCTACACAGGAACACACACTTAGGTGTGCAAATTTGAAATTCAGACTTCAGAGTCGACAGCCCATCCCTCCTGTCACCGTGATGGTCTCTCCTGTGATGTAGGACGCCTCCTCAGAGCACAAGAAGGCAATCACTCCACCAATTTCCTCTGGCTCTCCAACTCTGAAGAGAAAACACGAAGGAAAATGTGAAATATTCATAAATCATCCACATACATGTGTGGTATAGTATGAGCTGTACCTTTTAATACAGAGCTGCCTTTTAAACTCGTCCATGATGCCTTCATTTTCCCATAACTGAGTGAAAAAACAAAGAAAACGTGACTCAAGTGAAATGTAAATGTGTGAGGTCGAAGACAACAGAATATTTGAGAACAATAACCTTACCGCAGAGCTGAAGCGGGTCTTGATAACTCCAGGTGCCACGCAGTTGACTCTTATGTTACTGTGAGCCAGCTCGGGAGCCAGCGCCCGGGTCAGACCCAGCAGTGCTGTTTTACTCACACTGTAAGGACCCAGGGCCTGCAGACACGGAGACAGTGTTCATAAACACTCACATGTACACATTATTATGGACTGTAGTTTTTGTCATAGCACTTTGAAAGTCACTTTGGACAGAAGATGCAAACCCCAGTCAAGGTTCAAACCAGGTGTGAACCACTGCACCAGCACAGCCAAAGACGACCCAGTGTTACACAGACTGCTCTTACTGTGTAAAAATAAATGAATATTAACAAGTAAAACATGTATTGTTGATTAAATGCTCATCTTTCTGGCATGCCCTTTCATCAAAATAATCCATGGTGCTTCCGTACCAAAGCAGTCCATTAGTCCAACCATGCAAAAATAGTCAATTTGTGTTATTTTAGGCACATCATCCACAAGGGTGTGGTGGAAATTGAAGAATAAGAAATGCACGTACGAAAGATGCTGTTACACCAATATACATCTTTTCTGTTAGAATTCAAGCTAAATTAACACCACTTCTATTCATATAATTGTAAATATGTTTGAGATACATGTTCTATTTATACTCTCACTGACCTGCATTGGTTGATATCCAGCCACAGACGACACAAATACCACGTTTCCCCCTCTAAAAGAGACATACAAATAGATCTTTTATAATTAAATACACAGTGGACAGTTTTATAGTATTAATGCCAATTTATTTTCTAAATACTGAGTGCTGTATGTGTCATCTTTTGCACTCACCCCCTCTTGACCATATGAGGCACCACCAGCTTAGTCAGGAGGAAGGCTGATTTCACATTTACAGACAGGATCTAGAAGGAAATGTCAAATAAATAAGAGGAGGACGAAGAATTGTTTGTCAGGTACAGGAGCTTCATATGTGTACCTTGTCCCAGACGTCCTCCGTGGAGTCCATGATGTTTCCAAAGAAAGGGTTCACTGCTGCGTTGGACACCAAAATATCGATGCCCCCGCACTGATCCAGAGTCTGTTCCAAACACAGAATATGAATATTATTGAGGTTGTGAGTCAAATGAATCACTGACAACCTCATAATTATGGGCATGCAGCCCAAGCTGGTCTGAAAACAGTATAATTCTGGTAGCTAAATAAAAATATTACTCACCATTTGAACCAGTTTTTCTCTGTCCTCTCCCTTGCCAACATTACAGGTGGTCCCGGTCACTTGGATGTTCTGGCTCTGCAGCAGTGCCACAGCCTCATCCACGTTGGCCTGTCGTCGGCTGCTCAACACCACGTGGGCTCCTCTTTTTCCCAGAGCCTGAGCCGCTGCTAGACCGATTCTGAGGAGGAGACGAAGAAGAAGAGCATCTCTGAGTCTACAATCATCACTGTTTCACATGAGCTCACTAGGACACAAATAGATGCTTCATCGGTACAGTAGATTAATAACATCATAGTTGTGTCCTTCTTACCCAGCTGTGGAGGCAGTAACTATGGCTACCTTTCCAGCAAGGCTACTTTGAGACATATTTCTTTGGCCAGCAACAATGTTGGTCCTGAGGCACCTGAACACACTCCTCAACATCACCTGTGAACAGACAACAGTCACTGAAAGTTATTTTTATGAAAACACCGTGTAACTAGAGCAGAGGTCACCTGGAACCTGACAGCAGTGGTGCACATGAGAGATCTGAATGTGTGAACCTGAGAAACTACAGTTTGATTAGTTACTTAAACTAACAACACACTTATTGATCCATTGTGAAGCAACAGAAATGATAAATAATATACTTTTATCACAAAGGCAGGCTCAAGCAACTTTATGCCACATTGTATAAACAACCAATGCAAAGCATGTAAATACGATCAAGAGCTTCGTCTCACCCTGCAGTTCATGCAAAATTGAACACGAGGTTGTGCAGAAGCAGAATTTGTCAGAAAACCCTCAAAGTGTGCAACTTGGACCTTGATTACCGTGTTTACAGATAGCGTTTTCCGGGTGTAAGACAAGCTGCCAGCTGTCAAAATAAAAGCACCCAGCAAACAGCCCAACGCAATTCCCGCTTCTTCAATTCAATTGTACAACCCAGTCCGTCCAAACAATCACACAATTCATTTAGGGGATTTGTATTTTTGCTGTACCGACCGATGATAGCAGTATTACGATGCGTATTTTATGTTTTTGTCTTAGTTTTCTGATTACCGACTACATTCTCACGTCCTTGAACGCACCACTACAAAAAAACGAGCCAATCACAGAATCGGAGTATTCCAGGCTGCGCGTGCGTACGTGCACGACTTCACAGCAGCTGGATTGGTCTAAACGCTAGTGATGTGTCGTTCGCGAACGAGCCGATTCTTTGTAGCGAATGACAAGAGCCGACTTCCGTCGGCTGGGAGAGCTGAATCGCCATTATGTAGCGTTGAGTGTAGTGGTATGGGCCAGGTACACAGCCAAAAGAGTCGAATCTTTGAAAAGAGCTGAACTTCCCATCACTACTAAACGCCTGGCGCTGATACCCCAATGCTGAGATCAGCGGACTAATGATGGGAAGTTCGGTTCTTTTTAGGGAGTCAGATCATTTGACTCTTCATTTTTACCACTTATACCTTTCATAATTTTGACTTTTGATTTGTATGTGTACACATGTATTATGTATATATTCAATACATCCTTTGTACTGAAGCATTCAAAAGTAAAAAATTACATTTTCTAATATCAATAAATTGCTGTAGCCAATTGTTTTAATTGTGTTTAAAAACCCTTGTAACTCACTGAAACCGTCCAATGAATGCACTAACTTGCTTGTAGAACCACTCTGCTACACAAATCAGATAGAAACACCTACAAAAACCTTTTTAAAAGGGACAGCTATTGACTGTTGGATGCACAGTTCTCATGTGTCTGTGAAGGTTGTTTATGGCTTGGCTTTTGCAACATTCTGCATTCTGCCTTTGTGTTTTCAACCCCCCCTGCCATGAAATGTACCCCCCCCCCCTCCCGGGAGCGCATACACACCACCAGAGCCGGCTCGTTGAACCGGCTCGTTCACGAACGACACATCGCCACAGCGGACTACTTACAGCAGCACCGGGAGGAGGAGGCGGAGGCGGAGATAAACGTTGTTGTCATCGCCGAAGATGATTGAACGCCAATGGCCACAGATTTTCACGCCTGAAAAGAAGTGATTTTACGAATCATCGACTGTATAAGGGGAAAAAAACAAGGTAATTTCATTTATAACGGCTGCTCCGCGTGCTAACGTCGGTCATTTTTTCGGTGGTTTCACCCGGCGGTGCCATTGTTGTTTTCAACTTTAGCGTTAGCAGCGAAAGGCTAACATTATCTCGCTTGTGTTAGGTGGCCAGGCCTCGACAACACGGCTAACGCAACTGTAGCTGTAATGAACTATCATGTAGCGCAGACGACGCTCACACACTAAGCTATAAGAGATATATTGGGTAGCGAGGTCACGCCGCTTATTTATCTATGCGCCGTGCTAAGCTAAAGGTAGCTTTCGCCGAACGGGTTGCGGTCAACGTAACGTTGCTGGGCGTGGAAAGGGGCAGACAGGTGTTGTCGCCGCCGCGGCTTGCTCGCTCGGCTTTCATTTCACTTAACACGAGTACGAGGTGAACTAGCTGTCGTCGCCGTGTGTTCGCAACATGAGCCGGGTGTGAGAAACAGTCTGTCTCTTTGCGGATTTTTACAGGATCCCTTATGAACGAGGCGGAGGCGACCCAGAGGAGCCCGGACTTTACGATGTGTCCTGCCCAGACCCAGCTGTGCTGCTGCTGCTTCTTCTGGCGACCAACACACCCATGAGGAACACAGCTGATCTTAGATGGATGACCCCGACCCTGACCGGGACACTACATGAAATATAGTTTCTCTTGACTGAGACTTGACTAAACAAGCAACCATGTCTGTCTCCGTGAGTATTGGCTCTTTTGTTTGAATATATTTGCATGTGCTGGTTGTAATGGTGTCACAGTGATGCAGAAATGTGGTTAAAGTTAACTTGAAACAAAAAATCTATGCATTTTTATGCATCTTCTGTATATTTTATCAGTGTCCTCATTGCCTCCATTACTGTTTTTAAGGGGGTCCCACATGGCTCAATGGAGCCTGGTTGTCCCCAGGGGGTTGGTTTAGAAAATGAAAGGGGGGGGCCTGACTCTCTGGCTTTGGGTTGGCAATTAAGCCCTAAACAGTAAGGGACAGATGTGCCTCTCATCCCCTCCCCCCCTCCCTCTCATCTCCCTCATTACCATTAAGCTCTTGTGTCCATTTGATCATTGATCCTCCCCGACTGTGCCCCTCTTTCTCTCTGCTTCACGATCACGGACACAGCTGTGGATTTTGAGTTTGTCATGATCCTAGGGTGTATGTTTATTTTCTCCCTCCCTCTCTCTCTCTCTCTCTCTCTCTCTCTCTCTCTCTCTCTCTCTCTCTCTCTCTCTTTCTCTCTCACGCAGAGTTTTTACGAGATCTTCCCTATTCACCCCTATTCACTCTCCATTCAACAGCTCTAAACAATCGACCTTTTTATACCCCTGACTTGGCATTGCGACATCAATGTAGTTGTTTGTTTGTGGTGTGCAGATGCGAGACCACAGCCTGTGTGAATTTAGGCTGTCGATTAAAACCCACTTTCATATGGCCGTTTCTTGTTTGTGTGCGTGTGCGAACGAGAGGCTTCGTGTTTGATGATTTCTACTCTTGTCTCGCCCTCTCTCTTGTCAGACGGTATTGGCAAAGGCACTGTTTGACAACACGGCAGAGAGCCCGGAGGAGCTGGCTTTCCGAAAGGGAGACATCCTGATGGTTCTCGAACAGGAGCAGAGTGGCGGGCCGGGCTGGTGGCTCTGCTCCCTCCACGGCAGGCAGGGAATTGCCCCTGCCAACCGCCTTCGACTCCTCCAGACCGCCCCACCCCCAGGTCAAGACGTCCGTCACGAGGACGCTGTCTACTTGTCTCCTGGTTCCCCGCTGGCTCGGACTGCTGTCAGCGGTAGCGCGGAGGACATAGATGGAGTGTATCGTTCCCCGCCAGCCGTGGGTGAGGGACGAGGAGTTGGAGCTGGCTCAAGACCCGGGGAGCTCCGCAGAGTCGAGGGCGGGCGCCCACGCTCGCACTCCAGCTCTGGCACAAGGCCCAGGCCTGACTGGGATCTTGGGGTGGCGGGGCGTCCACGTTCACCCTCTCTGAGAGGACGAGGCACAGAAATGACAGGAACACTTTATCAGACTCCAGTAAGCCCCATGCCTTCAGCAGCTCAGCTTGCCAGGCAGCCAGGAGCTCTCATGGCTCCAGAATCTGTGTACCTCGCCCCCACTGGAGTTCCAAGGGCTGCTGATGAACCAGAGGACACTACATATCTAGTCCCTAGAGAAACACTAACAACAGGACACTCGGACGACTGTTACTTGGTGCCAAAAGGTACACCACTTGCAGGTGACGATGTTTACCAATCGCCAACAGGAGGAGTTTTGGCCACCGCTGGCTGCTCTAATGGTCCCTCCGTCATAGCTGGAACACCCGGTACCCCCCAGCCTAAAGTGAGCCAGGACACCCCTGGGATGTACCAAACACCCACCCCTATGGGAGCAAGCCTTCACAGGACTCCAGCCACAGTTCTGGCCCACCAGCACCCATCTTCATTAACTCCTGTGCAAGCATCTCCCAGACCTCTTCTCAAGGGAGTTCCACCCAACCCTGCCGTCGCCAGGGGCAAACCCGGCATGGCCTGTCACCGGGGATCCCCTTTGCTGGTCAGAGCAGGGCAGATCAGGGTTCCCGGATCACCAAATTTTGCCCGCAAACCTCCTCCACCGGCACCTCCAGTGAGGGGAGTCACCAGGAAGGACGCAGCCCCAGATTCTGCCTCCAAACCCACTGCTCAGGTCACTCCGGCGAGCCTGCAGCAAGACGTGGACAAACAGAGGGGAACTCCTCAGAGCAATGAGGAAAGGATGAACAATGGTCTGGAGAAAAGCAACAATGTGCAGAACAAAGCCGGGGAAAATCAGGATTACTCAGATCCTGTGGACGATCAGGTTCGTGACGGCTACTTCACTTACTGAAACAGCTGTTGTTTATCTGGTTTACACACTGTAATTGCTCCAAAATGTCTTTTATCTCATGGAGTTGGCAGTATTTGCAAGTTTCATCAACGTGTTTTGGAAAAATACAAATTTCGGTTGATCAAGACATACAATAAACTATTTGGTTGCGTGCTTTTGTTGCCTCGATTAGGTGTATGACACCCCTCCAAGTGGCAGGTGGCAGCGTCCTGTCGCATCTTCCCTTGGCGATGATGACGGCATCTATGACACCCCTCGTAGTGTCCCACCACAGCTGGATCCTGAGACAGAGGTAAAGACAACAGATCGTATGAATCGAAAGATAGACTTGTCTTAATACTGATTACAGATGCTAGTTGATAGTGTATATAATCTCCTCTTACATTTGTATCTTTATACAAGTTCATGCAGTTTTCATTTAAACAGAGGGACTTTAAACAGCATCTACAACAATATGAACTACCGTGTGTTCAATGTGGACAGTGCAGCTCTTCCAGTTCTCTCGCAGTGAAATGATAATCCCTGCGAAAGTTATTATTGACCCGAAAAAAGTCGCTGGGAACCGTGGCAAACTGTCGAATTCATGTCTGTACAAGCGAGGCGGTTTCAGCAGCGAGAGATGACAATCAAACACCCTGTCACCATTTCTTCCCACATTCCACCATCCGTCTGCGTCCCTGCCCCCCTCCAAGGCGAGGCCACACCTGTCTCTGTCTGCTGCGGGAGCCTGTCTATCCAGTCCCAAGTGCTGCAGCTATTTTTTTCTCAGTCACACCCATCTGTCAGGGCCATGCCAAGGCCATACCATCGGCGCCCTGCCCCCCTGGTGGTCTCCCCTCCTTTTAATGTTGCTTAAATATGTCTGCCAGCTGTTGGGTTATGTTTTCCTTTTTGCCTGGGATGACTATGTGGACTGCAGCCCCCCCTTGTTTTGGCACTTAGCTGTTTAAGGGGACAAATGTGTCTCTGCTCACTTAAACCAGTTCAGTTTGAACACCCATGTCAGGTTTAAAGCTTTATAAACTCACACTACATTTTATTGTTGCAAACTCTCTGTAGCTATGTTGTGGACACAGGCATTCCATATTGTGTTATGGTACAATGAATGTATTGTGTCCCTGCCTCATAGAAATGATCATCCATACATGCATGATTCCTCTGTCTTGTAGGTCTATGATGTCCCCACCATCACCCTGAATGTGTCCGCAGCAGACATCCACCCTGATGAAGTCGATGACGATGTATACAGTGTCCCAACGCTTCCCGGTGTGCCTCTGGGCCCAGGGGAGTCGATCAGCAGCCTCTGTAGCGAGGATAGCATCCAGGTTGGACAGGTCTATCGTGTTCCCAGTTCTGAGAAACGGGCCAGCGGCGGAGGTCATAACGGGGACCTGTCTGAGCCCGACTGTGGCATCTATGACATGCCTGCTCTGACTTCCGAAGTGCTCCCTCACTCTTTGTCATCATCCTCCACCTCTACCCGCCGCCTCTCCGTCTCAAGTAACGGTTCAGGTGACGTGCAGTGGAGGGCCTCGCTTTCCAACCTTGTCCACTCGGTGCTGAGCACGCTGTCCTGCTCAGCCTCCACTCTGTCGTCGCGGGACCTGGCCACCTCGTTGGCTGAAATCCTGTCGACCTGGAAAGCCAGTCATTCAGATGACCCCCCACCGCCTCTTCAGCAGGCATGGGCTCGGCTATCGAACCTTCTGGCGGAGCTCTCCGCTGTTGGCACCGCTCCTCCATCTGAAGGACAGTTGTTGAAGGTCCAGCGCTCACTTGAGGAAAGCGCCCTGCTCTTGCAGGCTCAGGGCCGTCCCCGCCTGCCTTCCCAGGAATCTCTCTCTCGCAGGCCATTGCCCGCTCTCCCAGTGCCTGACGGGAAGTCGTCAGGAGGTGGGATGGGCTCCCGTAAAGGTAGCTGGATCCAGGAGAGGCCTCTGCCGCCAACCCCTCAGCCTGCCTTCCCTTTACCTCCCACTCCAGCGACCGTGACACTGACGGTTGGGCCTGTTGATGGAGAAGATGACCCCAGCAATGAGTATGCAGGGATCGGCTTGACTCCCATCCCTGCCCCAGTACCTACGGGAGACAGTGTTGGATACGTGAAGCTGCAGGTCAGTTGATTTATTGCTATACAGCATCATGTGCACCACTTTGCTTGTAACTATTCATATGATTAGATTTATAGTTGCAACACAATGAAACGTAGCCTGTAAATGTGTCTGGAAAAACACCTGAGTCATCTTTCCTTTCCACATTAGGGTAAACCCGAGCCGCCTCCTGATACCATGACTGAGAACGGACAAACACAAACTATCACTGCAGAGCAGAGGGTGAGTCTCTTCCTCTGTATTTTTTTACCTACGTGGACAAATTCCTCAACTCCTGCAGCTCACAGGCTGTTGAGTTTTTGTTGTACAGAAACACACGCAGCAAGTCTACACAGATAAGTCATTGATTCACTCTGTTCACAGCGTGCCCTGTTTACTAATGAGCACCGTGACTCATTAATCCCGCTTGCAGCAGCTCTTTGCCTCCTGCAGCGGCCCAAACCCATCTACAGTCTACGTTTGCCGTGTTTTCTCAACACCCCCTGACTTAATATCACATTAGCCCCTGTTGATCTCTGTCTCCTCAGTCTGTACGCCCATCTGTCAGGCGTGGAGACTCTTTTTCGAAACCAACATCAAGGCCTACACCTGGAGACCTGTGCAGTCAGCCATGAGTCTTACACATGCATAATCAAATATTACAAACCCATATTGTCTTTGGTTATCCCTTAAGTCAGTCTTGCCTTCTGCTGCTTGAGACTGAGGTCATGTTTTATCACTCCGTCTGCATTTTTTTTTCTTTCTCCACTCCTTGCCAGATTCCTTGAGTTGCGCCATAGACGACAAACAAGAGGTCACTTGTAAATCTTAACAATCTTGCCTTACATAGACTGGACGCTGCTGCGCGACAATAAGTGACAGAATAGCACAGTCATTCTTTAAACAGTGCCACTTGCTGACGTACCACTGTATATGTTTGTGTCTGACTTTCTTTGGCTTTAAAGTTCAGTGTAAGACTTGTGTCCTGCCTTACATCGAAGCAGTCATACACCGTCAGTGAGAAGAGGCTCACTTACTGTTTAAAACTTTAGCATGACTTTCCCCATACAAACACTAATTTTTTCTTACTCCGTTACAGTTGACTCCATCCCCTGCTCTCCCGGTGTCCCTCTCCCTGGAAGACTCGGAGCTGCTGTCTTTTTACTCCTCTCAGAGCCTCGCTCACCTGTCCTGCCTGGCAGACGCCATCGACGTGCTCTTCAGCAGCGTTCAGGGGAACCAACCGCCCCGCATCTTCGTCGCCCGAGGGAAGAGTCTCATTGTGACGGCACACAAGCTCGTGTTCATCGGGGACACGCTGTCCCGACTCCTCACCTCTGCCGACCTCCGGGCCAAGGTATAAAAACCTCCGATGCATATCTTGTTTGTGTGAAATCATGAGAGGAAAGATACAAGTATAGACAAACATGTTTTCGTCTGTCTTAATAGACAATAACAGGCAGTTTGAAAAGGTAAAATTGATCAGAGCTGTGCAATAATTGTGTTCTCAGATCACAACTTCCGGAGGACGACTCTGTCAGGCCTTGAAGTCAGTTGTCGTGGCAACAAAGGGCGCCGCACAAAACTACCCATCAGTATCCGCCACCCAGGAGATGGTGGACCGCGTCGCTGAGCTCTCCCAGCAAGCAGCCGGCTTCTCCACTCTGCTCCAGCGTCTGGCAGAAATATCTTCGTGATATTATCGCTTACGTAAAAACTCTGTTTACACTACACCTATATTTTCTCTCTTTGAAATGCCTTATTTGTTGTTAGACTCTTTCATTACCTTTTTTTTTTTTCCTTTTTGTTCGAATGGGGTCGAAGCTAGCGAAGTTTGAATGCTGGAACACGTGTTTTAACCTCGCCGCAGCTGTTACTAAGCTTGGTTTGGACTGTGTTGGTTCTGTCCTGCAAGTGTGTGTTGGTTTGCCTTTGTTTATATACTGACCTCCGTGCTTTGATGCCAGGCACACTTGTCTATTTGAGTGTTAACTTATTGAATATTTGAAGCCCCCGCCATGGCTTTGAGTGTCTGTGCAGACTGCTTATCTTGGGAGCTTTGCTTTATTGTGTTTGCCATATTTTCTTCCCCTTCACATGATAGCCACTTTTCCTTCCTTCCTCTATTTATTTAGCCATCCCTCCCCTTTCTCCAGAAATAGCCCAGAAGGAGACCTTACATCCTGGTTCTGACCTACTTTTTTTTACTGTGATACTTTGAAGTCTTTTTGTGATTTTCATTGAGAAACTGTTGAAGCAGCACACAGAGTGTTTGGGGGCTTAAAATAGGAGAAGTGGAGTGGGAAGTTTGCTCGACTTCCATCCTTAATCTGTGCAACTATGTGTTGTGTTTTGTGTAGTAGCCATTTCCACTAGAAAGCAAAGATTAACTGCAGTACGGTGCGCAATCCACTCCGTGAGGATTACAAGAAGCTTCTCTTGACGTCTGATCAGTTTATATAATAACTGAGAATTGATGCAGGGACTGAAAGTGATTAATGGTAGATGGGTGAGAAATTGCCTCATCCTGTTCTTTCCCACAGTCACATGGTCTCCTGGCAGTAGATGAGGAACCTGTTCACCGAGCTCACCTGTCTCCACATGCCTTTTTTATGCTTTGCTTTTCATTTCCCCGCAATGATGATCACCGCTGTCAGCAGTGCTTATCTGCTTTGACAGTTTCAAGTCACAAACTAAGGAAACTAAGGTCATAACATATCACATCGCCCGGCATCAGACTCTGAAGCTGTGGTGGACTGGAAGACGTGGACTGGAAGCTGAACAAACATTTACACTACAAATCTTCATAAGTTAACACGTGGCCGGCTTCATCCTTTTTGGTGCTCTTCGAAGTTGGATCGTAATACTTGATCCGTGTCGTCAATCATATTGCTTTAACCTTTTATATTCAAGTTTTATTTTTCAGATCCAAATCAGTATCACCGGGGCATTGCATAATCATCCCCTCAGCTGCGTGGCTCAGTTTAAATCATTCTTTGAGGAGTACTCCTGCTTTTACATTTTCTCTGTTGCGGAGCCACCTTGTGGAGGTTTTGAAGTATTACTTAATGAATACCCGCCTGCCAAAAAAAAAAACAGGCTCTATAATGTATGTATGTATGAAGAGAGCATGACTGGCAAGTAACCTTTAGCTCTATATTTATTATTGTCAGTTTTTAGGTTCTTTGCTTTCCAGTTTGCATGGCTTTAATTTGCTTACATTTTTATATTATGCACACATCCTACACCAGGGGTGATTTTACTGGGTAATTTACAATGTTTCTTTTGTTACAGTTCAAAAAATATATATGGTTGTATTTTCTTTTGTACAAGAACATTTTTTTACACTATGTGGACTCATTTGAGTTATCTGTTATCCATGTTTGCTGAGGTATAGAAGTGAACCTTTTGACCTTTTTTTCTCCTACAGTAAGCAAACCTACACCTCTTTTACTTAACACTACATTTGATGTCTGTCTTGTATTCCTGTTCTCAGAATGCACAAATACATCCTTTTGCAATTAAACATGTGTTTGGATTATTGATTGCATAAATCATCTTTGCCAAAAATAATTGTTGGGTTTTCTACTTCTTTCCCATTAAAAAAAAAATACTTTAAAATAAATAAAGAACTCTTAAAAATGTGTTTTAAAGGGCTAAATTGGCCCGGTTTGTTGTTTTAACAACTGTCAGCGCTGTTATGTGATTCGGAACAAGCCGAGCCTTTCCGGAAACTGCCGAGCTGTGACGCCGAGCAGCAGCCGTAGCGACGCTTGTTGGAGTTTAGACAAGCGGAGGGAGCAAAATGGCGGACGAAGATATTACGCTTGATGGAAAACCTCTACAATCGCTCCGAGTAGCGGATTTGAAAGCGGCGCTGGAGCAAAGAAACCTCCCGAAGAGCGGGCAGAAAAACACACTCGTTAAGCGGCTGAAGGGGGTAAGTTTTCGCCCGTGTTGTGGACGCCTTGTCGAGTCTGGCTAAGTTCAGCAGCAGGCGAGAGACGGCGGGGGTTAACAGTAACGTTAGAGGCCGTAACGGTGTGAGGGGGGCTCGGGAAGCGGGAATACATAAGTCGCCTAGCGCACGCTATTGCACACAAACAACAGTTTTTGTTGGCGGTTATTTGTAACTGACAGTGTGGCGAAACTGTCCGCCGACGGACTTACACACTTAATTCGCAACTACTCTCGGCGCACCGTGTTGCACACAGTTGAACTGTGCACCTGTCAAGTCGAGGCCTAAGCCGAGTGTAAGCGAGCGAACAGCCGCACATAGTGTACAGTACACGGCCGTGCCCGCGCTCCCTCTGTGTGTGAGTGTATTACGGGGGCGCGCATCGTGATGTAAACACATTTTTTTTTTTTTTTTTTACACGAGCTTCACCAGCTTCAGATTTATTGTAAGTTACTATTTTTTTTTAAATATCAAAACATTTTATATAACACGTTCAGCCTATATAAACGACCATAAATTTCACCGCCAGGATTTTAGATATACTGAGGTCATGAGACTAAGCCCCCCCTCCCCCAAGAAGAAATGTTACCACACATCTAAAACAAATAAAGCCTGTATCTTTATTTATTTTATCTTTATCTTATGTTTACTGTATCAGCTGTTCTCCTGTAATATTTATAAAATGTATTAAGGCGTCTAAAAGCCTCCTCACGCTATGCTGGTGGAGAAATAAGTAATCAATTATTTATTTATTTATCTTTTTGAGTCTAACATACTGGAATAATTATTGATAGATGACTGTAAAAACATGGGGTGAGAGAGTGTAATGGGATGTCGCATTGTAATTACCACACCACCACCAAGTGTTAGTCGTAAATCATAATCAGGTTTATTGCCTAGTAGGATTGCAAATTTAAATAATATAATAATAATATAATAATAATATAATAATAATAATAATATGCTACGTATTTATTTGTAATGTTCAAAAGTATATTTAAAATGTGCACGATGGTAGTGGTCCAAAAAAGATGTAATCAAAGGAAGATTTGCACTTAGTCAGCACATTTTGCGTTAATTTAACTTATGAGATCGGAGTCCCAAATTTCCAGAAGAGGATGCGCACTCGGTGTCCTCAGTTTCTGTAGGTGGAGACCAGAGTTATCGTCATTTGCATACATTCAAAACACTTGCAACCACGAACCAGGCCTTTGCAAAGTATGTAAATAAGGCTGCACTGGTAGCACTCTAGGAAAGTAACACACTGTACCTAGGTTGGGTGCAGACAGTGATCCTTTGCATCCTTTGAATGTAAACTACTGATACTCCAACAAAAACAGTTCAGATCATTATCTTACAATGAGAAAAAAGTTGACAGTTTTATCTCAACTAGGTGCTTTGGTATTGTGAATTATCTGGATTTGTTTTCAAATGTTTTGCACAATTTGTGAACTCTTGTTTACTGTTTGATTGTGACTTATGTCAAAAGTGATTAGATCAACAAAACTATCTCAAAACTATCTCATCATGTTCACAGAAAGATGTATGTACTTGTAAATGTACTTCTAAGTAGAAATGGCCAAGGCAGCCGACTCCCTAAATCATCCACCACAAAATGTATGTAATAACTATAAATCCTCTTCCTTGTTCCCTTCAGGCTCTGATGCTGGAGAATCTCCAGAAGTCGTCCTCCTCTCACAGTGGGCTGCAGCCCAACTCACAGGTACAAAGAGATTTTGAAAGATGTATTTCTTTAGCTTTTGTCAGCACATGTCTGTATGTTTTAAGTGTTTTAATCAAGCGCACTCCTTCAGATCAAATCCATAAAATATTCCCTACAAAGGTGAACTATTCTTGGTTGCTTTGAACTTTACACCGCAGTATAAGTATTATTGTTTTGTGTGCTTTATTGTGTTGTAGATAGGTGAGGAGATGAGCCAGAATAGCTTCATAAAACAGTACCTGGCCACACAGCAGGAGCTCCTACGCCAGAGGTTGGAGAGAGAAGCTCAGAGAGATGAAGAAGCAGACGGTATAACAGAACACACACACACACACTCAAAATTTCATTTATGTTTGTAAGAACATGCTCATAAATTTGTTAAAATATGCTCCATTCAAATGTTGTTGTTGGTTTGAAACCAATGGGTATTAATCCTCACTTTGGTGCTGACCTTTGACCCCTGCCTCGTGTCCCTCTCTGACAGAAAGCCCAGCAGCGCCGGAGGAGGATGAAGACCATTCAGAGGACAATGACAGCTCCTCCTACGTCTCTGACAAGGTCAGTAACCTCCACCCACTGAATCCTGCTTGTATCTTGCTTGTATATGCCTCAGAACACGTTACTGTCGGTACACCAGTCATCTTGGCTTCTCTCACTTTGACTCCCATTATTTTTGCCCAGCAGCATCGCTCCATACCCTCCCAGCCCTCAATGACCAGGGCGGAGGAGAAAAGAGGGGAATCAGTCATTGGTCACTCGCTGATAGCAGGCGACCCTGGCATTGGCCCTGGCCCTACCCTCCACCCACATGAGTCCCTTGAGGCTCCAGGAGCTAGGATGCAGAGATCCACCTTTCATCAAGGACATAAAGAGCCACCAGCCCCCTCTCCTCCTCGTGCTGTAGCCTCCCTGTCAGTGCGCGTCCTGGGCCAGCCAGACCGCCAGGGGTTGCCCCCTGCCGTATCCCGAGCCCAGGAGAAGGAGGGCACCGCACCGAGTGAACCAGGATCAGCTCACCCTGTCCTCCACCTTAGCCGATCTGCCGGGGTCTCGGCAGGAGGTCACGTCCATGAGGACAATGATGAAGATGACAGCGGTGACGATGAAAGCGAGGATGACGAAGATTGGGGGCCCGGTCCTGGTGGGGCACGAAGAGGGAACAGAGCACCTCCCCAGCCGCAGCAGATGCCCCTCAGTGTGCCATCAACAGTGGCAAGATCCAAACGCAAGCTTCAGCTTCCGCAGCACATCCCACCACCACAAGCACACCACACCCCGATGCAGCTGCGCCACCCCACTCCTCCTCCCTCTCCACCTCCTGATCTATTTCCCCTACCCGACACTCCCAAGCAGAGCCCGCCAGACACAGATGACCAGGAAGGAGAGGGCCCTGAGGCTGCACGTGGTTCAAGAGGGGCGCCTTTCCCACCCTCCACTTTGCAGAGGCAAGACTCTGACTCAAGCTCTCGCTCCAGCAGTCCTGAGCCTCCCGTGAAGCGCAGGCCAGGGCCTCTTTCTCTGCTTGTACACAAGATGGAGTCAGAAGGGGCTTTCCGTGCAGGAGCGGCCACCTCAGCTGTAGATATGTCAGGAGAGACAGCACGCTCCACTGCTGGGCCTGCCACTTCCAGTGAATCTCCACTGCAAAAACTGGAGAGAAAGAGGCTGCAGGATAACAGAGAGATGGAGGAAGCTAAGCGACTGAAGGAGGAGAAGGAGAGAGAACAACGGAAGATACAAGAACAGGAGAAAGAGAAGAAACGCTTGGAAGAGGAGAAGGAAAAGGAGAGGAAACGACTGGAAGAGGAGGAGAAACTGCGCCAGAAAGAGGAGCGGGAAAAAGAGAGAAAGCGCCAGGAAGCGGAAAAAGAAAGAAAACGTCAGGAAGAGGAAAAAGAAAAAGAGAGAAAACGCCGGGATGAGGAGAAGCAAAGAGAGGAGAAACTGCAAAAGGAGAGGACACAGAAGACAACCAGCAAAGACAAAGCGGCTGTCACCGAGACCCAAGATTCAGGTTCCTCATCAGATTCTGATTCCAAATCGGACTCCTCGTCACGCTCATCACAATCCTCCTCCTCTTCCTCCGAAGATAAAGCCCGCCCTGCCAGCCATCTGAAGGTTAGTGATCAAACTGATGTGGGTGTCATTCATTCTCTACAGCAGCGATAGACATCTTTGAACTATAGTGATTGTAAATTTGATGACATGCAGCATCACACTCAGCACACTGAGCTAAGAAACTTACTTACTGAACTAGTTACTACTTACTGAAAACTTGCCTTTCGTGACTTGTATTGAAATGCACTTTAAAGTGAAATAATCTGCTATTTGTTTTTCATTGTTTTTACTTTGAATAACTTCACAGAAAGCAGACCAAGGACAAGAAGCCGACGATGAGAAAAAGACTAACCTGAGTAAAGAGGTAGAGAAACGATACCTTTCAAAAAGGTCAGTAACCGTCATTAAAACACATTTCACCTTAAAGGCCCAGTGTGTACGATATATGAGGAATCTATAGGCAGAATTTGTCAGAAATTGAATATAATATGTGTGAGTGTTATTAGTGTATTATCACCTCAAAACTAGAATCAAACCAAACACTGGCTCTAGATAGAGCCTTTTTATTTCTTGTGAGTTTCACAGCCACTGTAGCTTGTCTTTAACACTTTGATGAGGCAAGGTGTGCTCAGATGATTGCAACCTCACCAATGGATGCCACTGGTGTGTTTTATTAATTAAAACTAAATTAAATTAGTGTTTCTTTTTTACAGCTAATTCAGCTAAACCTTCTATATTCTCCCTATTCCCCTCTCTGGATATCTCAGCCTGTTTTTGGCATCGCTGCCAGGGATGATTATACGTCACATTTCAGGATAACCCTTCATAAAGAAGCTGTTAAATTAAATGAGGTGATGGAACTATATAGACAACATGAATAAAACGCTGGATTTTTTTGGATAGCCAAGGTGATTATTACGTTTTCTAGATGTGTGGTCGTGCTCCTGCACACTTTGTTTTTATTAACTCAGAGGAAAAAGCAAAAGCATGTAACAGCAGTCATGTAGAAAACAATTCCCAGTGAAATCTGTCTTAAAATCTCTAAACACATATCCACATTTTCACTTATCATATCAACTAGTGTAAGGTGAATGAGAACAAGGTTTTGTTGTGTGATTATCACCGGGTAGAGGTCATGGATTAATCACATTTATGCAGTGTTTACTACTAACGTAGAAAGGACCATGTCTGCGGTGAATCAGGTGAATAAACTGATGTGCTTGGGTTGTACTGATAAAAGTTTGCAGTTTTACTCTGCTCCTTGGCTTTATTTGAAACAAATTGATTGGTTACAGGGCGGCACGGTGTGCAGTGGTTAACTGTGTCGCCTCACAGCAAGAAGGTTCTTGGTTTGAACCTTGGCTGGGGCCTTTCTGTGTGGAGTTTAAATGTTCTCCTGTGTGCTACCCAACTCCTGATACAGGCTGTAGTCATCTCACGACTCGATTACTGTAACACCCTCCTGTCTGGCCTCCCATCCTGCATAGTGAAACCTCTCCAGATGATCCAGAATGTGGCAGCACGCCTGGTTTTCAATCAGCCCAATAGGGTACATGTTACCCCGCTGCTCAGCGAGCTCCCCTGGCTACCTGTAGCATCCCACATTAAATTCAAATCGCTAATGCTCACCTACAAAGTAGCATCTGGCTCTGCACCCACCTACTTGAATGTCCTCATACAGGCGTACGTTACCTCCTCGAATGAACAACGCCTGGCTCTGCCACATGTATGCTCAGAGCAATCCAAACTTTTTCTTATCTGTTGTTCCCCGTTGGTGGAACGTCCTACCAGTTCCCACCAGATCTGGGGCGTCCCTCTCTACCTTCAAGACCTCCAGCTCTTCAGAGAGGACCTCCTCTCCAACACTACCAACAACTGGACATGCTAAATCTACCCCCTCTACAACTGTCACAGTACTTTTTGCTGCACTAACATATCCTTATCGCACTGTATCTTGATTGTTTCCCCTTTTTTTGTAAGTTGCTTTGGATAAGCGTACATGAGCCGTTGAGTGATAGTAGAAAAATTTGAAAACACAAAGGCAGAATGCAGAAATTAAAATTGAAATTGTAAAGCAATGCTGTCAAATAGAGTCTACAAACAACCTTCACAGACACCTCACTGTGCATCCAACAGTCAATAATTGTCCTTTTAACAAACAAACAAAAAAAAATACATATATATATAGGTGTTTCTATCTGCTTTGTGTAAGCAAGTTAGTGCATTCACTGGGCGGTTTCAGAGAGTTACAACGATCTGTAAACATAAATGAAAACAATTCGTTATAGCAATTTATTGATATTAGAAAATGTCAATTTTACTGAATGTGATAAATGTGTACACATACAAATCATAAGTCAAAACAGCACTAAATTTGGTGGTAAAATGAAGAGCTGTTTGGGAGCCGAAAGAACCGACTCCTCTTGGTGAGCTGAGTCAAATGATCCGACTCCCTAAAAAGAACCGAACTTCCCATCGCTAATTTCTTGTCAGGCGCTCAATGCGGCAGCCCCACATGCGGCGTGGCTGCTGCTTCTTCTCATGAGGAAAAAAAGGGGTCCTTTTACCGCGTTGCCCTCCTCTGTTGTCTTTTCTGGTATTTCCCTCTTGTCGCTGGCACTAGAAACCGTATTTATCACTCAGCGGAGCTCCTTAATGGGACTGAATTAAATTTTAGGCGATGTTTCGGAATGTTTGAACGCGTTTCAGAGCTTTTATTTTGGAAATCTTGTTTTTATTTTGAAAATCATTGACCGGAACACGTCTTTTTCTTTTTTTTTTCCCTCCTCTCACTCTGGCTCACTTGACACTGCTCTCGCTAGCCAACATGGCCGTCATGCATGCATTGCATCCCTGATACCGACGCAGTGTGCACGGCTCCTCAGCAGTACAAACACCCGCGACACCGGATTTCTTTTTAATTCCGCCGTCCCCGATTTGAACCTCACGTCCGACCGGAGTAACCCATCCGCCGGGGAGCGTTATCTCTTATCCTCCGGGGGGGAGTTACCTTTTCAAGGCCGGTCATAATGCTGTCCGAAGGCAACAAAAACGGGTAAGGAGTGAGCCAGAGGGCGACTTCAGGTTGCTGCCTGTACTTTTACACCCCAGCCTGTCGTGTCCTGTTGTAAAACTGTCGACGCTTGTTTGGCGTTGCAGCTCGTTCCTGCCTATTAAATATCATGTCATCAGTTCACATTGGCCTGGTTATGAGCGTGGTACATGCTCGCCCATGTGAGGAGGAGTATGTACCCGGGGTGGGGACCATCGGTGAGAGCCTTTTGTTGAGTGGAAGGAGCAAAGAGGTGGTGGTGGAGGAGGGGGGGTTTTTTATTTCATTTTTCTAGAGGAGGGGAGAAGAGGGTCTCCTTTCTGTGACCAGTAACCCCCCCCCTCCCTCCCCAAAATAGCTTCACGTTGAAGGAAGACATTGATGAATAAATAATGGGGCTCAGATTTCATGGTGTGATGATGAGATTCATACAGACAGTGATTTCATCTCCTCCGTCTTTCATCTTGACCTCGCCAGGTAGCCAAAATATTTTATTATTTCAGGCCCACGCTGTAACTGTGGCGCCTCGTCAATCCCACAGAAGACTATATTTGTGTATTTTTGGAGGGGGGGTGGTGGTGGTGGTGGTGTTGTAGCTGTTAATGATCTCACTGTTGTCAAGGGAGATCATTAAAGCAGACATCTGTTAGCTGTACAGTCAGTGTGAATGGGCCCTTATGGTGTGATATAATTCTCCCAGCTGGCATCAGCACTCACACCCTCGTCCCCGTGGGAGCTGAGTGCATGTGAGATTTGACCGGTGACGGTGTTTTGGTTCACTTTGAAGAGTCGATTATTGATACCGTGAGTGAGAGTTGGTGTCCCGGTCTCCTCCGCACTTTTTGAGAAAGTTTAACCAAGAGGTGAGGTGTTTATTTTACGTGACTGTGATATTGTTATTCAGGTTCGAGCTGTGCTTCAGTGTGGTTCCTCATTCTCAGTTATATTAATACAAAAGCACGGCAAGACGGATGTTATGCGATAAGCCAGACATCACGTAGACACACAGTTAGTCACACATTATTTCGTTCAGTGATCATTACATCACCACGGCCTGGCCTTTCCTCCTTTCTTGATCCTGCGGGGTTGTATTTCCAGTTGACATCTGTCTCCCTTTATAGCCCGTGCAGGTGCGTCTCTGGCTTTGCCTTAGTCTCACACACACACACATACACACATTGATATCCACACCTAGGGCAAATGAGGAGAATCGGTGTGGTGTGGAGGAGGGGAAAATGTCCTGTCCTCCTGCCCACACTCCTGCCAGTGACTAATCTCCAGAGAAGGAGGTTGAACAGGCTCTCCTAACACTCTGGGTAGATTTCAGTAGTACAGAGACTAACATTACAGGCCCTCCTTTTGAAAGAAACTTTGCCAGTGGCAGTGTTACGTGTCACGGAGTACGAGAGAGGCTGAGCCCGTGTAAGTAATTACTGCCAGGTTAGAGAGGTGCTTTTACAGTTATTGTTATCAGTCTCAGATGCAAATAAATAAAGGGGCGCCGTTTGTAGGCTGTGCTGAACCAAAAAGAGCCAAAGGGATTCTTCCGAGGGTCTGACCTGCACACCTCCTTCATCATGACTTATTACTGTCCCATTAATCAATAAGATTATTGACAGAAGATTCATTTCCACCTTCTCAAATGCAAGAATGTGCAGCTTGCCCTGCTCTTGCATCATACTAAGTTGGAGCCATCGCTGCTTTTAATTCAGGAATTTTCTGCAGTAACTGATGAAAACTGATGAAAATATTACCACTGAACTAGAGATGGAATATATTTCCGGGCTGGTTGGTTGGTGGTAACACTTGGAAATTATTAAAAGCACCAATCATTTATTTGTTTGCTACATTTAAAACATCTTCTAAATGTATCGTTACGAGTCAAACAATAGAGGAGACGGTGCATTGTGTTAGAGAGGAGGATGCTCGCGGACTTGATTCTCCCACCTACGGGGTGCTAACTCTGTGCCTGTGTCATCACATGGAGGCAGCGGAGGAGACTTTTGATAACACTGGATGGGGGAAGTGGAGGTGGGGCGGGTGCAGCTAAAAATATAATGATGACATCTGCTTGGTTTTCTCTCTGTCTTGGATAACAATGGGTGAAATAAAACAGCCTGTGGAGAGAAGCGTTAAGCTGTGTGAGGTCTGACTCATTCCAACTGCAAAGCTTGGTTTTTATTGGCCGAGTTAAGAGTTGGGTTGGGTTTTTTTTTTTGTTGTTTTTTTTTTTTTTTCAATAATGACCCAGTAGTGCATGAGATGAAGACCACACACATGGAGTCAGCTGCGACTGCATGTCTTAGACTATGAGTTAGTTTGAGGTGTGTTTGTGACCCTGGGTGTCTGTTAGCTTGTGAGTTATTTATAGCCGGAGTGACCCAGATCACAGCCCTCCAGCACCCTTCCTCTGACTCTTCACAGTGTTTTCCTCGTGTCTTGTCTGAGACATTGTTATTGTCCAGAATGTCTTTGATTAGGGTGATTAATTTGATTTGATCTGTAAAATATCAGATGAAAAATGCGCTCTACAGTGTCCTAAAGCTCCAAGTTGTGTTATTAAAACTGCTTGTTTGTATGCACCAAAACCTAAACATGTTCATAATCACTTAAGATCAAGAAAAGCATCAAAATCTCACAGTTGACATTCACTAGCCCAGTCAGACTACGTCAGCTGCTCTGTGATTCATGACCTGCATGATTTTTAGAGATGGATTTAGCAAGTGCAGGCAAAGATAACAAGCGTATCACCAGGTGAGAGCTGGTAACACCAGACACTCTCACTGACCGGTATTGACTTCTCCGACAGTCTTAACTTTGTTTTCTCCTTCCCCAACCGTTTCTCCCTCCCTTGCAGGGAGGTGTCGGAGCCCAGTGCGGCCACCGTGACAGAGGTGGAACCAGACTCGGAGAGCTCCATGGCCCAGCAGCCACCCTCCGGGGCTGAGCCAGACAACAACGAGGGCCACCTGGAGGAGGTAAGGTCACTTAGAGTGTGGGGGTGCCTGCGTCTTTGCTGTGTCTCCCACTAACCTGCATCCTCATTCATATTTAAAAAAAAATAAAGCATGGGTAGTTGGCAGAACAAGTAAAGAGGGTCACTTAAAACCAACACAACCCCGACGTTTGGCACATGTGGAGATTTTATACTTTGTATTCTGTCTTTAACCTTTAAATGTTCAACAGTTTACTCAATTGGAGGCGTTCACAGTGAACAAACAGGGGTTGAGTTGGAGTTGGGGGGTCCTGGGGTAAATAGAAATGAACTAATCCCTTCCATCTGCGTTTAATGCAACTAATATTTCATAACCGGCTCATTCACTTAGATGATCTCTCACACACACACACACACACACACCCCTCTTATTTGTCTGGTCCCTGCAGAGAGATGTTAAGTGTTGATGTTGCTGTGATGTTATTAGTGTGTTGAATTATGCTGCAGAAAGTGCATGCTTCTCCTATCACTGTTCCTGTGTATGCGTGCGCGCGTGTGAGTGAGAGGAAGGAAGGAAGCAAGGAAGGACGCACAAAGCCAATTATTGATTGCTGCGCACTGATCAGTCTGCTGTGCTCGTCGGCTCAAGTTCTTGCATGCTGCGTGTGTGTCAGTATCGCACAAATAGTCTACTAACATATAGAATTGTTGCTGGAAGCTCATTACGTTGCCGCTGTAGCCTTCACTTCTTCCTCTTAAGGCATCCAGCTCTTCTTATCTAGAGTACCTAATTTATATTTGCCGATGAGTTGCTATGCTATTGAAGTTACTATCAGCATGTGTCTCTTTTTTTGTACTGTGTGTGTGTGTTTGTGGGTTTTGTTTCTCCCCTCTTGGGTTTGCATGGATAATGGACCCTGACAGTGTGTGTAGAGATGCATCAGGGCTTGTTTCTGCTGTTTCTTTCACCCTGTTTTCATTTTCTCTGCTCTCTCTCTCTGTCTCGCTTGCTCCTCTCTCTCTCTCTTCTAGTCACTCTCTCTTTCTTCCCCTCTTTGTCCCCTTACTTTCCATCCTTTGCCTTTGTATCCCATCATGAACGCTTCTCTCTCACTATATATATTTATGGTGTGATTGCTGTTTAAAACCCCATTGATTGCTTTGTTATGAAGGTGCCCATGCCTCTTCCATTGCCCCTAATGGTACCTGCTGCGTACTACTACTACCACCACCACCAACACCACCAACACCTCCTCCACTCCTCCTACTCCTCCTACAACTCCTGTCCCGCTATGCCCAAGTGCGTCGCTGGTACCTGAATTAGGCCCAGAGTCTGCAACCCAATGGCACTGAGTAAAGCCTGTGTCTGCAAGGCCTCCCTTGTAGCCCTCCAGTGACGCGCTGAGCCAGCAGGAACTGGAGCTCGCACCAGACCACCGCCGACAGCAGTGGCAGCCATGGTAACTGCAGCAGCACGCAGTTGTCATGGAAACCCAGCCTCGGGGGTTGGAAGCCTGCTCGCTGATCTGAACCGGACTGGACTGTACCGCGCCGTGCGGTGGTGATGATGAACGATGGGATGAAACGCGGGGGGGGGAAGGGGAGGGCGTGCAACGCTCTGCATCGCCTCCCTCCCTCCACGCCTTTCCCATCTTCCATTTTGAGGACGTGCACTCAGTCACACACGTGTTGTCCTCCCAACATCCACGCCTCCGTCCTCCAAAAAAGCAAAGTGCAGCGTCAGAGAAAAGGCAAACTCTTCAGCTCTCCAGTTTGGTTTTTGGCTCTACCTCCAACCCCACACTGCCCCCTGCTTGTGGGGTGGAGTTATGACGTTTGGACTGAGGAGAACTGTAATAACTCACAGTGATCAAGGCATGAGCTTTAAAACGCACTCCAACTGTGAGCTACTGAAATAATCTGTATGGAAGTGATGATTACGGGACTTTTTCGTGGATAAGACACGATGATGTGGACTACTACTCAGATATTTGGAACGCTATTATCGGCCAAGCTTGCAAGGCCCGCAGTCGTCCTCTGCCTTGACAAGCCGGCCTCCTAAAAGCGACTTCCATTATTCAGCCGTGCACTTTAAAGCAAAGTGTGTCACCGTGCTCGACGTTTGCACGAGAACTGTTCGCCTCCACTGTAACGGAGACTTTCAAAGGACATAATGCCAAGGACGAGTAATCCGACACACATTGAGCACCAAGAATTTTTTTGTGGGTGCGCAGTGACATTAACGTACGCCGAGGGCTGGATATACTCAACAAATCATCGCCCTCCTTTCCTCTGCAGCCACAACTCGGGTGACTCAAGTCTGGATGTTTTGCCAGGAAGCCTCCGCTGTTTGTGGACCTGCTGGCAGATGGACAGCTGCAGTCGTCGTCGTTGCTGCTGTTTATTTATCTCTTCATCCATCTCGTCGCTACACCCACGACTTGACCCTTGCAGCTCGTATGATTGCAGAGACATTCATACTCCAAGCTGCTGTCCATCGAATGTCTCATTTTGAGTACTTCTCTGGATTATAATTTTGCAAAAAACATCTTCTGGATTACTTTTGTCCACCTTTCACCCACTGATGAGACCTTCAACTTGTACTAAATGTGCAAAACAAACTCAAGAACTGTGCAGCGAACCTTCTGGAAACCTCATGAACTCAAATCTCTTGGACGACAAACACTTGACATTTCAGATCCCCCTCCCCAAACTGTCACAAAGGCTTTCAGGACAGTACATTTGAGAACATGGACAACTCTGGCAGTTAAAGACTTTTTTTTTTTTTTTTTAACTCGTCAGATGTACATCACAGATCACAGATCATGGACACTTAACAAAGCATACGTCAACCCTCCCATCCCCCCCGTCAGCATCCATGACTAGGCAATTTGAGACGCCTGGCTCCCCGCCCCCCCTACCCAAAAGACTGAAATGTGACTCTGTGATCAGCAGTCAATCAAGAAAAGTCCTCCCCAGCCCCATTCAAGAATAAAGTCCCATCCAGTGATCAGTTCCTGCCTGGTGGCTAATCTGCACACTCAAAACGAGCCCCGCCCTCACTCCTCTGCCTTCTCTGATTGGATCCTTGTTGCCTAGATACAGTACACACTGTCGTGCGGTTGGGCCATAGTCGAGCCAGTAAGGAATCAGGTGTCAAATGGTACCAGGAAATGACTTGTGATTATTCCTCTATTTAAAATGTATAAAACATTTTTTTAATGGATTAAGTGTAAAAAAAAAAAAAAAAAAAATCTTTCCTCAAGATCTTTTTTTTGTAAATAAGAGGAATGAATTTGATCTGATATCTGAAATCTGATATTTTGATGACAGCGTTCATCATACATTTGACTTACACTGTTGGTTTATAGTATATGTGTTGTTAAATATGGTAAACGTTAAACTGCAGCACAGATTCTGACAGATCTTTGAGTCTCCAGCACTCTGTTCTCCACCTCTGCTCCACAGAACTCCTCCGCATTAACAACACTCAGTGTTAGTCGACTACAATACTTCAATAATTCAGCTATATGCCATGTTTTTAGTGTCTAATGAGCGCTTGGAGAGCGTTAACACCACAGGAAAAGAATGCTGAAATTACAGCTTCACATTTTATGATCTTCAGGGTCTCGTAACATTCATCTTTACCTTTTACTACATTCTTATGTTAGCAAAATCCCTTTTTATGTCTCCAGTTGTCGCACTCATGAAACTGCGACAACTTTTAAATCACGGAAGGGTGAATTTGCCCAAAACAATGATGTAATTAGGCTGTAATAATCACTGGGTTTGAAGTAGAGATGGAGTACTCTATTAGGACGTCAGTATTCGAGTACTCGCATTTTACAGCAGATAACAGTTTCAGTCACACATCACTTGATCTTTGCAGTCAAATCACATTTATTTGCCGTTGTTGGCCAACTTGCATCACCATGGGCACATCAGACAATAAGTAATAGATATTCTTCATAACTGTTTCGCTATAAAGACCAAAATGTAAGTGAAACGGTAAACCAGGCTTACCGGGCAAGTTATTTTAACATCTTACAACATGTCGTGCAGTCTGTGCAGCGCAGAAGGATTAGACTGCATAATGGCATCACTTGGGTGTTCATGTTAGACTCTATCAGATTTTTTTTAATGCATGTGCTCAATAATTTATAGTGAGTACTCAAATATGGAAACTACTTAAAATGCCCGTCCGTAGTTGCGAGGTAAACAGTCGCAGACATAAGCACTCCACCTCCTCCTCCACCTCCTCCTCTAAGAGAAGATAAATGCAGCACAAATGAGACGCGAGTCTTGTAAAGTGGCAGGATCCACTCACACACACTGACACACACTTTGCTAGCCTCCTCTGATGGACATTATCTTACCTCACTAAGATACGACCCAGTTTGAGTTTCGTGCAGGGCCTACTCACGTCCTAATGCGCTTCATGTACTTTCCTTGTCTTTAGTCCACCGCACACACACACACACACACACACACACTTACAAAAAGGGAGTAGCGTAATGATTTATCGCAGTGTCTTTGAGCAGAGGTGGAAGGTGGAAATGTGTCTGGAGTCTCTCTTTATCGATCAAGAACCCTCTCCATAATGTGGTACAATTGGAGCCTCCAGGCCTCTGTTATTTTAACCCCCCGCTCCCCACCCCTCCTCCACTTTTCCTGTTTCACCTCTTCTCTGTTGTTGCCTGATCGGGTCTGGACTCTTGGTTCTCATCTCGCCCCACACCCCTGGGGTTTCTGTATGTTCTTTCTGTCTCTCTCTCCTTCCAGAGCACCACTCCTAAGGCTTTCGCTGCTCGCAAGATATCCCTGACCAGTGAGTATACCGGTTAAATCTTTCGTCCTACGTGAGGAAACAAGTGGAACGAGGAAAAAATGAGTACCCAACTCTTAGTATTTAAAACCCAGAGTATATATAGATTGTTTTCGGCTTAAAAAAATAACTAAAACATCCATAAAACAAGATATAGAAGTGTGTTGCAGTACAACTGATAAAAAAAACTTTAATATTGATTAAATAAAATGAAATTTAAACAAAAAAACGTAGATAAATGTGCTGGTTTTGTCCAGAACGTGTTAAAAATCACCCAGTTACAGCGATATGCTGCAGAGAGGATCCTGTTTATACATTTATACTGATCACAGTCCCCTTTATGGAAGCTCACGCTGTATTCATCTCCTGCACAGTTCCTATTATTTTTCATTTTACTGCATACTGTACTTCCCATAAGCTCTGTGTGTATGAGGAAATATCTCACAGTAAAAACCGCAACAGACTTGTAACAACTTGCTGAATATTAAATTAGAAGACCTATTTTAGAAAGTAGTTTCTAATTAAAACTCTATAAACTTAAATTAGTTACTGACACCCTTGGTAAAACTATTTCGGTTAAAGGCTATGAGCTTGTAGTAACCTGTCACTGAAGTTCTGCGCTCATTTTCTCTCTTCTCTGTGATAAACCTTTTGTTTTATTGACTCGTCTGCAGGCAGTAAGACGTCTCCAGCCGCCACAGACGGAGGGGCAGGAGATGCCGAGACAGGAACCGCAGCAGGGAGGAAGAGGCGGTGGGGCTCCAGCACATCAGTCACTGCTAAGAAGCCATCCATCAGCATCACCACTGACTCACTGAAGGTACTGACACAGCACAGGGACCAGGTGTCCATGCAGGCGTGGGAAAAGATGAGAAATAAATGTGATGATTCAGTGATTTTTGGACTGGAGCTGGTATTTCTGGCCGCAGGCCAATATTTGTTGACTGTGTTCATGCCAAGACGCAGATTAAAGCCTCTGAAATGACAGGGACTCAGCTCCTGGAGAGAATTTAATTTTTCAGGGCGAAAATAAGCTTTTATAACGTACTTATTCTGACAACCATTGGTTTGTTTACAGCTTCCCCAAATCACAAGATGTCCTTCCAGCTCTGTGTTAATGTTCTGAAACTCGACTGTGAAATGTGATGTGTTCACATCACGAGTGAGCTGGGAGCAATTTGGGAAACGCACGTGGAACAGCCTCTTCTTACTGTGTATTAGCTGATAGGTGTGGTTAAAATATTAAAGTGCGTCCCTGTTTTTCTTTTTTTCTTCTCCTCCATCATCTCTCGCTTCGTCTCAGTCTTTGATCCCGGACATCAAAGTGAACCAGGAGGCGGTGGTGGAGCTGCACCCAGAGGAGCTGCAACTGTCTGGGGACGAGGAGAGCTTGGACGCCAGCCGGGGCGACCAGGACAAAGGCCTCAAGATCAGACGCACCGTCACACAGGTCAGAAGAGGCATAATGCGTCTCATTACATCATGATTGATTAAAGAACCTCAGTCATTCGTCATGTCACATTAAAGTTTTTCCACCTGTAATTCCTCCGCAGGTCGTCCCAGGTGACAACCAGGAGAATGGGCAAACGAACGAAGAGGAGGAGGTGGAGAAAGTGGAGAAAGAAAAACAACGCAGGACTTCCAGAGACAAGAGGAAGAACAGTGTTTCAGAGGAAGCCTCGGAAACACAGACATCTGTCAACCTCGACGGAGAGGCAAAGAAAGGTAAAACAGCCTCACTGAAAAGTTTATGGGTTTTTAATTACCATAGATTATTGGTTAGGAATCTCTTCCATCGTCCCTCTGGCGGTACTTCATCTTTCTCTCCCACCTATGCCACCAAGTCTTCTCACCTCTTCTCAATCTTTCCCTCAGTTACCCCCAGCGAGAGTCTGGTGCGTCGCTCCATAAGCCAACAGAAGTCTGGCGTGTCCGTCACCATCGATGACCCCGTCCGCACAACAAGCCAGCCGTCGCAGTCTCAAGCCAAAATCTCAAATATCATCCACGTGACTAACCTGGTGGGTTTGTAACTCTGTGCACGACATTACAAAGCATTTAGAAAGTCTTCTTCTGAGTCTGGGAACACGTCGTCCAAATATATTCACCAAAAAGTTGATGATGACGGGAAATGGTTGTACCAAAAAATCCAGCATTTCCAAATGTACTCTGCTGGTTTCATACATGAATGAGGCCTATTGTGGTGATGCCAGTGGCAACCACATTACCATCATTCCCATAATTAGAGTCAGGAACACTTACCCAGGTATTATGGCTGTAGTCAAGCATCACCTTAAGTTAGGGGCACACTGCATGACTAAACAGACTCTGACAAGACTAGACATTACACATTTAATGACTAGCATTTGCAGATTTTTTAAAACTTGCGTCATAGAAGCAAGACTCAAACTCGCACGTAGATCAAAGACTACCAGGTTTCTAATGCCACCCAGCCTCGCTAATCTCAGAAGAACTGGAGCTCTCAGGCTGCAGCAACTCCAAACAAACCGTGTCTGTAATGCCCAACGCCATTTTATGTTTACCAGAAAATGGAACGAATGGATTTAAAATGCAGAAACAGCTTTGAAAATCAGTGAACTTTGGCCTGCGGGAGGCGCCAGAGGAAAGACCATGTTGTTACCTGTTGCCATTTTTTGGACATGTCTCCACGGCTGCTGGCAGTCTTCATTCAAACTAAAATATGAGTCTTAAAACTTAAAGCACGTTTGAAATCATCACAACGGTCCCTTCTGTTATCTTGATGCAAGTCCAGATCGTCTCTGCTCGGCTCTTCACGGTTAGCCACGATCGATTCATGTTCCTTCTGTGTCTCACAGGTGCGACCCTTCACCCTGGGCCAACTCAAAGAGCTGCTGAACCGGACGGGCGTCGTGATGGAAGAAGGCTTCTGGATCGACAAGATCAAGTCTCACTGCTTTGTCACAGTGAGTACCAACAAGCCAACATTCTTTTATCATTTTTGTGTTGGACGTGTCGTGTCGTTTAGCTGGAAATACTAACCAGCTACTCGTAAAGTCTGCCAGGCTATCGATACAGCTGCCAAAACCGACCCATCTGAAGTATGTTTTACTAAATGCTGTTAAACGTTTGGCTCTGTTATTGAGCACACTCGCTCGCTTCCACCACAGAGGTAGGAGGCAGTGATGGTGGGAGTATCGTGGGGGAGTATTGATATAAAAATCCTCAGTAGATAAGGTCTGTTTTCTCAGGAAGACATATTTGATCTCGGGAATGAATAGAGGCATTTGTGCGATTGTTGTCACCTCATCCATCTGCCTCCATCTGTTCCTGCCTTATTCAGTCTGCGCTCTTATTTTTTGCACTGTGTGTTGCTTTAAGATGTGATTACACACTCAAAGTTTCCTCCTCGCCTGTCCTCGCAGTACACGACAACGAAGGAGGCTTTCGCCAGCAGAGCTGCCCTCCACGGGGTCAAATGGCCTCAGAGCAACCCCAAGGTCCTCAACGTCGAATTCTGTGAACAGGCTGAGGTAATTACACATCGATGACGGGGAGGATGCTGAAGCTTAAAGAATGCAAGTGTTGAATCGTAGGTAACTAGTGCTGTCCTCAATAAAAGACGCAAGGAATCAAATATTAATAGGTTTATTTTTGGAGCCTTTTCAGATGAGCAGCCACATACTTAGTCCTAAGTGGTGTCCAAGATATTTTTTTTAAAGCAGCAGGCATCACCACCATCGTCCCAGACATGTAGGAACAGCTCCAACACAAAGCTATCAGGTTTAACTGCATATTAGTTAATAATCACAACAAACTTTAACATCCTGGTCTCTTATTTTTTATGATTTTTTTTCCCTCCTCTTGCAGCTCGACTTTCACAAAGGTGTGTTGAAGCCAGAAAAGGACGAGGAACCTGCTGCCCAGCCGATGGCTCCTCAGCCCCGGCTTCCCCCTCTGATGCCCGAGCGAGACCGGGACAGAGAACGAGACCGCGACCGAGACAGGGAGAGGGAGCGCGACCGGGACCGCGAACGCGACCGCGGCATGGGAGGAGTGCGGGACCTGTGGGCGGAGCGGGAGAGAGAGATGGAGCGCCGGGAACGTGCCCGCGGCGAGCGGGAATGGGACCGGGACAAAGTCCGGGAGTTCGCGAGGCCGGGAGAGGACGGACAACGATCTCGATCCAGAGATAGAGATCGGAGGAGGAGGGAGAGGGCCAAAAGCAAGGAGAGGAAGACGGATAAGAAGGGTAACAAACACACAACGAAAAGCATTTGTTATATTCATATTGACTCACTGAGTTATATATAACTGCATGTCTGTGTGTGTATGTGTTTCCTAATTAGCAGAGAAAGGAGACGAGCCTCCGGCCAAACTGCTAGACGACTTGTTCCTCAAGACCAAAGCAGCTCCATGTATATACTGGCTTCCCCTCACTGAGGAGCAGGTTGGTCTCACCTTTGTTCTCTGCCACAATCGGTGGTCGAGTCTTACTTTCATCCAACTAAACCGTGCTCTGTGTCCACCAGGCGGCGCAGCGGCTTTTGGACCGCACAGAGCGTCAAAAGGAGCGCGAGCGAAGGCGCAAGGAGCAGCAAGAGGAGGAGGACAAGAAGCGCGAGGAGGAGAAGAAAGAGAGGCTGAAGGGCCGGGAGAAAGACGGCAATGTGGCGGCGAGCGGCGGAGGAGCAGCCGGAGACAGAGAGAGGGACCGCGGCCGCGACAGAGAGGGAGACAAGAAGAGGGACAGCGGACACCGGCCCAGACGTCCTTCGGCGGGCGCCAGCGCCGGACGGGGCTCCCGTAGTCGTAGCAACCCCAGGGACAGACGCCGCTGAGGGCCGAGTGGTTACGGGGAAAGCTGAAGAGGGATTGGAGGGAAGGGAAGGGGGACGCGGCCTAGCGGCGGACACTGCAGACAGGAAGTCTTGGAAGGGAGTGTTTCCACTCGCCTCTCGCCTCAAGTTCAGGACTTGTGTCTGCTCCTCGCTACGCGCCCCACCGTGCTTTAATTCGTCCATTTTGACGCCAGCGTTGTCTTCCGCACACCCTTCCGCCATTCCCCCCCATCCATGTCACACAGAAATGTTGATTACATGTTTCGTTAATAGGAAAATGACGGTTCTTCTAGCTCCAACCCCACAATCTTCTGTTCTCTCTCTCTCTGTCTTCCAGAAGCAAAACTCAGTCCTTTCCCTCCCGTAGAGAGCAGCGTTCCTCCTCATCTCCGTCATGTAGTGCTGTTAATTCTCCTCTGTTGAAGAAAAGAAGCAGAGAAAGGGTGGTGGTGTTTTTTTTTTTTTTGTTTTTCTGGCTCGCCTCAGCATTTTGTCCCACTGAGGTTTGGGAGCCTGCCTCTTTATTTTAGTTCTGCGGGTGCAGTTCCTTCCTCCTCAGAGCCCTGTAATAAAACAAGTCCAAAATAGATCCCTGACCTTCAAATATTTTCTAGGATCAGTTTTAGTGTTCTACTCTTCAGCACTGAGAGTTCCTTTTTTATATATATATATAAATATACATGTACGCAACTAAATCAAACTAAAGTGAGGAAGTTTTTATGAATCATGTTTTGTTTTTTTTTGTTCCAGCCTTGAAGGGTTGCGTTGTGTTCTTACAGCAGGTGATGTTTGTGCGAGTAATAACCTTCATCTCCCTCTCCCACGAAGATACAACCGGTACCGAAGTCTCAACACTGTAGCCTAGAAAAGTGTCCGATAGGGAGGAGACGTGTTTTTTCTTTTTTTTTTTTTACGTGTTGTTGCGGTTAATGCTGGAGGCGTCCGCGTGACGAGCTCATCTTCAACTGGATGTTTTTGGAGATGACGACGATAATGTGGAGGTTTGTTCTGTCGTGATATAACGGGAAGCTGACCTTCCCTGCACTGGAGTCCCTCCTCTGACCTGTCAATCATAAATATATTTAAGGAGGTAAAAAATAAGAAATATACCTTCTAATAGTTGCAATTTTAATATCTTTAATTTTATGTTTTTAGTTTGAGACAGTTTTGTTGCTTTTTTTTTTTCTCCTGCAAGTGCTGAATGTACTGAGAAATTTAAAAAAATAATAAATTTAAATTGGTTACCAACTTTACTGCTTATTCTTGTCATTTCTCCAACATATCAGAAATGTGAGACCTAATGCTTGTCAGCAGACCGTTGTCTGAACACAAATGAAAATATTTATTACAACAGAAATTACAGTAATGTTTTTCCCCAAAATTTTACAGATTCACGTAACAAATCTTACAGTAAAGTTAAATTTAAGTGCAAAATGTTTGCTAGCGATAATATATGTACAAAACAGTTTTAGCAAAAAAAAAAAAAAAAATCCCTTGTTCTTCTACAGCAAACAGTAGCCACATTGGGGTAAAAAAAAGCAGTAGTTTCTTTCCCATTCCCTTATTACTATGGTACAGTAATAGTACAGCAGGCAGTACATGTGACAAAGGGGACTGATCCAAGTCAAAGAGAAAATGAAAGTGAATCAGTGGAAGTGTCTTAATATCAGCAGTTTCATCTCTGAAGAGCAAAAAAACCAAAAAAAAAAAAGCACATGAGAACGACAGCATGTTAAGACCAGCTTTTTTTCTGAACACACACACACACACACACACAAACACACACACACGGCCGCATAGACGCCGATCAGTGCGTGTTGTGAGGGGGAATGTTGTGTGTGGCGCACACTCTGCTCATATGACAGGAGTGGCAGAGGAGATGAGAGTCCAGGGGGAAGCACTGCGAGCCGGGCTTATCAGAGAGCTGCTTGCCACACTCCTGGAAAAAAAAAGAAAATGGAGATAAGGACAGGAATGCACGCGGAGGAAGTGAGGTCAGCCATCGACCCACACAAAAGTCAAATCTTTGGAGCTAAATGATGATGCATCTTTGTAAGAATTAAGACAGAATAAGTCACTCACCTCGCAGTGATAGCACTCGAAGTGATAGTCTTTGTTCATAGACACGACCCTGAGGATCTCTTCGCTGCCCTGAGACACAGAACAGAACAGAAGCAGAAAGGTCAGAGTCCGGATGAATGAATTTGTTTTGACAGCTTTTGACTCATTTTCAGATGCAGCGTGTGAATCACCAGAAATACATGCAAGACAAACACATTCTTTGTCACACTGGTTGCAAAAGTTCAGAGTTAATGGAAAACGACACACACACACACACACACACACACACACACTGAATGTTCGGAGTAATAATTAAGACAACGCCTACAGGATTCTCACCTCAGTAGGTAAGATGGGTTGTAAACAGGCAGCGCACTTCGGGGCAAAAGTCCTGCAGGACGACAAGTGAAAGTTTATTTACAGCAGGACGCAGCAGCACGCGCACAGTTGAGTAATGTCTTCGATAGGAGTTGGGATGAGTAAGGGACATTCTTCACAAGTTACACATGCTTAAACGGACTTCCCTTACACAGAAAAATATATATTTATGCTGAGCTACAGCACAACCTACGAGTCGTCCAAAGTATTTAAGCCCTCACTTGTTGTAGTCCGCCACGCAGTAGATGTTGCTGTGATGGTCCACGGTGAAAGGCACCCCATCCAGAGCCTTGGAGCACACCACGCAGCGAAAACAGCCGGGATGGTACGAGTTCCCAAGAGCCTGCAGGATCTGAAAACGAAGCAAACATCATTTTAAAAAAAGTATTTGTATCCTCCTTGCAGTATCTACATTTTTATTGTTTGATTGGCTTCTTATTGTTTTGCGGTTGACTTCGTACAAATCTATTTACAGCAACTTAATCTGAAAGTTTCCATTTCACCTTAGCGCTCGTGTAGCTCATAAATTCTCCCGTAATGTATAGCTTGAATTTCAAAGTAGTTATCGCTACATTCTCTGGCTGGAAATCTCTCTTAACGGTGTATGAACTGGTCTATCTGTAATTTTACAGCTGCTTGATCACTAATTGCTGTTGTACCAACATCCTTTACTTTCAAGTGAGTTATCAGACCAGAAAGCGGTTAGTGATGGTTGACTGAACAGCTAGAAATTATGACAGAAATGCTCAAAACTTTTGAGACCTGAGCGTGGTTAAACGTTTGAATCGATGCCAGCGGCTCACACAGGCTCGCTGTGAGATTTCTATTTATATATATTATGGTGGTATTATGCAGTTCAAATATGGTAAAAAGTTTTTAAGCTGATCGCTACAGAGACTTATTTCTTTATTTATCAGAAACCCAAGGCAAACATTCCAGTGAGAATGTGCCGTGGGAACCCGAAGAGGAGCCAATGAAAAGACGTCACCGAATTTCTCTATCCTCTGGAGGGGGGGAAAGAAAAAGGCATTCTGGGAAACATAGTCACACAGGAGAGGTTAAGAGTTGGGAGTATATTCCCTTCAAATCTTACATAAGTCGTGAGTTTAGGTGGTATTCACGCGTTCACACACACACACACACACACTGGGCTCACCTGTTCGAGAATAAGGTGGCCACACACGCTACACTTCTCAGCAGCAGCCTGGAATCCTGAAAACTGTAATTACAACAAAGAGATTACCATTAGTGGAAAATCAATCCTCTGACTCTGTGTGTGTGTGTGTGTGAGACGGATGACAAAACACGCCTTGACCTCAACTCTTACCATGTAATCCTCTTTACAGTACACAGAGCCATTGACATTGTAGAAGTCCTTGTTTCTCAGGGTGCGTCCTGCAGAGGGGAGGGAGACGGCAGACTCGGCGTTAACAGTAAGCGGTGTTTGGTAAAGGTGTCGGTGATCGGGTCATCAGTTGTGTCTGTGTGGTGGGGGGTGGTAGAGGTGGAGGTGGGGTACTCACCACAGGACACACAGGTGAAGCAGCGTGTGTGATAGAGGCTATCCAGAGCCTGGCAGGCATTATCCGCCCCGTACACGCCTTTCCCACACTTCACGCAGGTTCCTGCCGGCACAATGGGGGTAAAATAAAACAAACGGACACAAACATGCATTTAGCCGAGAGTTAATCGCTCGGCGGCTCTCTTAGCACTTCGTTTACGACGCATTCCAAGAGGATGTGTCTGAAATCCAACTCCACACAAAGTGTCAACACTTGTAAATCCTCTCGTTCGCACCACCTAGGGGATTTTCACACAGTTAAAACCCGGTTACCAGTGCCAGCCCCGTTTGCTCACCCACTCGAGTGTCTGCGCTCAAGCTCTGTTATTAAAAGGGAAACTCCACCGGATCTGTCTTTTTCTGGCAGTCGCTCCAGAAAATAGACGACTCTTTCTTCTGTTTTTCCCCCTTTAAATTTGACTTTAAACCCCACAATTGGAGCAATTTGGAGATTAGAATAAGATTACACTTTCCCCCTGCTGCGAGGAGCATAAACTAGCACAGGAAACGGCAATAAAATTAGTAAATTACAAAAAGATGATGACTTTTACTGCTTCGTTTGGATGATTATCTAATAGCAGATTATTTTATTTCCATTTAAAGTCAATGAAACAAAGTTATTTCAGCTCTTTATAACCAGTTTTTTTTTTTAGTTTGGTGTCTGGTAAAACGACTCTAGATCAACATTAGCCAATCAACCTCTCCAACAAAAATACAGTTTAGTCTAAGTACATGTTCGGCACTACTCAAGGCACTAAATGTAAAGTGGAAAACTGGTGCGGTGACCCGAGCTGCAGCGTTTCTGTGATCTATTTAAAGGGTCTGCCTGTGTTTTTTTTTTTTTCCCCCCTCCTTTCTAATGTGGCTGAGGGAGTGCCACACAAATTGAGAATTCCTACACTCTTGGACAGTCCCTTCGATATTTAGGAACCGGCACAAGTCTCTGCCAAAGCCAGGAAAACCGAGGACGGCCAAACTCGAGGCTTTTTTTAAATTTAACGTCTGAAGGAAGCAGCTACATGTGGAGAGAAGTTGGGGAAGGAACTGGTTTAAAGTGACTGGGATTTCATTCAGGGACTTTTAGGGTTTGTACAAGAAGAGTTTTTTAGAATAAAGGGCACAAAACCGAACACAGATACAAGAAATGTCAAAAAAATGAGCTTTGAAGTTAAACGTTTGTACGTTTCTGTACTTAAAACTGATTTATGTCAACAGTTTTTAATGATTATATTTTTAATTTCTACTTTCTTTTTAAGCGCAAGCGTTTTACTATGCTCAGCATTACACTTTAATATAGGTGTGTGTGTGTGTGTGTGTGTCGGCTGAGCTCAAAGCGCGTCTGTCCTCATGGCTCAGAGCTTCTGATTTCGTTCTAATGGCTGAGAGGAGTACAGTATTGTATGTCCCCTCCGGGCACACATACCTGAGCAGAAAAACAGGCTACAGCACACCGCCCCTGCACACGCCAAGGCAGCAACACACACACACACACACACACACACACACACACACACGCACACACAGTCATGACTCACACACACACTGCGTTACTGTGGCCTGAAGTCACTCGGGGGAAACACACCCTGCCACAGAGAAACAATATACACACATATATTCATCCAGCCACCGTAACACACTCCTACAATCACTCACACACACACACACACACACACACACACACATCCTGAGCCCTAATCTTCTGTGACTCACAGTAATGGTCGGAGCTGTGTTTATACGGCACCATGTAATTTGCGTCTGAGTGTTACAGCAGAATTTTGCAGTTTAATGGCCGTGCAGACACGCTGCATTAGCCCCTCTATGTGCGCCACACTGTAGCAAACATCAGCTGACTTGGCTTGATGTTTTGGCTACAGGTGTGAGTATGTACGTATCTGTCCCGCGTGTTCAGCCTCACATACCTACCTTGTCTGGATCAGTTTCTCGAAGCGCCTTTATGCTTTTGCGTGCTCCAACCCTGCGTGTCTCTACAGGTTCCAAAGCACCATCCATCCATACACTCTTTCAACTATTAATCTGTCCGTGCATCCATCCATCCATCCATCCATCCATCCATCCGTCCATCCATCCATACAACCCTTTCATTTAGAGAGAAACCTGTGATCTGACACCAGGCGGTGAGGAGGACAATAATAACACACTGAGGGCGGATGCTGGGTGACCCGGCGCTCTGTTATGAACGCATGGCATACCGTGCATGAACGGTGACGGCACTGGCTCAAATTAGGGGGATGTGATTTTACAATTCAAGCCTGAAAAACATTGTTAAAATTGAAAATAAATAAATAAATAAAAAATCTCACCAAAGAACTCCTGGCGGTTCTCTGTGGCCTCCCTCCCACCTCCGACTCCCGGATCCTCCTGAGGTTTGACCGGCCCTCCGGCTGAGCAAGGCCCCAGCGTTGACGTACTTGGTTTGGAGAGAGCCGTCAGGGCCACAGACTCCTTCAGCATCAGGCCGTCCAGGAGCCCCTCGCCTTGCAGCGCTGCATCTCTCAGTAGGAGTCGGGTGAGCTCTTCCTGGTACCGGGTGCCGGGCAGATCTGAGTATCGGGCCCGGTCTCCCATTACACCCCCGTCTTTGCCTCTCATTCCTGGCGGCTGCTCTTCCCACCACTCTGGGCCGGCCTGGTAGCACGCCGCTCCTGGACTTCCAACAGCAGGTGGGTAGGAGTGTCGGCTATCGTAGGCCCCTGGACGCACTCCTCCGTCCAGGTATTGAGTCCAAGCCTCCACAGGGGTTACCCCAGCCCTACCTGGAGCACCATAACCAGCCGCACAGCCCCCTGTCTGCATGCAGGGGGCTTGCTGTTGCGGAGGGAGGCCTCCAGAGGCAGAGTAGCGAGAGTCGTAGCCCAGGCTGATGCCACTGGTCCGATTGCTGCTGCAGCGGCTCCCCATGGGGCTACCTCCTCCGCCGCCGCTGGCCGTGCTGGAGGCGAAGCTGGACCTCGGACTGACCAGCACCGACTCCTGGAATGATGGGCTCGGGCTCTGGGTTGGTCCTGGAGGATAAAAGCAGCCTCCTCCAACACCTCCCCCGGTAACATCAAATGTGCGATGTGGTGGATGAGACAGGGATGCAGGCCTGGTGCTCTCCCACAGTTCACTGCCCGTGCTCAGGCGTTTGTAAAACAGAGCCTCCTGCAGGGAGAGGCGTTTGTGCCTCTCGGGCTCGGACAGGTAGCCAGGCTCTGCCAGGCTGCCATCACCACCACCACCTCTGGGAGCTGACCCATATCCTGCGGCGGCAGGGTATGGCGGGGGAACAGAGAGGGGCGGCGGCTGGGAGAGGAGCTGCTGCCGTCTGACCAGCTGTTGGAGCTCGAGGGAGTAGCGCCGCTGATTGAGGGACGCCTTTGAACCAAACGCTCCCATGGGGTCACACTCTGGACCGAGACCAGACTCGCGCCTCGGGTGGAAATCGACGCCTTCGCCCAGGTACCAGGAAGCTCTTTGCTGGGGCGAGCGACGCCTCAGCGGTGCCAAGGTGGAAGGGTGAAGTGGCTGCTCACCATCTGGAGGTATGGCACCCACCGTGGAGGAAGGTGGCGGCGGGGTGAGGAGCTGAGAGGGAGGCATACCCATCCCTCCTCCTCCTCCTCCGCCTCCTCCGCCTCCTCCGCCTCCTCTCCCACTCGCTGGAACACATGCATCGCTTGAGAACTGGCCAGGTCTCGAGGGCGAGGCAGCTGCAGAGCTGGGAGCCGGTGGCAGACCGCTGCCCCCACCGCTGCCTCCGGAGATGCCAGTGTTGGCGTTGCTGTTATTAGAGTTGTTGGCAGAGTCGTGTTTTTTCTTTGAACTGTTGAATTTCACACTGCCCGAGTCCGTTAGCTTTAACTTCTCCAATAATTTGCTTATCGGCCTGTCCATGATGAAGCCTTATCGCGGTTTTAACCTGTCTGGGCAAAGTCAAGTCCTACAGCTCCCCTTCTTCTTCTTTAATGTGCTCAAATACAGTGTGGGTAGACACACAGCAGAACAAAGATGTTCAAGTAAATCACTACAGCTAAAAACTGGCCTTGAAACCTTATATACACACACAATAAATACCTATAACAGATAAATAAAGACCTTTTAAGACATTTCAGGGTGGTTACATGACTTTTAAGTCCTCTGAGTCATCTGGTTTGCCCTCATGTGGAAAATCCACAGGTACATGTAGGCTGTGGCGAGGAGGGAGAATCCATTGGATTATTCAGACACTTATTTTTTTTTCCCAAGTCGTCAAGGAGACATAAAAGGAAACATACATCCAAGATCACTTCGGCGTGACCTATGGTCGTGGAGGGCCTCCTTTGTGGACCCTCATGTGGCTCCTCCACATCTGCATCTTTTTAAAGTTAAAACACACGCCAGTCTTAAACACACTTGGGTAAAGTTGGTGTATCCGGTGAAATGTGTGTGTGTGTGTGTATGAGTGTGTGTGTATATATTTTTTAAATAACACAAAGCGCAGATGCAGCCTGGTTACTATCACCACCACCACCGCTGCTGCTGCTACTTCATGTGGGTCCAGTGTAGACAAGAAAATAAATCCGTTTGTGCACCGATAGTCGACTCACCCGACTTCTGCCATTCATCTCAGGGCGAAATGAAACTCGGCGTAAAAATTAAAAATAAAACAAAAAATAAAACGACTAACTCAAAAACACACACACATACGGCACTCGCTGGACTCCTCAGTCCGTCCGTCCATCCGCCTGTGCTCGGCCGCTTTTATCATTCCTGTCCCGGGCGACTCGGTGGAATAGTAGCGGAGAAGTTTGGAGAGGCAGAGAAGGAAACGCGGAGGGGGAAACCGGTGCTCCGTTAACAGTTACATCCCAAACAGACCGGCGGCTGGACGGCTAAACGAGTCCGCTGGTAGATAAATAAAATCCCTCCCCGTGTGCACTGCACGGTCGACAACTTTGTTTCTTTCTTTCTTCCCCCTAAATAATTACTTACCTCCCCCCTCTCTCGCTTTTTTTTAACACAAGCGTCAAGCTAGCTACGGCGGCGTAAGCGACTTCCGCTGCCGCTTTTCAAAATAAAACACTCCCTTGTAACGGTTATAGTCAAACGCGCTAAAAATCTTAAACACTCCGCTGTAGAGGGGTTGGTTTCGCTTCACAACGATGACGCACTCACGTTTCATATTTAAACACACTCCGTTGGGGTTAAACAAGACCCAAACTGGTTACACGTCGAAAGCGGTGCCCGTGCCTGTCTTTTATTTTGAAGGTTGGATCGCGGTGCGACCGTTACTCCGCTGCTCCGTCCGTCCGCGCAGCTTGACGCGAGCCGTGTTCCTTTATCAGGCAGCGGCGGCGGCTCGTTTCCCCCACACCAGGCCGGCCGGAACACCTTTCCACCAGCCATGGCTGTTTCGTCATTCATACGCAAAAACTCCCTCTGATGATGTGCCCGCTCCGCCAAGACCTGCTCTTTAATGAAACAAATTAACCTTCAATGTGTATTTTAATGTAATATAACTCAATATCCCACTCACTAGAGCTTTCCTCCCAGAGCTTTCAGCCGCATGATCAAGTTAACAAGGGCAAAACCAAAATAATAGTAATAAAAAAACAGAGTTTTCTGCCATTTTAAATCCAAACTTCAACCCACGCAAGGCTGTAGCTACCACTGAGGTCAAGTCTGAAGTATTTTTGGGATAAAATGTGTGGGGGTGGGGTTTGACAGTATACAGAAGTAAAATGAGCAATGCCACAGTTTAAAAATACTACAAGTAAAACTACTGCATTCAAAAAAATAAAAGTACACAAGTATTACCACCACAACAACCTGGATAAAGTACCAAAAGTACTTGTTATGTAGATTTCCTGTAGCCTATATGTCACTGGATTAAAGTATGTAAACTACTTTATATACTATCAAGTAGTTTAATATATTATGTTATATCATAATTTCTCAGTTTTAATATAACTTACATACAAGTTTAAGTAACTAATATGTTGAATAGGATGTATAAGAGTACAGTATAAAATAGCATAAAGTGGAAATACTCCAGTAAAGTACAAGTACCTTGAGCACTTAGTTATATTTCATACATAGTTTTACATTCTGACTCAGTCAATGGTCTTTAAATGTGTGTTTAAACAGATTTTATGATACTGTTGGCTATTAATAGATTAATAACAGTAAAGTAAATAAATATTATTTATGTCAGTACAGCTCCTCTCTAGATCAGCTATCAACGTGCTTCATAATAAAAGACAAAATAGAGAATACGTTTTGTTTACACATCTGTTAATTGAGATTTTTTTTATAAATTAGATGCAACTGAGAAGACATGTTGCCTAATTTGGATATTTGAGTTCAACTGTCAGAATAAATGAACAAAATATGTTTGGTGGTAGTAGTGACCAGGCCTGGTGAGAAAACTGACTACACACACTTAAATATGACTTTGTTTTTAACAGAAAGAATAAGCTATAGTAACACACACTCTATATATTGAGATTAAATGCACATCAAATATAAATGGGCCCATTAGGAGGTCAAAAATCTTTAGCATTATCATATTTTCTATGCAGGGGTCAGGACTTAAAATGTGCTTTTATTAGGCAGGTATGTGCACACATACAAAAAATGGGAACATGCCACTTTAACCAGCTACAACTTTAAAAAACAGCTTAATACATAAATAACAATAATTTGTAATATATAGTATAACACCATGATAGGGCACAGTGGGTAGCCTTTTATTTACTCTATGCTACTTATACTAACTTTTACTTGTATTTTTACAGCTACTTTTACTTAAACAAAAGACTCGAGTGCTTCCTCAAACACCGCTTTGATAATTAAAGTCAAATCATATAAAACTGCGTCGTTTAGGCCGACGGCACTACTTTATTATACCACCAGCCTGTGGAATGCGCGGAGGGACACGGCGCCTGGAGGTGGTTGGTGAATTTTTTCGGCGTGTCTGACTTCTCCAAGGAGGATACAGGGTAAACATCCCGCTACTATTTCAGGACTGGCCGGTATTAGTCAGTCCGGATTCCGGCTGTTTGTGGCAGTTAACGGACACACCACAAACACAGCAGACCCTGTTAAAGTCTAACTCTGTTTGGATAGACACGCTCTATATCTGCCCCTGGAGCACCCCACCACCACCACCGCCGCCGCCGCCGCCGCCACCCCCCCCTGCACACGGAGCCTTTCATGGCCCCTGCGGTTCACCGGAGTCCCTGCAGCAGCCTCTAGCGTTTACTTCACAAGGCTGCGAGTGGGAACTTGTCCGAAAAGCTAACAGAGAAATTCTTCTGGGCTTAGTAGCGGAGCAATTCATACAAAAACAATACTTTGAAGAGCTGCGGCTGACTGTGTGCTCTGTCTGAATACTCCCAGATATAGACGCTCCAAGTCCTCTCCTTCACCGCCTCATCTTAATATTTACCACCTGAGTGTGACTGATGCACTTATGCAATTAGATTAGGTTTAATTCTTTCTTTTTTTTTTGTTTAGAGTGACCTCATTTTCACCAAAACTTAAAGTGTTGCATTTATATAAAGTTAAAGGACTCATGAGAGATATGTAACTTTATTATGAATGGGAAAAATTCATCCGAGAGAGGCCCTGATATCCTGACTTTGGGTCCAAAGTGTAGTTTAAGCTCATTGACTGTGGATCTATGCATGCTGTTTATGCATAACTTTTTTGAACAGGTGAATTATATAAAAATTCTGAAACTTCAGGAACTGCAGTTTTTGGGACTAAAACCCTAACTCTAACCACCTAGTCTCTGGAGTTCTTCAGACATCTCGCCTACATTCCTGCCTTTGAACCTTGGATATCCTCGATCTTAACGCCTCACCACTGACTTCAACCGTCTAGGATCTGAGCTATGATCTCATCTTTAACATCCTAAGTTACCAAGTTACTAATCAACTTTGAGGGATTACTCAGCCATACCTCATCCTAAAACACAATATGGATTCACCCACTTGTGGGCGAGACACTGCCCACCACCAGCACACATCATCTCAGACTAACCAGGATAGCGAGGAAGACTAGCCAACACCAACAGGAGAGCAACTCAACATACGTGACACTTCTGTGGGGTCACAGGGTGATTGAGGATGTAACAAGACAGAAAATGAAATACTTTCCCAAACTTTTCACTACATTTTTACTATTTTATTGTGATATTTGGAATATTTTCACTTCTTCAGATGTCTAAAAATAGACAATGTCAAAGAAAACTGCTCACTACCCATGAATTTTTAAAGACGAGTCACTCTTGAGAACACAGTTTCCAGTGTAAAGTTGATGACATCACCATGACGTCATCAGGGGTTATTTTCTCAGACTTGACAAAGCTGATCCAGACGGTCAGGTGACATTATAAAAACTGTTTTTACGGGCTACTCATGACTAGTCACCTGAATTTGTACATGTAAAACCAGCCAGGGTGCTCTCCAGGAAACATAAAGTACAACAAAGTACAAACAAACATATTTATTTATAAGCCAGAAAAACAAAAACTTTTCACTTTCTTTTAAATCAGAACAAGTCCAGAGTAACTAAAAGCACTCCTACCAAATCTGGATCTCATCTAGCGTCAGAAAAATGGATTGTAGCCAGTGAGCAGGCTGGAAATGAGCGCTGAAAAGCAAAAACATCTCCAGAGGGTGTAATTCATCACCTTATCAGATGCCTTTGATAGGCCAACATTGGCGACAGCACCTATAAATTTGATAACAGAAAAAAAAGGTGTACAGTATGGCAGATACTGACTGACTTATAGCACCCCAATCCCACAGTGCAAACTATACAAGGCAGCTTCATTACATGCTTAGAAATCAACCAGTGGTCCTCTGCTGAAGTAGTATGTGACCCCAAATTTCTATTAGTTTGGTTGTACTGACTAGATTCACATCACAACAGTGCAGCATATACATTTTCTTCTTTCTATTTCCACCTATAGGCAACATTTGTACACATTATAGCCAGGTTATAAACAAATAAGAACCAAAAACAACCCAAAATTAAATGTAAGAATATACAAATTCAGACATATTAGTAACCAAACCTCAACCACAACTGTCCACTGGAATGTAGAATATTGAGATACATATAGAGTGTAAGCGTGAGAGCTGAACATCATTGTCTGATAGTAACTCTGATAGGATGTCCACCTGCGTGACACGACCACAAAATAAGGTCATAATGAAGGACTCTGTTCAGGTGAGTCAAACAAACAATAATGTGACAGAACACCAATAATGATTGATGTCTATTGAAAATACTGCTCAAGCCAAGATGTGATGGTGTTTTGTGGAATGACAGTGAGAAAGAGGACATCTTTATATTCAGAAAAATCAGACATATACGCTTAATTTAGACAATAATCAAGACAATATTCCCTTTAGGTGAATGAAATTGAGTTTATTTATAGTACGTCTGTCTGTGCTTGCGCCTGCATTTCATCTTATTTTATTACTTTTACATATTTCGTTTTATTAGAAGCTTTGATTTGATTGCACGGTTGTTTGTTCATTGTTGATTATTTTAAAAAGAAATGAATGAAAACATGGTTGAATGACCAAATAAAGAGAGAACAGCAACAACAAGAGCAGAAAATCAACGTGAGGTTTAATCCAGATTAACAAAAACACAATTCAGAGCTTTATTTTCTTTATTATTTTAGTTATAAATCTCTGTATACGGATTTTACGTTGTAAATAAAGGCGGGCGCTCTTAGCGCGCCTCTAGCGCCACCTGGTGGCCAACACGCAGAACTGCGCGCAGACAGCATGGCGGCGCCCGTGAGGACATTGTGCTGCTCAGGTGAGACAGAGGTTATTCACTAAATGTGTCGTCCGTGAGACGAGTTACAACCTCGAAGCTGCTTGATATCTCCTCGTATCAGTCGCTATCTTTGCTACAACTGTTTGTTTGAGCTGCCGCCGTAAATACAGTAAAGGACGAGCATCAAGGCTAACGCTAATGCTAACAGCTCTGCCATGTAGTCTCATTTATTCTGACACACTGAGGACAAAAACGAGCCATACACACTCTTTTTATGTGTTAAATACAGATCTGTATCCGCTCACGAGGTCGTAAACGAGTGTGTCTGTGTATTTCAGGTGGCTGTGGATGATTTAAGAGGCTGTTTTTCTGTCTTTGTGTGTTGTTTTTGTCAGTGTTGAGACTCTCCAGCAGGCAGTTCAGCACAACATGTGGAGTACAGGCTGGAGATAAGTGGAGGAAAGAGTAAGTACACTGTCCTATATAGGTTTATATTCTTATAATGAAATATGCATCACTAACTACACCTCCTGGTGATGATAAAGGGGACTTTAATGATCCCACACTGGGGAAATACACCTGTCACAGCAGCTCGTATACACAAGGTGGATCAGAAATGACTCATAAGAAATCTGTACTGGTGTTAAAGAGTCTGACAGCTGCTGCAATGAAGGACCTGTGGTGGAGCTCCTTCTTACATGGTGGGAGTAGCAGTCTGTTGCTGCAGGAGCTAGTTTAAGCCCTCCACGGGTCTCATGCAGGAGGTGAGAGGAGTTGTTCATGATGGAGGTCAGCTTTGCTCACAGTCCTCCTCTCCACCACTTCCTCTGGTTCCAACGGTAGCGCGCTATGATCGACTTTATTGATTGACCGTTACATCGGGGGAATGTACTTGTTACAGCGGCTCACAGAACACAAGGTGGATCAGAAAAATACTTGTACTCCGGCTCAAAAATGGAGTTATACACACCATTTACCTTTCAAGTGTGTGAGCATGCACATATACAGTATATTTCCATATAACAGTATATATATTTAACACAGGAAAAAGTAATTTAACAGTGCTAGATGAAGTCACGCTGGTGATAACTTAATAAATCAATGAAATCTTTTAAACTGCCTCTTTATACTAAAATGTGTCACTACACTGAGGTACAGCATGAATAATTAGTTTTGTACATCATGACCGGGTTAATCTACTGTGAGGCAAGTCCTCCCATCTCTCTGTGTGGTTTTATGACGTTTGGACTTTTTTTTTGGATCATCACACTACTAAAGATTTCTAATTTCATAATATTTGTTTGCTTACAGACATGGACTCGCCCGAAGCGGCACAGAGTATGGCCCTCTGACAGATCTGCCTGACTGGTCGTTTGCAGGTATTCTTTACTTTATTTTAAAGTTTTAGTGTCTGTGGAAACACGGATATTAGGAGGTATGTGTCTATGAAGAGCAAACTTACATTCAGGGTATTTTAGCGAATGCAAAAACAAGTTATTTCCCTCTCATCTGCTTGGAATCGCTATAGGCCGACCATGTTTTCATCTACTTGTAGCATATTTGATCATTTCCTGTTTGTGCATCTGGACAGATGGAAGACCAGCACCTCCTCTGAAGGGACAGCTGAGAAGGAAGCAAGAACGTGAAGCTTTAGCAGTGAGTGTTACAACACGTTTGAGCATTCTGTGTGTGTGTGTGTGTGTGTGTGTGTGTGTGTGTGTGTTTAAAGCTACATGCTTCTTGCCTTGTCGTTCTCTCTCACAGAGACGCATCGTGATGCTGAGCTCGGAGATTGACCGAGGGATAGAGGCGTGCAGTGAAAAACAGGAAAACGCCAGAAGACTGGAGGAGCACAAAAAATCTCTTTTACTGAAACCTAAAGGGAACCTGTTAAGGAAGAAAAAATCTCTGTAACCACGTTGACACCCTTATCCTGTCGTTAATCAGCCTTTTGAATTATTATATTTATGAGGACTTGTGGCTTTTCTTCTGCTTTTTCACTGTTGATTTCTGCAATAAATGTTCCTGATTTATGATCATGGATTTGTGTAAATCTGTCCAGTAAACGAGCGACCGCTTTAATGTCTCTCGGCTTCCACTAGAATGCAGCATTTCTCTTTTCTGTAAGGCAGCGTGGAGGCTCGAACGCCATTTTGTCTGGTGCTGGGCTCGGAGAGAGGACTTCTGTTGGGCAGGCAGAGGAAGGGAGGAGCTGGCAAACATAAAGTAGCTCTGATTCAGGGCCTTACTGTGTGTGTATATGAGTGAGTGAGGGGTTCACACCTTGGCATGCCGTAGTAAGGCAGTGTTATTACCTGAAATAGATGACGAATGATCAGTCCACCTTGGTGAAGCAGCTGAGTTAAGTGGAGAGAGCCAATAAAATACAAATATGAGGCAATATTCACGGTTTTAGTAGCAACTTTAAGACGACTAAAATATTTGCTGACGTTTTTGGACACGAACGCAACATTTTGGCTCGTGTCAAGCATTTTTCTCGGGGCATTTCCACCGACAAAGAGGGAAAAAGTATGAATTTGGAGCGTGCCGCTGTGAAGGCCGCTGCCTGGAAAGATGATTATCCGGCTGCAGCCAAGTTGGCAGCACGTTTCATCCCATAGAAAGCGATATTCGCTGTTATATCAGCTTTTGAGGCTTAATTGAGCCGCGGAAACACTTGTCTTTTGCACCGTCTGATTTCAGAAGCAGGGAAACATAAATCAGCTGCGGAGAAGTGGCATTAAAATCTAGTTGCACCTCTTCTAATGTGCTGTTTTTGAGCGAGGGGGGCGCCTGCGGGGAAGAGAATCGGGCTTCACGTTTTGTCATGTGCGTTTATGGTGTGAAGGGACATTTTGCAGAGACGCTGAGCAGCTGTGCCTTTGTTTAGTCAGCACTAATTCAGAGTGACTTATAAACACACTATTTACAAAATGAGGTAAGCCTCTCCTCTCTTTACCCCGCTCTCGCCCTCACTCGTACTTATTGCTCCCTCCATCTGCCTCTTTTTTCTTTTTCTCTCTCTCTCTCTTTGTCTTGTTGCAGACTTCAGCAAAGCCCCACTGTAATTAGGGCTGCGAGCCGCTGAGTTGCAGATTCTTTTCTGTGGAGATGGGAGTTTTCTCCCCCACCCCTCCTCTCCTCTCCTCTTCCTCCTCCTCCTCCTCCTCCTCCTCCTTTCCTTGTCTTAACTTTTTTTTTTTTCATACAGTTGACCAAAGGAGCTGACTGCTTGTTGTGTTACAGAAGTGTGGGAGGACGTTGAGCAGACCACAGAGGGTGTTGTTGTTAGAAATGTCAAAGTGGTTAACAAGGCGACATTTTTCATTCACACACACACACATCCTCACACCTGGCCCATCAAAGACCTCCAACTGCAAACCCACAGTGAGAAATGTAACTCCTCACTCTTTCTCTCGACCCACCATCTTTTCACATCCTCCTTTCTTCTTCTTCTTCTTCTGTGAATGTCTTTCTCCTCAACAACCTCTCCCCCGACTCCCCCCCCCCCCCCCCCCCCCCCCCCAATCTCTCCCTTTTCCTCTCTTCCTCGTGTTGTTTTGGTTTTGGGGAAATGAGAACCAGATGTTGCTTATTGTGCAGAAGTCAGCGATGGAGGACGGGAAGGGAGGAAGGGTTGGTGGGTGTTTTTAAGGGGGTAGGGTGCGTTAGGTGAGGTCAGTCTGCTTGGATGGAGGGCGCAGGATGGGGATTAGCTGACAGGCCTCTGTAGTTTCACCCGCAGACCAGAAACAGGGAGGGTTTCCTGGCACGTATGACTAGGACTTGGGCTGCAGGCTGGAGGATGAGCAGTGCCACCGGTGCAGAGTTTGGAGGAGGGGGGGTTTGTTGAGGGTCTGATTCAGCAACTTGTTCCCAAAGACCGCTTCCTGACCTGGGTGTTCCTGCAGCGTGGGGTACCCTGGGTAACATGTTCGACAAAGTTGCACAGGCTTAACATTTTGAACTGTGAATGACTGTATGAGAACTGGCAGCGCAGGCTGCAATTATCTTTGTTTGTTGCTAGTTGGACAGTAAACCTTGCGGTTTCTTTGGTAGCTGGAATATTTGTTTGGTTTCTGGCGTGTTTTTTGACATCGGAACAGATTGTTTCATGTCAGTTTGTTGAAATACTTCTGTTTAAGTGGAAGTTTGTTCTGTACAAGATAAATTCGGGATTTGAAGTGGACTGGAGCCTGAGGAAGGGGAATAAATACTCATATCCTCAATACAGTCATGTAAAATCCCCCCATGCAGCATTTAGCTCTGTGATGAGCCGCCGACTTGTCCAACGTGTACACCGCCTCTCGCCCAGTGTCAGCTGGGATCGCTCCAGCCCCTCATGACCCTGATAATGATGGATTGATGACTGAAAACAAAGTACTGCTTCACAGTTTATTTTTCATACTTAGTTTTTGGACCTATATTTGATCATTTTACCTATTTAAGTGAAATAATCAGTGTAAATTGCTAAAAACTCATCCAAAAACTCAAGCCAGAAAGGTTAATGGCTGGCTTAATCGACACAAATGTATCATATTTTATAAGCTTCTCATTTTTTATGTAAAATCTTAATCTGAAAAGTAGTAACTATAGCTGTCTGATAAATACATTTGCGCACTTGAGTACAGTATTTGAGTACAGAGATCAGAGCGAGACGAGAAGATGAAGATGAAGAGAGAAAAAGTGCTGTCAGAGTTACATTAGAAAGTAAATGGTGCCATAATGTAGGTCACCCAAACAAAGTCTCAGGTTGAATTGCAAGCAGCTGTCCTGGCCACTTCCTGCCTGGCATGGAGACGGAGTGCTGAGCCTGATGGTTGTTCCTGCGCCGCCCAGCCAGACTGTATGAGTTCAGCATTAAAATGGCTGACAGAGAGAGAGAGAGAGAGAGGGAGAGAGAGAGAGAGAGGGAGAGAAAGAAATAGGAGCCAACATGGCTGCCAAAGGTCTCATCTGCGCTCATGTCCGTGACCCACAAGACAAGGCGGGGAGCAGATGCTTGGCGGATAGAGCTGGTAGCACCTCCAAATAGCATCCAGATTACTGCACGAAAAGTGTTGTCTGACTCAGCCGGTGGAATTTCCTCCTCCCCGATACTGATCAGCAACATCTTTTACAACATCAAACATAACCGGCTCTTATCTGTCTCCACCTCTGTGCGTCTGCCCATCAAGATAGCATCATCACGGCAATCTGAAAGTCAGAGTTCTCTAACAAAGGCAACAATATGTTTTTTTTTTTTTACAACAGATTTTCCTAGAAGAAGAAAAATAAATTCTTAAGAAGGTTCCTGAAAGAAACACTGTGCAGTTTGTTTATAATTATCAGCAGCATCAAGACGCTGTTAAATTGGTATATTACCAGTTCATTAATTGCTAGTGTAATTGAGAAGATTGGATCTGAACCTGAGGATACGCAAACAGAGAAAAGTCATTGACCCCCTAATTCCCCCTAAAGATCTTTGTAATCTGTGTTTATTTTCATGCCATTTACTGGATGGCCTACTTTGTTCGACTTGTTCATGAAACCGAATCCATGTGAGCATTGTTTTATTTTTTAGTGAGTCAGAACTGACCCAGACAGTTCAGCAGCAGATATGGAGGGTTAAGATTTTTTTTTAATAATAAACGAGTTACTCAGCATTAAACGGTTTCCTGACATACAGCTTTTAGTAGCTCTTTCAAAGAATTTCATCTATAAACACAAGTCAAATGACTGTCTCAGAACAGGTCTTACCGGGAAACTGTTTAGATGACCTGTTACGACCTATGAAATAACTATCAAACTTCAATAGACAAAACTGTTGACCTACAATGGTAACAATAATGTTGGTAATTCATTAATCAATGCTTATTTAAGTTGTCTGTGCATGAATTTTCATTCAGATCCTCTTTCAGGAAGGTAAGATGCTTCACTTGTTGTTGTTCTTCGTCTTCTTCGTGTTTTCCTGCACAGTTCAGCAGCACAAGTTTCTCTAGGAAGATGGATTAGTCGAAACAGTAACTGTGCCTGAGAGAGACCCATTGAAACAAATGGAAACACCAGGTGACACAGAGAGAGAGAGAGACAGTTTGGCCAGCGGAGGAGGAAAGTGGCTGAACAGATGGGAGAAGGAAAAAAATAGAAAAGACGGAGTCAGTCTGGTTGGTTTACACTATAGTCACGCGTCCACAGCAGTCCAGGAATGCCTCCTCTACTGTTTCACTAACCGACATACAGAAGAATAGTTTCAGCCTGATCTGTTCACGTTCAGTTTAACCCATCAAGCTTGTTATAAAGTCTGTAATAAGGGAAGTCTCTTTTTGTGCCTCTGTGGAGCAAGAAGTAGTGTTTTACCTCAGGGCACTTCATGGCCAGTTGTAAAAGGAGTACTCAGATTGTTTACTGAAGTAAAAGCTGTGAAAATACTCCAAACAAACATTCTACCACTGTTCATGAAGAGTAATGTCACCGTCTCACCGTCACCGTTAAAATATCTTCTTCGTCACATTAAAGAGCCGCTATAAACCAGCTGGAAATCTCAGTTTTGCTGACCCCTTGTGGTCAAACGTCTCACCTCGCCGCAGTGACGTAGCAGCGTACTTCAGGGTGTGTCAGTACACTGTGACAAAGTAGTTTAGTATTGAAGTGTTCTGCAAACAAGACGGTAAATGGTTAAAAGTGGTAAAAGGTTTAAAAGTTTCTAATTTATAAAATGTGTCCCGGAAAATGTCATTTACATTTTTCAGAGACTAAACTCTAATTGCCCACAATTTTCTTTTTTTATGTCGGTGGTTGTTTGTCTTGAGCTTGCGGTTTACCGAGGTTGCTGTTGTTTACCGGTACACACACACACGATACATTCCCGGTATGTGAAGAGTTAAAGCAGAGAGCACGAGGAAAGAGCAGAGAAAGAAAGAGCAAAAACAGACCAGAGATACTTGTGGTGAGAGGAGGAGTGGTTTGAGACTGAAGCCTCATAAAAAGAACAATTTTGCAGCGGGTGAGGAAATAAGAGAGAGAGAGAGAGGGAGGAGAGGGGAGGGAGGCTGCTTGCAAAAGGATTTTTTTAATAGAAATGAAGCAGAGGGGAAAATATCTCCAACCCTATAAAATAATTACTGCCCTACTCACTTCTCTCACCTCTCCTTTAATTCACGTTTTCACAATTAATTTTAAGAGCTGTGAACTTCTTCTTTTTGTAGAAACCTACACACACACACACACACTCAGTACACACTCACGCAGGGTGCAGCCGGGTTCGGGCCGAGAGCTTCAGATGTTTCAAAAATACCAGATGCTCAGTTGGAATGCGCTCCTCTAAAAAAATGCGACCGTTCCATCATTTTTTCCGACTCGTTCCTCGGCACATGACCCGCCAGCTCCAAGTCCAAAACAACCGGCGGTGGTGTAACTGTATCCAGACTGCTCCGTCTGCGGCCCTCCAGCGGGGTCCTCCTCCATCTCGGTCTGGAGGTCAGGAGGTCACGAGGTGAAGACGCACTGCAGATACTGTCACCTCGTCACGCATCACTCCTGTTTGTTGTCTTAGTTCAGTTTAGTGTGTTATAAAACAGCACAAAGAGGTTTTTTAAAGCTGTTTGCAAGATGAATATTCAGATTCTGAGATTTGTTTGCATGTTTTTGCATTTCATCTGTTTATGTTTGTCATTTTTTTTAATGTGCAGAGATTATTGTTGAACTGCAAGTGTAAACATTTGTTGTTTTATTGAGTAATACTGTAAGGAAAGTAGTTGTTGTCCACCTAAGAGGTCCAAAAGAACAATAAAATAACAAAATAACTTTAAGATGTAACTTCTTTAACCAATTATGATGTCGCCGGACATTTTTATCCTCCACAAAAACAAAGGACGGGAAGAAAATGGGAAAAAAACAGCAGATGTTAACCTGTTGTGCAATGATGAAATCATCCCAAACAAACTTGTTTTCCAAACACATTTCAGGAAGGAAGGAATATAGAGCCACGCCTGGCTTTCTAACTGTGAGATTTTCAAAATAAAGCATGGTCCAACTGAACACAGCATCAGTCTACATGTGTGTAGGCGCATCGTGGGTCAATCGTTAAAATATCTTTTCAGGAATTAAGCAAATGTGCTTTTGGCGTAACCGCTGTGAATTTGGAGGTTTTGAAAGGCATTCATAACAACAAGACCGTTAGCTCACAGGCATTCTTCAGTTAATTAAACTGAATTCAAATCTTCCCACGTTCGTCACAAGACCACAGCGATTTAGAGTTAAGAATAAAGTGTTAAAGATCTGCACTGGAGGAACCGGGGAGTAATATTCAGTGTATTCAAAGTGTGTGTGTGTGTGTGTGTGTGTGTTCAGATACAGACGAGATGATGAGTTCATGAAAGAACGGAGAAAAAAATGTTGGACTGTTTGTAGAAAATAGTTTAATTTCACTTTATCTAATGAAATACAAAAGTGAAAACAGGCAGGAAAAAAAAAAATCTCATTCCATTTTATTGATATGATCATCATTATAAATATCATTACCATTATCATTGTTATTAACTAAATGAATTCACCTTCAATTTTGATTTGTGTAAAACAAAAAAAAAGAAAATCATTGAGCACCATTAAAGTTCATAAATAGCATTACTTGTTATTCTGTGCCAACATCTATCTGGGTAACGTCCGGGGTAACTCCCTGAACTCACATTTACCCCCTGATCCGATCTAATTCATCACACGCTGAGTGTAAACTGGGATTCATTTCCACCATTGTCACGTTATGCCTCTGTCCAGCAGGACTCCGAATGACAATGCACAAAAGAAAAAAAAAAAAAACTTTACCAGGAGAACAATAATAACAATAACCATACTTATAATAACAACAATTTCCCATAACAACGATAATAATTAAAAAAAAAAAATTGCACCGTATTGTTGGAAACTTGTACCGCTTACTGACACATTTGCTCTGCTCATATTCGACAACAAATGTACTGGAATGTTTCATCTGTGAGATAAAAATCGCTTTTTTTTTGTTGTTTGTTTGTTTTTTAAAGAAATATGTTTCCCATCTGACTGCTTGCACTGAAAGAAAAGTTTTTTTTTTCTTAGTTTTTGTACCACAAGAACCGTCCGTGCACGTTCAAACGTCTGCATCGATCGATACTAACACTGTGCATACGAGGCGCGCCGTCGTACTCAGCTCCATCAAATCCATCCGAAGAGCGGGCAGGTGATTATAACTCAAACTGAACAACTCTAGAGTTTAGACAGGAGAAAATCCTCTTAGTAGTAAGGCTAGGCATCGTTTTAAAGTGTTCTATATATAGAGAGTTTTACTTCACGTGGAGAAATATGACCGTTAATCCTTTTTTTTCTATTAACAAAAGAAGCCAAAGTTCTCAAGAAATAATGCCGGGAAAACACGAGCAACTGTAAATAAAATTGCAAACAAAAGTTCGTTAAATCTGGATCTACTCGATCAAAATAATACGGAAGCAAGGCTATAAATCTGACCAGACATTCAATACCGACTTGTTTTTAAAGCTATGTGCAGGAGTGTGAGGTTTGACGCCCAGCCCTACTTTAGTGGTAGAGAAAGAAATCAAAGATAAGCAGGAAATGAGCCAAACTTTGCCAAAAACGATGGATTCAAGAGCACGAGTAAAACTCTCCCCTAACCAACCAACAGACTTTTGGCATGAAATGTATTTCAGAGACGAGAACACAGATTTTCAAAAATAAGAAATGAATCAGACAGCAGTTCAGCTGGAGTCGTCCAGTTAAAGGAGAGGAAGGAAGGAGGGGTGTTTTTTTTTTTTCTCTTTTCTTTAATGTGAGAGAGGAGAGGCGGGAGGAAGTCGCTGATGATGAACATGAGTCTCTTTGTATATTTCCTTTCTCTATGTGAGATTGCGGGTATGCTGTTAATCTCTGCACACAGAACAGTACATGTAAATAGTTAACATACAAATACACATTTTCCTGATTTCAGTTTCTAGGGCCTTTTCTTTTCTCTCTTTTGTGGCACGTACAAACCACCCAAGACTTAACGCACCGTCCCCCTTCTATCCCCCGTCTCTTCTGTTCTTTTCTCCGGTTCCTCCTCTTCCAAATCTTTCCCCCCCGTCTCAGTTTCCGCCTTCACCCTCGGCCCTCGTTCTCTCTCTCCCTCTCTCTCTCTGTCCCTCTGTGGCAGTCTGTCAGTCACCCCCGTCGCTCTGTCTACACCTTGTCCAGGAGGGATCTCTGGCAGTACAGGAGGCGCCGAGGCGTGCCGTACTTCCTGAAGAACAAAAGCGCTCCCAGAGTGACCACGACCAGCACCAGTAGGAGGAGAGGGATCACCACGGCCGCCGGACCGGCGCCGCCCTGCGATTCTTCCACCTCGATGATGATCACCTCCTCTTCCCGACCCTTCTTGGGCTCGTCGCTTTCGCAGCCCATCCAGTCACTGAGCACAGACTTGGGGTAGCCGCTCTCCACCTTCATGTACTGGTTGTTGAACTTCCAGTACTTGTTGGCTTTGTAGAAATAAGTGTAAGCTGAGGAAAACAGAACGTGTCATGAGTTTGGAGGGTTTGATCTGCTCTCTACGTCTACAACACGGCTGCAAATTACTGAAAGCAAATCTTGAAATTTGAGCAACTGAAGCTGAGGAATGTTTGGCATCTTTTTTACCTTCTTTATAATGAACTGATCTGTTTGGCTCTAAAATCTTGGACTACAGGCAATCACATGTTCAGTTAAATGAGGTGGAAAACTCACATCCATCCTCGCTCATGATGGTAGCTTTGATGTTATCTGGTGCGCCGTTCCACGTGCTGATGGACTTTGGATAACCGGCGTCCACGGTGCGAGTCTTCTCATTGAAGCGGTAATACCTGCAAAGGACACAAAGACACAGACAGGACCATTAAAGATCTACGGTATAAGAAACTACGTCCTAACGAAACCACTCAAACTGTACAGCAGATGCGGGGCTGCTGCAGGCAAACAGCAGAGTTCATTTCCTTGGTGTGGGCGTTTTAACAATCCGAGGAGACATTTATATTCAGCAATTACACAGGAATTAAACAGGGTAGTCTTTAAGGCTGGCTCTGATCTTTTAACTGTATTTGGACTCAATTAAACAAAGAAGACTTACAGTGGACTTTACTGTTTCTCTACCAAACTTATATTACCGCCTAGCATTGAGAGACGAACAAACAAACATAAAATTGATGCAGCAGAGTCTTTTTTATCTCATGCATTGTTCTCCCTTTCTTCCAAAACCTGATGCCTACATTACCCACAATGCAATGATGTGTAAAATCAATGGGGCTCCACTTTGAAGCAGCATTTTGACAATCATGTGTCAAGTATTAAAATCAGCAGGAAATATTAGTGAGAATATCTTAGAACCGAAAACATTTTTGGAGGCTAGTCAAAGAGGAGGACGGGGTTGACTCAGCATTTCTAAAATCCCCCAGACGATACAGCTCGAGGCGTCTCAGCAGTTTTTTGTTTACGACGTTGAATGTGCAATCATAAAGCTCCTTCTCTCTCTCTCTCTCTCTCTCTCTCTCTCTCCCTTTTGATTTTCTTAATCTAAATACATGCATGGATGCTAAAAAAATGTGCTGCTACATGTGTAAAATTGCAACTGAATTTAAGACCTGAGGGATAAAGTGTGAGTCAGAGGGCTGAAATGTGGGATGCTGCCTCCAGCTCACTGATACGCACGCTAAAAGCACAAGTAGTAACAGGCTGAGACAACTCTATAAAAATACGAGCAGTATTTACTCTAAAAGAGATTAGATCTATACATGAAGGCTGCAGGAATGTTTTCCTAGAAAATCCCTGAAAGAAAAAAACATTGTTTTGACAGGTGTACAATGTAAAAGAAGCTTAACATCGACAGTGAAAACAGATCAGATTACACAAACTAAACCCCAAACAGACAGACTCACTTGGTGCCTCTGAAGAAGTACGTTTGTCCTGTTGGTGTGTAGAAGAGAGCAGCATCGATCTTGTCTTTGGGCAGACCGGTGCCCAGGTCCTTCAGGCTCTTTGGAGAATCCTTGTCCATGTTGGACTCACTGAACACCCAGTACCTGTCACCTGGAGACGGAAAGAGCAGAAAGACGAGGTGGAAAGAAGACAGAAAACAGAAAGAGGGAGCGATCAGACATCAAAGAAGAACAGTGGTAATAGTTAACACATGATATTCGTCATTCCAGCGGCTGCAATCACCGTAAATCTGCTTCCAATCAAACCTCAGAGGGAACCTACCCTTGAAGAAGACAAATTTCCCATCATCTCTCTCGTAGGCGGCGTTGATGTTTGCGGGCAGGCCTTTCCAGAAATGACTGATGGTCATCGGGTAACCTGTCAGCACCTTGTTGTTACGCACACGCCAAAACCACTTGTCCTGAAAACACACACACACACACACAAACGTACCGATTAGAAATACAGATGAAAATCTCAGAAATCTTGACGATCTGAGAAAAAGAGATGATTGTTCTTTGTGTAATCTTAGTAAATTGAACATCTTTGGGTTTTTTCAACTACAAACATGAAGACTTTTTCACTATTTTTAAAACATTTTAACGGCTAAAAGTTTTATTGATAAATCAAAAAAGTTATCGAGAGATGACTTGTTAGTCAGTTGTAGCCCTGTTTTATATCATTCATGAAACATTCATTAAAATGTGTCAGAAAACAGCAGAGTTTGTTCATTTTTAGCTCACAATGAAGCTCTGCCGATCTGCTACACATCAACCATCCCTTCAAAAATATTCAAAAAACAAATATATCTATCTGGAAGGTTATTTGTTCAAGTTTTAAAGCGAATGTACTTCCAGAGATTGTTAATTTTATAATTTAATAGTTTTATTTTGAAGGAGCACTATACTGTGAAAGCTAGAATGAGTAGGTCGAGTTTGAGGAGCTATACAAGACAGAAGACGTGCTGTCATGTCATGTTAGGAAAAGCACATGTGTAAATAATAAAAATGACGACGGCTGAATTCCACTTAGATGCTGTCACGCTGTCACGCTGCTGTCGTGATTTACTGGGACAAAACGCCTGCTGTGGGGAGAAAGTCTATAATTTGGTCTCTTGAGGGCCCTCCTGTACCTTAAATACAAACTTTTCCCCTCTGAGGATAGCGATGGTGTCAAAGTGTCCCTCACAGATGTCTGGGCCGTGGTCTGGGCTTGACGCCTTGGTGGGTCGAGGTGGTGGAGGGGGAGGAGGGGGACCCCCAGATTTGGTTCCTGTGGGAAAGAAGTCGTGAGAGAAGAGTGAAATGGTTAACGTGGAGGAAGACCACCCAACATATTCAGACTCACTTTGGTCCAGACTAAAATATCCCAACAAGTACTGAAGGGATTGCTGTGAAATTGAGTCCACACATTCATTGTACCCAGAGGATACATCCTGCGGACTTTGGAGATTCCCTGACCTTTCACTTCTGGGGTTTTGAGTTCAATCTCGACAACTAGCACATTAGCAATTGCTAGCATACTAACCCGGCAAACTAAGCTTGGAGGACAACTCACCGTAGATTGCCTGGATGCCTCGACGGTCATCGTCTGGGAGCTGGAAGTTTTCTGTATCAAACCACTGGTAGAAGGGGGCCATGATGGCAGAAGGGTCGTTGGAGTGCTCCAGACCCAGAGCGTGACCCAGCTCATGCACGGCCACCAGGAAGACGTCATTACCTTCAGAGAGAGAGATAAAAATATAAAATTCAGTGTTTATGTTTCTTCCAGGATATACAGCTCATCGTCCCCTCTTCGCTCTCTTACCTCCCTGGTCGGTATTCCCTGTTGTCCACGGCTCGGCGAGGTCAAAGTGCGTGTCTCCTCCGATGCCGTGTCCGGGGAAGTAAGCGTGAGCCAGGAAGCCGCCCTCGCCGTCGAAGGGCGTGCTGTCACCGTGGAAACCCTCCGCGAAGGAGAGCATGATGTCTGCGAACTTCTCGACCTTGTCTCTGATGTGGCTGTACGGGATCTCTCTGAAGGTGAGCGGGACCACGCTCTCCCACACCTTGAAGGCTTTTCGGATGGCTTCGTTTGTGGCACGTTCGCCGATCTTAGGGGTGTAGTTCTGTATGCTTTTATAAAGAGCGGAGAGACAGAGAGTTAAGGCTGGGATGGACAGAAGAAATGTTGCTGTAGTGCTTCAAAATAAAAGCATTTAGCACAAAATATCAAACATTAGTCTGTCTTTAATGTAAAATTTATCTTGAATAAATGGAGAATAAAGATTTATCCACTATTAATAAGAAATGATGCTTCATTCAAAAAGGAAAATTAAATTCCAGTCATTAACAATGTTTTTTTTATTCTTTTGTGCAGTATTTTTAGTCTTTTGTGGACAGTTTGGAGCATTATTTAGACTTTATAGAATATTTAATTTCATAATATAAGAGCTAAAATGATAAATCTATTAATTTACAACAAGTTTAATCTCTTTTTTAAGCAAAAACGCTAAAATCCACTCGTTCCTGTTTCTAAAATGTGAATATTTTTTGTTTTTCTATGATAGAAAATTCATAATGTTGGACAAACTAAACAAGCAATATGAATATTTTGACTTGGATAGGAAACTCTGATTGCATTTCTTGCATTTTTCAAACATTTTATAGATCCAATGATCAGTTTATTAATCTGGGAAATAATTTCAAGATGAATTAATAATATAAATAATTAGCAGCTGCATCATGAATCACATTCAGATGTGAAAAAAATAATAAGCGTAGGCATGTACCTGAAGGTCACCTCAGAGTTGTCCCACTTCAGACCCTGCACGGCGTATCTCTTCCTCCTCAGGTTGGTTTTCAGCTCCGGGCCGAACTTATCTGGGACGCCACACCGCGGCTTGCTCATCGCCCTGGCAACAGCAGCATTTATTTTGTAAAACGCAGCCTTTGCTTTCTTAAAATATATTTCAGTCTCAGGTCATCAAATGATCTGGGAATTATTTGAAGGACTCACTCTATCGTGTTGGAGTCTATGGAGCCGGTGACAGTCAAACCATAAAACCTCTGCATGGCTGATATCGCTGTTACAATGGACTTTGGTGAGCGGATGGCCTGGGCTCTCACATCACCTGGAGGCAGGTAGCCATACTGCTGCAGCCAAGCCTGCAGGAGACAGAAAATAATAAGAAAATGATGCATTTTAATCAGACATTCATTGAAACTTTGTTCGTTTGTGACACGCGTCACAACGAGGTTACGATATCGAGAAAGCTTCACAAAATTAATATAAATAAAATAATATTTTAGCGTGGTACAGTTTAAATACTCTCATAAATAAATAATAAACATATTCTGCTATTTTTGACATATTACACAAACAGACATGCGTTCATTATATTCTCCAGAGAAGTGATGAACGAGTACCTGAAGTAATATTACAGTGTTTACTGTGGCACCCAGTATCATTACATATATAATGATTATTCTGTTTTTAGACATGAGCATCTCCAACAGTGATGAGGATCTGCTGAATAACCTCACAATGTCTGTGATACTGTGAGACACTCTGACTGAAACTTGTCCAAAAATATCGAATATATACAACGTGAGAAGAATTGTTTGGTTAACAAACTACTAAAGTTTGTATAAAATTTGTGATTTTGCATTGCAGAACTGATAATTTCTCACTAAAGTTCAACAAAACAGAGATAATAAAATATCTAATCAGGCAGATGAGATCGTCGTCTTTCTTATTTCGAGTTACAAGTAGCAAAATCAAAATCTCAGGACACCTAACCCCCCCAAAAAACTCCTTTATCTTGGCTGCTACACTGAGTGCACTGCGTTTTGGTACATGACTCTATATTTCCATATAATACAAACAACCAAAAATCAGCTAAAATACAGTGATAGGTCTTTATTTGAGCAATAATTTGGAGTGTTGCAACACATGATTAACATCTTCTTCTGTTTTTGTTTTACTCAGTCCGCTCTTAGTCAGACTTGCCAGAAACATCACGAAGCCCATCTGAAAACAAGTTAGAAAATGTCAATGTCGTCAACAAAACACAAAAGGCCGGCCACTTGTATGAACCTGTGGGTGTTTTTCTACTTCCAGTCAACCCTCTGAGCTTGTTTGGACCTGCTTGTCTGAGCTCAATTGTATCACACAGATTGCATGGTGAATAAAGGGTGACAAAGGGTGCATGTATGTGGGATTGTGTATGCTAAAAGCCTCCACAGCAGCCAACACGCCCCGAGGTAACTCAGCATGTTGACTTTATTGTTGTTTCTTCGCGGGACTGTGACATAATCCCGTTTATGAACTCTTAAAAACCAAATCCTCACATGCCCCCTCGATTTATGCTGAACTTGTTACGGGAAACTTTTGTTGTGGGGTCATAAGGAGGAACTGAAAGCCAAATAAAACACACAATCTGCAAACACTGATGTCATCTCAGTCACGATGACCCAAAAGTCTGTCTAGACTATCGCAGCCAAAGACAACTGGCGGTCAAAACGCTGGAAAAAACAACATTTTCAGCAACATTTGGTTTACTCAAAGCTTTAGTTTAAGATCTCCCTGCTACCGTCTGCCTGTCCTCCTCCTCCTCTCTCTGTCTGTCTGCCCTCATGTCAACCAAAACCACCACTATTTATCTTTACACATGAAAGGCCAGCCTATTCTTTCCACTGCCTGTCGCTGGTGGTCTAAGACTCTCTTTAAAAGGGAAAATTTGCCACGTTTTGTGTTGACGGTAAATGTAGTCAATTGAAACAATAAATTCCTCAGTGTGTGCTATATCGACCAAGAAATAGCTGCTGAAATCTGTTTATCTCTCAGCACCAGAACTATATTGGACACATGCAGCGATGTAGTTGTTGTCAAAGAAGAACTACAAACTGTTTCAGCTTCGAGCTTCGAGAAACGGAAGTCATACTGCAGAAATTTATTTGCTCTGCAACGTTGTGTAACTTTAATTTGGGCCCAGCAGTTAATTTTGGTTCCTACGTGGGCTTGGGTGCAATGCATTCTGGTACATGTAGGCAGTCAGTTTTCTCACTCATCAGAGCATATACGGAAGATTTCGGAAGTTTTTTCAGCCTTTCAGCTTTCTTGAGTTGGTTCGTTTTGATATCTGTCAGTCAAATATTCATGTTTAATGAACAGATCTCTCAAGAGAGCTGGTGTTAGGAGCTTAGCTTAGCATAAAGACTGGAAACAGGGGGAAACAGTTAGCCTCTAGCAGCCAGAAATGACAAGTTGAAGTGTGCATTTGATTAGTTATCGTTCTACTTTTCACTCATTAGACGATGATTTAACACGTTTTATCTAACTTGTTTGATTTCCACAGCGTAAAACTGACACATTGTGGTTTTACACAGGAGTGTAGGTGTGACAGACCTTAACGTTGGGCGTAATTAGTGTGCTTTAGAGATAGTTAGGCAGAGTTTTACCATTAGACAGAGCCACTTTAGCTGTTTGGCCCCCCCAGAGTTGCAGAAGCTTAAGTGCATCTTGAACCGTGTGTTTCCAATCACGTATCTGCACACAGAGAGTTAACGCGCATCTTCATCTCCACCACGGATCCGCGTTGGTGGAATTACCCCGAATTCTTTTGTTAGCGTCATCTAAACCTCAGCTATCTCTCTTATTCCACCATTAGAGCTGTTTTTCTCTTCAAGCCTTCCTTCGGCAAGTGAAGAGGAAAAGCAGTGAGGGGGGGGCGGGGGATGGAAATGTAGCAACTGCACGGGCAGGACTACCTGGCCTTATACTGCCTGGGCACACACCAGCTACTGTTAGTACTGTGGTGGGCAGAGAGGCCAGAGAACAAGGTTCACTTATGACGACCTGCAGAGGGGCAACTTATCCCCCTTCTCTCCATCTCTACTTGTCCCCGCCTTACAACTTCTTCAAGATTTCTCTGGATTATTTAAGCATCTAGTTAATCTAATTTATCTCCTGACTCTCTCAATCTGCCTCTAACACCAACCAAATTTACTTTCTCCGCCTCTCCGCTGACTGCTGCTAGTGTGTGCTGTGGCTCCACTGTGGTGACGCGTCTGCTTCTATAAAAACACTGCCCTGAAAAGTCTCCCCCACACCGTCAAGACCTCCACTTCTCTCCTCTAGTCCCGAAACTACTCCACACACCACCACCACCTCCGGTTGGGACGCCAGGTATCCCGACATGCACCCCTCCTCCCTGGAACTCCCAGCAGCCACCATCAAAGCTTCTATTTATTGAGACTTGTACATGGCTGGTATTGTTGGCCTCGGGGGTAGCTAGGTAGCTCGCTACACGGCCATGTGTGGTCAAAGGGCTGGCTACTGGTTTGGTAAACACACTCCTGGGTCTGTGCAGTGTGTGTGCGCAGTGACGTGAGGTCTAAATGTATAATGCACAGACACTGAAACACAACCAGCATGATGTAAAGTTGATGGAAGTGCAGCTGTGTGATGTATACATGTTTTTTGTGACCGTACTGTGACCTTACTATCTAATGTAGAGCTGAAAATTATTTTTTTTTAATCATATATGAAACATTTTTAAAGCTAAAAGGCAAATATTTAATTATTTTTGATAGGAAATGTGATTTTTACATTTTCTGGCACTCAAATAATCAATAAATTAACCAAAAAGCAACCTACAGATTAAGATTATTGTAGCTGCAGCTCTATTTCCATAAAGGTGTATCATCACTTGCACAAATAATTAGATTTACATGAAAACTTAAAGTAGTGAAGTCAAAACATTGAATTGTAGAGGTATTTTAAACGTTTTTTCTGACTTTTTCTGGCAGATTTTTAATCAATTACTTGACAAAAGTTACAATAATCATTAGTTGCAGTTCTAATATTAGATACAAGATGTTTATTGATAATCAAACTGATTAAAGACACTTTAAACATCTTAAAACAGAAGCAGGTGCGGTGCTCTGTAGGGCTGCAGCGGCATACTGATACCAGGGGGTACTATTTTGTGAAATTCTAACCAAAAAACACTGTTTTTATTTCTTTAAAGGTCAACGAAAAGTGAAAATCTTGTGCAAAAGCGTTTTAAATCCTTAAAAATCTCCCTCATCAGGGTTGCATTAATTTATAAGGGGGCCCGGGGCAACATTTAATGGCTGGGCCCCCCCGTTAACCCTCCATTCCTTTTCTAACTTTCTCTCTCGTTTGCCGTGCGATAGTTTGATTGTAGAAAAACCAGACCAGCACTGTGGTCTATAATCTACAGAGTACCAGGTGTAGTCAGTCTGTTTTTACTGTATCTGCATGTGTGGTCGAAACCTGTTGGTGTTTTTTAACCAATAAACCAGACGAAATAAAGCTTTGGATGTAATTTCTCCTAGTTTGGTGTCTACTGGAGAGATATTCTGCTCAAGCTGTGGCCTCCAGATCAAGTACAGCAGCACCTACTTATTAAAAACAAAGTAGCTGATAAATCTGGAGCTCTCAAGGCGCCGCTGGTTGACAACTCACAGCAAAGAAAATCACTTAAATCAACGATTTAAAGATGTGATCAGGACGCGGGGGCAGCAGGTACGTGATGCCACCCATCACAGGACGTGCGTGTGCCATCTATTGTCACACTCTGACTCACATGCTCATGAACTGTCATTTGTTTTCCAGATGGACTAAAAAAAAAAACAACACCCGCAACTTCCTGGTACAGCTATGAACAAAAATGAGAAGTGCTGTGTGGATTTACAGCTGCAGTGGAAAAAAAGAAATTGTTGAAATATTTTGAGAGGAAGTGAAACTGTGTCTGTGTTTGGGCATCTATCATATGGATGTTTGAATATATTATTCAAGATTTACTTAAAGAAACAAGGAGTTAAATAGGAGTGAGGATGTGAGTTTATACACAGAGTTTATTATACACTTAGCAGCACAGTAACATGTCTGTTAAATGCCGTCTTTCTGTGTGTATCAATGCTGCCAAGTGTCCAAACACCATTTGTTTAAAACCTCCACTGCTTTTTACTGCTGTCACTGTTTGGTGTGTACGTAAATCTCACCGGGACGGAGGCAAGAAGACGGACGGGCGAAAAGAAGATGATCTAAAATGCAGAGTTACATTAGCGCAGGAGAGGTAAAGACATTAGCAGGAAGGGCAGTGAAAGAAGTGGGGATAGAGAGAGAGAGAGAGAGAGAGAGAAAGAGAGAAAGAGGGGTTTGGAGTATGGCTGAATTTAAATATGAGGGACTGAGTCAGTTGTTCCTCTTGCGCGTTGCCAACGGAAAAAACTGGGAATTCTGCTCATGAGTGGCTGAATCCCACATTGCCATCATTTCTTGGCGCCTGTGACCCAGTTAGCACCCACATCAGCGCGGCGCAATCGTTTCTGCGTTTATATTTCTACTGGATGAAACAGGTCAGCGGGGCATGAAACCAGCCGATAGTTTCATTCTGATCCACTGGAAGCTCTTTTAGCTGACGCAAGCCAACGACAACTGTTGCATTCATACACATTTTATACAGCGTCTGTCTGCAGCTGGAGGGATGAATGCCTTTAAAACAAGGTGTACTGCACCGTAAGACAGAATTGGAAAGGAACTAGAAGTTTACTTAAGCACAAGTTTGAGGTATTCCGATTTATGCTTCTTTATACTTGTACTCAAATGCTAATATTTTACTTGTTACACCACTACATTTAGTTACTAGTTACTTCAATATGTTACATACAAAATCTAAAAGGAGCTTCTAAAATATCATGAATTGTTTTAAACTTCCCAACAGCAGAAATCAGCTCCACTTAGACCAGTTACAACATCAATATGATGGGCATTACTTTCTGATAAAGTATACTCAGACATTATTTATACTTATTTGTTAATTATTAAGATTATAGAAGTTACAAGCTACCTACTACCTGCAAGTTACCTGCATAATGAGTACTTTTACTAATCGATAAATACATTGTGTTGATAAAACTTTGATGTATGTAAACGTTGGAATGAATAAGGATTGGAAAATCTACAGTTGACTTGACTTCCACCAACAATTCATGCAGCCTTTTAGGCCTTTGTCACAACAAAAGCTGTTTTATAGACATTTCAGCAGTAGTGGATGTAGTTACTTTCCAGCACTGCCTGTAGTTTTTTTCTCTACGTCTACCAGCTGGTTGGCCAAATCTTAAAACTAGACTTTGGTTTGTCATATCCGGCCTTCAGCTTTAGTCATATCCAACCAGCTGAGCGCCTCAGACTGAAAACTAAAGATGAAACTGATGGCAAAATGTCACGTTGGAAACTTTCTTTCTTTGATCTCCTCTACAGTAACAAGACAGACCATTTTTTTTGTGGGGTCCAAAGCTAAGCTCCTTCTCTCCCCCCCGCCTTGAAGTCCATCAGTTTCTCATTAAATCGGATCCAGCTGATTATTTTGACATTTTCTTTAAGCGACAGCCGCTCCCTGTCAGAGCAGCATGCACCAGATCTCGAGCAAGGGTTTTTCTTTTGATGCTACGTCAACAGCCACTCCAGTCGAGATAAAGTGAATCTAACCCAGATGTATTTTGACCAGATCTGCTGGGATCACCAGACATGTGTCTCCAGATGGCAACGGGAAATCTCCAGATTTTTTTTTTTTTTTTCATCCAGATACGGAGAGATCCTGTTTTAGACCCCGTTGTTTTCATTGCTACCCACTTCCTTTGCCCACAAAGTTTTAGTTTAGTTAAGCAAAGAAAGGTTAGACAAGGCAAAATCCATGAATGAAAACAGATGCCGGAGGCCACAAAGGTACTCGAAGAAGCTTCATTTCCAGAGAAAAGAAGAAGAAGGAGTCTTACTTCTCTACTGGTGGAGCTTCTCTTTTAACTCAGCGTGGATTAAGTGGGTTTAGTTTGTCAGGGTGAAGTCAGAGACGGATGTTCGGATGTTCACCAACACTGATAAACCACAAAATTCCTCAAGACTCAGTTTCTCTGTTCTGCTTTCTCAACCCCCGAAAATCCCATAAAAGGAACTTCATCGACGTCAATTAAACGTTTAAGTCACTCAGTTGTTTATGTGTCTTTTGTTTTTCCTATCCAGTTTGGTCTGATTTCTTCACACACAGACATGTCTGTCTCTTGATCACAGGGTTCAAATACAGCTCCCAGGTGATGTAATCCTGACCCATATCATTAAGTCTTATCCTCTTTCTACATCAGGACTGACTGCTGTGTCTGACAGCACCGCACACGACACATATCAAGACAAGACACTCACTCTTCTTCCCCGGCGCTGATGGTTTTTATTATTTTAGCGCTGCAGTGATGTTAGACGTATTGTCCTCCAGCTGCTGGAGGCGACGCTGCTGTAAACAGATGTGTTTTCTCACTTTGTTTACAGACATTCATCACCGCGCCGGTGCGCTCGCCGCAGGAGGGGAGCTGCCTGCGGCCTCTTATAAACTGTCTGAGTCTCTGAGTTATCCACCATGTCTGGCTTTGAGTCACACGCCAGCGACTTGTGGTCAGTGACTAAGGTCCTCCTTCACTCTCCTTGTGCATCCTGTGCACCCAGACTACAGCACAGACTTCTGGATACCTTATGTTTGCTTTCTTGAATCAATTTCCTGTGCCAGCTGATGCATCCTGTCCTTTACAGAAACACCTTATATCGACACTTCCTGACTGTATCACTGGATGTGACTAAACCCTGATGCAGAGCTGTAAACACTCACATCATGACCACTACCTACAGAGCAAATGTGAGATGGGGCCGAGACCAGAGGCGCCCAGGGAGCTCGTACCCAGTCATTTAGTTCAGCTGCACGAGACCTGACGGCAAAATATGTTGTTTAGTCGAGGGCCAAGCTGCACTTTAGTGTCTCCGGGGCCGGAGGGGTCCACCGTCTGACGCCTGAGGCCTCCAGTCTCCCACATGGAGTGCCTCATGTCCAGCTTGTTGTGCCTGTGTCTACACAGGCAGATGAAAACCATTAACCCCCTCCCCGGTCCCACCAGAACAAAGCAGCTCAGCTGAGGTTTCTAAACTGCCCCTGCATGGCTGGACCCCCCCTCCTCCTCCTCCTCCTCCTCCTCTTTCTCCATCTCCTCCTCCTCCTCCTCCTCCTCCTCCTTCACAAGCCACAAGAGTTAAGACTCATGACATTTTTTCCCTCTGGATGAAGTTTCATCTCTTGTTACAGTCTCTTCTCTTTTCAACAATTCTTAGTCAGGACTGTTTGGAGGACGGGGGGAGGGAGAATAAACATGAGGGCAGCATAAACAGTTCCTGCCCTGCTGTTGCAAGATTAGAGAAACTCTGGTAAACATTAGAAAGACAGCACATCAATCAGTAAAACTATAACTCCCTGTGATGATTTAATATAAACGCAATAAAACATATGTAGACTTTCACATGCAGAACACTATAAATCTAAGAAATCTAAGAAAAATGTGATTGGAAACAACTAAAATAACATTTAAAAGTTTGAAAAATGAAAAAAATGAAGTTGTTTACACGTAAAACAACATTTCAAATTCCTTTATGTGTCATTTTGCATTGTTGAAAGTAGATAAAATATGATTTTCCATTAGGCTTACCTCTGCTTTTAGTACATTTGCAGTGACGGAGGTAAAACCAAAGCAGCAGAGACCACAGGTCAGGGTGAGGAGCTGGGGCAGCATTCTTCTTTCTGCAAACTGCCCCCCCGAAAAAAAAAAAGTTTCAACACAACTAACTAACTTTCTACACAAGTCCCGCCGTCCTGACAGCAAACAACGAATAAAAATAAGAAGAAAAAAATCAAAACAAAATCAGGTCGATGCTCCTTTATGCTTCTAAAACGTGGCAGAGCACTTTTTCTGCTTCCCGCATGGAGACTTTGAACGCACCAGATAGTTTCTCTGCACAAAAAAAAAAAAGTGACTCCAGAGAAGTCAGAGCAGCAGAGTCGAAAACACCGAACAAACTGCGAAAATCATCCGGCGTGTGTGTGTGTGTGTGTGTGTGTGTGTGTGTGTGTGTGAGAGAGAGAGAGAGAGAGAGAGACAAATGCTCAGCTGGTGTTAACTAAAGCTTCATAGTTTGGCTTCCCGTCCCTCTGGTAGGATTGTCTGATGCGTGTGTGGACGTGGTCAGGAGAGAGAGAGAGAGAGAGAGAGAGAGAGAGAGATGGATTTTCCTCTGGGTCCTCCTCCAGATGTGCAGACGTCATTTTGTTTTGCTGAGCAGCTTTATCAATAATGCATGAGTGATGCAGAAGTTACCAAAGGTGGGAGAAATACTTAGATCTTTTTTTTTACTAGTAAAAAGTGTTAGTAAAAGTTATTATTATATCCTTGGATTACCATTATTGAAGCATGAATGTGTTTATTTCCACTCTCATGTGTTTTTATTGTATCTTAAAGGTGCAGTGTGTAAAATTTAAGTGTATCTGTCGACAGCAATGAAATATAAAATTCATAACTATCTTCTCATTCGTGTAAAATCACCTGAAAAGAAGAAGTGTTTTGTTTATGCTGCCTTAGAATGAGACTTTTATATCTACAGAGGAGACCGCCATGTTGAACCACTTTGTCTCTGATAAATGTGTCTTTAAAATGTTTACAGGTGCAGCATTTAAAAAGATAAACAGGTGCAACACAGATAAGAAATTTCCAACATGAATTAACGTTGGAAACTTTGGATGGATTAAGATACAAACATGTCTGGAAATACCTTTCTTCCAAAGCTAAAATGAAAATAAAAATACCGTACTTAAAATAAATAAGCACAGTACTTGAGTAAATGCAAACGACTTAGTTACTTTAATCTTTTTTCAGTTGCCGTGCCACATTTTTATGATTCACGATTAATTATAGACACAATATTGTTCATCGCTAACTATTTTGGGGAACCAGAGCTGATAAAAATGATCAATATTTGACTCATCAGCCTGATAAATGTGGAGCACTTAAAGAGATAAACAAGTGTAACACAGATAAAAAAAAGTTTCCAACATGAATTAATGTTGTTTATTTGAATAAATATGGATAAATAGTTTTCTTCCAAAGCTAAAATGAAAATAACATTACATAAAAATACTCTACTTAAAATAAATAAACACAGTAGTTGAGTAAATGTAGACTACTTAGTTACTTTAGTCTTTTTTTTAGTTGCCCTGAGACATTTTTTATGAATTAAAACTGAAGTTTGTGTGAAGCGACACTGACCCCTTGTGTTAAAAAACAAACATTTCATCGCACCTGTTTTAAACATTACATGATATATGATTCTATACGAACACATGGACGTACAGGATTGTGAATGAAGGTGAAGATAAACGTTTAATCTTTAATATAAACATTTACAATGTAAAGTTTTATGAATGGGAATGGATTAACCGTTAAGCCACGCCCCCTCCCCCTCGTGACGTCACGAGCTGAAATATACGGAAGTGGTTTCAGAACTTGTCAACAAGAGAGGCCGACTGACATGGTAACGTACTCCGCTCCTGCCTTTTCTCTTCTGTTTTAATCGTTTTAATGTGCCGTCACCGCCTCTGGCTTCTATGTTGCGACGTATCTAAGCGCTTAAACCCTCCGTGTGGCGCTCGGTGACATCTTTTTGTGGCGTCTGTGCCCGAGAAAAAAGCGTCTAAAGGCGGACAGAAGTCAGGATGTTAGCGGTTAGCCGTTAGCCGTTAGCTCAGCCAGGACTGAAGAAGGCGAGCAGCTGCTGCCGCCGCTGCTCCCTCCTTCAAAGCGAAACTATGTCCAAACGTTGTCTCGGGACGTTATTTAAACTCAAAGGGGACAAATTTAGATATTAATCGAGCGGAACTCGAGATCCTCGCGGTTTTACTCTCGCTGGGAACAAGAGAAAGACTTTGAAACTGTTTGTTTGGCGACGGTTTCGTCTCGGAAATGCTAACACTTCTGGCGTCATTGTTGAGCAGCTTATGGGAAGGAAATCACCGTGTGAGAGTGTGTGTGTGTGTGTGTGTGTGTGTGTGTGTGTGTGTGTGAGAGAGAGTGTGTGTGTGTTCAAGATTAGAGACATGTTTTCCTGCCTGGATATACATAGTCAACAATACAGGATTAATTATAGACACACTATTGCTCGTTGCTCACTTTTCTGGGGAACTAAAGCTGATAAAATTGATCAGTATTTGACTCATCGGCCTGATAAATGTGTCTTTGAAATGTTTAAAGCTGGAGCACTTAAATAAATAAACAGGTGTAACACAGATAAGAAGTCTCCAACATGATTTATGGGTCTATGTAGTTTATTTGAATTAATATAGATTAAGATAAAGACTGACAAGTTAACTTGGAGATGTATGGACGGTGGACTGGTGAGAGGTTGGCACTGCCGAGGTGCCCTTGAGCGAGTTATCGAACCCCCTTACTTGCTCCCAGGACGCTGCGATGTGTGGCTTCCTGTCAGCTCACCGTCTGTCTCCACATTTGCGTGTCTATATTTGTGCGTGCGTGGTTGTACTTTGGGTAAAATGCGTGTTAAAAACGGTGTATTTCTTCCATTCGGGTCTTTTGAAGTTTAATTTTATTGTCGGTTAATCTGCTGCTTCCCACAGTTTGACTTAACTTTTCCGAATTGTTTGTTTGATCCAAAAAAACAAAATCTAATTCAACGCTCACATTACATATTAAAGTCCCAGTTTTGTCTGTGTTAGCTGGCTTGTTTTGTTGTCAGAGTAATTACATCATGAGTCTTCAAACCTCCTCTCATCCGCCCTCTCTTCTTTCACTTTGCAGGTGAAGTCTTCCTGAACAGAACCTCATACAATGGCGCTTTTCTGACACTCTTCCCCCTCCCCTCCAACCTTCTGAAGTCTTTAGTTTTTACCTTTTATAATTTGCAACACTTCAGGGGGGAAGCATTACCACGATGACAGTCACTTACAACCTCTGCGCCCTGCTAGTTTTCACCATAACAGGTGAGCGGACACACAGTTTCTTTATCTGCCCACTTTAAATGTTCATCAGACAAAGGTCATGTTTGCACGCTTCATATCGTGCAACGCTCACGATCTCTGTCGGTGATAAAAATACCTGCCTGACTCGCTATGGTTTTGCTTATTTTTTAATTTTTTTTCCCCCCACAGCATGCAGCCGTTTTGAGCCCGGCCTCTGCTCTGGTGAGGAGACCAACCACTCAGCACTTTTATCTCATGTTGTGACCGTGAATGTCATGAGAGGATTGTTCAGTGTTACAGACTTTGCTTTGCTCTGCTGCATAGTGTGGATGTAACTGCCGGTGGCAGCCTGAACAGATCATATGTGACGGCACGTTAATTTGTTTGAATGTCTTTTGTGACGCAACGCTTCTCCAAACACCTAATCTTGACTTTAATGTGATAGCAGTGAGCTTAGTTGGTGTAATGAAAGTAACATTTAAGTGTCTTTTCAGCACTATTTCGACTTCTTAACCCTTTCTCTTGCTGTTTCTCAGTCCGCTGTGGACATTCCTTCCAAGTGTTAGAGAGTAAAGTGGGACAGATCAGGAGCTCTGCTTACTACAGCTGGTCCTACCGCTTCGGCTCTTCCTACGACTGCTGGGTCATCAAGGGTTCGGAAGGAGAACCTATCGTTCTCAGGTGAGGGCGCTGAGGGAATCCAACCAGAGCTTGTTTCCTAAATAACACCCTACATGAAGAAATAAAGAGCTGATAAATAACTTGCTTTAAATTAAACCTAAATCAGATTCCCCCTGAAGTAATAATACACTGAATTGAGCTGAATGTCATGTAAATATCAGAGAGTTTTTGTTGCATAGCCTCAGTCCTGTCCAGTCCTGTTCTCTGGTAAGGGTGCAGTGTTATGAATTGCCTAGGATAAGATGTTATGGGGGATAAAAAAACAATTAACAGATAAAAAAAATCAATTGAGAAACTGTTCATGGATACGATAATCAGACTGGAAGATTTGTCTTTAGTGAATCCAGTATTGCAGCATTGCCCGTGCAGCTTTAACACACCCAGACAGAGATATTAAAGTGTCTCAACCTGTGTCTCAAGAAAGCTGTTTCTTCTCTTTCTGTATTTTCTTCTTTGTCACTAATTGTACTTCAAACCTCCTCGCAGCTTTTCCCAGTTCTCCGCACGGTGCAGGAAAGAATGGGTCTCCATAAAATCATCAGCTGGCGGTGAGCCGATCCTGCTCTGTGGCTCCAAGTTGCCACAACCGTTAGAGTTTCCAGGAGGAAATATTACAGTGACACACCACTTCCTCCCTCATCAGTTTCCCGTGTCATCTTTTCTGCTGAACTATGCCAGAGGTATGTCAGCATGGTGTTCCTCCTCCTTAAACATACTTTGTTTAAACGTTCATAAAGTGCTGTCCTCATGTCCTGTTATTAAATATGGCTCTATTCCATTCTGTTTCTACACATCCAGACTCTGGCGAATGCCCCGTCACGTCCTTTGAGTGCCTCGGCGGCCGCTGCCTTCCTCTCTCTTGGCGCTGTAATGGCCAGGTGGAGTGTCTCGATGAAGGCGCTGGCCTCGGCACCGACGAACAGGGATGCTACGAAGCCCCAGAGCCCACAAAGTTTGGCAGCAGAGATGAAGAAGAGGACAAAGCTGAGTCGCACACGGAGAATAACCATGGTCGTGACTCAGACGGACGTAAGGCTGTCGATAAGAGGCCCGAGAGAGATCCTCTGTGGGAGCTGCTGAATGACAGGGAGGAGGAGGAGGCCCAGGTGGATCGGGAGCAGCTGCAGACCCACAGAGGGGTCGTCGTGACGCCCACTCCCATTGAGTGGCCCTGCGGAGGGCTCCACCAGACCTTCTATGGGACCTTCTCTCCTCCAGCCATCCGGGGTCCCGCACTGTTCTGTGTGTGGACTCTGGACCCTCAGGACTCGAGGCCACTGAGACTGGACCTGCAGCAACTGGTGCTGGGACCCGGGGATAGACTCACTGTGTACAACAGAGAGCAAGGCAAAGGAGACATTATTAAAATTGTGAGTTTCTAATTAAGAAACGTATCAAACAGATGATGTAATTTCATACATTTTGGTAACACTTGTGTTTCTTCCTGCATTTTTACAGATCACCAGCGCCTCCAATTACAAATCAATCCAAGTTGAGTCCCATACCGGCCTGCTGTCGCTGACGTACAAGACTCTTCCTGGCTCGGAGGGAAGCGGCTTCAACGCCACGTTCCACGTCGGGAGCTACTGCCCCCCTTGGGAGGGCCGCTGCGGGGGAGCGGCGGGAGGTTGTTTTACTCAGGAGCAGCGCTGCGACGGGAAGTGGGACTGTCCCGAGACGGGGAAGGACGAGCAGGGATGCAGGGGCTGCGCTCCGAACCAGTTCGCCTGCGGGGTGGCGGGCCAGAGAGCGGTGGCGTCCAGTCATTTTCCCAGCAGGCCTGTGTGCTACCCGGTCACAGAGAGATGCAACTACCAGCTGTACTGCGCTGACGGCAGCGACGAGAGGGACTGCACCGTGTGTCAGCCGGGGACCTTTCATTGTGATAGCGACAGGTCAGTATGTGAGAGACAAAAAAAAACCTGTTTGTCTGAGCTCAGACTGAGAATCAAGAGGCAAACAGTCTTCCTTCAGAGTTTATTTAGAGGCTGTCTTGTTTTGTTTTTACGTAGATTGTTTTGCCAAATGAGCTAAATGATGTGTGTCCTCATAGTGGTCAGCTTAGTTAAGTACCAGGGCTGGGTTTGTCTTGGTGTGTGAGTCAGAGGGTGTGTGCAGAAATGTGATTGTCTAAGAATTTCAATGGAATATTTCTCAACTACGAGACCTAAACTATGTATTTTGTGTGTTTACAGTCGGTTTTCAGTAAACTGTACTTTATCTTGGGGGTGTAATGATGGATTCAGCACGATGAATATACAGCCTAAAACTTTTATCTGAACTTTTCAGAGCACATCTGACACAAACTTTTAGAATATCAGCTCACAGCATTACGATGTTAAACAATATTTGAATGCAGCTTCACGTGAAACTGAATCTCAAGTTATTCCTGGGCGCTCTAACACACACACACACACAAATGGCCCATTGTTCCTGTACGCAGGTGTGTGTTTGAGAGCTGGCGCTGCGACGGCCAGGTGGACTGTAAGGACGCCACGGACGAGCTGAACTGCACCGTCATCCTGCCCCGCAAGGTCATCACTGCTGCGACGGTGGGCAGCCTGGTCTGTGGGCTTCTGCTGGTCATCGCCATGGGCTGCACCTGTAAACTGTACTCGCTCAGGACCAGAGAGTACAGGTAACTATCATGGCTCCTTTTCATGCAGATTTATAGAGATATTTTTTATTGTGGCTCAGAGTGATGCCTCAGCCAAGGTTTGTACTAATAAACTGAGATGATGAGTCACGGGTTTGTTTTGCTTACTACCGGCTTCAGTTGTTGCCAGCACTACCAGACAGCAGCCCTCAAACACAAAGCAGAGCCTCTAACAACACAACCAGGACACTGTGTACTTCTCTCTTTATGATAAGAGAAACAAGAACTACCCGGTTGTCTTTGTAAACTGTGAGCTTCCCACATTGGGTTACGTCATGTACTCTTCTGAAAACCAGCTATGAAAACATTGAATATCATAACAAAAACAATGTGTAGAAGAAATATAAAATAAAGGGCTGTATATGCGATGTGCTGGCAGTTGAAAGTAGCTCTGTGTGTGTGTGAATGCATCTAAACGTGTCTGTTTCCGGCAGCTTGTTTGCGCCAATCAGCCGTCAGGAAGCAGAGCTGATCCAGCAGCAGGCTCCGCCCTCCTACGGTCAGCTGATTGCCCAGGGAATCATCCCTCCAGTGGAGGACTTCCCCACGGAAAACCCCAACGAGGTGAGAGGAAAGGAGGACCACGAGAGCTAGAAACTGCCCCCACAATAAAGTTTTTTTATTTATTTATCTGATAATTAATAACTCCGCAATCGTCTCAGGTTGGAGTGGTCTAGACTAGAGAGCCCACCTGTCTTTTGTCTTGCTACCCAGACGCAAACTTATTTGGGATTAGCTCAAAGCCGTGGCCACTTCAGACACTTCCCCCAGAGCTGTAAACAACCAGAACAAATCATTTAAAATGCTTCAAAGTTGGAATGAAAGGCCTGAGTATGAAAACATGTCCTATAAACTCAAAATGGGGCAGCTGACGTTCGATTCATTCATGGAGAATAGGGGCCGCTCATCCCGCGACTCTTCAGCCGCACCAAGCACTCTGTCGTCGATAGTAGTCCTTGTTTTTATCTGTCTGCAAGTCATGTGCTCCACTTCAGCAGCCTCACTAATCCCCAGGAGGCTGCGTGGGCTGAAGTAGGAGTGTTAAGATAGAGCTAATGTGCTGTTACCATGCAAGTTCACACTGAGGTGCTTTATTATTAGTTTCGCGAGGACAGCTGAGGTAGCGAAGGCGGAGGGATGAGCGGTGTAAAACAAAGCCCGTTCTGTCTGATGGGATTTGGCCAAACTACTTGCTCGTTCTCTACGCTTGGATCTCAGTCCTGTGAATGTTATTTTTGGTGTTTCAAATGCCACGTTAAGAGTTGGAGTGGACGGTATTTTAACTGATTTGCTCTTTTCCCTCTCTCCATTTCTTCTCCTCCTCCTCGTCAGACCTCGTCTCTTTCTCTGAGGGGAATACTCCAGCTCCTCCGTCAGGACGCCGCCAACTCCCCGCACCGCAGACGCAGGCCCCGGTTCGTCCGCCGAGCTGTTCGCCGCATGAGGAGGTGGGGTCTTATCCCCAGACCTCCCTCCAGGCCGAGTCAGGCGTCAAGCGCCAGCCAGCAGCAGTCAGACGCCGCTCCTTCTGGTCAGGACCCAGCCCACTCCACTCCCACGAGCTCCTCGTCGGCCGTGGAGGCGGTCAACCAGCCGGTGCCGCAGAAACTCGGCTTGTTGGCTCAAACAGAACAGCAGCAGCAGCAGCAGCAGCAGCAGGAGGCGCCACCCCCTCTAATGCAGCTCCCTGACGCTTCCCCACCTCCGCCGCCGTATGCTCCCCCAGCACCTCCCGCGGACACTCCCCACACTCCTCCCGTCGCCGTCCCGCCTAGCAGCCCCTCTCTGGCCTCCATCTTCCACACGCTGGGCCTGAGTATCTCCCTCTTCAGAGCCTCGCCCTCGCCCTCCACTAACTCCATGCCCCTCTCCGCCTCCCCTTCTTTCTCCTCGTCCTCCTCAGACGACGAGGTGCTGCTTATCCCCCTGTCGGAAGACAACACTTCAGAGGATGACGTACCCATGCTCACCTAAATCCCCCCCCCCCCCTTCCACCGCCTACCCGTTACCCCGACACCCTCCCTTTATCTCCTCTACTCACTGATAATAACTGAAACCCAGTCTTTCCACGTTTGTTTGAACTTAAGCACAGGAGTGGCCCACGGCAAGACTCACCCTCACTGTGCAAGTCTGGTGCCTTCTTTGAAACCGCTTTGAGTTGCATTTGACTTCTGGAAACAAGTATTTGACCATTTTTTTTAAAAAAAAAAAAAGAAGAAGAAGAAGAAGAAGAAGACCTCCTTGAGAAAGTTTTAGAAGAACAGCATGGGTGACGTATGTTTGATAGTAAGCGTAGGTGAGTATTGGATGTGCACTTAATGAATGCTAGGCTGCACATTGAAGGTAAACTTTTGCACAGAAGAATCTTCCCTATCCAGAAACTGAGGCAGGCTGCTGTCAGGTTGAATGAGTAGAGTTTTTAGACGTGACACGATGGGGAACACATTGTGTTTGTATGACTGCAACCGTGTGAATGCATTTGCATTTTAGTCTTACGTTGACAGTGGAGTATGTTTGTAGATGTGGATTGTCTCCACATACTTCTGCCACTTGCATCCAGTCTCATGTTATATCACAGATAATTATAGATATATATATGTATAAAAAACAAACAAACAAACAAGAAGAATCATTTTCCCTATTTAAGTGCCTTTTGAGGAGTTTCCTGTAGATGGCTCGAGGAGATTTCGATGAGATACACACCGCACACCAAAACACACGGAGGCACATGTTTTTCCTCACATCATAGCACGCGTCGACACATCAGTGGCTTTATTATAACGTGACAAACAAACAAAAAAAGAAGCATGTCTACTCTGCAAGCTGGCAATAACAGTTTGGGACCCCTATTTTAGTGCACACACACACACACACACACACACACACACGTGTACCCTTCTCAAGTGAATGTATGTAACCTAAAAAAGCAAACGTGTCAAAAAAGACAATCTCTTCGGTGCCTGATTTTAGGATGTGTGTGTGTGAGCGCGTATGTGTACAGTGTGCACAGGAAGATGAGGCGCTCCGGCGACGAATCCACGAAAATAACCTCAACTTGAACCCTCGCTGCGGCGACTCGATCGCATCCTGTCATGTTTTGACACAACAGACTTGTGGTGTGCCATTTGTATTATTGTACATTTTTCGGTGTTTTTTTTTTATTTCAGATTTTTTTTCTTTCTTCTTCTTCTTCCTCTAAGTTCTGTTTCGCTTTGTTGAATGTATTAGGGCCGACGTGGAGTAGCCGGAAGTTTTAAATTTGCAATGTTACGGCGTAAATAAGAGAGAAAGTGATTTTATGGTTTATTAGGGTCAACTTCACTGTATATAAGTAAAAATGTGGCTGAGATTAAAAACGATTTGCACTTTTAGGTGTCGGCTGCTTGTTTTTTTTTTTTTCTGTTTGTGTGTGTCTGTGTGTGAGGCAGCTGATTTAAATACTGTAAGAAGAAGAAGACACCTCAGTGACAGATGACAGGCGCTGCATTGTGCTTTGTATTCAAAAGCTGTATAGAAATTCACACACTCCCCAGAGAGAGAGCAAGCTCCTCACTGCTTGTTCTGGAAGAGAGGCAGATCATCCCTCCGGTGTGCAGGATAAAAGGCGAATGCAGATAAATGAAGCAGTTTGCGTGACTGTTGAGGATCGAGGCTACATGTGTGGACCGAGGTTGCATTCTCCGACAAGGTATTTATCATGAATATTTCAACTGAAAGCGATAGTTGGAGCTGAAAATCACTCAGAGATCACAGATTCATGACTTTGTTATAGGTAAGTTTGTTCAGGATGACCTTTGATTCATCCTGCGAGATGACAGTGCAAACAAACAACCTTAATGAGATTTTTATATTAGTAGAAAGTGGGCGTCCTGTTTTACATGACACCCACCTCATTGGCTGTCAAAGTGCCCCATATAATTGTTTTTTTAAGCTAAACCAGCTGATGTAGTGTCACTTTGGTATGAGAACTTGAACACAGGGTCAAACTAATGTAGCGTTTTACACGATCTGTGTTTAGTTTCCTTTCCTGCTGAGTAAGGCAAAGTCATCGATGCACTCTGTAGTTTCATATCTCACATTACTCACAAGATATTAGCATGTCCCGGTTCCCCCACATGCTCATATTGAGTTTATTCAGGTAACTTATTTGCTAACATGATATTCTTAGTGCTTTATTTATTTTATTTATGTAGATATCGCCTGTAAAAGAAGTTACACCATGTATTTTATTTTATATGTCCAGTATAATTCTTTAAAATCCCCCATTTGACCTCCACAACATTTGCTACCGTCAGTCCAAATAAGCAACTTGAAGGAATAATCGCTGAAAAGTGTGTCGGCAACCTCATATCAGGCCTTTGTAGTAAGATGTAAATATATATTTCTCTGTAACTTCTTTCATCATTTGTCTGCATCATGTTTTTCAGTAATCTCTCTATATGGTGTTAAATTTTAGTATCATCATCCATATTCATCCATATAAGGGAAGCTGTGTTGCTTTGAATGAACGTCTCGTGCAGCGTAGTAAAGCTCCTCATCCAAAATGTCCAGCAGCTAATCATCATCATCCTCGCTGTGACCCTGAAATAGGTTACAGCTATAATTATGGTTTTACCTCCACCCCAGAGACTCTGGGTGGGGATACTGGCGGTAATGATCATGCTGCTGGAGTTCCCCGGAGCCCTGCACAAGTGCATCTTTGATGAGGTTCAGGCTCAGTCCAGGGTGGTCCGAGCTGCACCCGTCCACCCAGACAGCCCACCCAACGAGCCCAGACTCAGAGCCCAGGCCGGGAAACGAACCCATCATCCGGGATGGAGGTCATCACCTCTGCGTGGCCTTACACTGAGGCAGAGGAGAAGCCTGAGAAAGATGAGCCCGCCCACTCTGCCTGCCTCTCCACAGCCAATCAGGATCCGGAGCTGGATTCCAAGGGAGAGCAGCAGCCTATCAGAGACTGAGCGGAAGAGGCTGGAGGCAGCGGTGGAGGAGGCCGTGAGGATGGTGTCTTCTGTACTGTCAGGTGAAAAACAGACCAGGCACACTTATATATATATACACAGTACCATGAACCATCATGAACTGTTGACCTTTCATCAGTGAACAGAGTACAGGGCCCGCTGCTGCTCAGCAGAGACGTCAACAAATACTGCAAGTTTCTCTGGAGGAATTCAAGTACTGCCAACTACAACAGGTGTGTGTACACACAATATGTTTTAAAATGAAAAGAGCAGTGTGCAAATGCTGAGTGTCTGTGGTCTCCCCTGCGCTGATATTAAACCATGAACTGAAGATCAACTTGACATCTGCTGCGTATATTTAACAGCTTGTCTCTTAGGTCCAGAAGGTGTTACCTTTCACTCAAAGTGTAGTGAGTATTATGTGAAGTTCACTTCATGTTACAACATGAAAATCACTGCACAGCAATGAGTTTTAGCAAACGTGGCGTCTTGAAGTTAATCCCTTCTTGAAAACAAGGCCAAATGAAAGTGTAAATGTCAACACTTGAAATGAAAACGAAATTAATAAGTTAGAGTTTTCTTTCATCAGGTGTGGTCGAGCCAACAACAACTACAGATCCGAAACCTGCTTGGATGTGACCGTAAGTATCACACTGAGCTGTTTTGCCGCCTGTATTCTTGCCGTAAAAATAAAAATATGTCACGTAAGCGAAAAATACGTCACTCATCGTTTGCCATTCCTGTTTTCAACAGATTCCAGATGATCACCTGGCTGGATGTGACATTTACGGGGAGGCTGATTCTCCTCGTAGGACTGAGCTCCGACCTGAAGGTGCTGGAGTCCCCGACACAGACTTCCTGTTGTACCTCCACGTGCAGGACACTGATAAGTGTAGAGCAGAGGTAAAGCTCCACAGAAAACACTGAGGTCTTTGACTGCACATTGGACATATTTCCCAACGTTAGATTACTACAACAGCAGATGTGTAAACCTGATGAAAGCACTCTCGCTTCCTCACGTCCTGTCAGCCTAACGTGTTGGCCTACGCTGTCCACTGCCAGACAGACGTCCACGGACGACCTGTAGCTGGGGTGGTGGTCATCTGCAGGGACAGGCTGACAGAAGCTGCATACAGCCACCAGGCTGCCGTACAGGTGTGATTAATAATAATAATGATATTTCTGCCAGTTATGAATTAAACGTTGAATCGTGTATGCTCATCTGTTTTCCAGACTGTGATCCATGAGCTGTTTCATGCACTTGGTTTCTCCAAACATCTCTTCCACACCTGGAGAGACTGTTCCTCCGCCTCTGCAGGTTTTTAAACACTTTAATACATCACATGCTTTTAAATCATGATTTAATAGTGTGTGATCGCCTCATTTGTTGTGTTGTTTTCTGCAGTTCAACCAAATATCTTGAGTCTACACCACGTTTAATCACGTTAAATATCATATGCATGGCTGCAGAGGGATCTAGCTGTTCTCCACGAGGCAAAGTGACTCACTCTGATGGAGCAGGCCAGATGAGGATTTACACCCCATCCATCATCTCAGCCCTGCAGAAGCACCTGGCATCCTCTGACCCTGAACTAGGAGGGCCGCTAGAGAACCTGGTACTGACCACCTCCAACTTAAACCTTCTTCAGATTCATCGTGCGCTCTCCTTAACACGTTCCACACTTTCCGTCTTCAGGATGCTCCTCCAGGCCGATTGTCCTCTCATTGGGAGTCCAGAGTCCTGCGGGGCTCCATCATGGCGGCGGTGCTGGAGGACTCGAACACAGTCCGGATCGACCCAGTCACCTTGGCTGCTTTACAGGATACAGGCTGGTACACAGTCAACCTGAGTCAGGCACAGAGTCTAGTCTGGGGAGACGGTAAGGAAAGGTGAAGTCTGTAGATAATAAATGCAATCATATGCAGTCACTGACAGGAAAGTAAACATCCTAACTCATGTGTGTTAATGTACGCAGGAGATCAACTTAATAATATATGTGTGCTTTGTAGGTGAAGGAGCTGTGTTTGGTTCCCTGTCAACCTGTCGGGACAAGTCCTCGTACTTCTTCTGCACTGGCAGGTACGTTTATAATCACTTATTATCTTCTACACCACAGCTCAAGTTTTCAGGTGGAATGTGGGTCACTTTTTGTCTTTTCATTGTCTCGTCTCAGTGGATTTGGATGTCATTATCTTCACCTCCACAAGGCGGAGTGCCAGACTGATCAATACCTGGAGGGATGTCGAGTGTATAAACCACTCAAGAACGGGGTCAGTTTTATTTGTTTGCATTAAATTCGGGAGTTAAGTTTATTTTTACTCATTTTGAAAAGCTTTACTTCTTTTCCTTATTTTCAAAATGCAGTCTTTGCCATTTTATTGCCATTGCAGCATCATGTTTTCCTCCTCTTGTCCTCCAGAGTGAATGTTGGAAAGAGGAATACAACAGGTGGACGGCTGAAGAGGACCGGAGCGGTGAAATCTTCGGCTTTGACAGCCGTTGCTTCTTCTCCAGCCTGACTAGACAGGTGAGTGTGCATGGATGTGAATGCTCGTCACCGTTTCATCGGTTTTACATTAATTCATTCTTTCTCCACCCAACAGAACGACAGCAGCTCTGTGGAGGGACGTTGTTACAGACACAGGTGTACTGGACCAAACAGGTACCAGATCAAGGTGTCTGGCTCTGAATGGGTGGACTGTCCAGCAGGGGGCACCATTCAGGTAACATGACACGGTTTATTGTAAATCAGTGGAGTTGTTCAGAGATACTGAAGATACTAACCACTGTCAAGCTATCCACTATTCAGAATTTGTCTTCAGGGATTTAAGTAATATAAAAATGCTACATGCAGCCCCAAACAGATCTAATTTAAAATGTAATCATGTTATCTATTCTGTCTTTGCTGTTTTAACCCTCAGGTAAAAGGATATCAGGGTTTGGTTTCCTGCCCTGACAGGAGGTTATGTCTGTACCCTGACATCGCTCCTCCGTCAGACGACGTCTTTCCTGCTTCTATCACAAGGTAAGTCTGACTTTAAACAAGCACCTTCTTGCCTTATAGGAACCTGTAACTCATACTAACATGCTGCTTTCTGGTCAGTGATCCCTGTCAGACTCAAACTTCAGTCCAGAACGGGACCTGGTCGCTCCTCTGCATCCCTGCTGCTGTGTGTCTCCTGGCTGCGTTCGTGGTGTCTTACAGGAAATGTCACTCCCGCAGGATCAGGATCCGCACCGCCCCAGAGTGACTCAGCGATGTGTAGCAAATGCCGCCTTTAAAACCTTTGTAATATTTCAGTCTTAAATAATAATAAAAAATCTTTTAGATGGATGGATTTGATGGATTTTAATGTGAAAGACAACTGATTATTTCAAACAGTTCCCTGCACCACACCACAATAATAAGAGATACTAAAATAATAAAATAATAAAATAACTAAAATAATATAATGAGAAAACTTTGCAAAAACTTAAACAGTAAATATAACGTAACAGAATAAACAAAGACACTGTAGGGATCAAATAATAATAACAAATACAAGCGTGAGATAAAAACACACTGCTCTCGAAAAGAGGAAGTCAGTGATGAAGGACATAGTTCCATATTTTAATCTACTGCACGTCCTTAATTATATCCCTTGATCATTAAGTTTGATTACTTGGGCGGCCGTGGCTCAGTCTGTAGGGGTTTGACTTGGAAAGAGTCGCCCGGCTCACGTCCAGTACGGACCAAAGTATGGAAGGTGGACTGATAGCTGGAGAGCTGCCAGATCACCTCATTGTCACTCATGTCCTTCCTTTTTTTTCCCTCTATTAAGTCATGTTCACAGTCGTTAGAACAACAATAAGAATCACAACTAACACGCAACCGAAAACGACGAGGGAAATGAGAAGAGGGTTCTTCTTGAAATTCTTGCAGAGTTGTGGAGAATTCTCATCTGGAGGGAAAGTAAGGCAGAAATTATTTTCCTCATCAAGAAAGCAGAATCAGAAAGCTTTGTATTGTCTCTGCCTTTGCGTGACTGTCTGAGTGTTGCTTACTGGAGTGGCTTCTGTCTTGTCTTTGTTTGCGGAGATGTTGAGGATCTGCCCTGATCATGTCCTCGCTGAAGCTTGAAACCTTTTTACGTTTTGCGTCACCCTCCTCTCCTCGACCGTGACGGACTGGTGACTCTTTCTTCCTCTCTTTTTCTTTGTATCTCCTATGATGATCCGCCTGTTCGATTTCATCCGGTCGCTCTTTCGCCCCCGAGGCTTTAAAGTTAGGGTTATAAAATGATCAATTATCTGTTAATATTACAGGATTGAATGTTTTGTTGATGCACTTTTGAGATCTTACCTCTGTACACGAGCAGATATGCAGTGCTGGAACTGTGGAACAATTATTTAGAAGTTACTGTTTGCAACAAAAGATTTAGAACATACAGTAAATGTTTCCAGATAGATCTTAAACTTGAGACTGAACATTCATTCTTGAACTTCACACAATCTCAACACAAGGTCCAGTTAGCGCTGTAGCTGTTCTGAAGCTTTTGATCGAAAGCTACAGCTACTAGTGACTGTTTCATCATGTCAGACGTCATGAAGTGGAATTATTTAAACGTACTTGTAAGTCCCAGTTTTGGCAAATGGTTGGTCCTCAACCTGCACAAGTGGAACAAATAACTATTTAATTTACATTTGTAGGTTTTGAATATGTGCCATACTAACAGATGAGTTCAATTACTCCTCACCTTGTTGACGTGAGCATCACTGAACTCATACCAGGTCTTGTCCTCATTGGACAGGATGGTGGCTGTGTAATGTCCACCTCTCAGACTGCCCATGTGATTCACCATCCCATACAGTTTGTACTTCTTGTTCTACAATGAAGAACACAGTCAGGTCCATGAAGAGACTTCAAACTAAACGTAATGAACACCTTTCAAAGTTACGTCCCTTGCCTTTATTTGTAATGCGCGAGGCACCTCCACCCAGCAGTCTGATTTGACATTTGACATGGTGTTGTAGTCAAAGTCAAATCTCTTGAGGAGTAAAACCAGAATCTGAGGAGATTTCTCCATTTCACATCCCTAAAAAACACAAGAAAGGTTATTAAACTCCGCAGATTTTGATCATCTTGTAACATGTGGTCAGGTCACAGTTGAAGTTTGTAAACTCACGCTGGTTGCGTCTGTTTTCTCGTCACATTCGACGCAGTACACCATGTTGCGTCCACTGTGCGATTTTGTCTGAAAAATCCTTTTGAAGCCTTTTTCCTGTACAAAACACAATAATAAATAATACATTTCAAATTAAATCACCAATCTCACATCATAAAAACACTATAGTTTTATTTACTTTTTAACTTATTCAGCTGTGCTCTCTCGGCGGTTGGTCTGTTGCTATAAAAAGCAGTTAAAAGTACAAATCCACTTTTCTCAGATCTATGATCAAACAAATATTCGGAAGAAGTGAAAACTATCTTTTATTTTAATTACAATTATATGTCTGTAAGGTTGTAGACAGACATAGACAGAATTACTTTAATGTCTGCTTACCACACTGTAGATTGTATCATGAGCATCTTTCAGTGACAGTGGAAGAGTCCAAAATGGATTTGCCTCTTCAATGATGATGTGGCCTTTGCAGCACTTTGTCGTGTATGTCAGCTGTCCTTGGAAAACCTTAATATAGAAATATTAATTATAACAAAATATTCTGATCCGTTGGTTTGATTCCCTGACTTGTAACTGCGGATTTTATAAGTACTCACCTCAGAGGCCTGTTTGCTGATCTTATTTAAAATCAACTCCAGGCATTCGGCAGCATCACGCTGTTGGTTAACTGCAGAATGATTCATGAGATTAGTATGTTGAGAAATCCATATCTGCTCTGTGACTATTGATCACTGACCAACGTACCATCTTTAATCTCCAAACTGTGTGTGATGTTTTCTGTTCTGCTTGTTCTTTCCACCAGTTTTTCAAAGATGTTGCTCAGCTCTCGATCTATGAACTGTGATTTTGGATCCAACCTTTCGAAAGAGGGTGTATTGTATTACAACCTTTGGACACCACCAGCACAGACACATTATATCAATATCTATCTATCTATCTATCTATCTATCTATCTATCTATCTATCTATCTATCTATCTATGATTATTCACACATTTGTTTATACAGATTAATGCTTGACATAATATTCTTTCTACTTATACTTGCTGCAGATGAAGCAGCTGTTTCAAACCTGTCATGGATCTCAGTTGTCATGAAGAGAACTTGAAGGACACTGTTGAGGTAACATGTGGATCCCTGATTATACAGGCCATAACGAGGTCTCTGTAGCCGAGTCACTAAAAACAAAAAAACAGAGGACTTTCCTATAAAATTACATTTAGATTTATAGACTTAGGTTACATGTATATATGGTTAAATAAATATATATAAATCTATCGTTTAAATTAAATAGTTATATTAATATAAAATGATATAACCTTCTTGATTTTGATTTCTATTCTACTACAAACATTTCTGCTTCACCTGCGTCCTTGTGTTTTCTGGAGCTGGACATCTTTTCCTCTTGAATCTCTCCCGAAGACTGTAATGATTTAAAAGTTATTATTTATCTTATTTCATGAAGGTGAGCGACACGCACCATCATTCTGGCATGCAGTCTAGTCCGACAGGTGGCGCTGTCTTCATCTGTACATGACACTACAGGGAACATTTAGATATTCAACAAAGAAATTCACAGACAGCAAAATGATCTTTCTTAATAAGAAGTATAGAGTCACACCGAAGAGAAGGAGCCCCGTAGAGTGAATTTAAGTTGTGAATTTTAATCTTAAAACGTCTTTGCATGACCAGGCTGCTTTTACATCTTGAAATCAGAAGGCTTTTTTATCACTGAGACTTTTCATGCTTATTGTTGGTTACTCCCAATTAGTTACTCCGTCGCAAAAGTACTGAAAATAATGTCACAAAATGACCTCAGAAGTTTACAGAAAATCTGCGACAGCCAAGTAGAAGAGTATATCCAACAGATTTGTATGAACTTCACAAAGTCTTAGCTGTGCTGCGTTTAAGGTGTTCTGTATTCTGTTTACCCCCTTAAAACAGTCATTTATACAACGGTACCTTAAGTTATTTAAGGGAAAACCCTCCTGTTTTGCCTGACACTTCGTGTATTATCACCATTTTAACCAAAGCAGCGAATAACAGAGAATAACACTCACTGACACGGAGACCTAATTTGTGATATAGTAATCCTCTTCGTCTCAATTTAGAGAAAGAAGAAAATATGGCGTTACCTTGTGAAGTTTCCACTTCGACTCTTGCAGAGGAGATCACAACAGCACGCAAAGCACCCAACAAACTGATACTGATAATTACTGATAACTATTTTTGGCTACATGCTGCTGTTCATTTCTAATCCACGCCTGGAATCCAGCAGAACCAACATAGTAAGTTCCCGTCAATGCGCGGCCCTGTGTACCCAAAGGATGGAAAATCCATAACATTGTTTATTTCTAATCTACCACCAGAATCCAGTGGAACCACATTCCTGAACTTTCCTCAGTCACTTACAGTAAACTGTTAAACTTCTACATCCTTGTTCTTGTCTTGGCTAACTCACTGACAGAATGTAGTCCGACCGTTCAGGTATGTACAGCATGTTTATTGCAGTTCATTGCATCCTTAGTAGCAGAGTCGACCCATAAAAAAATTTTTAAAGGGCAGCAGCTGCATGTGTGTGGTGAGGCTGAAACAACTCCAAACCCTGGTTATGATTAAAAATGTTTTAGTATTAGTTACCTCTACAAATCTACCAATCAGCAGCATGCAGAGGCCAATTAGTTTGCTACCATGCATATGGTCTTTATAATAATAATACTACATCATGTTTTCTCCACTTCAGGTCCCCTTTATCTCATTTTCTTGCACACACCGTATCCAAACCATTCGCCCTGTGTGTATTTCTTTTTAGCCTTTACAGTAAAAGACAAGAGCGCATCTGTGAGTTCTATACATTTTATTTGTTTATATTATTAGCATTAATGGCAGTGGGGTAGATATAGTCTGTGGGGTTTCTCTTGGGGGTCTCCATGGTCCGCATCAGTGGCCTCCAGGCAGCATCAGCAGCGTGTGGATGGTGGACATGTGTCGTATCCCGTAAGTTAACAGCAGGTGCGAGTCTTCCAGCGGCTCGGTTCTGAAGACCAACCGGATCTCATCACCTGAGGAGAAATAAAGAGTCTCAACTTGTGATGTGTCATTTGTTTGCTTTTTTTTTTTTTTTTAAATACATGAATACAAGTCAGAATAATAGGTATTTATAATAATGAATTAATATTATATATAAATATACAATATTATATATAATATTAATATTTGTCTGGAGTGTCTAAGACCTTTTTACAACCATCCAATGCAGAAGTTAATTAAACTGTACATTTGTTTATTGAGGCTACATAGTAGCGGCGTTTTAAAAATCGTTATGATCACTGGTGAAAAGAAGTTCAAAACTGGTTTATCTAGAAACTTTAACACCAAAAAAAAGAGACCGTTAAACGTACTTATCCCGAATTCTACAACAATTTTGCTCTTCAGTTGTTTCACGGTGATCCTCTTGAGCTGATCTGCGCTGTCGCACAGATCCAGGATGATCTCCTCTCCTTTTGGTCCATTCACCCTCAGCTGGATTCCCATCTCTGCCACAGAGCTTGTTGATGTTGTTAGTGAGACCACCGCACAAAGAAATACTGAATGTTGTGATCCTCTATGTGTGTGTGTGTGTGTGTGTGTGTGTCCGGAGGAAGTCGTGCTCTCAGAAAAAACCTCAGGTAACTCTAGGTCACATGACTTCACGGAATAGTTCTACCTCATACCTTTAAGACAGTGCAGGCACTCAGGCTCATAGAAGAGGCAACATGGGTAACGCACTGAGATCTAGACGGAAGAAGAGAAAACAGAAAAAGAAAAAGAACAGTATTGTTCCTGCAAACGACTTTCAGGAGCCGGACAACATCTATGAAGGGGTCTGGGACGATGACTTTGAAAGCAGCAATTGGTCAACTGAACAGGAGAAGTGTTATAACCCTAGAGACCCCACACTGACATTTGTGGACGGACCTGATGACATGGACTGTAAGTAAATTTAACACATCGATGTCTATTTATTTGAAGTTCTTCATCATAGCTTACGATCATGACATCTTTTCTTGTTTGTGTGTGTGTCTCATAGTTTTGTATAATGACTACAAGTCCCTCAGAGGAAAGATGTCGTGTGGTCATGCTGTCACTCCGATGTCTCTCACTGACTGGTGTCAACGTTTGTTGGACGAGGTATGCTGATCTATCTATCTATCTATCTATCTATCTATCTATCTATCTATCTATCTATCTATCTATCTATCTATCTATCTATCTATCTTTGATTTTTTCTTCTTCTCCTTGTTTTTAAGGGTAAGTGCACATTTGTGTGTGGCCAAACTAACTGTGATGTTGAGTGGCCCTTCGAGGAGGTTTGCAAAATGGCCCTTCTAAGCCCCGAAGAAATAGAGTGCTTTGAGAAGAAACTGTTCGCTAATGCTGCCAAAGATTACTTGGCCGTAAAGGCAGTAAGTACCCTATGTTACTCTGTCTACAAACTGTTCTCAGGAATTGTATTGCTTGTTCATGCCAGTAGCGAATTTCACCACATCTCGTTCTGTTTTTCTTCTAACTTCACTTTACAGTGTCCTGGTTGCAGATCTAACGTGATGAGAACTGACCCCAACAATCTGAATGTTGAATGCAGAGTGTGCACAAGTGAGAAAAACAGGATCTATCGATTCTGCTGGCAGTGTTTGAGGGAATGGAAAGGTCCAGCTCCACGTTCAGATCACTGTGACAATAATGGTTGCCAGAGCCCTTTGGAAATATTGAGAACCTGTCCAAATATTGTCTTCAGGGACGTGAGGGGGGTCTCTGGCTGTCCGTCTATCCGCGCCTGTCCCACCTGTGGTTTACTGGTGGAGCATAACAAAGCTCAGTGTAAAAGCATGATCTGTCCCCGCTGTAAAGTGAAGTTCTGTTTTGTGTGCCTGAAGATCACTCAACACTGCTTGAAGATAGACCCATACAACCTTTGTCCCACTGGTGTAACACCTAGACAGACCTCTATACCTGTGTGGAAGAGGACATGATCATGCTGATTTCACACTGTGATCTCAAGAAATTCAGACGCTCCACAAGTGAAACATTTGTGTTCTTAACATGTTTTTATTACATTTCTAATATTTGAAACTTTATTCTGAAGGGTAATCATCATATAACCATTCTGCAATGTTATATCTCTATTGTTGCAGTGTGTTGTCATGTTTATCTCTATAATAGCTCAATCTGTTATTTCGTTACTTTGTCATTATGTTTTTGTTATGAGCATTCGTTTATTCAGTATATCATCGCCACATAAACTGTGATATATAAACAAATTACACTGGTGGATGACGTATTCAGGCCATTTATTCATGTAAGCATAAGAGACACCATGATTACAAATAAAATTCCTTTTTTTATAGTACTTGTTGCCTTCATTGGTATATCAAAATAAACCAATTAGAGGCAGAGTAGGAAAGAAAGAAAGAAAGAAAGAAAGAAAGAAAGAAAGAAAGAAAGAAAGAAAGAAAGAAAGAAAGAAAGAAAGCATAATAAATCTATAAGAAGTTCAAGCCTGCAAGAATATATACATATACAGATATATACATAATAATGATATATACATATACAGATACAGTGGACATACATACACCCAAAAAAAGATTTTGACCAAAATGCAGGACTTATGCATTTCAGTTACACAGAAAATTTCCATCCATTTGAATTACGTGGTTTTAATATAAATCAACTAATAAACTTAATGTGAAGCAAGTAATAAGATTTATGTAAACTCAATGTGCACTACACAGTGTAGTAGTAGCCAGGTTTATGCATTCAATATTAATAAAGCCAATTTGTTTGCCCAAATCCAACAGTGAAAATTAATGCAGTCATTTTGAGTTTATTAGTACTGTCACATAAATCTTATTACTTGCTTGTTTATATTAAAACAATGTAATTCAAATGGATGGAAGTTTTCTATGCAATTGAAATGCATAAGTTGCCGAATTATTTTTTTTTGAGTGTAGTTTGCTACCTAGATTAATTAGTGCAGCCAGAACTAACATAATAATACACAAAATCAGAAGTGTGATATTTGAGCTACACACCATTAACTGTGTTCCTTGGTAAGAAATTTACAAGTTAGAACAATTAGTAACATTTACTTCGCTTCTACTGCACACACATCATGAAAAAAAAAGTAGCATGCAGCATAATCTCATTCTTACTTGTCTTTTCAAAGCCAAGCCTGCTCTGAAAGTTATCAAACAGAGCGGCTCTACATGTATCTAACTTCAGGACTGTGTCACTTTGGTTCATTCTGCACTCGGCGTGCTGCTTTCCAAATAGTGACAGCAGTCTCGTCTTGGAAATGTTCTAGTACATTTTTACAGCAGTTCATTTTCGAGGGTTCATATGTTAAGTCGCCTGCAAAGGTTAACGTGTCACTTTAGGCTACAAAGCTGATTAAATGACATGAAATCATCAATGATGCATGTACTGATAATTAAAGAAGAGGTTTAGCTGATGGTGGTAGGGTGTCATTGATTCTAGTTCCAATAAATAACATCATCATCTCTTCTGGGAAATTAATTATGACCTTGACAGTCTATGATTATAGGCACAAGGTGTTTTCATGAGGAACACTAAAATGAAATGTGTTGAGCAGCAGGAGATGCTGAACATACCTGAAGAGTTACATTACACCAGACAAAGGTGAGGAAAAACAGGAAGATAAAAGATAGATAGAAGATAACAATCTACCATAAGTGACAATGTGGTGGGGAAAATGTGGTTCCACTGGATTCTGATGATGACCGATGCATATACTGATAATTAAAGAAGAGGTAGGGTGTCATTAATTCTAGTTGCTATAAATAACAAAGAGTCATCTCTTCTGGGAAATGAAATATGACCGTGACAATCTATAATTATAAGGAGATAAGACAATTATAGGCAAGGTGTTTTTGTGAGAAACACCAAAATGAAACAGAAAGTGTTGAGCAGCAGGAGGTGCTGAACATAGACTGCGTTCTTTTTAGCAAACAAAAGGTAACAAAAAACAAAAAGAAGGGTGTGGGACTTTTTACAGTTTATTGTAAGTGACTGGGATCCAAGCCAATTAAACTGTCAACATACAGAACGATTGTACACTCCAGGCTTTGTATAGGCAGCTGACATTATGAGATATCAGCAGCAGTGTTTGAATATAAGAAAAACAAAGACGAAGTTGTAATATTCAGTGATTGGAAAAGAACATTTACATTTACAAATTATCCTTTCGGTTGGAGGAATCCAGGATTTTCACACAAGATTTCCTACTTCTTTGATACTTCCATCTCTGGGACTGTGTCTCACCTCGGTTATTTGTGTGTTTTGTATGCTGCTGGTGAAAAGCAAATCGAAGCAAATTAAAAACAGAGCAACACCAATATTTTTTCATTTACAGTATTTATTTATTCTTAATAGTTTCCATACACTGTGGTCTGTGTCCAGGGACAGAGCAAATTAATAAACTAATAATAATAATAATAATAATAAAACCTGTATACGTCATTGTAACACACATCAAATTGTGACAAATTCCACAATAATTTCATAATTCCATAGTACACAGTTTATTTTGAAAAACATCTATCTGAAAATACAAGATGCGATAAAGTTTCAGATCGAAGGATTTTTAATCAATGTTCAATAAAGTTGTAGAAATTTGGTAGGTTTCTTTAAAGGGTCCTTCAGATTCATCCATCTGTACCATCTTTAATTCACTTTTTTTTTTTTTTTTTTACAACGACGATGACGGTGACGAAGTGGACTGCCAACCATCGATAGTTTGACACACTGAGAGGAAGCCACATCCTCCTCCAGACTTCACTGATTTCATTATGTGATGGTCAGCCGTCGGTAAGTATTATCAGATTCTTCTTCTTGGTTTACAGCTGAAACAGTCATCTGTTTGTGAATCTGTGCAGATATTTATTGTGTTTTTTTTTTTTTTTTTTTTTATATATATATTTCTGTAATCGATGTGAACTGTGTCACTGGCGATGACGAATTTGGTAAGACGATGCATGTTATTTAAAACGAAAATGCAGGGGAAATTATACGAAAATTATACGAAAATCTTGAACGCAATACAGCCTCTGAATTTGAGAATTTACTTTTGCTTCTGTTTCGGAGGTGTGCTGAATGAATCAGTCGCCACTTTGCTGCAGCAGATTTTTTTGTGAATGGCATACAGTAATATTAACAACTTGTATTATTTTTTTCTGTCTCAGTACTAGATGCTGAGAAGTTAGTGTAACAAGAAAACACACGATCATTTGTCGTTTTTGCTAGACTGGAATATTTAAAAGTTTAAAATGATATACATATTACCATGCGCTAAACTCATAACATAAATATGCAAGCTTCAGTGATAAAATGACACTTTTACCGGATGATCTCAAGCGATTAGACACGTTAGAAATAAGACAGTTTAAGCACGTTTTCTCCTACGCTGTGTGTATAGATCTAATAAAACTCAATCAGTATCAACGAGTGGAGGTACAGCGCCCCCTCTTGGACTAGACTGACTTGGACTAGACATGTAACTAGTATTTAAAGGTCCAGTGTGTAAGATTTAGGGCCTTTATTTTCAGAATAAGGCAGACATTAAATATGATATCCATAACTATGATTTCACGCATGTATAATCACATGAAAATACAAATCTTTTTTCTTTTATTACTTAAAGATTCTCCTTTTATATCTACAGCGGGAGCAGGTCCTCTTTCATGGAGGCCGCCATTTTGCAACACTGTGTTTCTACAGTAGCCCAGAACAGACAAACTACAAACACTGACTCGAGACTTTCAAGTCGCAGTCCCTCAGTTATATGAGCACAAAATGTAATGAAAAGTGCTGATGTTAATGCAGACAGATGTGCCGGCAAAGAAATGGACAATTTAAGAGTCATGAGGGTAGAGGTACAAACATGTAACAATATGCAATGCTGAAATGGAATTGAATTGCTTAAAATAAAATAAAATAAAATGACTTTTTTTCTTCAGGGGAGAGTCAAGAACAAAGATGTTCAACTTCGGAATGTTGAGAAAAACGTATCATGTGAAAGCAGCAGAAAAGAAGAAACCAGAAATCAATAATGACCCAGGTTGAGTACAAAATATTATTTTTGTGTCTCCAGTATATTCCACCTAGATAGACATACAGAATATGGTTGGATGGATGGATATTTAACTCTAGTGTCCATCCGAGGACACAGTAAACTTTTATTATTGTATTATTTGCATATGTGTGTTGGTGGTGTTGATGTAGACAGATGTGACAGCAAAGAGCTTGAGAAGATCAGGGTTCACACTATGAAAAGACATATTCAATGTCTTCATGTCAACTTCAATGAAAAGGAGTAACGGGATATCTGACAGGGAGAAAGGAATGTGTGTGAAAAATAAATATTATGGCACATGAATACACCGATGTTGTGCATCATCAACACACATCATGAAACTGTAAGCACAAAGAAAATAATGTACACGACTGAAATGAAACTAAATAATAACTTGTTGTCTTCAGAGCTACACTCAGAAATAAAGATGAGTCGCTTCACAATGAATGAAGACACAGGTAAAGTACAAAATATTACTGCAGGGCACTTGGTGGATATAAAACAAGAATAAAAGAGGCTCAAAAAGGACAGACTGTTTTTGAACTAAATAAGATTAAATAACTTTTTATCTTCAGGCGGAGAGTCAGGAATGATGATGAGCTGCCCCACAAATCCATATCCTCTGTGTCCTGAAGGAACTGCTGCAGAGGAGGAGAAACCAAATAATAATGAAGACACAGGTGAAGTACAAAATATTATTGCAGGGCACATGGTGGGTAGAAAATAAAAGTCAAAGAAGCTCCACAGTGTACAGCAGAATTGTTCTCTCAGTTGGTTTTGGAGTGAAACTCTGTCAAACTAACAAAGGAAACCAGAATAAAGTAATATATGGTACTCACCTGAAAGTGGATTCAAGATTCAGCAAACAGAAAACATGCAACCTGTAAACCTGTACACCAGGATAGTGTGTATGTATTGTATATATGGTGGGCATAAATTAACGGAGAAGGTGTAATGACACTGAGGTTTCTTTTGTTTTTTTTAGTGACTCAGCTACAGAGACCTCATTATGGCCTGCATAATCAGGGAACCACAAGTTACCTCAACAGTGTCCTTCAAGTTCTCTTCATGACAATTGAGATCCATGACAGGTTTAAAACAGCTGCTTCAACAACTGTATCAAATATGAGTAGCATGAGTAGCGGTGTAAACGTCAAAACAGTTCATAGTCACCAACAAACTACCTTCTTTTCAAAGGTTGGATCCAGAATCCTCGAACACAGATCGAGAGCTGAGAAACATCTTTGAGAAACTGAAGGAAACAACATGTGGAACAGAAAACATCACACAGAGTTTGGAGATTAAAGATGGTACGCTGGTCAGTGATCAGTAGATCAATAGTCACAGAGCAGCTGTGGATTTTTTAAAATACTAATCTCATGAATCATTCTGCAGTTAACCAACAGCGCGATGCTGCCGAATGCCTGCAGTTGATTTTACGTAAGATCAGCAAACAGGCCTCTGAGGTGAGTACTTATAAAATCCAAAGTGTAAGTTACAAGTCAGGGAATCAAACCAACATATCAGAATATTTTGTTATAATTAATATTTCTATATTAAGGTTTTCCAAGGACAGCTGACAAACACAACAAAGTGCTGCAAAGGCCACATCCTCACTGAAGGGACAAAACAATTTTGGACTCTTCCACTGTCACTGAAAGATGCTCATGATACCTACAGTGTGGTAAGCAGACAAAGTTCACAGTACTGATTTAACACATCCACTTTTATCATTGGAAATAAGTAAGTAAGACATATTGAGAGTTAACGGGGGAAACTACCTGGTCAACAAGTGTCAACACGTGCTTGGCCACAGATCTGACCAATCAAACTAACTGCTAAAGAAAGGTGCCAGTAGAAATCGCTATAGTAACAAATGTTCAGATGAAACCGACTGCTAGTGACTGCATAAATAATTAAATCAAAATGGAGTGTTTTTATATTTATTGCAATATTTGTGTTTTTGCAGAAAGAACGCTTTAAAGGGATTTTTCAGCCTCAATCATCCAGAGGACACTGCACTGAATGTAAAAAAGAAACAAAGGCCACAAAGGTGAGTTTACAAGCAAAACTGTAGCCTGTTCAAATGTTATACTGGAATCATATAAAGTATCACAAGACTTGGTATGTTTGCTTGTAAGACAGTCTGTTTTATCATTATGTTTTCTGTGTTATTTAGAAATGTGAGATGGTGAAATTTCCTCAGATCTTGGTCCTAGTCCTGAAAAGATCTGGCTCCAACACAGAGTCAAATGTCAAAGTGGATGTGCCACGTGTGTTACAGAAGAAGGCAAAGGAGGCAACTTTGAATGGGGTTCATGATTTTTGCTTTTACATCTTTTCATGTATCTGACTTTGCTTTTCATTGTAGAACAAGAAGTACAATCTTTATGGGATGGTCAATCACAATGGACGTGGACATTACACAGCCACCATCATGTCCTATGAGGACAATACCTGGTATGAGTTTGATGATGATCAAGTCAAAAAGGTGAGAATCAATTTAATACATCTGGCAATACCAAATACCAAATAAGATCAATATTACATTTTTCTAAAACGTCCTTCACTCTGGTGTAGGCTGATGGACAACCATTTGCAGGAAACAAGAGTTACATGTATGTTGGGTGAATCCCAATTTATCGCATCTGACATCTATTGTATCATCTTAATATGTTTCCTGAATGTTATTCAAATATTAACTTCAAAATGATTGTTCAACAGTTCTGACAACGCATATCTGCTCATGTACAATGGTAAGAACATTTAATTTATGTTTATAATATCAAAACATTATTACTGAACATATTATTTTTCCCGCACGTCAGTGCTTTATACTAACTACTTTATACTAAAATGAGCACAGCATGTAATGACAAGTGTTGGTGTTAATACTTGTTGTCTTCAGAGGTACACTCAGAAACAAAGACAAGTCGCACAAATCCATTTTTTCACATGAAAGCAGCAGCAAAGAAGAAGAAACCAAAAGATAATGAAGACACAGGTAAAGTACAAAATATTATTTCAGGGCACTTGGTGGATAGAAAACAAGAATAAAAGAGGCTCAAAAAGGACAGACTAAATTTGAACTAAATAAGATTAAATAACTTTTTATCTTCAGGTGGAGAGTCAAGAATGATGATGAGCTGCCCCACAAATCCATATCCTCAGTCACCTGGAGAAATTGCAGCAGAGGAGGAGAAACCAAATGACAATGGAGGTAAAGTACAAAATAGTATTGCAATGCACATGGTGGGTAGAAAATACATATAAAAGTCAAAGAAGCTCCACAGTGTACAGCAGAATTGTTCTCTCAGTTGGTTTTGGAGTGAAACTCCGTCAAACTAACAAAGGAAACCAGGATAAACTAATATATGGTACCTATATAATATAATATATGGTCAACCTGTAAACCTGTACACCAGGATAGTGTGTATGTATTGTATATATGGTGGTCATAAATTAACGGAGAAGGTGTAATGACACTGAGGTTTCTTTTTTTGTTTTTGTTTTTAGTGACTCAGCTACAGAGACCTCGTTATGGCCTGTATAATCAGGGAACCACATGTTACCTCAACAGTGTCCTTCAAGTTCTCTTCATGACAACTGAGATCCATGACAGGTTTGAAACAGCTGCAAATGTTTCAAAGCAAATCAAAACTTTTCTGATCTCTGGCATGTGAATATACCAACATATGTGAAAAGGCGTTAATAATACACAAAGAGTTATGGGACTGTTCTCGCCTCAAACACAGAATATTACAATAACAATTATAAAGCTGCATTAGTTTCAAGTCTTTTCCCCGCTCCTTCTTCCTTAAATAACAGTGATGGTGTCAATGTCAAAACAGTTCATAGTCACCAAAAAACTACCCTCTTCCCAAAGGTTGGATCCAGAATCCTCGGACACAGATCGAGAGCTGAGAAACATCTTTGAGAAACTGAAGGAAACAACATGTGGAACAGAAAACATCACAGAGAGTTTGGAGATTAAAGATGGTACGCTGGTCAGTGATCAGTAGAAATATGTTAAACAGCAACAGGAAGGAAACTCACAGAGCAATTGTGTCTCATGAATCATTCTGCAGTTAACCAACAGCGTGATGCTGCCGAATGCCTGCAGTTGATTTTAAATAAGATCAGCAAACAGGCCTCTGTGGTGAGTACTTATGAAATTTGTCATGTAAATTACAAGTCAGGGAATCAAACCAACATATCAGAATATTTTGTTATAATTGATATTTCTATATTAAGGTTTTCCAAGGACAGCTGACAGACATAACAAAGTGCTGCAAAGGCCACATCATCATTGAAGAGGCAAATCCATTTTGGACTCTTCCACTGTCACTGAAAGATACTCATGAAACCTACAGTGTGGTAAGCAGACAAAGTTCACAGTACTGATTTAATACATCCACTTTTATCATTGAAAATAGTTATTAAAAATAAGTGATAAGACATATTGAGAGTTAACAGGGCAAACAACTTGATCCTTGGTCCCCATCCAATGGACCAGTTAGCCCTGCATCGTCTACATCATGGTGGTCGGACACTGAGCAGTGAACACGTGTCCCTGTATATATTGTCATGCAGAAACTGGTAGCAACATCCCAACTGGCCTGCTGTACACATGAAAGTTTTCAGGGGGCAGCAGAGGGCTCTGTCTGTACTTACAGAAGTAGGGTTACAATATCGTGACCTTTGTTCTATCTCACATGGGCTCTACCCTCAACTGGACTCTATAGGTACAGTGGTGGAAGCCCAAAGACTAGTCAACCACACCTGCCCATTGAACTCAATAGGTGAGCACAGGCTAGTTGCCATAGCCCACCTACTATATAACCTAGACTGCCACAGAGGAGCAGTAAGGAGCCTGAACCAACCCCATCCACCTAACCATTTCTGTAAACACTTATAAGGGGCACAGGGGACTGGAACCCATCTGGCATTGGGTGGGGTACACCATAGACAAATTGCCCGTTCGTCACAGGGCAAGCAACCATTCACAATCACATTTAGACCTACGGGCAATTCAGAGTTACCTATTTAACTGAACTGTGGGAGGAAGCTGAAGTACCCAGTCCAGGCTGCACTTCCTTACTAGTATGTCCCTCTCTGCAGCCAAGCCTGGAGAGGTTGGCCCAGGATGGGTCTATTGTACTGGCTTACTGTGACAGAACCCACATGACTTCGGGATGGTCCAGGTCCAAGTGTTGCATGAATAAATAATAAATTTACTGCAGCATTTATATTTTTACAGGAAAAAGGCATTGAAAGGATTTTTCAGACAAAATCGTACAGTGGACGCAACATGGTGTACTGCGTTGAATGTGATGAGAAAACAGACGCAACCAGCGTGAGTTTACAAACTTCAACTGTGACCTGACCACATGTTACAAAATGATCAAAATCTGCGGAGTTTAATAACCTTTCTTGTGTTTTTTAGGGATGTGAAATGGAGAAATCTCCTCAGATTCTGGTTTTACTCCTCAAGCGATTTGACTTTGACTTTGACTACAACACCATGTCAGACGTCAAATCAGACTGCTGGGTGGAGGTGCCTCGCGCATTACAAATAAAGGCAAGGAACGTAACTTTGAATGGTGTTCATTGTGTTTAGTTTGAAGTCTCTTCATGGACCTGACTGTGTTCTTCATTGTAGAACAAGAAGTACAAACTGTATGGGATGGTGAATCACATGGGCAGTCTGAGAGGTGGACATTACACAGCCACCATCCTGTCCAATGAGGACAAGACCTGGTATGAGTTCAGTGATGCTCACGTCAACAAGGTGAGGAGTAATTGAACTCATCCCAAATACAAAACAAAGCAAATGAGATCAATGTTAAATTACATTTTCTAAAATGTTCTTCACTCTGGTGTAGGCTGAACGACAACCGTTTGCGGAAAACACGAGTTACATGTATGTTGGGTGAATCCCATTTTATAACATCTGAAATCATATTATCTGAATATGTTCACTAAATGTTGTTAAAATATTAACTTCCAAATAATTGTTCAACAGGTCCAGTGATGCATATCTGCTCATATACAGAGGTAAGAACATTCAGAGAACATGTCCATAATATTAACAGATTGTTACTGAATATATTACGTTTCTCTGTATAAGAGATGCCACGTAAGACTAATTTAGACAGACAATACAAAGGAATGACAGAATGAAACCAGTAAAATGAGTGAACCAAGGAGAGAAAAGAAAGAAGGGCAGGTCCGTTGTGGGCAATCGGGAGAATTCCTTGTGGGCTGTTTCACTTTCACTTCACTATTGGGCCAGTCATGGAAAAAAATATTGACATACTGTAGGTCACGTTAGTCTATCTTCTCTTATATTCTGCATTTTATACCTGACACCGCAGCCTCTGCGTGGGTTGTACCATGTGAGGGCGTTCTCTGCTGCCAGGTAGAGTTGGTTGGGTCGATATAGGCTGTTCAGTAAAATGACCTTAATGAATGATTCATATAAAAATATGAATTAAAGCTATTAGATGTAAGATAGTGCAGGTATAACAGCAGTACATTCTAAACCTATATGCCTTGTTTGCTCTGAAGTGGGTGTAGAAAAGGATCACCAAACAACAATATGATACCATGCGGAAAAATGAAAATGACCATGACAGCGATGGCCCCCATGTGGTCTTTCACCTCTAAATATGCTTCTTTTTTTTTAAAGTCATGCAATACAGGTGAGTCAGATAATGAGAGAAGAGATAGAGCTTAAGTGAGTTATTATTAAAAATTAAAAATTAAAAATTTAATTTCCAGTTTCCACCACCATGGAAGCCTGAAAAGTGGCCCCACCCTGGCCCTGGAGAAGGCCGATAGAAACCATAAAGAAAAACATATCGCTCATTGAAAGAGGTCATGACATAAAATCAAAAGTAGATAAGAGAAAATCAATGAAAAGATTTAATATGTAGTAGAGTCTGTATACAGGGCTTCTGAAAGAGAAGTGAAGATGATAGGAAGACTGTAGCATACCCCAAAATAATATATAGCTTTTCTTCCACTTGAAGCTTCTTCAGAACATCAGACAGACAAGATTGTGACAGAAGTCTAGAAGAACTGAAGGGAGATGAGGTGGAACACAAAAAAAAGTAAGATTGACATTTATTAGATATTTATCAGATATATTGTTGCTCAGCCTTTGAAAGAGTTAGTTCTTACTTTGTTTTTGTGACTTTCAGTTATGTTTGTCTGAAGAAATGAATTTCTGTTTTTTCCACCAGGTGAAAATTCTTCTTCTCCAAAATTAAAAAAAAAAAAAAATCTGTTGAGTGTTTTCTTATTGTTTGATTTTAGTTGCTTGTTATTGTAGCCGGTATGGTTTTGGAAATGCAAACCACTAATCTTTATAACAAACTGATATCGGTAATATTGATAATGTTTATAAGTAATAAAGAAAGTAATTATTCTGTAGTTATTATGAATCTTATTAATTATTGCTCTCCATTTGTTAATTAATATGAAAATGATGTGTTTTTTGTCAACACTTGTACAGTTGTATGATTTTTCTGTAATTTGAAATTACATTTAAAACAATAAATTCTACTGTAATACTGTAATTCAGTGTCATAAATTATACATCCACAAATCGGGGACAAAATATTTTGGAAACCTAAACTTATTTTAGTATTTCAAAGTACAAAATGATGACGTTGTAATTTTTAAATGGTGATCAGACGATGTGTTTTTGAAGAGACGGTTAAACTTATTGTGTTGGAGTTATAGTACATTAATGGAGATAATTAATTAAATAAAGTAATACAAGTTTGCAAAGCTGCAAAAACATGGACGACAGAGAAGCAGAGAGCTAAGTTTCCGTTCAAGTTAAAAGTCAGGTGTGTGTTTCTTTAATTTTAAAAACATAAGTGTTATTTTGGTATTGACCTTTAGTGGGTGCTACAGCTCCTCTGGGTTACATGAAACATATCTATGTAATATTTTGAGTTTGATATTCCATGTGGATAAATGTTACTGTTGACTTAACTGTCCCACACACACAGCAAATGTATTCACACACACAACAGACATTCTGCATTCATGTGAAGGCAAACTTTTAATAAGTGACGCTCAGTTATTAATGAAAAGCACTGGCAATATTAAAAACAGTGCATTATACAGCATTATTAGAAATACAGCAGATACTTTAATGCTCTATAATAAGTGAATGACCCTAACCCTAACCCCAACAACAGATCTTAAAGTCTGGAGCAACAACACGCGGGACTGTAGTTCACAGTTATGCTGCAATGGATAGTAATAATGATGAAAGAGACAGATGATGACTCAACATGATTCAAAAACTGAATAAATGATTATTACTCAGGTTAGACATCAGTAAGAGATAAAGATGAGTTTTCGTTCAAGTAAAAGTCGGGTGTGTGTTTCTTTAATTTTAAAAACAAAAGTGAAAGTACTTTTTAAGACCATCGCGTCTCCATGTGGTTTGAACACAGAACTAATCGACCGTCAACTAATCTGCACCAAGTTAAGAGCTCGGCAGAAGCTGCAAACATACAAACACCACAGAAATGGTTGTGAAGGTCGTCATACGTGGTCTACGTGGTGAGGAGTTAGAGATCAACCTGTGTGACACTGAGGAGCAGTTAAAGAACATCACAGTGCGGGAGCTGAGGAGGCGGATAGACCAGAGAGGGCTATACACAGGTAAAATCACTTTGGATTATATGAACGTAAATAATAGGAAAATATTATTTGAAATATAGACGATATTTTTTTTATTTATTTGGAATAAATTTTCTTGTCTGTTTTTGACTTTCTCTCTCTCTTTCCCTCCGTGTGTGTCCGTTTTAGATACAGACAATATACGCCTGATATTTACTTGCGAAGCTCTCGATGACGACAACAGACGTCTCTCTGACTATGGAGTCCAACACATGTCAGTCATTCAAGTGGTTATTCGTGTACCTGGTGGGGGATGTCCTTGTCCCATGCCAGGAGCTGGTGGAATGGGTGACAGGGACGGGAGAAACAGAAGTATGGAAAGGCTTGGTGACTTCAGGTGTCCACTGCACTCAAAAAAATAAATTGTTGAATTTACTTAATCCAGTTATATCAGCAATTCTCACGAAACTGGGTTGTGTTATATATAATTAAATATCATTATTAACAAGGCAATAACTGACTTATGTTCAACTAAGGAGACTGTATTATGTAACTGTAACATTATCTGCTCAACTGGATTTAATTGAGTAAAGTTGAAACTTTATTATTAATCGTGTTGTAGCCTACACACAAAATTATTTCTCCACATTTACTGGCTGGCACCTGTTGGAACACACAATGCCATATACACATATATAATGGACCTTCCAATTTTTTTGAGCAATGAGAGCGGGGCTCGAATCACGAACCCTCGGGTTATTGGACAACACACTCTACCACTAAACCACGGACACCAAAAGAAGCCACACAGATGGACAACTTCACATTAACAAGTCTCACCTTAACGGTCTGATCAGTCAAGTTACAAGTGAAATGATAAGTTGGGTCCACTGAGTCATCAAGCTGGCTGACATTATCCTGGTCTGTCCTCATCATGAGGTGTTACCATCTGGATCCAGTTTCGCAAAGTCAGACTTCGACTGTGTTTTAGGTGTAACTAATTGTCAGACCTAAGACAGATATAAATTCATCTGTTCATCCGGTGCATTATTTTGCGGCAACCCCTGCGTTGTGGACTGCCGGTGCGGAAGCGCACAGCCCCCACTGAAATGAATTGAAAGACCTCGAAAACACGTTTGTGTTGAAAAATGATTGTGAACATATTGCTTGTTTGATTCTTGGTCATTGGGACTGTTATTTTAAAGATAAAATGTAAAGATATATTAAAAATATGTAGTTTTTTGTTCATCTCAGTGACTTTGTTGAATATTTAATCACTTTTCCAGACTTAGGACTTCATCAGTGTCGTCATTGTTCAGTGTTATTTTGGGTGCTACAGCTCCTCTGGGTTATGTTCTGCATGAAAGTTCATACATGTGTGCAGATTTTTACACTTCTACACCCATGTGGGCAAAAGTGATCAATCTTCAGCAGCACCACATGACTACATGAAACATATCTATGTAATATTTTGAGTTTGATATAATATACTGTTACTGTTTGATTTAACTGTCCGACACGCAGCAGATGTATTCACACACACAACAGACATTCTGCATTCACGTGAAGGCAAACTTTTAATAAGTGACGCTGAGTTATTAATGAAAAGCACTGGCAATATTAAAAACAGTGCATTATACAGCATTATTAGAAATACAGCAGATACTTTAATGCTCAATAATAAGTCTATAAAGAAACACATTTGGCTGCAGTTGCAGGAAGAATCACGGAATGGAGTCAAGGTTGCAGTCTGTATTATTTATCGTGTATGACAAGACACCAACAAATCATTCATTTCCTTGTAGCTGAGTTACAGCTGTCACATGGACGGACGCACAGTTGAGTGAGTCGTGAACTGATCATTTCTGATTCCCCGTCCTGCTGACAGAGCTTATGCAGCTGCCATGTGGCGAGGGAAGGTACTGAATGAAAAAGAACGAATCACTCACTGAGACGACTCATTACTCGCGAGTCATATAAAAGATTAGTTCGTAGCGAACGAATCGTTCACGAACGAAACATCACTATTTTTAAGATCATCTGTTGAACACAGCTGACGGACCGTCGTGGGAGAAGCGTCAAGTTTAGAGCTCGGCTGAAGCTGCGAACATACACAACACCACAGAAATGGTTGTGAAGGTCTTCATACATGATCAACGGGGTGGGAGGTTAGAGATCAACCTGTGTGACACAGAGGAGCAGTTAAAGGACATTACAGTGCGGGACCTGAAGAGGCGGGTAGCCGAGAGAAAGGGAATAACAGGTAAAATCATATTCAAGATTAAAATAACCACCTAACCCATATATGGTGCGATTTTTTATGTTAAATGGTTGCCTATATATAAGTATAAATATATACCGTAGATGCGAATGTGAGTGCGGTTGTTTGTCTGTATGTGTCTATATAAAACCTTGTCAGTGCCTTCTTTTGACCCCCCTCTCACTCCCTCTGTGTGTGTCTGTTCTCGTTGCAGAAGACGGTATATGGCTGATATTTGACGACAGACAACTTGAGGACGACAAACGACTCTCTTACTATGGAGTCAAGCACGAGGCAACCATTCATATGTTTCAAAGCATCCGCTGTGAACCTCTATGTCTCGTACAGGCACAATGTGTAATGGGTGACAGGGACGGGAGAAACAGTAGTATGGATAGACTTGCTGACTTCAGGTGTCGTCTGCAGTGATTTCAGAAAAAAAATCATCAAAACAGTCATCTCAGTCTCCACAAGGATCAATGCAGAGGATCTCCTGCAGACTCCAGAAGATGCCACACAGATGGACAGCAACATGTTTTCAACTTCACCTTAACAGTATGATCAGTCAAGTTACAAGTGAAATGATAAGTTGGGTCCACTGAGTCGTCAAGCTGGCTGACATTATCCTGGTCTGTCCTCATCATGAGTTGTTACTCTGAGTGTGTTTTAGGTGTAACTAATCATCAGACGTAAATTCAGCTGTTGCTCAGAGCTGTTTAGTTCCTGACTAGCTCCCTCCAACATAAAATATTTGCCTTCAGGAATAATTTAACCATTTTGGGGACATTTTATTGGGAAATTCAGTGTCCAGTCTGTATTTTGTGAAAGTACATTTGCATCAAACTAATCTAAGAACAACATTAATACTGGAAATATCTGAAATATCTCTGTGAAACAGACTCCAGGTCAACATTTCAGGATTCCAATGAGCCTTTTTAGCTGGACCTGAGTGTTTTATCAGGATTCAGATTTCACAGAATGAAAAAAAAAAAAATCTGTCTTAGTGGGACAATGTTTTACGATCGATGTTTGTGTTTGTTTTTTCCCTTTACTGTTGTGTGGCACATGCGAATGGTTTGTAATGACCTGGAAATAGGCTGTTCAATCTGCCAGCCACTGTAAAAGATAATTAACACTTTGCATGTTAAAATGTTAAATGTGAACACAAGCGTGCTTGTTTGACACTACACTTGACAGTGAACAATATACTCTGCACCAGTTCTTCTGTTAATACCCTTTGTTGTGTTTGCACTTGCTACACTCTCGTGCCTTTAGTATTTATAAAAAGTGAAGTATTAAGTTCATGAAAAGGGTTCATGAAAGACATAAAGACATGTTCAATCATGTATTATTATGTTTGTGGTCATAAAGTTTATTATTTCAAGAGATATTTAAAATATGCAGTTTTTATTAATCCTATTTACTTTGTTGGATATTAAATCATTTTTCCAGACTCATCACTTTATCTGTGTCGTCATTGTTCAGTGTTATTTTATTACTGTATTATTTAGTGCTCACAATTAGTATCACAGTGGGCTTAAACATAAACTATATTCATACACAGTATTTCAGAACATGCTATATAAACCATGTGAAAAATGCAAAACTCAGACTGCTGCCACATTTAGAGAGATTAACATTATTGGTTGCAATAAATGACTGTTACATGTGATCCTGACTGTTTAAATGATGAAATATGTAACATGTTATTTATGTGATCTATGTTTATATTTAACTCATAATTAGTCTTTGCTATAGGAAGTCCTACAGCGTCTTCAAACTATTCAACAGTTTACATAATAAACCCGAGGATAACATGACTTCTTTTACTTCTTTATAACTTTTAATGGCTTCTTTTATTAGCAGAATAATGCTGATAATAGTATTATTTATGTAACAAATTTCATACAAAACAATGGAATACAATGTTCTCCAGAGAAGTCCGTAGCAACGGAGTCAACAGTCAATATTATTTCCACAATTACAGATGACCGATTTGGCATTTAGTTTTCCTTTTCATACATTTCCTGACTGTTCCTGACTATAATACCAGAACCGTTAGTAGTAATAATGGAAATTTGTTAAGTTGTGATTCAGATTCTTCAATGAAGAAAAAAAGAGATCCGAGAAAGTGATGCTAGTCATAAATATCTTCTTCAAAAATGTTTCTGTGCCACACAGGTATGGAGGTTTGTCGGGGAGCCACACCATCGCTACAGGGGATGAAGTAAGAGCTCGTCTCCAGGCACTCAGAAGTGAGCTTCAGACACACAAAGCAGAACTCAACCTGGCAGCGATGACAGATGACGTTCTTACAACCTGTCCTGTCGTGCTCCACCCTCTGACCGCAGGTGGGGCAGGCCCGGATGGAGGGACATGCGTAGACCCCCTGCACCTCAGGGAAAGCCGTGGTCTTGCAGTTCTTGAGAAGCTCGAGGTCGTGGTTGATGCAGCCGTCGTTGTCGCAGCGGTCAGAGCGTGGAGCTGGACCTTTCCACTCCTTCAGACACTGCCAGCAGAACTGGTAGGTCTTCTTCTGGTCAGCTGTACATATGGTGCACTGGACGCACAGGTTGGAGAGATCCATCCTCTCCACACTCGTTCTGCACTGTGGGCACTGGGAAAACACACACAATATTTAAAAATCTGTCACTTCAGTCTGCTTCAAATCAAAAATGATCCTACTGGAGCACTTACTTGCAGAATTTCAGTGTACTCAGCAGCAGCCAGACGAGCCATGTTCTCTTCGAAGTACTGGATTTCCTCAACAGATAAGTCAGCCAGTCTGCGCACCTCTTGGTACGACCACAGTTTATTGCAAAGTCTGGTTCCCTCCACCACAGCGGGGCATCTGAATTTGTAATTACCCTTAAAACAGCAAAGAGAAAAACATATTTAGGATTACAGAAAACAGACTCCCTGCTGGCTTTTGACAGGACTTTACATACATTTTCATCCACGAAGAAGCGGAACAAAGTTTAGTCACTTGATCTTTAATTGAAATGTTGTCGTCCTAAAATTGCAAATGCTTTTAAAAAGACCACGTCATTAAACATGTTTGTTTGCAGTAATACTACAAATAAATACTCAGCTCTGCTTCATACAGTAGGTAAACAACTTGAATTTGCCAGTAGGTGGCAGAGTAGGCTTAGAAGAAAACTAGTTGCAGCTGATAGTCTGAGGTCTTGAGGTTTGTGTGCACAGTCTTGCTGGTGAAATAATAAAAGTAAGTCTTCACAATCTAAACAGGATGCTACCACCTGCCTTTGTGTAAGCTACTCACTGTCTTTTATCAGATGTCTTTGATTCAAACTTGTTGTAAAAAATGTTGTTTTCATGACAACAGGTACCTCATCCAGCTGGCTGCGACACCATTGTGTTAGAGAATCAGGAGTGACAGCGTGGCCGCAGGACATCTCTGCTTTGAGACAGCCGTCATCGTCATCTGAAACTGAAGGACACACATATAAGTACATCAGTTACACTGTGTGGTAAACTGCTCTTGTTTACTGCACTTTTCTGCCCACATGCTCAGTGAAACAGGAAGAGAGTCTTACACAATGGATCCAAGTCGTCCTTCCTGTCGACAAACTTCAGGGTGGTGTCTAGTGGGTCGTAGCTCTTCCCCACCTGTTCCTGCCCCCCAATGCTCATTTTGATTGTCCTGAGTGGAAGAAAACACTTAATATCATAAATATCATTATGGGCTATGAGACAGGTTCACATCAGTACCATGGTGATAGGATATTCTGATCTTTAACAATGTGTAACATGAAAAAAGTTTCTATTGATGGCTTTTGCCAAAATGTAACTCCTATTATTGTGGCAAAAAAAACCCATCAATAGCCAATTTGGCACTATTAAAAGTATGCGTAATTGTAATTCTGAAGTATTCAGACAACCATCACTGGATTACTTTGATACTCTGGGACGTTTCTAGCTGTTTGGGAACCCGTACCATTATTCTCCTCACTTCAGTGAGCTGTGATTTAACCCGTTATACCTGTTGGCAGACGTCACAGCCCAGCTGATAAACGTGATGACTCAGTGAACTGACGCAGGGAATTTCCTCCTTGACATACATGCATTTACAGTAAAAGGCAGAAAAACACTTTAAACTCTGGGCTGTTTATGTTAATGAAATGTTAAACTCATGTTCATTTTGAACACTTATTATTAGACTAATAAAATATAATAATAGTGAAGAGATTGACAAAGACAGCGTGACTTTAAAAATCAGTCAAATAAACATCTGAACACATTTTAAACCAGTGACATGCAGTTAACTTGACGCACGCTTGATAAACAGATGTTTGTCTCTCACTTCACATACTGATTGATCATTTTGATTAACAACAGATTCATAAGATGACTTTATGTCTTACCTCAGTGGCGCAGTTTGTCTCTATTTGCACTTTATTGTTGCGCTCAACCGGAAGAACTCGAGCCGAAACTCCAGCTAGTGAAACTCTGGAGGATTAACTTCCTCACATTCAACTGGCAACTGATTTTGGTGAAGTCTCCAGGATCTGTGTGTGATTCAAACCGAGAGTCCAGATGTGTGTTTGTGTTTGTCTCCCTCTGTCCGTCCTCTGTGTCTTCCTCCTTTGCGCTCTCGCCGATATCGAAAGTAAAAGCAGAGTCGCTCCCACGGTGAGATAGGCTGCGCGGTGAGTTATTGTGTGTTTTACCCTCCCATTTAGCAATCAAAAAGTCACATGTGTTACTGGAACTTATGAGTTATAGCACGCTTGTGTTTATCGCTTTGCTGTCGGTTTATTGTAACTTACTTTTAGCACTTTAAAACCTGTTTTTGACGCGCTGCGTAATGGAGGACTGAGGGTCTGCATGTGTTTCCATAACACCCAAACACAGCAGCCGCTTTCGCCTTTTACTCTCTGTGCTCATTCAGACTTCACTCACCGCTGTGTTTGTTTCATCCTGTTGATGCAAAAATGATAAATCGATCTTTCTTCTCTCTTCTTCTTTCTTCTTTCTCTCTCTCTGTGATTTTGTATGTTGCGCTGCAGCCATAACATCATGACCACTGAGCGGTGGCGTGATGATGCTGGTGCTCACCCCTGTCCACTGCCGAAAGCCCCCTTTCATACGATAATACGCCCTGCCACAAAGTAAAAACATTTCAGGAACAGTTTGAGGGACACAACAGTGAGTTCAAGGTGTTGATTTGGCCTCCAAACTCTCCAGATCTCAATCCAAATCAAACTTAAACGACTTAAATGATCTGCAGCTGCAATGTCTCAGTGCCAGATACCACAGCACACCTTCACAGGTCCAGTGGAGTCCACACCTCCACGGGTCAGGGCTGTTTTGGTGGCAAAAGTGGGGCCTACGCAATATTAGCCGGGTGGTCATGATGTTATGGCTGACAGGTGTAAGCTTTGGTGTATGGAGTATTAAGATCTTTTACTGAAGTGAAGGTAACGCAGTATAAAAATAGTCTTAATTAAAAATCTTGCATTTCTGGGTTTAAGTATAAACTCGACTGTATTTATTTAGCACTTCACACACAACAACAGTTGATCCAAAGAGCTTCACAGCACACAAAGAGGATCAGAGCAAAAGAAATCCGAATGCGAAAAGTACGACGACAACGACTACAGCTGTCAGATAAACGCAGTGGAGTAAAAAGTGACAGAATTTTTAGATGTTCAAGTACTTGAGTACAGAACTGTATTTATTTTATACTCACCAACAATGTACTGTAGAAGCCTCCGAAGAATCAAAAATATCTGCAGATCAATGGGAAAAAAAACATCTTTAGTCATAAATTAAGGTGGTGCTATCATAATATTGCCGTTATTATTGAATTTATTTACTATTTACATGTGAGAAGTATATTTCTGACACCATTCTAGACTTTAATTCAATGAAATGAATTACTATTAACAAAACAATATCAAAATACATGAATGTAAAACCATCTGAGACTAGATTCCAGTAACGCTGTCCTTTGGCTCAGTGTTGTACCTGTCTGTCTTTAGAAGCAGCACACCTAAAACGAAGGAATAGCAGGCTCGCTGTCTCTTAACGTCTGCTGCTGTGTCAAATGTTCATCAACAGACTGAATCCACACATCTGGAGGGAAAATATCAAAACTCATCTGAGACGTCAGCATGAATGATGACCCGTGTAGAAATGTTCAGAGAGAAACTAGACAGCTTGAAGATCTCAGGTAAGTGACATGAAGTGAAACTGCTTAAGCATGTGGCTCATTGATTATATTCATTTAAAAGCTGTTGTTGCTGTTGTGTCTTTAGATTACCATGGCCTGAACAGTCCAGGTGTGACGTGTTATTTGAACAGCGTGCTTCAGGTGCTTTTTATGACCGAAGACTTCCGGGATGCTGTGAAAGGGTTCGTGACCTCAGCTTTACTTGGGTTATATTTTTAGAGAGATCAGATTGAATCAGTAGGTCTCACAGGTCATACAGCCAGAGCCACCACACTCTCTGGCTGACGGCATCTTGGCAATCCTGCCTCTGCCGCCTCCCCTGCTAACAAACAAGACACCTGTAATGGTGATCTTCCAGCCCGCCTCGGCTCCACCGATGCTCATCGTCTTTGCCTATTTTTAGGTTAGTTTGAAGGCAGCGGAGATTTGTCAAAAAGAACTCTGATATCAGTGCTTTACTCTCACATTTCATGAAGCCGCATGTACTTCTGACTGTGCCACAGGCGCTCCAGTGAGGATTCAACAACCAACATCGACGAACATCTGAGAAGGCTGTTTTCTGACTTAGAGAAAAGTGTGGCCAGAACGCATAACATCGCAAAAAACCTGGGGATCACAAACGGTAAGTTTGGATTTGATAAGTCACACTGGCTGCATATGTGTTACTAATGACATCATTTAACTGTGAAACCTCTTTTTCTATGTCTGCTCACTCCCTGCTTTCAGTATATGAGCAACGTGATGCTGCTGAGTATTTTGAGAAGATCCTGTGTCGGACCAGTCCGGAGGCAGCTAGAGTAAGGACAAATTTATTTATTTATTTAATTTATTTAATTTATTTATTTATCGGTGACCGTGCTTCTTCATTAACGCTGACTTTTAATAAAGAGTTAATTTGACTGTAACTAAACTAAAAAACTAGATTATAAAAAAAACATTTGTACCAAAGTAGCAAGAGAGAAAAAAACTGGAGGTAATAGATCACAACACTTAAACCAGCAATAATTCAGTGTTGCCAACAGACACAGATACAGGCTGATAAAAGAATCAAAAATCTGGATTTAAAAAATATACAAATTATATTTTTAGTATGAAACATAGACTTACTGCACAGGCTTGAAAGACGGCTTTAAAAGGTTCATAGCTTGCTCCTCTAGCTGTCATAAGATTGGACTCACAACAGTGGATTCACACTTTGACCCAGAGTCACAGCATATCGTCTATAAAAACGTCCTTTCCTGGTTCATAATCCACTTCCTTGTTGTTGATTTGTATCTGTATCATAAATACACAACAGCTTCACAACAACGTGGCTTCTGTGTCATGTTAGACTCATGTTAGAGCTTTATATATTTTAACACGCTGTAAAAATACTCCATTACAAGCCAGTATTTAAGTACTAAGTATACTAAGTATTATAGTATAATTCTAAAGTACAAGTATGCATTTAAACGTATCTCATATACACTTGTGTCTAGATGTTCAAGGGAGAGCTGAACCACATGACCACATGCCTCAAGTGCATGGGCAGGAGCGATTCCAGGGGTTTCTTTTGGATGTTGCCTCTTCCGGTGGAAGATTTGAGTCGTCAGAGCTACAGCGTGGTACTCTGCTGTCCTTTAACGAAAAATAAGAGTTATATATTTTTTAAAAAATGCACCAGAAATGAATGTAAGGTTTAATAAATATACTGTGTTTGCAGGAAAAAGGACTCAAAGCGTTCTTCAAGGGGGAGAAAGTCTGTGGGGACAACAAGATATACTGCAACCGCTGCACTCAAAAGCAAGATGCAGACTTTGTGAGTTTTTCCCTTGTTCTAGTGCGCATCAAAACTTTTACATGATTTCTCATAAGTGTACTGTAGAAAAGTTACACAATGGGGTTTTTACGAAAGATGGGTGACTTTTCCCACCGTCTCCTGTTTTCATCGTGTACCTAGGGATGTGAGATGACACAGAATCCGGAGGTTTTGACCCTCCTGCTGAAGAGGTTCACGTTTGACTACAAGCGCGGATGTTACGTCAAGCTTCACTGCAAAGTGGACGTTCCCCAGATTTTACACATGGAGGCAAGTAGCTGCAGGTTGTTTTGATTTAAGCGTTTCTTCGTCACATGTTGTGACCTTGTTCCATTTCCCTCCTCTCAGGACTGCGACTATGACCTCTATGCTTTAGTGAACCACCTTGGTAATCTAACAGGAGGTCACTATACTGCACAAATCAAATCTTTTGAAACTCAGGTGTGGTACAACTTCAATGACAGCATTGTTAAAGGGGTAAGGAGGCTCGTTTTTCTCTAGGGCAGTCCAGTTTTCATTTACGATTTCTCACACAGTTTAACACGTGAAGTTACTGCCACGTAATTCTCAATTCTACAGGTCAAACCACTGTTTGGAGTCGGCGACAAGTCTTTGAGGTCTTCTACAGCTTACCTCCTCATGTACAGGAAGGGTAAGTTTCAAGACAAACCTTCCTGATAAGGGCCTTTTCCCAAAAGCATCATAACTGATGCTCATATCATATTATCATAAATGAATGACTGCCGATTCGGCTGATATTAACATGTTAATTGCTGCTTTTGGAAACATGTTTAGAAATAAAATTAAAGGCATTTGTACTCTCTGCTTAACTGCTGAGATTAAAAACAGGGCTTAGGTCTCCATACTTTTGCTGTTTTTCAGTAATAACCTCCAGTTTTTCCTCTTCAAAGTGAGAAGAAACCCGGAAAAAATCCCTGAAGGTGACCAGGCAGCTCTCTGCACATATTCAGATGTCGAGATTGAACGAATATACGAGGAGGCAGAGAGAGGAGCTGCTCTTGTTCCTTGTCATCAACTGGAGGATGAAATCTGCAACGGAGGAGAAAATATGAAGCACTTGATTGGCGATGAATTAAAGAAGACGTACCGTGACGCCACGGTTTCGAAGGCACTGCTGAACTTTGGTGGCGAAATGGAAAAACAGCCACGCCAGACAGCGGGAGACGGGTACAAAACAAGATTGCAAACACAAAAGTCAAATTCTGCAAAGCTGCAGAAACATGAACAGCAGACAAGCAGACGGCTTGATACAAGCTCAAATGAGCACTTGCATCATAGTAACACTAGAGGGACCCCAACAGCAGCACACTGTGTGGACTCAGAGGAGAACCATACACCCCGAAAGAAGAGACTAATGTCGAATGTGACTGTCCGTGAAACAGAGAAAAATATTCATAGACAGACTGGAACAAAAACAAGTGGGACTGATAGAAGTCTCACAAGAAACAGAGTAAAACGTGCAGAGGCAGCAGAAGTAGGAATAGCTGTCAGTCCCAGTGTGTATCATTCTGATGTAAAGTCATTACATATTTCCTCCAGTGGCTGTTCTTATTCTCCACATCCATATTTGACAGGAGACTCGCAGAGTCAGTCTCTCCCAAATGAACCCTCTGAGTCAAAGTATTCAGCAAACAGAAAATCTAGTGCAAGTGCAAGTCCCAGAAAGAAAAATGCTGCAAAGAGCACGGACAAAGTCAAAAGAGAGCCATGGAGGAGTTGAAACGATAAGGATAACGTGACTCTTCAAATGTGGTTTGAACGCATCTTTAACAAGACAAACGTAATTCTTTTGACTCTGTTTGCTGTCGATCCTGGCAGCCATGTGTTGTCATGAATAAATATCTTGCTCGGTATAGCAGGTGGATAAATGTTTGAAGTCCAGCTCAGTCAGCCTACATGCACCTGCGGTATTTGTTTAAATCATCACACAGGCTGGACAGCATGTCTTTATGTTAGTACTTATCTTGAATATACATATGTATGAAGTCATTTTTAAGTACCACATCACGCTAGAAAAGAATGAAGACATAATTTATAATAAAAAAAACAAATGTACTTTAAGTTACCAATTTTTAAGTTCCTGTACTCTAGTACTCTCTGTTACTCAGAGTTGTGCAAACGTTCTGGGAAGGTTAAAGCAAGGACCAAAAGATAACATTTTGATGGACACCTGAAAGTTCTGGTGATGTTATTAAAGGTGCTGAAAACGTTCTGGGAACGTGATGGAAGGACTTAAATAGGACCAAAAACACTCTAGGTTGGTCTCCTAATGGTTCCTGCAATGTCACAAAGGGTTCTGCAGTTTTTATGGGAATGTGATCTAGAGGGAATGTAACATATAGCAGTGCTTCCCAAACATTTGACATATTTCATTTTCTATTTAATACACAATGATGGTATAACTGATAAACTGTGAGCTGGAGGAGCACAGAGACACATCTGTGACTGAGTGTTTTATGGGAGGAATTACTACAGGTATAGTTTTAGGGTTAGAGCTATCCCTGCTGTTAAAAATTAACAAACTTTCCCTAAATTTGCCTAATGGTGTCAATTATGTCCATATAATTTCCTTCACTGCCATACACTGACAGACACACAGTCCACAGAGCGGAAAGATGATGATGTACCGAATCTTACTGGGTGTTCTGTATCTCTCAGGTCAGTTTATTCTTTGATATTTTTGTGTCTGACTGCTGAATTTATAGAAAATATTTAGAAAAGCATTTATTTTTGTGTAAAATGACAATGAAAGTTTCATATCCTTCACTTCAGTAAAAGTAATGTAAATATAATCCAAGGAACCAATGAATCACACAGTAAGCAGCCTTTTTGTAGCAGCAGGGTTAGTTTTGTTACTTGGGTGTTACTAAATAAATCAGAGGGTTTGTGAAGTGAAATAATCTGTTGTGGTCTTCTTTGGCCTTTAACGTGAGATGAAACCATATGAGAGGATTAGGAGATAGCCATAGACGTTCACGCACTGATTAAATCCATAACAATGCAGCGAGCTTTAAATGCGTTTTTATGTAAAATCTAAATCTGAAAGTAACTATAACTGTAGTGCAGCACAGAGTAGCAGGATCCCTAACACCACTGCTTGATATTAAGTGACTTTGGCCTCTATGAGCCCCGTTTTATGGCTAAGCCAACATCTGACCTGGTCAGATCATAAAATACGTACCATTAATTCTTGGACAAGCTGTGCATTTATTTATGCGATCACCTGCCCTCAAGCTTGATCCGCTGCCTAAGTAATCGCCTCATCTTATCAGTGATTGGTAAATTTTAGCAGTTTAAGAACATTTTAAATGGTATTAAAGTTAATGAAAAGGTTTGACAAACTCTTTTAAAGGCTTTATTAAGTCAAATCAATGAGCTCATCAACACATGAAAGCAATCTGTGATGTTAACAGACTGTCAACAAATCAAACACTTGTTCCCCTCACAGGCTGGTGCATCTCCACATGTCTTCTCCATCAGTACCACTACGTTGCAGGTCCTTTGAAATGGACTGAAGCTCAGACCTACTGCAGAAAGAAATACAGACCTGGCCTTACCATCAGAAGCCCTGAAGAAAAAGACAACTTTTCAACACACTTTCTCATCTGCTGGTGTCACCTCTGATGTCTGGATTGGTCTGTACAGTAAAATCGACTGGAGATTGGTCAAGCGGCTACAGAGGGGACAGGCTACAGATAGAAACTGGAGCGACAATCCTAACAATGAACCAGACTTTGCGAACCTAATCAGTTCTGTGTGGTGGCTGGAAGTGATGGTAGATGGTTTATTCTGCTTGCCATCCAAAACGTCTATTTATCTGTACTGCAGGTAGGATATAGCAGTATTAGCATGTTTGATCTGTGAAAAAAGATAATTCAGTATGTGAACTCAACAATTCCCTATTTTAAAAATGCAGGTACAGGCTGAGGCTGATTTTGTTTTGTGAATGAAACAATGAATTGGTCCGATGCTCCAGAAGCACTGCAGGGAGAACTACAGATCTGGCCACTGTGAGGGACGTCACGAGCAGTCAGAGTATGATGCTGAGTACAGAGTAGGCATGGATTGGTTTTTCAGAAGTCTAACATGTACTGGTGCAGTGGGAGTGGCTTCACAGATCTTTCAGTAAGAGATTGGGTCCACAACACACATGTATGAGATACCCAGACCGAATTGGCTCAAGAGTGTCATATGTGGTGTTGCATCTAGGAAACAACTGCGGTTTACAATGGCAAAAGGAATTACCATTCCTCTGCTACAGCGCCCTCCACCTGTTGAGTGGTTTACTGTGCTTCAGTGGAAGAAAAATACTGCATCTTCTCATTCACGTGTGAATTTGGTATCATAAAGTAATGCATTGTGTTTTTCTTTCTCTGCGTCTAAGCACCAGTAAAGAGCGGAGTGGTGAAGATGAAGAAAATAAAGTCCTCTGTGAACCTGAATGACCCTGCTGTGAAGAAAACATGCCCAGAAAGGTGAGTGTCAAAGAATCCACATGAACACTAACCCATTCCTTATACATGTAAAGTAGTTATAAGAGTTTGCATTTCCTGTGTTGTGTCACTACAGAGTTTGTGTGACTGTAAAACAGTCTGCAGCATCCAGAAAGCGTCAACACTGTTGCCAAGCAAAAAAAGAATCACTCCAGGCATGGATATATGTGTGTTCAGTGTGTATATGTCTCTAAATGGCTGCCGTTGTGTTTTCAGTTGCAGGAGAGCTGAAGGAAGAGTGGCGGCGTCACCTGAAGTGGAGAGAGCAGCCTGATGGAAAGTCTTCCACAAGGAGAGAAAAAGAAAAAGGCCCAGGCTGTGAAATTAAAATCTTCTGCACTTCTGCTGATCTGTAACCTATGGTCAATGTTTGTTCTATATCTAATAAATGCAGTGCACTATTATCACTGTACAGTGTAACAGAACCTGAATTCATCCTGTAGACTGTCTTAGAAGTTTTGTCCTAACCATCAATATTACTGAGTGAGTGTGTTAATCAAGTTTTAATATTCTTCTAAATAAAACATTTATATGAGATGTGACTTTGGCTTCAAGTTTCAGTTTGTGAACCAGTCTGATAAAACCATTAACATACAACAAACTAAACCTATAAGGAGCGTGTCCATGGACGGGAAAAAAATACACTCAAGTTAAGTTTATAGCGTGAAGCAAGTTAAAGGACCTGTGTGCAGGATTTTGTGACATTTAATTGGTGTAGTTGTTAATTGCAAAACCAGTGCCTCATCCTCCTTCCAAGAGTAAGGAGAAACTACAGTGTGGCTGTGAAACACAAAAGGTCCTATTTAGAGTCAGTGTTTAGTTTGTTGATTTATTGTTGTATTGTTTATTGATGTCTTTCCCACTATTACTCCGGGACATATTGTTATCTAAAGCGGTTACTTTTGAAAGTTGTCTAAGAAAAATTTTAAAATGTTTCGATTTTCACCATCAAAAACCTTTTACAACAAGGATGCTGCAAATCCAGTTACAGTTGGTGGTGTTGTGTGCCTGTGTGAAGGCATTTCTGACATTTCTTTCAAAATACAGCACACTTGAAATATGTTGGAAAATAGTGCTGAAAACAACATTGAGCTTTGAGCGATATATTAGTGAAATGTGGAGTTAGAGGTTCAAACAGTTTTTCACCAGTTTTCAGTCCAGGATTTTGTGGGCGGTCCTTAAAGGGTGGCTCGATGACACGCTGAGGCCACTGAGCATACCCCTGCACCCCTAGCAGAAAGACAGCGTTAGATTCATCTCGCTCAGTGTTTCAAAGTTAGTGATGTCATTTTCTGAACTCATCTGACACGTTTCAGTCGCTTCAAAATGGCTGCTCCCGGTGATGGGTCTGGCTTCAGCGCATTCAGCAGACACGCCCCCACAGTCCTGGGCTGAGAATACTGCTGCTGCTCATTTTTTACCTGATTTTGACACATCATTTCATAAACTTGTTGATATTTTTAATCATTCAAATTTAGCTGGGTGGTTAATAACACTTTCTTCTCAAGAACACATATTTATTCTTACTTTACACAGACTTTAAAAGAAAGTCAGTCTGTAATGAATTCATACTTAATGGTGTGTGATATTCATGTTTTTGTCTAGTTTGAATATCCAGGGAAACTTAAATCTTATTTCTTAACAATCATTTACAACAATTTGACATTTTACACTACAACACCACCAAATCTGAGACACCAACATAGTGTATCTCAGAGCAGCTACAAGGAACAAATACATGAGAACTGCAAGGAGATGAAGTAGAGGCGATCACCTGGGCCGATGCATAAGCAGTAGCTGGCGTTTCATGAAGGGAGACCAATGTACATAACGAGCAAATTAGACATCCTGAAGTGGGAAGAAGAGCCTGGCGGAGATGGTAAATGTGCAGAAAATGTGAACCTGCCCCTTGCTGCATCCGTGTTTGTTTATTGCAAATTTTGCTCTTGTATGTGTGACAGTCCTCATTTTGGTGATAAGCATACTTATAAACTAATACCTGTCTTTTCATGACATCATCCATCACAATACTTGCTTTCATAGAGTACAACATATCTGTGACCTTTTTTCACTAACAGAAGCGGGTGTGTGTTGACACATTTGCCTGATGTTAATTCCCTTCCTGATGTTAATTCCCTTCCTGATGTTAATTCCCTTCCTGATGTTAATTCCCTTTTTGTACCACACACTAACAGACACACACAGTCACAGAGCAGCATGATGATGGAAGGTCTTTCTTGAGGTCTTGTATTTTGCAGGTCAGTTAATTCTTTGATATTTTTGTTTTATGTCTGACTACTTATTATTTACTGCTTTCACTAATACGAAATAATAAATATGTGCAGGTGTTGTATTTATATTGCAAATGACATTTAACATTTTGCACCAAATTCAGTAGTAAAATGTTTAAAATGTTATTTTTTTGCATTGGGAACCTTGATGAGAACTTTTAAGTGTAAAAATCACAATCTGCCAGCAGTGGAGGAAGTGTTAAGATCCTTTCCTCAATAAAATGAATAGAAGGATTACTCAATTATAAGTAAAACGTCACCATTCAAACCTGATGAAGTAAAAGAACAAAATCAACTAAACATACTTAAAATATCAGTAAATGTAGTGGAGTACAGAGTAGCAGGATATGGAAATACTCAGTAAAGTTGGAGTATTTACAGTACCTGAGTAAATAGTTAAGTTACTTAACTTCCACTGCAATCTGTGATAAGTGACTTTGGCATCTATCAGCCACATTTACTGCTTCAAATGACAACAGACCTGGTAGAAATAAAAAAAAAAGAAGTAAAGCAGTCAGCTGCTACAGTAATAATAAACTTTTAAAAAGCTTTTTAGATTGTATTTAAGTTAATGAAGATCAATGAGCTCATCAGCAGATTAAAATAATCTGTGATGTTAACAGACTGTCAACAAATCAAACACTTGTTCCCCTCACAGGCTGGTGCATCTCCACATGTCTTCTCCATCAGTACCACTATGTTGCAGGTCCTTTGAATTGGACTGAAGCTCAGACCTACTGCAGAAAGGAATACACAGACCTGGCCACCATCAGAAGCCCTGAAGAAAAGAACCAACTTTTAAACACACTTTCATCTGCTGGTGTCACCTCTGATGTCTGGATTGGTCTGTACAGTAAGAGTGTGGAGGTAGTCAAGCGGCTACAGAGGGGCGGAGCTGAATATAGAAACTGGAACGACTATTCTGACAATAGACAGACTTTTACGCAGCTGCTCGGTTCTGTGTATTTACTGGAAGTGATGGTGGATGGTGGGATGATAGTGCGGGATAAAATATCCATTTATCTGTACTGCAGGTAAGGATATAGCAGTATTATTGGCATGTTTGATCTGTGAAAAAAGATAATTCAGTATGTGGGCACTCAACAATTCCTATTTTAAAAATGCAGTGGAGCTGGAGCCTGATTTGTTTTTGTGAATGAACAAATGAATTGGTCCGATGCTCAGAAGCACTGCAGGGAGAACTACACAGATCTGGCCACTGTGAGGAACGTCACTGAGAACATGAAGATCAAGAACATGGCGTTTACAGGATGGGCATGGATTGGTTTGTTCAGAGATCTAACATGTACTGGTCTGATGGGGTGGCTTCACAGATCTTTCAGTCACAAGTAGAGAAACCACTTGGCTCCAGAGTGTCATATGTAGTGTTGTATCTACAGACAGTCACATAAAATTGGGGTTTACTGGCTGTGAGAAGAGATCACCATTTGTCTGCTACAGCGCCCCTCCACCTGGTGAGCGGTTTACTGTGCTTCAGTGGAAGAAAGAAAATACTGCATCTTCTCATTCACGTGTGAATTTGGTATCATAAGTAATCACATTGTGTTTTTCTTCTTTGCGTCTAAGCACCAGTAAAAGAGGCAGGTGGTGAAGATGAAGAAGTAAAGTCCTCTGTGAACCTGAATGACCTGTGAAAAGAAAACATGCACAGAAAGGTAAAGTGTCAAAATCCACTGAGACACTAACCCATTCATACATGTAAAGTAGTTATAAGTTTGCATTTCCTGTGTTGTGTCACTACAGAGTTTGTGTGACTGTAAAACAGTCTGCAGCATCAGAAAGCAAATCAACTTACTGTTGCCAAGCAAAGAAAGAATCTCTCTCAGGCATGTGGATATATGTGTGTTCAGTGTATATGTCTCTAAATGGCTGCCGTTGTGTTTTCAGTTGCAGGAGAAACTGAAGAAGGAAGAGGAGTGTGTCACCTGAGTGGAAGAGCAGCCTGATGGGAAAGTCTTCCCACAAGGAGAGAAAAGAAAAGGCTGAGCTGTGAAATTAAAATCTTCTGCACTTCTGCTGATCTGTAACCTATGGTCAATGTTTGTTCTATATCTAATGCGTGCAGTGCACTAGTATCACTGTACAGAGTGCTTAACAGAACCCTGAATTCTATCCTGTAGACTGTCATAGAAAGAGTTTTGTCTAACCATCAATATTACTGAGTGAAGTGTGTTAATCTTTAATCTTCTTCTAAATAAAACATATATATGAGATGTGACTTTGGCTTCAAGTTTACAGTTTGTAAACCAGTCATTAAACCACATTAACATACAACAAACTAAACACAAGGAGAGGCGTGTCCATGGACAGGGAAAAAATACACTCAAGTTAAGTTTATAAGCGTAGGCAAGTTAAGGACCTGTGTGCAGGATTTTGTGACATTTAGTGGACCTGAATTTGATGGCGTGCAAGAGCGGTGCTCATCCTCCTTCCAAGAGTAAAGGAGAAACTACAGTGGCTGTGAACAGTTACTTTTGAAAGTTGTCTAAGGAAAGATTAAAAAAAATGTTTCAGATTTTTCATCATCAAAAACCTTTTACAAACATACTTCTAAATAGACCTTTTCTTGCACATGAGCGCTAAACATTGCTTAACAAATCCCCAAAATAGAAAAAAATTGATTGCGTCAATATTCCAGCCACTACGACAACAAAATGAGTGTTATTAATCAGATACCTACACCATTATTAATAGGCCTATATGATGAGTGGAAACTGTAGTTATTCCATGAAATTCAGTTGAACATGACTAACTACTCAAAGTGACTGTACAAACTTTAGTGATTTAATAGGTTATGGGTGCAGGATGCTGGAAGTCAGTTACAGTTGGTGGTGTTGCGTGTGTGAAGGCAATTCTGAGATTTCTTTCAAATACATTAAATATGTTGGAAATAGTTGCTGAAAATGTGAAAAGACTTTGAACTTTAGAATTGTCTTTCATGACATCATCCATCACAATACTTACTTATCTGTGACTTTTTCACCCCTAACAGAGAAAGAGGGTGTGTGGTTACATTTGCCTGAAAGATATCTACATAATTCCTTTTTGTACCACACACTAACAGACACACACAGTCCACAGAGCAGCATGATGATGGAAAAGTCTTTCTTAGGTTTTTGTATTTGCAGGTCAGTTAATTCTTTGATATTTTTGTTTTATGTCTGACTACTTATTATTTTATAACTCACTAATACTGAAATAATAAATATGTCACAGGTGTTGTTCTCACAAATTCAGTGGTAAAAATGTTTAAAATATATTTATTTTAGCATTGGGAACACGATGGGAGACTTTTGAGTATTTGACTGATCTGTTATTATTTATGACATAAATAGATGGGTGGGGTCCTTTAAGGGTCACTGGATAAATCTGAAGGTTTGTGAGTTGATCAATGTGAGGAAACCGTGAGAGAGGTTTAGAGAACTGTGTCTCTTGTGGAACTGCTAACAACCACGTAAACATCTAAAACATTACAACTGCAACTGAAACCTGATGATTTTGTTAGGGCCACAAGCCCATAGAGGTTTAACACTGGTTAATTTCTGAACAATGTATTTCATGAGCTTGTAATGTGTTTTTAAATAACAATTAACTAAAGCTGTCAGATAAATGTAGTGCAGTAAAAAGTGTCAGAAAATGGAAATACTCAAGTAAAGTTGGAGCATTTACAGTACCTGTAAATATGAATTAAGTTACTTAGCACCTGCAATCTGCTTGATAAATGACTTTGGCATCTATCAGCCATTTTACTGCTTCAAATGACAACAGACCTGGTAGAAATAAAAAAAAAAAGAAGTAAAGCAGTCAGCTGCTACAGTAATAATAAAATTTTAAAAAGCTTTTTAGATTGTATTTAAATTAATGAAGATCCAATAAGCTCATCAACAGATTAAAACAATCTGTGATGTTAACAGACTGTCAACAAATCAAACACTTGTTCCCCCCTCACAGGCTGGTGCATCTCCACATGTCTTCTCCATCAGCACCACTATGTTGCAGGTCCTTTGAACGGACTGAAGCTCAGACCTACCAGAAAGGAATACAGACCTGGCCACCATCAGAAGTGCTGAAGAAAAGAACCAACTTTTAAACACAGTTTCATCTGCTGGTGTCAAATCTGATGTCTGGATTGGTCTGTACAGTAAAATCGACTGGAGGTGGTCAACTGTTTACAGAGGCGGAGCTGAATAGAAACTGGAATACAGCTATTCTAACTATAGAACCAGACTTTTCCGCTCCCAATCAGTTCTGTGTGTGCGCTCAAAGTGATGGTGGCTGGTGGGATTGTTCGTGTGGTATAAAATATCCATTTATCTGTACTGCAGGTAAGGATATAGCAGTATTAGCGTGTTTGATCTGTGAAAAAGATAATTCAGTATGTGAACTCAACAATTCCTATTTTAAAAATGCAGGTGCGGAGCTGGAGCCTGATTTTGTTTTTGTGAATGAAACAATGAATTGGTCCGATGTCAGAAGCACTGCAGGGAGAGAACTCATGAATCTGGCCACTGTGAGGCGTCACTGAACATGAAGATCAAGAACAGCGTTACAGGATGAGCATGGATTGGTTTGTTCAGAGATCCTAACATGTACTGGTCACAGTGGGAGTAACTTCACAGATCTTTCAGTAAGAGATTGGGTCCACAACACATATATGAGATACCCAGACCGAATTAGCTCCAAGAGTGTCATATGTTAGAGGGTATTGCATCTGAGAAACAACTGCGGTTTGTCTGTGAGAAGAGATTACCATTCCTCTGCTGGCCCCTCCACCTGGTAGGCGGTTTACTGTGCTTCAGTGGAAGAAAAAATACCATCTGCTCATTTACATGCATGGTGGTATCATAAAAGTAATCACATTGTGTTTTTCTTCTCTGCGTCTAAGCACCAGTAATGAAAGCAGCTAGTGAAGATGAAGATAAAGTCCTCTCATGAACCTGAATGACCCTGCTGTGAAAACATGCTGAGAAAGGTGAGTGTCAAAATCCACGCTGAGACACTAACCCATTCATATACATGTAAAAAGTAGTTATAAGAAATTTGCATTTCATTGCTGCGTTGCTGTGTTGTGTCACTACAGAGTTTGTGTGACTGTAAAACGGTCTGCAGCATCAGAAAAGCGTCAACACTGTTGCCAAGCCAGTGAATACAGAAGAGTTATTATCATGTTCTTGATATAACTAAATGACCAAAGAAGAATCATAGTATGGATATATGTGTTCAGTGTGTATGTAATATAAATGGCTGCCATTTGTGTTTTTCAGTTGCAGGAGAAACTGAAGAAGGAAGGAGTGGCTGGCGTCACCCTGAAGTGGAGAGAGCAGCCTGATGGGAAAGTCTTCACAAAGGAGAGAAAAGAAAAAAGACAGGCTGTGAAGTGCAAATCTTTGTGCACTTCTGCTGATCTGTAACCTATGGTCAATGTTTGTTCTATATCTATCGTACAGTGCACTATTATCCTGTACAGAGTGCTTAACAGAACCTGAATTCATCCTGTAGACTGTCATAGAAAGAGTTTTGTCTAACCATCAATATTACTGAGTAAGTGTGTTAATCAAGTTTAATATTCTTCTAAATAAAACATTTATATGAAGGATGTGACTTTGGCTTCAAGTTTACAGTTTGTGAACCAGTCTGATAAAACCATTGCTGCAACAAACTAAACCTATAAGAGCGTGTCCATGGACGGGAAAAAAATACACTCAAGTTAAGTTTATAGCGTAGGCAAGTTAAAGGACCTGTGTGCAGGATTTTGTGACATTTAGTGGTGTAGTTGTTAATTGCAAGAGCCGTGCCTCATCCTCTCCTTCCAAGAGTAAAGGAGAAACTACAGTGGCTGTGAAACACAAAGTCCTATCTAGAGTCAGTGTTTAGTTTGTTGATTTATATGTTTTCCCACTATTACTCTAGGATATATTGTTATCACACAAAACAGTTACTTTTGAAAGTTGTCTAAGAAAAATTTTAAAAAATGTTTGTCACTTGCAATAACATGCTTGTTTATGTTTTTATGACTTGCATTAAAGAGAGTGTTTTGAGCATCTTAACAGAACAAACGTAATTCTTTGTCTCCTAATGGTTCCTGCAATGTCACAAAGGGTTCTGCAGTTTTTATGGGAATGTGATCTAGAAAGAATGTGACATATAGCAGTGCTTCCCAAACATTTTCTTACATCTGAGAAACCCCTGACAAAGTGACATATTTCATTCTATTTAATACACAATGATGGTATAACTGATAAACTGTGAGCTGGATGAGCACAGAGACACATCTGTGACTGAGTGTTTTATGGGAGGAAATTACTACAGTATAGTTTTAGGGTTGGAAACTATCCCCTGCTATTAAAGTATAAACTTTCCCCAAATTTGCCTAATGGTGTCAATGTGTCCATATAATTTCCTTCACTGCCATACACTGACAGACACACCCAGTCCACAGAGCGGAAGATGATGATGGCTGCGAATCTTACTGGGTGTTCTGTATCTCTCAGGTCAGTTTATTCTTTGATATTTTTTGTGTCTGACTGCTAATTTATAGAAAATATTTAGAAAAACATTTATTTTTGTGTAAAAATGACAGTCTGCAGGTGTGGAGGAAGTTTTCATATCCTTCACTTCAGTAAAAAAGTAATGTAAATATAATCCAGAACCAATGAATCATACAGTAAGCAGCCTTTTGTAGCAGCAGGTAGGGTTAGTTTTTGTTACTTGGGTGTTACTAAATAAATCAGAGGGTTTGTGAAGTGAAATAATCTGTTGTGGTCTTCCTTTTGGCCTTTAACAGCTGAGATGAAACCATATGAGGATTAGAGGAGATAGCCATGAAGGCGTTTATGCACTGGTGAAATCCTCAACAATGTATTTTGTAGGCTTTAAATGTGTTTATGTAAAATCTAAATCTGAAAAGTAACTATAACTTTGTAGTGCAGCACAGAGTAGCGGGATATGGAAATGCTAGGAAGTAAATTTGCAGGAGCAATTGTGCCACAGTACCTCTAACCACCACTGCGACCAACAGTCTGCTTGATAAGTGACTTTAGCCTCTATCAGCCCGTTTGGCTTCAAACAACTTGTATCTGACCTGGTCAGATCATAAAATAGTGCATGCCATTAATTCTTGAATAAAGCTGTACTTTATTTATGCGATCCTGCCCTCCAAGCAGTCAGCTGCCACAAGCAATCGCCTCATCTTATCAGTGATTGGTAAAATTTCAACAGTTTAAGAACATTTTAAATGGTATTAAGGATTAATGAAAAGGTTTGACAAACTCTTTTTAAGGCTTTATTAAGTCAAATCAATGAGCTCATCAACACATGAAAACAATCTGTGATGTTAACAGACTGTCAACAAATCAAACACTTGTTCCCCTCACAGGCTGGTGCATCTCACATGTCTTCTCCATCAGTACCACTCTCGTTGCAGGTCTATGACTTGGGCTGAAGCTCAGACCTACTGCAGAAAGAATACACAGACCTGGCCACCATCGACCTGAAGAAAGGGCCAGCTTTTCAACACACTTTCATCTGCTGGTGTCACGCAGTGTCTGGATTGGTCTGTACAGTAAGGTCATTGGAGGTGGTCAGCGTCTCTGAGGCGGGCTGAATATAGGAACTGGATCTACTATTATAGACAGACTTTGATGAACCTATTGAGTTCTGTGTGACCACTGGAGTGATGGTGAATGGTGGGATTCTCCTTACCATAAAAACTTCCATTTATCTGTATTACTGCAGGTAAGGATAGCAGTATTAGCATGTTTTGATCTGTGAAAAAGATAATTCAGTATGTGAACTCAACAATTCCCTATTTTAAAAATGCAGGTGCGGGCTGGAGCCTGATTTTGTTTTTGTGAATGAACAAATGGGTGGTCCGATGTAAACTGCAGGAAGAACTACACAGCTCTGGTCACTGTGAGGAGAGCGGCACAGAGGCAGAAGATCAGAACATGATGCTGAGTACAGATTGGGCATGGATTGGTTTGTTCAGAGATCTAACATGTACTGGTCTGATGGGAGTGGCTTCTGAATCTTTCCAGTCAGAGCTTGGGTCGAAAACACATGTATGAGACCCTCAGACCGAGTGGCTCCAAGAGTGTCATATGTGGTGTTGCATCTAGGAAACAACTGTGGTTTTACTGGCTGTGAAGGGTGCATTTGTCTGCTGGCGCCCCTCCCACCTGACGGTTTACTGGGGCGCTTCAGTGGAAGAAAGAAAATGCCATCTTCTCATTCCGTGTGAATTTGGTATCATAAAAGTAATCACATTGTGTTTTTCTTCTCTGCGTCTAAGCACCAGTAATGAGGCAGCTGGTGAAGATGAAGATAAAGTCCTCTGTAACCTGAATGACCCTGCTGTGAACATGCTGAAAGGTGAGTGTCAAAATCCACACTGAGACATAACATTCATATACATGTAAAAGTAGTTATACAGGGTTGCATTTCCTGTGTTGTGTCACTACAGAGTTTTGTGTGACTGTAAAACAGTCTGCAACATCAGAAAGACATTAACACTGTTGCCAAGCAAAGAATCACTCAAGCATGGATAATATATGGCCATGTGTGTTCGGTGTGTATATGTCTCCGTTGTGTTTTTCAGTTGGAGAAACTGAAGGAAAAGGAGTGGTGGCGTCACCCTGAAGTGGAGAGCAGCCGGATGGAAAGTCTTCATAAGGAGAAAAAGAAAAAGAAGACTGAGCTGTGAAATTAAAATCTTCTGCACTTCTGCTGATCTGTAACCTATGGTCAATATTTTGTTCTATATCTAATACGTACAGTGCACTATTATTGTACAGAGTGCTTAACCAGAACCCTGAATTCATCCTGTAGACTGTCATAGAAGAGTTAATGTTTAAGTTTAATCTTCTTCAAACTAAAACATTTATATGAGATGTGACTTTTTTGTGCGCCAGTCTGATAAAACCACATTTACACATTTACATACAGCAAACCAAACAGACCTGTATTATATTTTAACGTCACTCCGTATGACTCATGTCTTTGTTTTATTTTTAACAGTCTATGAGAAGGGGAAGTTTTTTTTCAGGATGAAGCCAAACCAGCGTGTTTCCTGAATGTAACCCTCGAATAACTAGTTTGGCTGGGATCATTGGAGTATAAATTTCCCCTAATCCAATCTTTCATGAGTTATTACCATCTGGGGTCAGTTTCACAGAGACAGACTTCTATTTTGATTTAGATGTAAGTAATCGTCAGAGTCCAGATAGGCACAGACCTGAATATCTCACATTAAACTCGTTTTACATGGTAAATTAAGGTAAAACAAATACACAAATAATTCATAAAAATCTGAAAACCTTTGTTTGTTCGCGCGTGTGGGGCTTTAAAATGTGTCATTCTGTTTGTGGGTATCCTGGTGTGTGTTGTGTTTTCCTTATGTAAATCCAGGTGTGCTATTCGGTGACTGGACCCCAGCTGAGGAGGCGTGGCCCCGATGGCGCCGGATCCTGTTTTGTGTTTGATTACTGGGACTGGGCAAGGTTTAGTTTGGTTTATATTACTGAACACACTAGAGAATAGTTCTGTTAGATTCATTATTTTAGATTTGCTGTGTCTGATGTGTTTTTTGTTATTGGTAATTAAATTAGATAGTGAGGTTTTTCTTTCCCGTTTTGTTTAACTTGGGTAAGACAGGCTCTGTTTTTTTAAACAGCATCCGTGTGCTCTTAGTTCCAGACGTACATCACCTCCCTTTGTTAAAAACAATTTGAACTTTCATTTAATAAAGACCTTTGTTCATAAACCTTAACACCTTGGTTTCATGTTGCTTCCTTCTACCGCTAAGTCTGGTCGTAACATATATTTAAAAAATGATGTTGCTTTTGATAATCTTAGTGACTTTGTTATTTGGATACTAAACCACCTTTCCAGCCTTAAGACTTCATCAGTGTCGTCATTGTTCAGTGTTATTTTGGGACTGACCTGTAGAAGTACAGCTCTCTTGACTGTATCAGGTTATGTTCTGCATGAAAGATCATACTTTATTATGACTTATTTATAGCTACACTTCATGAATACATATAAAATCTATTTGACATGAGTTCCTGTTGCTACTTGGCTTACATTTAACTGTCCAACATCCATAAACAGACATGCTGCATTCATGTAAAGACAAGCTTTATTGCTAACAATATGGTATGACCTTGAAGTTAACTGTATTGACACATCTTTCAGTGGCCATAATAAAAACAGTACATTGTGCAGCATTACTAGAAATAACAGCAGATATTTTAAAGCTCACAGTGAACAATGGGTCTATAAAGCAGCAGCTTTTGGCAGTTTTAGCATTTGCAGGAAGAATCTTACAAATAAATCTAACAGGAAAAGTATCATGTGACAGAGGAAGGCTGGAAGCTACGTCATGAGTATTGTTTGGATTCTTGTACCACACAGGTATGGAGGTTTGTCTGGGAGCCACACACCGCTGGGGATGAAGTAGACTCGATCTCCAGGCACTCAGGGTGAGCTTCAGACACACAAAGCAGAACTCAACCTGACAGCGATGACAGATGGCGTTCTTACAGCCCGTTTGTCGTGCTCCACCTTCTGACCGCCAGGTGGGGCAGGCCGGATGGAGGGACATGCGTAGGCGCCCTGCTGCACCTCAGGGAGGCGGTGGTCTTCTGATTCTTGAGAAGCTCGAGGTCGTGGTTGATGCAGCCGTCGTTGTCGCAGCGATCAGAGCGTGGAGCTGGACCTTTCCACTTCCTCAGACACTGCCAGCAGAACTGGTAGGTCTTCTTCTGGTCAGCTGTACATATGGTGCACTGGGCGCTGGAGTTGGAGAGAGATCCATCCTCTCCACATAAGTTTACAACCGGGGCACTGTTGGAAGGATGAAACATTAAGGATTAACGAAACTTACTGACTTCATTAAAAACATTGAAACCACTCTCAGATCTGTCTGTCTTAAAAAATATTTAGAGCAGTACAACAATCTCTGCTGGCTAATAACTTAAAAAATACATCAAATAAACACCAGGACACTCACTGTTTTGACTTCACAGTATTCTGTGGCAGTAAGCCAGACGATGGTCTCCTCAAAGTGCAACATCTCCTCAGCTGTCAGCACTGCCAGCCTGCGCACCTCTGGATAAGACCACACTGCACCACACTTCTGCAGGTGCCGTTCTTAACAAAACAGGGCACTTAAATTTGTATTGGCCCTGAAATTAAAATAACAGTTTATGTTTATATATATATATAACTTTATAATGCATTTGGAGTTGTGTTTCTGGCGTTGTGTTTCTCTGTTCTTTAAGCTGTTGATTACTCCACTGTGTCTGCCTTGTGTGGCTGAAAACTGCACTATAAGATCAGAGAGGGTGAGCCAAAACAGAACATTTCAGCTGACTCTGAGCAGCTCTGCAGATTGGGAGATTTATTCTGTAGGTTCAGCCCCACTCTGTCCTGGACCACCTTAGTCTCCATAGAGCAGGTGCGGGAGAGGAGGGCACATGACATCTTACATCATGCTTAAATCATGCTGCACCATGCAATTTCAACAAAAAAACAAAACTGAACTTTTGCATGAAAGTCAGTGTGCCACCTGCTGACCTGAGGAATATGTGCATCAAAATATGAAACATGTTTCCAAAATGTCTTTTAGACAAGAGAAGAAGGGCTCTGTTTAGTGGTGGTGGTTAAATGCAGTGGCATAAACAACGAGGAGGCTTTACGCAGATTAGAAAAGGTGTACAGTTGTAAGTAGTACCTGATCCAGCAGGCTGCGCTGCACCCAGTGAGAGACTCCGGGGTGACAGCATGACCACCCAGGACATCTCGAGCGCTCGGAGACACAGGTCTCCCTCCTCTGGGGCTGGTGCACAACAACAGAACAGATAACAATAAAGTGAGATGTAATGCATTAATGCATTGGAGTCACCAAAGCACGCAACATAAAACCTTTACGTGAGGTATTAAAAAGCAAATAAATTAAGAATAACTTTGGTGCTTACGCAGTGGTCCAGATCATCCGGCCTGTTGACAAACTTCAGAGTCGTGTCTTGTGGGTCGTATCTTTTCTCTTCCTGACTCTGAGTGCTCATTTTGTTTCAGCTCTTCTTATCCTCCGTCGGGTCGACAAACCTCTTCTCGGTCTGCACGGTGAGCGGTCAGTCTCCGAGACACGGAGCGTGTCACATTCACGGACTCCACCAAGTATCATGGTTTAACTTTCACTTTGCCCCCTTTGCAGTTACAAAGAAATCCGTGAATGCAGGACTGCGTGTCATAATGGACTCACTGCACAAGTTTTGTTTTGAAGGAGAGATGCCAAACACTGCTGGAGCATCAGGTGCTTTCAGTCATCCACTCCCAGCATTATTAACTTAGAAATTGAATTCATATACATGATGGGTTCAAGTCACGTACAGCTAGATCACCTGCATGTGTGTTGCAATAAAACAAGTCTTTAACTACACTGAAAAAAATGTTTGCAGGACAGTCCATTTGAATTATATACGTTTAATATAAATTAACTAATAAACTTATTGTGAAGCAGTCATTAGATTTATGTAATAGTACTAATACACTCAATGTGCTATCACTACAGTACTGTAGTAGTAGCCAGGTTCATTCAATATTAATAAAGCCAATTTGTTGGAAATTAAAGCAGTCATTTGAGTTTATAAGTACTATCATATAAAACTTTGCCAGTTCATTTATATTAAATCTTTGTAATTCAAGTGGATGTTTGCAAATTAAATTAAATATGAACAAGAAAGTATATAATTATAGTAGATTACCATCAATAAAATATCATCCATATACTTTCATGAGTTTGTTTGTCTTGTTTTGTGTGTGTCACGTGTTTCTAAGACGAAACTGAAAGTGTGCCGCGTATAGTCCCCCTTTAACGCCAAAACCTGATGACAAATCCGAACAACACCCTCAACTCAAGCAGCTGAACCGAGAGCAGAGCAGAGCAGCAGCTCCAACACCGACAGCACAGACATGGGCAAAATCTACCAGGTGGTGGTGAATGGATGGAGGGGGGAGAAGATGATGGTCGACCTGTGCAACACAGAGGAGCAGATGAAGAGCGCCCGACAGTGGGACAGCTAAGAAACAAAATAGAGGAAAAGCTTCCCGCGGACGTAGGTAAGAGATGATAAATGTTCAGGCGACGAAGGAGCTGAATGTAAAAGTACTTCAGGAAAAGCAGCAACCTCCTGCTAAGTAAAAATCCTGCATAAAACATTTTTCTTCAACCTGACAGAAGAAAACAGCAGCATGCTTGAAGTATCGAAAGTAAAACAAGTTGTTGTTGTTATGTGTTGCACGCATCTCTTCTAAAAGCAGCTGACTAATATTGCTCGATGCTTGAGCAGAAGATTTAAGGCTGGTTGTGCTTGAATCTACTTTACATGCTGTTGGGTAGACTCGCTTTGCCCTGTAAGTCCTGTCTGGCTGAATTCCAAGTCCACCATTGAACCTGACTTACTCTGAAAAGTAGCTGCACACCTACTTTTGTTGTCAAGTTATCTCCATTTAAACATGCCAAAGAGTGACATTTATCTTGGTTATCATTGTGACATTGCTTGAGAAACAAAAGGGTTATCTGTTGGCTGAGAAGCACTGGTATGCGAATGCAGGGATAAAATAACATGCAGTCGAACTGGATTTCAGTACAGTACGTACAGGACTATTTATACATAGTTAATTAGTTACCAGGTTTTTAGGGGTGTGGCTGCAGTCACTCAATCACTTCTTACTGTTCAGGTTCCACCATTACTCTTCAAGACTATAACCAACTGAGAGGAGAGAGATTCCCAATCTAGAGAATAGATGCAAGGACAGAGCGTGTATTTGAACTAGACCTCAAAAAGCAAACTTACATTTGAAGTGACATATTTATGTTCGGCTTTGAGTGACTATAATTCTGTTAAATTTCTGTGTAATTGTGTCTTTACATAGGAGATAATAGTCGGATGATTTTCACATGCGAAGCTCAATGACACTAAGCTGCTGTCTGACTGGGATCAGCACATGTCTGTCATCCAACTGGTGATCAAGGTTCCTGGGGACTGACAGCTTGACAGAGGTATCTCCTACAGTCGTCACCTCCTTGCAGCCTCTACTGCCTCTGCCACCACTGCCGCTTCATAATTCTTCAGGAGAACTCCTCTGACTCTGTTTATAAATCTTCACCGTGTGGGCGGTTTTAAAGCATTAATCCGTTTAATGTCCACGTGTTGCTGTTCTATTCTGTAAAAAAATGTTAAAATAAAGAACAATTCTCTCTAATACCTCATCTTTGATTAAGTGTGTGTCTATTAGGAGGCCTACACTGAAGCCACATCAATAGGACATCAAATACAGACAGAAATTCTCTCTGTAACTGATGTTACCTGAGAAATAATGTAAATCCTTTTCCTCCTTTTTTCTTGAGTTAACTGATGACCCACAGCCAAGTGACAGATTTTCATTCATAATGTCATATTTAATGCATAACAACAATGGTATAGAAACGACTTTTAAACTATTAACCCGAAAATATGAGCATGAAAATGCAGAAGTTTGTTTCAAATGAGCAATTTTGGATGAATTTTAAGGAGATTAATTCCTAAATATTATACGGATAGGTTTTCTTCATATTTGTAAGGCAGCTTTCTGTCTGTAATATATTCGAATATATCTCTTATGTTCAATGTTTAGATCTGAGTGATGAGGGTCCATGGGGGCGATATGATTAATATGGTCTAATTAGTTCATTTATAAATCACATTAAGTTGAATAATTCAATATAAAAAATCAGTAAGAGGCCACAAAATCTTTCTTAAAAGATCATTTTTAAATCTCTTACGAGAACGGCTACAACAAAGAAAAGGCTTTTTGGCAGCTTGAAACATTTTTGTGCATTTAGTAAAGAACCATTTCCTTGTTAGTCTTGTAAACTGTCATGCTGTTCATAAGGCCACTAATTCGGGCACACCCTGAACGCACCATTTCGGTAAATGTGGCGACCTACAGACAAGCGAAAGTGAAAGTGTGCAGAGAGTTTTACTTCAGAGGAGGCAGAGATATTTGTTCGTGTGTGTCGACCAAAAAAAAAAAAAAAAAAAAAAAAGCGAGATGAAGATTTTCCAACAGTCTGCGGGAATGTCTTGAAAGGTGCGCGATCTTACACAGCTGGAGGAGGTAGGCTCCTGTTCTTAAGCCTTTGTGTTAGTTTCGAAACAGCTGGTTCATTAACAACTGCAAATCCTTTGCAGCTGACTGCAGTTCTAGCTGAATTGAAAAAATCGTTGTGAAGGAATCAAAATGAATTTTTTGAGACTTACCTTCAACCCAGGTAAGATATGTGTCGACTGTTCCACAGTAATGGTGTGAAAAGAACAGCTGTGCTATTAAATACATTAACAACCTCCTCCCAACAGTTAAGTACCATGGCAATAAACCAGGAGCAACCTGCTACCTGAACAGTGTGCTGCAGGTGTTGTTTATGACGAAGACTCAAGAGCAGCTGTGGAAGGTTTGTCACAAAGTCAACTTTATATGATGTGTTTAGATTTGTGGTGCACCTTGTATCTCTCATGAACACTATGTCTTAACTTTGCACAGAGCACACCTCTGAAAGCCTGACACGACTGTATTGATGCGACATCTTTCAAACTTGTTTGCTGATTTAAAAGAACAAACACCGTGCACCTCTAAAATCACACAGAAGCTGGGCATCGTCAAAGGTACAATATGTGTTAACACACAGAACAACACAACATTTGAATGTGCTACCTGTAGACAAAACTCTTTAACACACATTAAGGTTACATCAAGTAGTATCATATGAAATGAATCAGAGTTAGTGTTTTTGTTGTTTGATTTAAAAGTCAATGTGGTCATTTTGATTTCTGCTCTTCTCAGTGCATGAACAACAGGATGCTGCTGAGTACTTTTAGAAGGAATTTTAGACTGATTGATCTGGAGCATCACAGGTAAAGACATCATCAGTATCAAATCTGAATGTTTAATGAAATACTTGTTTTTCAGTCTTTGTATTTTTGTGCTTTCAGATCTTTGTGGACAGTTGACATAAGACCGTCTGTAGAACATGTTGTTCTGCAGAGCTGAAAGATGATCACGGCATTTTGGCATCCTCTTGCGTTAGTGGATTCAACAGTGACTACAGTGTGGTGAGGATGTGACGACAATGCAAACTGTGCATTTTTTCAAGAGATATGTACTGCAGTACATAAAAATTATGCTAAACTTTACCTGTAAAGTAAATATCACCCACCAACATACATATAGCATGAAGTATTCTACACACATTACACTATCCTTCCTAATGGAATGACCACAGCGTCAATGGCAAGCTATCTGTATTATGTCTAGGAGACCAACATTAGAGTTCCTTTGACCCCGGTCACAGTGTTGAGATAGACTGGCACCTGCTCTCCTCAAACAAAGCCAAACAACTAATTAATACTAATTATTAATGCTAATTAATAATTGTTGTTTTATTAGGTGGACGGCAGTGAGGATTATTTCAGATCTTCAGAGTTCAGCGGAGACAACCAGATGTACTGTGACCAGTGTGAATCCAAATCTGATGCTACTATAGTGAGTAATGAAAAAACATGAACTGACAGCGTTAACTCCTGATTTTAAAGCGATAGCATGAGGTGGTTGATTACTACATGATAATACGTGTTGGGTATCTGTGTTTTAAATTTAGAAATGTGTGATAAAACATCATCCAGACGTCTTGATGCTGCTGTTGAAGAGGTTTGAGTTTAACTACAGTTACATGACGTACGTCAAAATCAACCGTACTGTGGAGGTTCCCTTCACTCTTCAGATACCAGAGGTATAAATACAGTATATTTTAACATTTTATCAGAACAAATTTCTTTTTCATTTCCTCGTCGTAATGTTTGTCATGTTTTCATTTGGTGATCAGAATCAGACATATGAACTATATGCTGTTGTGGATCATTCGGAGATCTTAAGTGGACATTACACTGCAGCGATCAAGGATGATGAGAGATGGTACAGGTTCGATGATAGCATAGTCACACTGGTAGGAACTGATCACTTAAAGTCCTAAGCTGTTCTTAAAAGTTACAGTTTAAAAAAAAGAAATGATTAATGTTTATTTGATTCTTTATCAACAGAGTGATTATCCAACAATTCAGGTGGATAACTTTGAAAGGTAAGTTTAGTTTTCTTTTTTATCCGAGAGTTTCATGTGATTATTTCTGACACAGGTTTTCACATGGGGTCTATCCACAGGTGTATGCATGATAATTTGTTGTGAATATACCACATAAACATGTCAAAGGACTGTGTGTGTAACTGCAGCTTGTGCACAACACAAAACCAAACAGAACCAAGACACTTTTTGTTGTATTTGAAAATGACATCTTTCTTTTCGTTCTCTTTTTCCAGAATCCAGCAGTGCCTATCTTCCTGTTTAGAAAAATCAATGGTAAGATTGACTAAGAAAATGTTTGATAATTTGCCTGAATTTATTTAAAGCAACATCACACACAATTTTTCAAATATCATTTTAAATGGACAGTTTTAGCGTGGTTATTCACGATTGCTTATGATCAGAAACTAGTGAGTTGACAAGCACGAGAAGGTGCAGCGACATAAAATAGCAGCCAGTTAATGTGCATTATAGTTGACTGCTGAGCCGGTTACATTAGCCAGCTCGGTTCTGGACCGACACTGGTTCCCTCACCATACAAGGTGCAGAGTGGAAATGACGCGATTATACATCAATGTAGCATCAAAGATCATTACTTTAGAGTAGAAAAAGCTACACAACGTTGTTTTTAATATGTACCTACCTTCCAATGCCTGCTGCAGATACTCAAAACAACATGGAGGTGTCTACTCCTGAAGTCATCCTGCTATACACTTTCATTGCCTACAGTAAAATATTAGTGTGTCCTATTTTTAACTAAATAATAAACAGAACTTTTAAGATGTTATTTGGGTCCACTGGTGAGGGTACCCTTTGACCTCTGCAATTTCTGAGATCAGGACTTAGTGTTTTAGGTCTGTGTTGTGTGATAATATTCTCAAGTGCTATGCAAAGCAGCAGTGAATAATACGCAAAAGCCGGCGCAGCAGTCAAGCTTTCAGCTAGAGAAGTAAAATAATGTTGGGTGCGTCGAAGTGACAATAGACAACTAAGTAAACTAATCCAGTGAATAATGCAACCTATCAAAATAAAACAGAAGTGTGATAGGCAGTGATAATGATGATGAAAGGTGTTGATAATAGCAAGTAGCAAAATATCCTGACAGGGATTTAGAGTATCAGGACAATGAAGACAATGCAAGAGAAGATCTGGAAATTACGCGGGGCGCTGGACAAGATGATGGCTTGATAATGTTAATTGTGCAAATGGAAGGAGAGAAAAGCTGGGGATGGTGAAAGATCATCAGAGGAGAAAAGCCCTTTGAGCTTCAGGACAATGGAGGGAGAAGGTGACAGTGAAGAAGTGTGCCAGGAGATGATCAGACATAAACGGAAGCAATCGATGTATAACACACATGAGCAACAGAGAGAGGATGAGATATATGTTAAGGGAACACAGGATGGAGATGTTAAGCATGGTCGGGATGTGAAGGATCAGAACAATGAAGGTAACACACAAGGCCTTGAGCAGAAAATCAGTGGTACACATACAAAACAGAAAGTTGAAGGTGTGAAGAGAGACAGACTGAAGAGCAGGGAAATACAAGAGGAACACGTTGAGACCAGAAGCAGACTCTTCTCTTGAAGCGAGCAGGATCTGCAGGAAGCAGAAGACTGACAGAGGACCAGAGGGTTGGCGATGATGAAAAGACGAGACAGCATGCTCCATCACAAGAAAGACCTGCATACAATGAAGATGGAGACATAGATAAAAGACGTGGTTCAAAGAAGTCACAACAATGTGAAATTAAGATAATTGAGAAATTAAGGAAATTCAAGCAGTACTTGAAGAAGCTCATACAGGTCAAAATTGTCGGAATACTCACAACAGAGCACTTTGTCAAAGAACTTTGACAATTTAAATACAAATAAAGTCATCTATGCCAGAGCCAAAGAAACGTGGTATCAAAAGACTCTTTGGAAAGATACAAAAGGGAAACGAGACAATCAGTAAAACTCAGTCAAATTACGGAAAAAAGACAAAAGTCTCCGACAAACAAGAGCCGACTGCTGGAATGGAGGATACAAAGATATACTCGTTGCAAGACAAAAAGGGGGAAAAAAAGAAAAAATCTACTAAAGTGTTTTTCATTTCTAAAAAGAACATAGAAACAAGAAGACAAGACTTCAGAGTCAGAGTAAAACAAATACACACTTTGTACAGGACAACACAAAATCAAGGATATTTTAACTGCATGTTGCCATGGTGATCCGCGGTGTATTTTTAAATTGATGAGTAGCTCTCTACTTGTCAGAGATCAATTATCAATCAGGCAGGATGGACGCACTGAATATTTTACCTTTGATTTCTTTTTGTTATTTCAGTCCAATGGTCAGTTGATACTTTAGAGTTCTTCTGTTTGTTCAGTTTTGTTGTTTTTTCTTTAACAGACCTTAAACTTTCCTTGTTTTTGGTTAATGACTTCTTTAATATCAAATGTAAAATATTGTTTTGTATTAAAGCGCTGATTTGTTGCGTCAGTCTGTAATAGAAAGTAATGAAGAACAAGATCACATTTATGTTCATTTAAAAATCAGATTCACAGACTTCATGTTTGTACATTTTTGGAGTCTTTCATGTAAATAAAATAATATAATTTCAGACAAGATTGTGTGTGCAAAATGAAGTTCAATTATGTGTTTTATTTTATTTTTAAATTGCAGTTTAATTGACTTACTTGTAATCTATTACTGCAGTGCCATCTGACTTTTGTTATGGATGCTTTAGATTTTATGTTTATGACTTTATAACTTTTATCTTGTCATGTAACTCGGTCATTTGTACATCTCTGATGCTGATTTAAAAGTTTACCTTACACTGCCCTGTTATGGATTAAAACAGCCAGAGCAGTCAAGTCTCAAGTCAAGTTAATTTTGTTTTTATTGTCCAAAATCAGAAATGTACTTCAAAAGTGCTTTAGGATTTGTACAGGACATGACCCCTCTAGTATTACACCATCAAGATAAAACCTCCTTTAATGGTAAAGTAAAAAAGAGTAAGAATAGTATCCCATAGAAAGTCCCTGTCTGTTAGCTGTGAATTCTAGTGTATATTGACCAAGACCTTTTTAATCTTATTACAAATCCTTCATAAGCATAAGTAAACCATCCACCAACATACATTCATGCAAAGAAACATGACCGTGACTTTGTTGGATACTAAACAACCTTTCCAGCCTTAATATTTGTCATCAGTGTCGTCATTGTTCAGTGTTATTTTGGGACTGACCTGTAGAGAGAGTTACAGCTCCTCTTGACTGTATAAGAGGAGGTTACGTTCTGCATGAATGGTTACAGGTGTGCAAGCCTGACCGATTTTCAGCTACACTACATGAATATACATAAAATCTATTTTGAGACACTTTGAGTTTTATCTTGTGTGGTTAAATGTGGCTCAGACATCAAACAGACATTAAGACATAGAGACATAAACATAGAGATTAACTGTAGTGAAGTAGCAACTTTCGAGTAGCCCATAATAAAAACAGTGTGTGTGTGTTAAAAGGAAATCACGTGAATAAGACTAAGTGTCATGATTCCTCATATATAACACTATTTAATTAAACTTTATGGACTTTTATTTATTATGCAAGTCTTGTGACTGTTTTGTTTTGAAAGGTACAAATAATAATTATAATAAATTTAGTTTGGCAGTATTATGTTAATAAGCAGCATCTAGACAACAAGAATGTGGAGACGAAACTGGCTTGGTGGATGATGATACACTGCTGGAAAATCTGGGTACTTTCAGATTTTTATGGCCTTGCTGATACACTGCCTGTTTTAAACCATTATACGAGAATATACCACAGATTTATACCTTTTTTTTGCAGGACTTGATGCGTTTACAAGAAATCACGTGAATGCAGGACTGCATGTCATGAATCCTCATATATAACACCGTATTTCCTTAAAATAACTTTTTATTTAGTGTACAATTTTGCCAAACACTGCTGGACTATCAGGTACTTTCCAAATTTTTTATGATGCACTGATACAGGCTGTTCTAAACCATATATAACAAAGATGAAAATGAAAGCATAATCAGTCCCTCTATAACTTCAGACCTGAAGAAACACCGAGCAGCTGAACCTTGAAACAGAGCAGCAAATAACAGCAAACAGCACACGATAAGATGGTCTGCCAAGTCATTGTGTGTGGAGTGATGGGGGCAGGATTTGCCAGTACCATTGAGAACAGATGAAAACGACAATTAAACAGCTCCAAAGAAAAGATAGTTAAAAGGTTTCCATCCATCACGGGTAAGATATGAAACATGTTTGGTCGATGGAAAGGAGCTGAATGTAGCACGTTTAGTCTTTGTTATCAAGAGATTTAATCCATGAAGCAAAGGTGGCATTTATTGTTTTAAACTTTTATCTTAAAAGCATGTTTGATAGTTTGCAGTAGTGGAAAAAAGATTGTACTTCAGTAAGTAGCAACAACACTCCACTTATAAAAGGTGTGTATAAAAGGGGGTGTTGACTTCCGATCACCAAACCTGGGACCTCTATGAGAATGACTGAATTATCTGGAAGCTTGTTATTTGGCTGCACACCTCCACAGTTTGTCCCATTAGAACAATGAAGATGAACACTCTTGTTTCTTGACTTGTTGTATTGTTAGAAATTAAATCTAAGTGTGTGTGGTTACTGTAAAGAGAATAAACAAATATGTAAATTTAAATGAAATAGTAATTAATGTAATAACAATATGATATGACCTATTAAAGTAAGAATAATGACGTACAAGATGATGAAAATTAACAAAGATGAATAACTCACGGACAAAGCATGAACTAAATAAGGACAAATAAAGGGGCGTAAGTCTGAAATTAAATATATATATATATATATATATATATATATATATATATATATATATATATATATACGATATGTGATGGTGATAATGGTGATAAACACAAACATCACACGTGTTTAAGTAGACAAACTAAATACTGTATTCACTTCTCAGGGAGCCTTTACAGAATATGCAAAGGATAAAGATGTGACAGCAGTGCTGCCTCGAAAAACTGAAGGGGAGCCTAAGCTATCCAGTCAATTAAGGCACAGTATTTGGGCGACTATTAAACAAAAAAAAATAGTCACCGAGAGGCTAAGTAGGTGTGTGTGTGTGTGTGTGTGTGTGTGTGTGTGTGTATAAACACTTTTCAACCTGTGATCACTAAATCACTTCTTACTGTTGATGTTCAGAATTTCCACCATTACTGTTTACCTTTCCACCATTACCTTCAAGCCTACAACCAGCTGAGAAGAAAGAGATTCCCAGTTGGCAATAGTAACAAGGACAATTTAAGTGACATATAACGACTATTATTCTGTTAATTTTCGTTTTTCTGTATTTGTCTTTATATAGGAAGGATGCTGTGCGCCTGATTTTTTGAAGTGCAGCTCTGGATAACAACACTAAGCTGCTGTCTGGGCCATGGAATCCCAGCACAAGTCTGGTCATCCAGCTGGTGATGAAGCTTCCTGGAGGACTGACAGCTTGACAGAGACCGTCTCCTCCTACAGCCATCGCCGTTGCTGCCACCTCTGCCACCTCTGCTGCTTCATAATTCATTAGTAACTATGACTCTGTTTATAAATTTTTCACCATGTAAGGCGGTGTGTAGATAATACAGGCCTACACTGAAGTCACATCAATTGCGATCCACACAGTAAGCAAATAATTTAATTGAATCAGCAATAGGTTAAATATCATTTGGCGTTCTGTATGTTTTCCATGTATAGTCAGATATTGCTCACCAGCGAGATCATTTTGTTTGTTGTCCTCCTGTAAATGTCCTGCATCAAATATTTCATGTTATAACAAACTACAACAGAGGTTCTGAATGTTTCCTTGTGTGAAATCAGCTCAAAAATGGGTTAATGAGTTTATTTATAAATCACATTAAGATGTATAATTTAATAATAAATCAGCAGTAGGCCACACATAATCCCTTAAGTTCTGGATATGGTATATGCTTCTATTTATCTCAACCTACAAGATATTTTTTTCAAGCTCCTGCTTCAGTAGAATGAAAAACAACAAAGACAAAGTTTTTTGACAGCATGAAACATTTTTGTGCAAACGATCAATAAAGAACCTTTTTCCTTGTCAGTCTTGTGAGCTGTCTGTTCATGTGACACTATTTCCGTTACACACTGAATGCAGCATTCCAGTAAGTCTGGTGACCTAAAAACATGTGAAAAGAAAGTATGCTGAGTGTTTTCATTGGAAGCAGAGATATTTGTTGTTGTTGGGCGTTGTCAAAAAAAAGAAAAAAAAAAAAAAGAAGTGGACAGTTATTTATACAAGACCCGTCTGTACTACATGTTCTGCAGTGACTGACAGAGATGGGGCATTTTGGCATCTTCCCCTTGCGTTGGTGGATTCCAACAGTGAATACAGTGTGGTGAGGATGTGACAACACGCAAACTTTGAAACATTTTTATCAGGACATACATAACAACAACATACATTCATACAAATAAACATGACCGTGACTTTGTTGGATACTAAACACCTTTCCAACCTTAAAAGACTTCATCAGTGTTCGATCATTGTTCAGTATTATTTTTGGGACTGACCTGTAGAGGCTACAGCTCCTCTTGACTGTATCAGGTTATGTTCTGCATGAAAGGTCATACTTATTATGACTTATTTATAGCTACACTTCATGGACCTATAAAATCTATTTGACATGAGTTCCTGTTGCTCGCCAGCACATTTAACTGTCCAACATTCATAAACAGACATGCTGCATTCATGCAAGCAAGCTTTATTACTAACAATATAATTATATTGCTCAGCAGAATTAACTTTAGTGACATCTTTCAGTGGCCATAATAAAACAGTACATTATGCAACGTACCAGAAATAACAGCAGATATTTTTAAAGCTCACAGTGAACAATGGGTCTATAACTACTGGTAGCATTTGCAGGAAGAATCTTACAAATAAATCTATCATCATGCACTTGAAGAAGGCTGGAAGCTACATCATAGTTATCGTTTTATTTTCTGCGCCACACAGGTATGGAGGTTTGTCTGGGAGCCACACCACTGCTACAAAATTTGAAGTAAGAGCTCGTCTTCAGGCACTCAGGGGTGAGCTTCAGACACACAAAGCAGAACTCAACCTGACAGCGAGAACAGGTGATGTTCTTACAGCCTGTTTTGTTGTGCTCCACTCTCTGACCACAGGTGGGGCAGGCCCGGATGGAGGGACATGCATCCACTCCCTCCACCTGAGGGAGGGCGGTGGTCTCGCAGTTCTTGAGAACCTCAAGGGTGCTGTATTTGATGCAGCCGTCGTTGTCGCAGTGAACAGAGCGTGGCATTGGACCTTTCCACTCCCTCAGACACTGCCAACAGAACTGGTAAGTTTTCTTCTTTTCTGCGGTGCAGATTGTGCACCTAACGGACAGGTCAGTCAGGTCCCCTCTCTCCACAAAGGTTTGACACCCAGGGCACTGTTGGAAAGTATACCAATTGATACCACATCTGGAAATGTTAGCTGGAGCCAGCACTTGCCAGCAGCAGCATGAAGACAGAGCAGAGGAAACAGCTAGCCCAGCTCTGTCAAAGGTAACACAATCTGCCCTAAATGCATCTCTAAAGCTAATTATAGCAATATTAACATTTTGTATCCTGTTTGGTAACAATGAAAACATATAATTTTTTTCCCACTGTTTTACATGCCAACCTACTTCTAGGTGTTGGTACCCATTTTTGGTACCTTTAAAGAGAGCCTAGCTCTGCTTGAGGCTGTTTCCCTTTATTTCCAGTCTTTAAGCTAAGCTAAGCTAATAGGCTGCTCACTCCAGTAAAAAAATTGCAAGAAAGTGAATACGCATACAGTATACAGTTTATCCCCCAAACTATTCCTTTAAATTGTTTCTGGTATTTGCACGATTGATGGATGGATGTAGAAACAAAGAATCTCTGCTGACCAAATAACTTAAAAGATATTTTCTAAAGTAGAGACAACACTGCGATACTCACTGTGGTTTGAATTCACAGTATTCTGTGGCCTTGGGCGATGCAATGTTCTTTTGAAAGTACTTCATCTCCTCAGCTGTCAGCATTGCCATCTTGCTCACCTCTTGATAAGACCACACTGCACCACACTTTTCCATCTTGCCTTCCTTTGAGGCAGGGCACCTAAATATCTGCGAATTAAGCCTGAGTGAAAAGAACAGATTATGTTATAACACCAGTTAAAAATGGGGTTGACATGACCCTTCATTAAAACACAATATTAACATATACACTACTCACAAAAAGTTTGGGATATTTGACTTTAAGGTTGTTATACACCATATGAAAGGTGTATATAGTGTATATACCCTTTTGTACATAAGGTAGATAAGAAAATACTCATAAATAAGACAGCTGTAACAATGAATTCCCCTAATGTGTAATAAGATCAGTGCGCCACTGCTAACCTGAGGGAATATGTGCATCAAAATATGAAACATGTTTTACAAAATGTCTTTTAGACAAGAAGGGCTCTGTTTTAGTGGTGGTGGTTAAATGCAGTGGCAGAAGTCCAAAATGCAGGACTTAGGCATTTCATTCACTGATATACTTAATGTGAAGCAAGTAATAAGATTTATGTAATAGTACTAATACACTCAATGTGCTATCACTACAGTACTGTCGTAGTAGCCAGGTTTATGCATTCATTATTAATAAGCCAGTTTGTTTGCCCAAATCCAACAGTGAAAATGAAAGCAGTCATTTTGAGTTTATTAGTACTATTACAGAAATCTTATTACTTAACACATTAAGTTTTATTATTTAATTTATTTAAATTAAATTATTAATTCTCTTAAATTATTTAATTTAATTTTCTATGTAATTGAAAGGCATACGTGCCCGAAATGTTTTTTTGAGTGTGTACCTGATCCAGCAGGCTGCGACACCCACCCAGTGAGAGACTCCGGGGTGACAGCATGACCGCAGGACATCTCAGCTCTGAGACCGTCCTCTGGGGATGACGAGATGAACAAGAAAATCATTTGAACACAGACACTGAACTCCGAAGTATTCTATATAACAATAAAGTGAGCTGTAATGCGTGCATTTCTTGTGACTGACATAATTAGGATCACCAAAGCGCGCACCACAGTCATGAAACTATTACGTAAGGTAATTAAAAAGAGAAAACGTCAATTAAGAAGCCTGCTACGATTGTTTCTCAAACATTTTTGGTGCTTACGATATGGATCCAGATCATCCGGCCTGTTGACAAACTTCAGAGTCTTGTCTTTGGGGTCGTATCTTTTCTCTTCCTGACCCTGAGTGCTCATTTTGTTTCAGCTCTTCTTATCCTCCGATCGGGTCGACAAACCTCTTCTCGGTCTGCACGGTGACGGTCAGTCTCGAACACGGGCGTGTCACATTCACGGACTCCACCAAGTATCGTAGTTTTAACTTTCACTTTGCCCCCTTTGCAGTTACAAGAAATCACGTGAATGCAGGACTGCATGTCATGATGGATGCAGCGCAAGTTGTGTGACTGTTTTGTTTTGAAGGTACAAATAATAATTATAATAAATTTAGTTTTGGCAGTATTCTATTAATAAACAGCATCTAGACAACAAGAATGTTGAAAGAAACTCGCTTGGTGAGATGCCAAACACTGCTGGAGTATCAGGTGCTTTCCAGTCATCATTTCAGCACAATATGAACTTAGGGAAATGAATTCATACACTGACTGTTTAGGCCATTATATGAGAATATACATAGATTTATACCCACCTTTTGCAAGGACTTGAGATTTGTAAACAGTTTGCATGCTGTCATTAAAGGGAATAAATAACCATAAATTACACCGTGTCACTTTTCAACTTTCACTTTGCCTTGCAGTTACAAGAAATCACATGAATGCAGTACTGCATGTCATGATTCCTCATATATAACATCGCATTTCATTATGCATTGTTGTTACTGTGCAATTTTTATTTAAGTGCAATCACTTTTCTGTTTTGAAGGTACAAATAATAATTATAATTAATTTAGTTTTGGCAGTATCTTGACAACAAGAATGTGGAAGAAACTCCCCCCTCCACAAAGCAATAAAGATAACTAAAACAGAAATTGAAAGCATTGTCACTCCCTCTATAACTTCAGACCTGAAGAAACACAGAGCAGCTGAACCGAGCAGAGCAGCAAATAACAGCAAACAGCACACGATACAAAGATGGTCTTCCAAGTCATTGTGTGTGGAATTAAGGGGCAGGATGTCACAGTCGACCTGTGTGAAACAGAGGTGCAGATGAAGAACATGACAGTGAGACAGCTCAAAAGTAAAAATAAACTCCAAAGGCTTCAGGCATCACAGGTAAGATATGAAATATGTTTGGTCGATGAAGGGCTGAATGTAACCTTGAGTTTATCAACAGATTTAATCCATGAAGCAAAGGTGGCATTTATTGTTTTAAACTTTATCTTAAAAAGCATGTTTGATAGTTTGCAGTAGTGGAAAAAAGATTGTGTACTTGTGCAACAACACTCCACTGCTAGTAAAATCCTGCATTAAACATTTTCTTAAACATAACAGAAAAAAAGAGCAGCATGTGCTTGAACTATTGAAAGTAAAACTATTTTTTGATGTTGCACAGCTGTGCTTTCAGATGTAAAATACAGTTAAAACAGTAGTTAGACATAAAAAAAACACACTTTAGCTTTTCAACCTGTGATCACTAAATCACTTCTTACTGTTGATGTTCAGAATTTCCACCATTACCTTCAAGCCTACAACCAGCTGAAAGAAAAGAGATTTGATTGGCAATAGTTCCAGGACATTTTTAAGTGACATATGTTTGACATAATTTCTGTGTTGTAATTTCTGTTTTCTGTGTATTTGTGTTTATGTGTCTTTACATAGGAGAGGATGCTGTGCGCTTGAGTTTTCTGAACAAAACTCTGGAGGGAGACTCGCCGCTGTCTGAATACAAAATCAGGCACATGTCTGTCATCCATCTGGTGGTGAAGCAGAAAGGAGGACTGACAGCTTGACAGAGACCATCTCCTCCTACAGTCATCACTGCCACCTCTGCCACCTCTGCTGCTTCATAATTCTTTAGTAAAACTGCTGACACTGTTTATAAATCTTCACCATGTGGGCTGTTAAAATGGATTAATCCTTTAATGTCTGCAAGTTGCTGTTCTATTCTGTTAAAATGTAAAAAATGTTAAAATAAAGAAATTCTTTCTAATACCTCATCTTTGATCATTTTTGATTAAGTGTGTAGATATTACAGTGGTACAAGCCACATCCATTTTTATCACACAGTAAGTGAAATTCTGAATCAGCAATAGGTCACAAATCATTCCTGACGTTCTGGATGCAGTGCATGTTTCCATGTAGTCCAGTGTTCACTCACCCGACAAGATCATTTTGTTTTGTTGTCCTCCTGTAAATGTCCTGCATCAAATATTTCATGTTATACCAAACTACAACAGAGGGTTCCCATGAATGTTCCCTTGTGTGAAATCAGCTCCAAAAATGGCTAATGAGTTTATTTATAAATCACAATAGGCCTAAATCAACCAGCAAATTCTTAGAGTTTTGGTATATGCTTCCATTTATGATCCAGATCCATGTGCCATTTCTCACCCTACAAGATATTTTTCAAGTTCCTGCTTCAGTAGAAGACAAAGACAAAAGACAAAGCTTTTGGCAGCTTGAAACATTTTTATGCAAATGGATCAATAAGAACCTTTTTTCCTTGTTGGTCTTGTTGAGTCTTGTGAGATGTATGTTCATGAGAACACTATTTCAAACACACCCTGAATTCCAGTAAGTCTGGTGACCTGCAACAATTGAAAGAAAGTGATATGCTGAGTGTTGTGTACTTCACAGGAAGCGAGGCTGTATTCTTGGGCGTTGACAAAAGACCAAAAAACAAAGAAGAAGATTGTTCTACAGTCTGCAGAAATTTGTGCATTAACATTTAATTTCCTTGGTAGTCTTGGGCTGTCTGTTCAAAGGACACTGTACAGACACACCTGAATACACCCTTCCTGTAAGTGTGGCTACTGTAGAGAACTAGCAAACTGCATTTTAGTTGGAAAATGTAGTGTGGATGCCTTCTGCTGACAAGCCTGATGCAAATTGTTGATTGCTGATGTAATAAAGTCTGAAGTTAGAATGGAAATCTGTAGCTGAAAACATGAAGTAATTGAAAGTGTTGAAGGTTTTGTAGAAGGATTTGAAAGGTTGTTCTATTCATGTTAATGTGATAAAGATTTTTGGAAGAAGTTGAATATTTTAAAATAATATTAAAGGTATGAATGAGTAAACAACAATAGTGGCCACAAATCATTCCTGAAGTTCTGAAGTTTTGTGCAAATGGATCAATAAAGAAACGTTTTCCAGCAGCCAGTCTTATGAACTGTATTTCCAGCACCTGAATGCAGCATTCCAGTAAGCCTGACCTACCAGCAAGTGAAGAAAGTATGCTGAGTGTTGTACTTCACAGGAGGCAGAGACACTTGTTCTTGAGTGTCGACAAAAAGAAAAATTTGCAACAGTCTGCGGGAATATCTTGAAAGGTGTGCATCTTAAACTGGTGAGCTCCACATATTTAAGCATTTGAGTTAATTTCCAATGGTGTTTATTATCAACAGTGATTGTCAACTGCAACTTTATAACTGACTACAGTATACAAGTGGATGGAAGAAGTAAGATGATTCAAAATGAATTCTTGGACAAACACCTCCCGTCCAGGTAAAGGTATGTATGACTGTTTCACAGTAATGGTGTGAAAGGCGATCTGTGCTATTTAAACATGTTATTAATAACCTCACTCCCAACAGTTAAGTACCATGGCTTAATAAACCAAGGTAACCTGCTACCTGAACGGTGTGCTGCAGGTGTTGTTTATGACCGAGAAGACTTCAAACAGCTGTGGAAGGTTTGTTACAAAGTCAACTTTATATGATGTGTTTAGATTTTGTGGTGCACCTTTGTATCTCTCATGAACACTATGTCTTAACTTTGTACAGGCACCTCTGAAAATCTGACCATGGCTGTATTGATCAACATCTTTCAAACTTGTTTGCTGAATTAAAAGAACGAGAAGCGTGCCCCTCTAAAATCACACAGGAGCTGGACATCAACAGAGGTACAATATGTGTTAACACACAGAACAACACAACATTTGAATGTGCTACCTGTGATCCAGATCTACTTTAGATAAAAAAAATAAATAAATAAAGTCTGTATAAAGTAAGAATAAATATGTGTTCTGAGTTCATCAGGCCAAAAGAAAGTATCAACCATCCAGACAAATCTGAATACTTAAAATATCAACAAATTTGAAATCAGGTAAAAATGAATTATCAGCTCCAGGACTGTGGGGGGTGTGTCCACTGAATGTGCTGAAAGATATGCCAGCTGTGTCACTCTCTCACTGTGTGGAATTGGTTCAATAGAAACACCAGCAGCACAGCGCACCTGCAGCCTCAGGAGGTGCCATTACAAACATACATAAACTTCAGATCTTTGTCAAAAATAAATCCACTTCTTCTTCTTCATCTCTTCGTGTTTGGGAAGTTTAAATGAAGCTGTTCATCCAGGGAAAATGCATTTGCAGTACTTCAAAGCACAGATGCTAACACGCTGAAGGCTTTTATACTGTTGTGGGTTAGGGAGGCAGGGGATTATGCTCAGGGTGGCCTCAGCGCATCATCGAGCCACTCACGAGACCGCCACGCGCCCACAGTAATATATCCATTCAAAGTCTTTTCACCTGTTTTTATAGTATTTTTCCAACATATTTAATGTGTTCTGAAAGAAATCTCAGAATCACACTGGCTTGATCTTTGGGTTTCATGGAGTGTGGGTTACAGAGAGTGCAGGTGACGTTGATTTAAAAGTCAGTGTGGTCATTTTGATTTCTGCTCTTCCTCTCTCAGTGTATGAACAACAGGATGCTGCTGAGTACTTTAAGAAGATTTTAAGTCTGACCAGGTCTGGAGCATCACAGGTAAAGACATCATCAATATCAAATCTGAATATTAAATTAAAAATACTTGTTTTCCAGTCTTCAGTCCAATTTTGGTGCTTTCAGATCTTCCACGGGCAGTTGACACGTAAGACCATCTGTACTGGATGTTCTATAGAGACTGACAGAGATGGGACATTTTGGCATCTTCCTCTTGCTTTGGATTCCAACAATGACTACTATAAATGCTATAGTGTGGTAAGTTTGAAGCTTTTTTATCAGGAGATATATACTTTAGAATATAAAGAATTTAATTAAACTTTACCTGGAGCTTCAGTAAACGTCATCCACCAACATACAAAGAAATGTGAACAGACATCATGGAGAGTTTCAATGCAAACTGATTAATAATCAATGTTAATAGTCTCATGTGAACACTGAATCACACGAATTACTAAATTCATATATAGAGTTCAAGTGTATGTGTTGAAACCTTTGAACATGTTGAACACTTGAATGGTCAGTGATGTCATGCAGGTGTTTTGTGTTTGATACGTGAAGAAAACATTACTAGATTATGATGTTATTTAGGGTCGATCATGAAGTCATACTTAAACTACAGTTTTTAGGTCCAGCTACGATAATCCCTGCTACTAGCAGTAGGGCTACCACTACAAACATTTGTTCAACCAGTGTATACGTTTATGTCTGAAACAAATCAATAAGCCTCAACATAAGATTAACTTCTTAGAATTAGGGCGGATTTAACGTTCACTCCGTTGGTAAACTTTATTTGCTTCCATGGCTGCGCGTTTCATACCTGGCAGCAGAGATTCAGCATGAGCAGTGTAGTTATCAAGCCCGATCAAAACACACAGAATAAAACAAACAGGCAGTCAGGTCTGTCAAGACAAATTTCAAAAAAGGAACATACCGGCTCTTGTAATTTATCAAGAAGCTTGTATTTCAGTAGAGCCTGTTTCATTAATCTTTGATGAGACAGTATATTCACTTTATGATTTAATACAGTAAATATCTTACATATTGTACCTTTAATTGCAGAGACATTCATTACTGTCACGTTGTCCCATCATCACTTCTGTAGTCAAGTGTATCACTTCTATTCACAGTATCACAGTGCATGTTATCTGCAACACGTCTCATTAAGAAGTGATCATTGGAAAGCATCAAAAGCTGACTGAAGACAGTTAACAGACAGTTTTCATCAAATGCAGCACTTGAAGCCGTTCAGCATATTCTTTGCAGTTCTTGGGTTGTATTGACATGGTTGAATGCACTTATTGGAAGCACTCATTTAAAGCAAAGAACTTCAAACTAGCCTTTTCGTTTAAAGAAGTTCATATCTTTTTTAATTTACTTTTTATTCATTCTGTTTATTAGTTGATTGTTGGTTGTCTGGCGTTGGTTTTATTAGGTGGACGGCATTGAGGATTATTTCAGATCTTCAGAGTTCAGCGGAGAAAACCAGATGTACTGTGAGCGGTGTGATGCCAAATCTGATGCTACTATTGGCGAGTAATGAAAAACATGAACTGACCGCGTTAACTCCTGATTGTAAAATGATAGTATGGCGATGCTTGATTACTTCATGATAATACATGTTGGGGATCTGTGTTTTAATTTAGAAACGTGTGATAAAACATCATCCAGACGTCTTGATGCTGCTGTTGAAGAGGCTTGAGTTTAACTACAGTTACATGACGTACGTCAAAATCAACCGTACTGTGGAGGTTCCCTTCACTCTTCAGATACCAGAGGTATAAATACCGACATATTTTAACATTTTATCAGAACAAATTTCTTTTTCATTCCTCGTCCTAATGTTTGTCATTTTTTTCCATTGGTGATCAGAATCAGACATATGAACTGTATGCTGTTGTGGATCATTCTGGACATTACCTTCAACGATCAAGGATGATGAGGGATGGTACACGTTCGATGATAGCAGAGTCACACTGGTAAGACTGATCACTTAAACTCCTAAACTCTTCTTGAAAGTTACATATATACAATTGATTAATCTGATTAATCATGTTTAACTGAATCTTTTTCATCAACAGAATGCGTTATCAGCCATTCGAAGGATAACTTTGACAAGTAAGTTTTATTTCTTCTTTTTTATCAACTTACAGTTTTATTTGATTATTTCTGACACAGGTTTTCCTTGAGTCTATCCACGAATTGGATGCATGATAATTTATTTGAATATACCATATAAGTAAGCTGAAAGACTATGTTCTAACTACAACTGCAGACAGTTTGAAAGTAACTTTTTTAACAGCACCAAGCCACTTTTGTTGTATTTGAAAATGACATTATTTTTTCCCTAGATCCTGCAATGCATATCTTCTGTTTTACAGAAAAAAGAATGGTAAGATTGGAAAATATGTTCATTATGCTTCCTGATCAAAATGTTACTTGGTACTTTGCCTGAATTTATTTCAGTCAACATTTAGTAGGGAGGTGGTATTTTGCAATTTTAATTCCCCCAGTGCAATTGCACTGTGGTAAATATGGACAGTTGTAGATGCTAACAGCCAAACATCAATCAGGTACAACAACACCGCGACATAGTGTAGCTAATATTTTTACTAGTCAACAGCAAAATTTGTCAATGCCGCCTTCTGCATTTCCTCAGCCATTATGTCCATAGACACTGTTGAGCTGGTTATGGCCTGGTTGCCCAGCTCTGGTTCTGGCATGACACCTGTTCTGCATTTGCCTATGCCCTGGTGCTGAAAATCACCTCTTCTTGGTGGTACAAACACTAACACCAGGTGGTCTGAGCAACATTAGCTAACAGCAGCTACAGTTTCCTGCAGTTTACTTTACTGTCCATGAGGAAATTCTGTAAGTCACCTAGAGTGGATGCATAGCAATCTGAGTTTAACCAAAATCAGTGAAATAGTTGGTGGTGTGTAACTTAGTGCTATCAAGTGTTACAGTATGTACTTCTTGTGGGTGTTCGTACCCGGAGCACAAAGTTACATAGTGTGAGAGCAGACGTCACGAAAGTGAAGAGGAAAGACAAACACCATTCATTTGATTATACATCATGTAGCATCAAAATGATTGCATCTGTCAATTTGTGAGTAAAAACTTCACAACGTTGTTTTTAATATTGTACCTACCTTTCAGTACCTGCGGGTACTCAAGACAACTTTTTATGGAAGTGTCTGCTCCTTGATCTTCCGCCTGCTACCCTCCTATCTATGACCAGAGAAGGTCTAGAGAAGTGGGGCCACCATCTGACCTCTGTGATACTGAAAAGAATCAGGACACCAAGTTATACAGTCATCATGAGAGCAATGTGGAAACAAATAATCATCAAGATGTTAATGCTAAAAAACAGAGAGATGAGGAGGATGTGAGGGGAAATGCACAGGCTGCTGAGCAGGCAGAAAGAGAGGAAACCTTGTCTGAAGCGCTCAGCTTGAAGGAATTAATCGAGGAGTTCAGGACAGGATGACAGTGAAAATAGAGGACACACCAGAAGCTGAAGTCAGTGCATGACAGGCATGAAAAACATGTTAAGAAACAAGATGAGATTAGCGATACACATTGTCATAAAGGAATCAAAATGAATTCTCGGACAAACACCTCCCCTCCAGGTAAGATATGTCTCGACTGTTTCCACAGTAATGGTGTGAAGACGTCTGTGCCATTTAAACACATTATTACCAACCTCCTCCCAACAGTTAAATACCATGGCTTATTAAACCAAGGACAACCTGCTACCTGAACAGTGTGCTGCAGGTGTTGTTTATGACCGAAGACTTCCAGAGCAGCTGTGGAAAGGTTTGTCACAAAATTCCAACTTTATATGATGTGTTTAGATTTTTGTGGTGCTTGCTTTGTATCTCTCATGAACACTATGTGTAACTTTGCACAGGGACACCTCTGAAAATCCTGACCATGACTGTATCGTCGACATCTTTCAAACTTGTTTTGCTGATTTAAGATGGACAGCGTACACCTATAAAATCACACAAGCTGGACATCATCAGAGTACAATATGTGTTAACACACAGAACAACACAACATTTGAATGTGCTACCTGTGAACAAAACCTACTTTAACACACATTAATGTTACATTAAGTAGTATCATATGGAATGAATCTGATAACTCCTGCAACAATCCAGAGTTAGTGTTTTTGTTTTTTTGATTTAAAATGTGATCATTTTGATTTCTGCTCTTCCTCTCTCAGTGCATGAACAACAGGATGCTGCTGAGTACTTTGAGAAGATTTCAAGACTGAGCAGGTCTGGGCATCACAGGTAAAAGACATGTAATGTAAAGCTGAATGTTTGTGAAGGGCACTTGTTTTTTCCAGTCTTTGTATTTTTGTGCTTTCAGATCTTCCACGGACAGTTGACACATAAGACTGTCTGTTCTGGATGTTCTTCAGAGACTGACAGAGATGGGACATTTTGGCATCTTCCTCTTGCATTGGTGGATTCCAACAGTGAATTTAGAGTGGTAATGATAACAACATGCAAACTTTGAAGCATTTTTTCCAGGACATATATATTCTTCAGTATATAAGAATTAAAAGCTAATTTTAGCAGCTGGAGCATGGGTGAACATCATCCACCAAGATACTTCATACAAAGAAATGTGAACAGACATCACTGAGAGTTTCAATGTAGACTTGATTTAAACATAATCAATGTTTAATGGTGTTTGATCCCCAGCTCCAACAGTAGTGCTTGATTACTTCAACATTGTTCTCCATGTCACACAGTGAGATGCACTTCATATTGACTGAAGAGAAGTTAATCATTTCATGATATTCAGTTAAATCTTGTAACTACAGTATATCCAGTTCATTCAGTAGTTCAAATAACTACTACTAACAAAGACGGAAACCTTTGTGGCTGAAGTGAAACCAGTGCAGAAGTGCCAAAAATTGCAGTTCCTCAAGCCAATCTCCGTAAGACCCCATGTTAAAATGTCCAACTTCACAGCAGAAATAAACATGTTTACAGTCTGGTACAAAAAACAGTTTTGGTCTCTATAGCTAATTACCCCGTTCATGACAACTGTACTGATGGTGAATTTATATACAACTCACCTGTTCAAATTATATTAAGGCTTAGTATAGTTATGCATAATGACAGTGTGGCCGCTTTGATTGACAGGTGGCTGCCATTACAGGTGGCTTGTTTGTTTCAGCCTGAGCTCACCAATGATCTGATCTTCAACTCCCAAATAACCTTTTCATTTAAAGCTGTTCATATCTTCTTTTAATTGTTTTTAATCATTCTGTTTATTAGTTGATTGTTGTTTGTCTGGCTTTGGTTTTATTAGGTGGACGGCATTGAGGACTATTTCAGACCTTCAGAGTTCAGCAGAGAAAATCAGATTTACTGTAACAAGTGTCATGCCAAATCTGATGCTACTATTGTGAGTAATGAAAAAACATGAAGTGACAACATTAACACTGCTTTTGAAATGACAGTATAAAGAGTTCATGGTGTCATAGGTGGTTGATTACTACATGATAATACATGTTGGGCATCTGTGTTTTAATTTAGAAACGTGTGATAAAACATCATCAGGCGTCTTGATGCTGTTGAAGAGGTTTGAGATTTAACTACAGTTACATGACATACATCAAAATCAACTGTACTGTTGAGGTTCCCTTCACTCTTCAGATACCAGAGGTATAAATACAGTATATTTTAACATTTTATCAGAACAAATTTCTTTTTCATTCCTCGTCCTAATGTTTGTCATGTTTCCCATTGGTGATCAGAATCAGAGATATGAACTGTATGCTGTTGTGGATCATTTTGGAAGTCTTATAAGTGGACATTACCTGCAATAATCCAAGGATGATGAGGATGGTACGGTTTGATGATAGCAAGTCCTGCGAATTAAGACTGATCATAAACTTCTAAACTGTTTTGAAAGTTACATATATACAATTTATTAATCTGATTAATCATGTTTGTTGATCCTTTCATCAACAGCTTGATTTTCAGCCATTCCAGGTGGATGACTTTGAAAAGTAAGTTTTAGTTTTCTTTTTTGTCCCACTGACAGTTTTATGTGATTATTTCTGACACAGTTTTTCACTGGAGTCTATCCACCAAACAACACCATGACACTTTTGTTGTATTTAAAAATGACATAACTTTCTTTTCACTTTTCTCTCTGTCTAGTCCAGCAATTTTCTCTTCTGTTTTACAGAAAAATGAATGGTAAGATTGGAAAACATGTTCATTATGCTCCCTGATGTGATGTGAATGACTGCATCAAAATGTTGGTACTTTGTCTGAATTTATTTAAATCAACATTTAGTAGAAATTGGTATTTTTGCAATTTAGTGCCCCCGGTGCAATTGCACTGTGGTAAATATGGACAGCTGTATGTGTATTAGTTATGAATATATCATTTATGATTAGAAACTAGCGAGCTAAACAACTTGCTGCTGACCAAACATCAGCAAGATCAACAGCAAGCAGTCAGCTAATATTATTTAATAGTCAACAACAGTCAGCCCAGCTTTCGGCGTCTGTTTTTTAGCCTTTCACCATCTTTATTCTCACCAACGACTAAAAGTCAGTCCCCGAGTTACTCTTGCCTGATGGCTTATTGCTCGGTCACTCTCTCTTTTTCTCTCTTACCTTTCTCTGCCAACGCCCCCTTCTGTCTTTTTGTCTTTTGGTCATTATGCCTATAGAGGTTGCTAGACTTACCTTACGTTAGCATTCACCTGCACCCTGATCTAACATTAGCTAATATAGTTCTGACAGTTTACTTTACAAGAGTATTTGCTCCAAAAAAAAAAAAAAAAAGATCCAGTTTCACTTAAGTCAGTGAAATAGTTGGTGGTGCGTGACTTAGTGCTGAAAAGCATCACATACTTCTTGTGGGTGTTTGTACCTGAAGCACAAAGTTACATAGTGTGAAAAAGCAGGACATGCAGCGAAGAGTGTAAATGAGTGAACACCGTACCTGATTACACATCAATGTAGCATCAAATAAAATTCAAAATCTGTTATTTTATGGTAGAAAACTCCCATAATGTTGTTTTAATATTTTTCCTACAGTGCCTGCTGCAGATACTCAAGACAACAGAGAGGTGTCTACTCCTGGAGGCATCCCACCTGCTACCACTCCTATCTATGACCAGTGTCAAGATGCTGGAAAGATGAGAAAGAAGGTTGAAGAGGCAGAAGAGGAGGGTAATGTAACTGTGGATGTTTCCATCAACAGAAACAAAGAAACAGAAATTAAAAGACGCGGTTCAAATATGTCACAACAATGTGAAGATAGGAATCTAAGAAGCTCCTAGAAGGAGGAATCAAAGACAATTTGAAAACTAAAACTGAATGAGTCACCTTTGGCAGGGCCAAAGAAACATGGTAACATAGTACCAAAAGCCGGCTGCTGGAATGGAGTATACAAAGAAAATAAGAGGTTCACATGAGTAGAAAGAAAGAAAAATTAGCAACTGTAGAAAGGAAGAAAGAAAAAGAAAGAGAGACAAAAAGAAAGACTTAAAAGGTCAGATTAAAAGAAAGACACGTCACTGTGGTGATGCATGAGATTGTATTTTAAATTGATGCTTTTTGATACTTAACAATATCACTCTCTATTTGCTAGAGAACAGTTGGCAATCAGACAGGATGGACATACTACAGATATATTTTACAGCTTTGATTTGTTTTGGTTAATTCAGTTCAAGTGTCACTGTACTATCACGGTTCTTCTCTTTGTTCAGTTTTGTTTTTCTTTCGTTAGCAGACCTTAACCCCTTCTTGTTTTTGGTCAGTGTAAAATGTTAAATCACTTCTTGTATGCCACAGGATTGTATCATTGATTGTATCAATAATATCAAATGTAAAAGATTCTTTTAGACTAAAGTGCTGATTTATTTAATCAATCTGTAATAGAAAGTAATTAACAAGATCACATTTATGTTGAGTTCATTTAATGATCAGCTTTTTACATTTTTTTCAGTCTCTTGCTGCTTTGCTTATTCAAATTATCAATTTAAGTTTAAATAGCTGTGCAGAACTTTTACATTTCATTGTCATGTTTTCTTTTTAAAATTGTTCAGAGATATATAAATATATAGCACTTCATGTAATATAATATAAGTAATCTTGATTTCAGACAAGACTGTGTGAGGAAATAAAGTTAAATCATTTTATTTTATTTTTTGAGTTTTATTCGTTTATTTACATTTAAGTCCCAGATTTAATTATTAGGAATTTATTTCTAAACTATTACTGCAGAACCAAAAAATGTTGCATTTGGGCAGAATCTAGATAAAGCCCAATCTGTGAGACTGTGCACAGAATTGAGCTGTTTGATTAGATTCCTTTGCTCATAGAAAGTCATAGAATTTCACACTCACAGAAATAATTTTCACTTCATTTTGTAGGAAGTTTTTTCTTCTAACTCGCACTGATGCATCTGAATCACCCACTGGCAGCCCCATTGACAGCCATGTTAAGAAATTTCAGGAGGGAAAGCAGACAAACCAGTTTTTCCATTTGCTCTAAAGGTCACATTTCTTCGCTTTATCCACATAAAATATATATGTAGACATTCAAGAACATCAGCATGGGGCATGTGAGGCCAGAGAGTCAGACACACTAGTTATTCTTGCACCTGGGTTTTTATCACTTAAGTACTCCTACATACTTTGTCCTACAGAAACTATTCAAATATCACAAGGTTCAGTTCATTTAGGACATGATGGCTATTATTTTACTCATTCATGCCATTCATACTTTTATTCAGCTTTTTCGATATTCAAAATGTATGGTATATACTATATACTCATCCTTTAAGTTCTGGATATGGTGTATGCTTCCATTTATCCAGAAAGTGGAAATGTGCCATTTCTCACCCTACAAGATTTTTTTCAAGCTCCTGCTTCAGTAGAATGAAATACAACAAAGACAAAGCTTTTTGGCAGCTTAGGAAACATTTTTATGCAAATGGATCAGTAAGAACCTTTTTTCCTTGTTGGTCTTATTGAGTCTTGTGAGATGTGTTCATGAGGGCACTATTTCCTGACACACCCTGAATTCCAGTAAGTCTGGTGACCTACCAACAAGTGAAAGAGAAAGTATGCAGAGTGTTGTACTTCACAGGAGGCAGAGACACTTATTCTTGGCGTCGACAAAGACCAAAAACAAAGAGAAGATTGTTCTACAGTCTGCAGAAATTTGTGCATTAACATTTAATTTCCTTGTTAGTCTTATGAGCTGTCTGTTCAAAAGGACACTATTACAGACACACCCTGAATACACCCTTTCTGTAAGTGTGGCTACTATAGAGAACTAGCAAACTGCATTTTAGTTGGAAAATGTGGTTAACAGATGCCTTCTGCTGAAGCCCACAGTGCAAATTGTTGATTGCTGATGTAATAAAGTCTGAAGTTAGAATGAAATCTGTAGCTGAAAACATGTAGAAGTAATTGAAAGTGTTGAAGGTTTGTAGAAGGATTTGAAGGTTGTTCTATTCATGTTAATGTAAAAGCTTTTGGAAAAAGTTGAATATTCTAAAAAGTATGAAAGGTAGGAATGAGTAAAATAATACCTATCATGTCCTAAATGAGCTGAACGTTGTGATGTTTGAATTGTTTCTGTAGGACAAAGTATGTAGGGAGTAGTTAGGTGCCCAAAAACCTAGGTGCAAGAATAATAATCAAGATTTGAAGAACAATAGTGGCCACAAATCATTCCTGAAGTTCTGAAGGTTTTGTGCAAAAGGATCAATAAAGAACCTTTTTCCTTGTCAGTCTTGTGAACTGCATTTAATACACCTGAATGCAGCATTCCAGTAAGTCTGGTGACCTACCAACAATTGAAAGAGAAAGTATGCAGAGGTTGTACTTCACAGGAGGCAGAGACACTTGTTCTTGGGCGTCGACAAAAGACCAAAAAACAAAGAGAAGATTGTTCTACAGTCTGCAGAAATTTGTGCATTAACATTTAATTTCCTTGTTGAGTCTTATGAAGCTGTCTGTTCAAAAGGACACTAGTACAGACACACCCTGAATGCACCCTTTCTGTAAGTGTGGCTACTATAGAGAACTAGCAAACTGCATTTCAGGTGGAAAATGTGGTGTGGATGCCTTCTGCTGAAATGCCTGATGCAAAATGTTGATTGCTGATGTAATAAAGTCTGAAGTTAGAATGAAATCTGTAGCTGAAAACATGTAGAAGTAATTGAAAGTGTTGAGAAGGTTTGTAAGAGGCCCGGTTGAAGGTTGTTCTATTCATGTTAATGTAAATAAGATTTTTGGAAAGATTGTGATATTTTAAAATAATATTAAAGGTATGAATGAGTAAACAACAATAGTAGCCTGGAAATCATTCCTGAAGTTCTGGAAGTTTTGTGCAAATGGATCAATAAGAACCTTTTTCCTTGTCAGTCTTATGAACTGTATTTCCAACACACCCTGAATGCAGCATTCCAGTAAGCCTGGTGACCTACCAACAAGTGAAAGAGAAAGTATGCTGAGTGTTGTACTTCACAGGAGGCAGAGGCACTTGTTCTTGCGTGTCATTAAAAGACCAAAAAGCGAAAGGAAGAAGACTTTCCAACAGTCTGTGAGATGTGCGAAAAGTGGATCTTACAACTGGTAGAAACCAGTTTTAAGCTTTGTGTTAGTTTCCAAAACAGTTGATTTATTGTCAAAAATAGATTCAACAACTGCAAATCATTTTCAGATGACCAAGCGTATACAAGTGGACTGATAAAATTGTCATCAAGGAATCAAAATGGGAAAAAAGAAGAGAAAAACTTCCTCCACTCGAGGTAAGATATTTTTTGAATATTTCCACAGTATTGACGTGAAGACAGATGTGCAGTTTAAATACATTATTAACAACCTCCTCCCAACAGTTGACAGTGGAAAACCGAGGACAGCAGTAGCTGAAGTCAGTAACAGGCATGAAAAAGATTACGTTAAGAAACAAGATGAGATGAGCGATACACATCATCAAAAAGAAATCAAAATGAATTCTTGGAGAAACACCTCCCCACCAAATAAGAGATTTATTGAATGTTTCCACAGTATGTAATGGTGTGAAGACAGCTGTGCTATTTAAATATTAACAACTTCCTCCCAGCAGTTAAGTACCATGGCTTAATAAACCAAGGAGCAACCTGCTACCTGAACAGTGTGCTGCAGGTGTTGTTTATGACCGAAGACTTCAGAGCAGCTGTGGAAAGGTTGTCACAAAGTCCAACTTTATATGATGTGTTTAGATTTTGTGGTGCACCTTTGTATCTCTCATGAACACTATGTCTTAACTTTGTACAGGGACACCTCTGAAAATCCTGACCATGACTGTATTGATCGACATCTTTCATCCTTGTTTGCTGAATTAAAAGAACGAACAGCGTACACCTATAAAATCACACAGAAGCTGGACATCATCAAAGGTACAATATGTGTTAACACACAGAACAACACAACCTTTGAATGCGCTACCTGTGATCCAGATCTACTTTAACACACATTAAGGTTACATTAAGCAGTTTTTTAAAATAATCTGATGGAATGATCTACATGCTGTGCACTAGAAGTGTTAATATGCAGTGATTGAAGCCCCACGACAGACAAATCCAGAGTTAGTGTTTTTGCTTTTTGATTTAAAATGTGGTCATTTTGATTTCTGCTCTTCCACTCTCAGTGCATGAACAACAGGATGCTGCTGAGTACTTTGAGAAGATTTTAAGACTGAGCAGGTCTGGAGCATCACAGGTAAAGACATCATCAATATCAAATCTGTATGTTTAATGAAAAATACTTGTTTTCCAGTCTTTGTATTTTTGTGCTTTCAGATCTTCCACCCGGACAGTTGACCCATAAGACCCCGTCTGTTCTGGATGTTCTTCAGTGATGACAGAGATCACGGCATTTGGTATCTTCCTCTTGCATTGGTGGATTCCAACAGTGAATATAGTGTGGTAAGTCAATGTTAAATGTCTCATGTGAACACCCAATCATAACGGTCAGTCTATTCCCATCAACTTCGACTAAATGTGTTGAAACCTTTTAACATCTTGCGCCATAGCAGGTGTCCTGTGTTTGATGTGTGATGAAAAAGATCACTCATATAAATCCTACTTTAATTACAGTCTTATGGTCCAGATCAGATCACACTTACTTGGTTTTCACACTGAACCTTTAATAGATTCATTAGGCATTTTCTGAGCAAACAGTTTTAGGACTTACTGAGAGGAACTGCCCAATGAGGAGCTCCTCCTAAAAATACTGTTTTCATTGGCACCACAAATAAATACTCTGAAGGAAATCTGAAGTGACGTAAACCAGCTGGCATTGGTAGCAATGTCAGACAAGAACTATCATGCGATTTATCCATGTTTGGTACATTTTTGTGTGATTAATGTTTACCTAGTTTTAAATGGTGGTTGCTGAAGCAGTAGCAGTCAGTGGATTACATTTTATCAGTAAATACTTGTTAAATAATTGTTCATGTCACACAGTGAGATGCACTTCCTTATTGACTGAAAAAGTTAATCATTTCATAGTATTCAGTTAAATCTAACTACAGTATATCCAGTTCATTCAGTAGTTGAAATAACTACTACTAACAAAGACGGCAAGCTTTGTGGCTGAGAAGTGAAGCCAATGCAGAAGTGCCAAAAATTGCAGTTTCGCGAATGTCCACTTGAGGCTGCCATAAGTCCCCATGTTAAAATGTCCAACTTCACAGCAGAAATAAACATGTTTACAGCCTGGTACAAAAAACAGTTTGGTCTCTATAGATAATTTCCCCATTCATGACAACTGTACTGAGGGTGAATTTATATACAATCACCTGTTCAAATTATATTAAGGCTTAAAGTTATCAATAATTAATAGTGTGGCCGTTTTGATTGACAGATAGTTTGCTGTCTGAGTGGCTTATTTGTTTTCTTCTGAGCTCCACCAATGATCCACGTCTTGGCCATTTTTAGATTAGCTGGGAGGCAGCAGAGGCAGGATTGCCAAGATGGCAGCAGCCAGAGCCATCTGAGCTTCAAAACAGCTCTTCAGAAGGCTATGGGTGACAACACAGATCCAACATCCGTTCTTTATACTGTCTGTGCAACTAATCCACGACTTACTACCTAACCATCAACCATCTAGTTCTTGGCAGAAGTAGGTTCTGATACTATGCAGCTTTTAAATGGAATTAAAATGAATACTATATACCTGACTTTGGTTTTATTAGGTGGATGGCACATTGAGGATTCTTCAGACCTTCAGAGTTCAGCGGAGACAACCAGATTTACTGAAAAAAGTGTCATGCCAAATCTGATGCTACTATTGTGAGTAATGAAAAAACATGAGGTGACAACATTAACACTGCTTTTGAAATGACAGTATAAAGAGTTCATGGTGTCATAGGTGGTTGTTTCTGATTCTGTTGATCTGTGTTTTAAATTTAGAAACGTGTGATAAAACATCATCCAGACGTCTTGATGCTGCTGTTGAAGAGGTTTGAGTTTAACTACAGTTACATGGCGTGCGTCAAAATCAACTTCTGCTGTTGAGGTTCCCTTCACTCTTCAGATACCAGAGGTATAAATACAGTATATTCTAACATTTATTAGAACAATTTCTTTTTCATTCCTGCGTCTAATGTTTGTCATATTTCCATTGGTGATCTGAATCGAACGCATATGAACTGTATGCTGTTGTGGATCATTTTGGAAGTCTTATAAGTGGACATTACACTGCAACGATCAAGGATGATGAGGGATGGTACACGTTCAATGATAGCAGAGTCACACAGGTAAGACTGATTAATTAAACTCCTAAACTGTTCTTAAAAGTTACAGTTTTAAAGAAGAAATGATTAATGTTTATTTGATTCTTTTCATTAACAGAATGGTCTCCAGCCATTCCAGAATGACTTTGAAAAAGTAAGTTTTATTTCTTCTTTTACTGTTCACTTACAGTTTTAATGTGATTATTTCACAACTGAGTTTTCACTTAGTCTATCCACAGGTGTATGCATGATAATTTACTTGAATATACCACATAAGCATGTTAACAGACTGTGTTACACTATGTTGTAACCACAACTGCAGACTGGTCGAAAGTAACTTTTTTCATGTGCACAACACAAAACCAAACAACACCAAGACACTTTTGTTGTATTTGAAAATGACATTACTTTCTTTTTACTTTTCTCTCTGTCTAGATCCAGCAGTGCCTATCTTCTGTTTTACAGAAAAATGAATGGTAAGATTGGAAAACATGTTCTTTATGCTCCCTGATATGTAGTGTGAATAACTGCATCAGAATGTTTGGTACTTTGCCTGAGTTTATTTAAATCAACATTTAGTAGAATTGGTATTTTTGCAATTTATTTCCTCAGTGCATTTGCACTGTGGTAAATGAACAGTTGTAAACGTGTGTATTAGTTAGTTAATGACTAACAAATTAGCTATCTTTAGCCAACAGCAGATAAAGTTTCTTCCAGGTTACTTTGCTGTCCGTCAGGAAACTCTGTGAGTGACAGAGAGTTGATGCACAACAACCAGAGAACATCAGAGGAAAAAACAGAAACTATTGTACCTACTTTTCAGTGCCTAAAATGAATATTGTACTTTTCAGACAACAGGGAGGTGTCTACTCCTGGAAAGAAGAGAAAGAGAGAGACTGAGGGGCCAGAAGTGGGGCTAACACCTGACCTCTGCAATGGTGAACAGCCAGAGACGAAGGGAAAATCCTCGATGAAATATCCTGTAGACTATCAGGACAATGAAGACAATGCAAGAGAAGATCTGGGGGGTGCACAGAAAGTTGGACAAGATGAGGGTGAAAGATCATCAGAGGGAGAAAAGCTCTTTGAGCTTCAGGACAATAGAGGAGAAGGTGACAATGAAGAGAACATGCCAGGAGATGATCAGACGTGTAAACAGGGAATCAGTACAATGTCTAACACACATGAGCAACAGAGAGGATGAGATATATGTTAAGGGAACACAAGGATGGAGATGTTAAACATGGTCAGGATATGAGAATCAGAACAATAGAGATAACATTGAGCAAGAACCAACCAGAGCAGAAAATCAGTGTTAGATATCTGAAACAGAAAGTTGAAGGTGTGAAGAGGCAGACTGAAGAGCAGGGGAAATACAAGAGAGGAACCACGTTGAGACAAAGCAGACTCTTCTCTTAGGCAGGCTGAGATCTGCGGAAGCAGAAGACTGACAGAGGACCACAGAGTTGGCGATGATGAAAAGATGGAGACAACATGCTCCATCACAAATAGACCTGCATACAATGAAGATAACACTAGACAGAACCAACCAGAGCAGAAAATCAGTGTTAGATATACAAAACAGAAAGTTGAAGGTGTGAAGAGACAGACTGAAGGAAACTCAGGGAAATACAAAGAGAGAGGAACGCGTTCGAGACAAAGCAGACTCTTCTCTTAGGCTTGGTAGGATCTGCAGGAAACAGAAGACGACAGAGGACCACAAGAGTTAGCGATGATGAAAGATGAGACAACATGCTCCATCACAAAGTAAGACCTGCATACAATGAAGATAACACTAGACAGAACCAACCAGAGCAGAAAATCAGTGTTAGATATACAAAACAGAAAGTTGAAGGTGTGAAGAGACAGACTGAAGAGCAGGGAAATACAAGAGAGGAACACGTTCGAGACAAAGCAGACTCTTCTCTTAGACGAGCAGGATCTGCAGGAAGCAGAAAGACTGACAGAGGACCAGCGAGTTGGCGATGATGAAAGAGCGAGAATGAGAGGAGGGAGTGAAGAGGCAGAAGAAAAGGAGGGGTAAGGTCACTGTGGTGACAGAAATGAAAGAAAAGAGAAAGAAGGATGGAGATTACAAACATGGTGAGCCAGAGAGGAAGGAAAATCCTTGAAATCCTTAATCCTTAAAAGGGATGTACAGTATAAGGACAATGAAGTCAGTGCAGGACACATTATAAATGACGATCTGGGGGGTTCACTGAAAGTTAAACAAGATGATGATGTTAAAAACAGGAAAAAAAAACAGGGAGATGGGGTAACAAAGGGAGGAAAAACTGGAGAGAGTGATGAACAGGATGCAAAGGGAAAAAAAGGTGAACATAAGAAGAAAAGTGGAAAATGGTGGTCTTGGAAGAAGCAAGACAAAAAGGAAAAAAAAAACAACCAAAAAAAAACAACAAGGTGTTTTCCTTGGAAAAGACAAAAGAAAAGACAAAAGAAAAAAGAAGACGAGACTTCAGATTCAGATTACGTCTGATGAACGTGGTGAATATTTTCCCTTTGGTGTTTTTGCTTAAATCAGTTCGAGTGTCATTTGGTATTGTAGTCTTCTTTTCCTTCTTCGGTCTTGTTTCTTCATTACTGTAACAGAGCATCTTGTTTTCGATCAATAAAATGCAGCACCTCATTTGCAACAAATGTAAAAGATTGTTTTAGTTTAGTAAATAACGTCAATGTGATTTCAGACAAGATTGTGTGAGGAAATGCAGTTTTGGTTTTATTTGACTTTTAAGTACCAGATTTAATTGATTTGACCTTTACTTGTAAACTATTAAAGCAGGGCCATCTGACTGTTGTTATAGAGGCTTTAGATTATGTGCTTATCACTTTGAATCAATCATCTATCATGTTGTCGTGTAACTTTGTCATTTGTACAAATCTGATGGTGATTTAAAGAAAATAAACTGAATGTGTGGACACACTGTTTTTATGAATGTAATCAAATATGATGGCAGCAGAGTTTACCTTAACTCACAAGCAATAAGTAAAAGGCAGGTCTTTTATTCTATAAAAGATTTTTGATTAAATAAACACTGAATAATAACAATGTATTCACGCAAGTATTTGTAATAATATTTTTATATAATATAAAATATAATAATATTTTATATTTTTTCACGTAGCTGTAGTTCTTTAAAATATAAATATAAATACATACAAATGCACTGTTTTATTTATTAATTAATTTAAATCAGGCATGAACAAATCTAAAAATACAGTTCTTCCTTTCTTTCACATCTGGTGTCAGATAACAAAGAGAAATTGTATGGAATACGTTAAACTTGTATGAAGTTGATACAAATCTGAACCTCATGTTCATTTTAAACATGACTTGTTTTGAGTAATGCAAAGTCTGTTCACATTTAAGTTTGAACGTATCACCCTTGCTCCTGTCTTTCACAAGATCATTCAGAAAGTAATATTTTGTGTCACATCTGCAGATATATAACAGCAGCAGTTCCAGTTGTCCTTAAAGGTTCAAATGCTTCGTTATGTCAATCAAAAAAGTCAAATCTTCCAGCCATACAGTATCTGACAATCATAGCAGGCCATAAATAATATTGTATTATAAAATCCCTGCTGTAAAAGTTAATCACCTCCCATAGATAGAAACGTCTCGTGTTTTTCTATTGCGAGAAACGACCTGCATGTTTGACTCCTCACGCTTTCCGTAGGCGGTTTATAGTCCCAACATGGCTGCCATCAGGAGCGGGGTGACTCCGGGTTGCCTAGCGAGATGTTTCCTGAGACAAACCGGGAAGCCGAGCCGAGGCAGCCGTCCTCTTCCAGACATTTGGACTCAGGTAGGTCTTCCTCACAGTTCCCCGCCTGATGTTTGAGCCTCTGCTCCTCAGACAGAGACACAAACAGACAGTTTCACCGGCTAGCCGGCTAGCATCCTCACTGCGCAGCTAAGGGGTGCGTGTGTGACTTTGACAGGAGCAGCCTCTGTAGAGGAGCTGCAACCCTCTAATGTTCAACATAACTGTTAAATTAAATTAAATTTAACACGAGAACAACACGAGGAGTTTAGCTTTAACCACTGAAATACGTGTTTAAGACCACCGGCAGGCTTTTAACATTATTATAAGTGGTAGGCTTTGCTATACTTTAGCTCTGTCAGCAACTACCACAACATTTCTCCTGAAGTGAAGATACTTTGACTCTTACTCTACTCTACTATAGATTAGCTCAGGTTTAAGGTTTTAAGCTTAAACTATCTAGCTGTGTCCTGTAGAAATCACAGCTAAATGCCACCAGAGGTCACTGTATCTCAGGTTAAACCTGGAGCTGCTGCTCACCTGGTTCATCATGAAGTCAAACCTAAAAGTCGTTTTCTGCAGCTCGGATCATTTAATTCACCTCTAGAGGTTGAAATCTTTCATCAGGCATGCTCCTGTGAATGCCACACTATCACTGATGTCAAATCAGGCTTACATTGTGGGCGGCGATGGCTCAGTCTGTAGGGATTTGACCCATCTCTCCATGTTTGCATGTCTCTGAGCCCTTTGTGAGTGTGTGTGTGTGTGTGGTTGTATTTTGCATAAAATGCATCTAAAAGCTTGAGTTCCCTCCAGGGATCAATAAAGTGTCTGCTCTATTGTTTGTTATTGTGCTATGACTTTTAGAAAGAGTCAGTCTGCCAGGATTCATTTGAGACACACGAAAGACGAATATCCGACAAACCTGTGAGCTCAGTTTTGATTGATCGCACTGATTCAAGTGTAGTAAGCGCCTCTGAATTGTCGCTGTTATCTGAGGATATAAGTCACATAAAAGATCATCTGCATTAAACCTGTAGTGTCATAAAATTTTCTCTTCTTTCTGTTCAGAGAGGAAAATATTTTATGTGTGAAGTGTGCTGGACTGACTTCTCTCTCTCGCCTCTGGTTCACAAACAGCGGTTGCTCCAGAAGTCTCATCTCCACACGGTGTTCGAGTGTCGCAGTCCTGCCGCCAGGACTCTGCTGGGCCGAAGACAGCAGGGGAAGTTCCTCTGGGTGAACGCCGTGGCAGTCAGACACAACAGCTCACAGGTGAGTTGGCAGTCAGGCGATTCGTCTAATGGCAAGCATCAGTGAACAACTCCTGAACACTCAGATCAAGAGGAACGTGTATGTTACCTGAAGTTAACATATGGGCCTGATTTACTGCCTTGTTGTACAGTCATCTGTGATGTAAACAAACCTCTCATGTCACTATAACGACATTGTGGAAGTGACAACAGCCTCCATTTTTGTTCTAATGCTGGAGCTGGTGAGAGTTATGTTTAAAAATGTGTCAGCAGTCTCTAACTTTTCTGCCTTCAGTTTTATAGTTAGAGATCTTTAATTTTCTGTGTTTCTTTATTGGACATATCGAAATCTTTCATCATGTTGTGGCCATAATGTGAGCCCTGACTCTTTGCTGAAATATCGGTGGAATTGAACCGCTTAATAAATGAATTTTTACACCTATTTAATGTTGATATTGATGTTTCCAGATCCCACCCGATGATGGAGTCCTGCCAGCTCCAGTGGTGGAAGCTTCCGGCCTTCCAGTCTCTCTGCCTGCTGACCCTACCCCCATCATCGCACAACCAATCACAGAACAGGTAGCCGAGACTACATCTGAATTGAATTCACCTTTCTGAGGCTGCTGGTCGCCTTATAGTGTGATGTGATTCGCTCATATTTGCAGATCCCAGTTGAAACAATGGCAGCACCAGCAGTGGACCTCTCTCCTCCTGTTCCACCTCCACCTCCAGTTTTGGAGGTGCAGGTGTCCGCCGACACCATCCCTGCTTTAACGCAGCCAGTCATTGAGCAGGTGGCTGACGCTGCGCCGACCGCAGTGGAGGTCCTGACGGCTACAGAAGCCAGTTTAGCGGAGCTCGGACTGGGCGCCTTCACACCTGTGGGGTTCGTCCAGAACATGCTAGAGTTCATGCACGTGGATCTCGGTTTGCCCTGGTGGGGGGCAATTGTTGTAGGTACGGGAAAGTAGCCAAAGCGGGTTATATCAATATCTCAGAGTGATATGATGTCTTCAGACAACGTCTCCTCTGTTTCCCGTGTGCCTTCTTATCCTCCCCTTCCTCTTTCCTGTTTAATCCCTCACCTTCGTGTAGGAACGGTGTTGGCTCGCCTGGCCGTGTTTCCAGTCATCGTGAAGGGCCAGAGGGAGGCAGCCAAGCTGAACAATGTTCTGCCTGAGATGACCAAACTAACTAACAGGATGAATGAAGCCAAACAGAGTGGAAACAAATTCGACTGTAATATTTAATTCCCCTTTTCTTCATTGCATTTGTCTTCTCACTGACAATTTAGATTATTTCTTTCATTGTACTGTAAGCCTTGTCGACTTGTCATGAGCTGCTGTTTTCACTTCACAGTTGCCAAAGCCTACTCTGACCTGAACCTGTTCCAGAAGAAGCATGATGTAAATCCTCTCCGTGGCTTCCTAGTTCCCTTGGTGCAGGTCAGTTAATCTCTTTGTCCCGGTCAAAAATCAGAGGCATATTTTAGATCTTGCATAGAAGTTGTTTGCTGTAGAATTTTGCTAATAGAAATCCATAGACACACACTTCCATTGAATTAACTCATACTTTCCGTGACAAAAACACGCACTCACAAGTTCAGGCTTAAGTGAAATGACCTATTTGAAGATGTAGATCTCACATCATGTTCTGCTCCTACTTATGACACGATATAACGATGTCACACACATTGTTTCACAGTCAAAAGATTTGCAGACATCTCTGCACCTTACTATCGTCCTAGATGTCTTTACACACGAAAAGACTGCCTGTTGTAAATAACAGATGTATACACATGTACCTGTAATTCAGTAAATATAAACATAGCATGTACAATAATTAAAGGAATATAAAAATATATACATTTAAAATGTAGCAAATCCAAACAAGTGTACTTAGACAAAATGGCTCCATGTTTCTCAAATCAAAGTTCTGTTGTCTCCATCTGCCCCCGCAGGCGCCAGTCTTCGTCTCCTTCTTCATCGCACTGAGGAAGATGGCCTACCTGCCGGTGCCCAGCTTGCAGACAGGAGGCGCGCTGTGGTTTACAGACCTGACAGCAGCGGATCCTTTTTATATCCTGCCTTTGGCCGTCACTGGAACCATGTTCTTCATCCTGGAGGTCAGCCACCTTTTTACGCAACTTGTCAGAAGGTTACAGTAACTGCAAAATGTCATCATGCCTGTTAATCTGTCTTTCTTTTTAACCGGACCGACAGAGTTTGTGATAGATGGTGTTATGCTCTTGATTGTAATCATGTTTTCCTCCTTTAGTTGGGCGCAGAGTCTGGTATCGACAACCCCAACCTGCGAGCCATGAAGACAGTATTCAGGATCATGCCTTTAATCATCCTCCCCCTCACCATCAACTTCCCCACGGTCAGCCTGTCGCTCAAGCATCTGTTGCATGTTCTGCACATTCATTATCTAAATTCTCCTCCTTCTTCATCTCAAACAGGCGGTGTTTACCTACTGGATGACCTCCAACTGCTTCTCCTTGTGTCAAGTCGCCCTGCTCAAGCACCCATATATCAGAGATTGTCTAAAGATCCCAGAGAGGATCAAACACCCGGCCTCCGCCCTGCCCCAAAATGACGGCTTCATTCAAAGCATGAAGAAGGGTTAGTGTCTGCATGTACAGTACATCCAATAGATGAGGACAGTCATTGTGTGACCTGCTCATTTGTGATGCTGATCATTTCTGTCTTCGTCACCCAGGCTGGAAAAACGCTCAGATGGCCCAGCAGCTGGAAGAGAGAGATAGGAGAATCAAAAATCATCTGGACCTCGCTGCTAAAGGTCGGTCTCTTCGCTCCTTTATCGGCTTCACAATGACAAACTTTTTATCCTTTCTGCCTTTATTTCAGCTGTCTGCCACTGAGGATGTCTTGACGAGGTTATTGCAAAAACAATGCTTAAAAAAAAGAAATGCAGATTGTAAAGAGCCTCGCTGTAAAACCCTTTTAACTAGAAGTCAGCATAATAATCCATTACCTGCCTCTGTGTTTGGTGTTCTGACTTAACGGTTATCAAGTGAAAAACATGCATTTAAATTTTAAAGACAAATAGCTTTTTGCTTGATATTAAGTTTGTTTTTGCACATTTTGAAATTTGCTGCAGATTTGCACTGTTCACAGTCCACAAGGCTGTCTGAGGAAATAGTTGCAGCCCTGTGTCTGACAAACATGTTGTGCATCTTTTTTTAATACATGTTTATCAGAAAATAGAGAATAAGTACGTTTTATGTACCTCGTGCAACACAAAGTCTTTCTCATCCTGAGGGCTAGATGGCGCTGTTACCGTGCTCTGATCTCTGCGCTGTCAAGAAGAACTGAAACTGTTCATAACAAACTCTACACCACGTGTACTTTCAGTTCAACACTTCTTCTCTCTGCAGGTCCACTGAGGCAGACTTTTACCCACAATCCCCTGCAGCAGACGCCTCCCATGGCGGCGGCGGCGGCTAAAAACAAGGCAACAGCTGCCAAAGCGAGACCATGGAAGGACACACTTGGATAGATGAGACGTCATATCGACTTATGTACATATTTATGGATTGAGGAGAGGACAAGGTTGTGATTATGTATTATTCAAATTAAAACGTGAAATCTGTCTCCAACCACAACAACCACTTTGGTGTGTGTTTATTGTTCTGATTTTTTTTAATAAGCACATTAATAATCCACCTCCCCAGAAAGATCCCTGCATGGTGCAGAATGAAAGAAAGAAGCTGCTTTATGTTGTCAACAAGTAATTTTATTATAAATATGTGTTTGCAGCTCAACTGTCTCAAACTTTTTTTACATTTAACAGACCGCGTTCGAGTCGGGCGCTGCAGGAAAAAAATGAGTTAATTTGTGTAAAAATAGCCCTTCACTTCATCAGACCTTACACGTGACAGTATAAGACCTTTCCGCTCCTTTTCCTCTAATCTTATACTGCTTGATTTCCTTTGTGCAAATAATATTAGTAATAATAACAATACCAAGGTTTCTATGGTCAGCAGTGCTCTTAGTTTCAAAGATATTCTCCTGTCCACTTAAACAGTTTAACCATAATGATAATTTACAACCTTGCAGTAAAATCAAAAAGGTATTACACACATGTAATTTGACACAAAATACTTGTCTTGACATAAATTAAATAACTATCTACTAGTAATGTACAGCTCTGTAATGGAGACAGCTGTTCTTCAGGAGTGCATGAAAATGTTCTCTCTGTAATCTCAGCCAGCTAGAGTGAAATCTTGTCAACGAGCACCCGGGGGCGTCATCATTTGCGCGTTAATTAACGGGTGATGATTGACAGGTCAGAGAGCTGGGGGGGGGGTTCAGCTCAGGCCCAAATGTTTCGTTCCGTCGAGGCCCGAGAGGCGGCAGCGACTGGCCAGGATGAGTTCGGCTTCTCTACGTTTGTGCCTCGTCAGTCTCCGGCAGGGCGTTGAAACCAAACGTCTACTCTGCCTTGTCGTCCATTTCGGTCAGGACGGAGAAGCACACCTTCTGAATCAGCTTGCCGGATTTCGCTGAAAGAGGTGGAGACGGAAGAAAAGTTTGTTCATCACTGACACCAAATTGAATTTAAGCTAACGTCAGTAAAAAAAACTTTTTAAAGTTTTGGAGTGGACAAAATCACATAAATTAATACCGCCTACTTTATAATAACTTTTCAAATCACGCTCTACCAATCAGCAGAAACCTTTTCTTTTCTCAACAACTTACAAAATAAAGTACAAAGTCTGAGTATAAATTGTTAAATACAGATAAATCTAATGTTATTTCACTGTTTATTTGTTGACTGATTGACTTTTACTGTTAGTAGACATCTCGAGCAGTTTCTTTGAGGCTTGTAATTAAAAAAAAAAAAACAGGTTGATCATCATCAGTTTGATCCTGCCTAATTAAAAGCAGTAAATGCTGAATGATTAATTGATTAACGGATTTAAAGCAGAGATCTCAAAACAAAATCCACATGTGGCCCATGAGACAAGATCAAATGTTCCAAGCAAAGTTCCAAGAGAGGTGAACCTTTTAATGTGACCACTCATTCAATACGGTACAATAGAGTCTGCAACATATTGTTCCAAAGTGTTCGAGGGGTGAACCTGGCCCGTGGCCAGCAGGTAATTTGAGTTTTAGCCCCCCCCCCTGCCTCCGACAAAGAGTTTGATGTATGAAAATAATGAGGGATTCCTGCGGCGCTCTTACCAATTATCTTCCGTAGCCACAGGGGCCTCTTATTGGCCGGAGTGTAGCAGCAGAGGAAGTAAACGGGCACTCCTGACAGGGCGATGCCGATGCCGATCAGGGAATTGATGGTGTCGCTGTAGAGCGGCACCACGACCAGGAAGATGGTGAGTAAGCAGAAAATGATGGGGTAGAAGAGACTGAGCTGTGGGAGGAAGAAAGGAAAAGTGTTAGTAGTATCCAGCAACACGTGCAACTCTCAGCTTGAACCAGAGCAGCCTCTGGTGGACGACTCAAGCTTTGTTACCTTTAGCGGTCTCTTTCTGTCCGGCTGCTTCCAGCGCAGATACAGTTGCCCCAAAATGGACAGACCAACAAAGAACCAGTAGCTGAAGCTGTAGTAGTTGATCAGCCTGAAGACGTCTTCCACGCACAGGTATATGAGAGCCATGATGCCCTGCAGACACATGCAAGAAACATCAGTAAGTCAGACTGTAAAGACAGCATCATTAGACAACAGGACGTTAAAAGATGGTGAGGGTTGACTGACATTGAAGAGCAGGGCGGGGACGGGGGTGAAGCGGTGGACATGGATCATGCACAGGTAGTCGGGCAGGTGGCCCTCTCTGGAGCCCACGAAGAACAGCCTTGTCGAGACAAAAAAAAAAAAAATGCAACAAAGCGGTGATGAGATGACAGCGGGTGCTGATGACACGGGGGATGAAGTGACGGCAAAACAATGTGATCACTCACCTGGAGGAGGCCAGGATGGAGGCGTTGAGACCTCCGAAGCAGGACAGAGCCACAGCCAAGGGAATCGTCCAGTTCATTACACCAAACACCTTGTCTGCAAACGTCTGGAGAGAGATTAAACGGTGTAAATCTGCACTTCATGAATACAGATTAAAGTTTCATTGAGGATTATGAGCGCTTACCACAGCGACAGCGTCGCTGTCTAAGATTGAATTGATGGGGAGGATGGTGTAGTAGGCCACGTTGGTCAGGATGTAGATCACTGTCACGATGGGCATGGAAATAGCGATGGCCAGTGGCAGATTCCTGTAGTTCACACAAAGAGACAGCAGAGGGAAGCAGAAGAGGTGAGATTACAGAACATGGAGAATTTCCTTCAGGGGGGGTTTGTGGGTCAAGAGCAGATCGATCTTGTGGTCGAGGGGAGGATGGGGATTGTGATAAATTGGGGGCGATGTTTGTCTCTTAATCTGCCTGGGAACTCTGTGAGAGGCTTGTGATCAAATCACGTGCGTAGTCTTCGAGTCAATTGGAATGTAAATAAGTATGTTTACTCAAGAAGTCCTTGAGTACAAATTCAAGGTACTTTGAGTATTTCCATTTAATGCAGCTTTTATTCCTTTTTGCTCCCCCACGTCTCACCGACACGTATTGTGCTTTTTGTGATGCTACACTTGTCTGACAGCTCAGATTACTGTTGTCAGACCCTTCCTGTCAAGTGCAAACCACGTTTGAGACCAGTGTGACTGATAAACTCAAGGATCCTTGGTGTGTTAAGAAAGCTCTTCTCCTTCTTCAGCTAAATAAGCAACTTAAAAACACTTGGATTAGCAAAGAAGATGGATTTTAACGGAGCTGTTTTTATGCACTTTTTTAGGGATGTGTGGTTCTCACAAACATGTGACGGTCTTATGGTTTACGATGCATTGCTCTAAGTTATGAATGCAGAACTTTTACTTGTCTTTTCACAGTCTGGAATTAGTCTGAATAGTTTTTTTTTTTTTTTTCCACTGCTGGTAGTCTTGATTCAGTTGATCAGTTTTCATCCGCGTGAGAAAAGTCACCTCAACGCTCACCCACACACACACCACTGAAGCTTCTTAAAGAAACATCACAACAAACTCTTTCAGGTCTCCCCTTTGTTCTGCACCATTTACTCCTCAGCAGGTTGTTTCCATTTGACTGACAGGAAGTGTCGATCAAACCAGAGCTTGCAGCACTGCATATAGAGTAATATGCATCGAAGACTAAATGGGATGATGTTTGTAGTCCCACTCATAGATTGTGGTTCAACTTTTGAAATGTTTTAAATGTAAGTGCTGTTGTGTAGCCAGCATGAGGCAACTCTCGATTAAAGATGCTTAAGACGTTGATCTTAAAACAAAAATACTCCCACTCTAATATCAACTTGGTGTCCTCACCTCTCTGGGTTCTTGATTTCCTCTGTGACAAAGTTGAGGGTGTCCCATCCAGAGTAGGAGAACAGAGCTGAGTACAGCGCCAGAGCGATGGCTCCTGGATCCTGAGAAGAACCCTCGAACATACCTTCAAAGTTCTGTGTGTGACCTGGAAAGCACAATTATTTAATTATTATGAAGCAACCTGAAGAATCGAGTCAGTTTCCTGATCTACATGCAGGATTTGGTAAGATTATAAGATACTGTGGAGGGTTTAAGGTGAAAGAGCAGTGTTAGACCTTGTCCGATCTTCACCAGGCCGGTGATGATGACCGCGATGAGAGCGATGACTTTGGCGTAGGTGAAGAAGTCCTGGACCCTGGTGCCCCACTTTACATAGGCACAGTTGACAAAGGTCAGCAAACCTAAGGGGGAGCAACCAAAGCACATGTATAAATACACATCTATCACTGATAGACACACACAAAGACACAATGTCGGTGGGCGACATTTGCTCTTTAAACTGTGAGTCAATGCCAGCGTGTTTCCGCGTGAGAGTCCGGCTGATTTAAGGAAACGCTGCTGCTGACTCAAGCAGACTGGCCTGTTGTTTTTCAGATGAGGAAACAGCTGAGTGCAGCACATACAACCTCACACACACACACACACACACACACAGGTACAGTCGTGTCTGACAAATTTTAAAAGCTACAGCGTTGCGAAACCACAGATCTGATGACCTTGTATATTTCTGCTCAAGGTTGATGATTTGTGACGTTTATACGTACTGCCCTCACGGCCTCGATGAGTGACAGGAAAAAGGTTTTTCTTCATCACCCTCCTTCACTTTGAGCTGGATCGATGTTCTTAGAAAACATGTTTTTGTGCCTCTCTCTCTGTGACTTATCTCTCTGACCTCTTATCAGCACGTGACCCCTCCAGCTTCATTGAAATGGAGATAAGAATGCAGTAAGACGCAGGACGTCTGCTCAAGTTTGAATGATCTAATTGTCAAGGAGCAACTCTGAGTTCCATCTAAATCACACTTCCTGTAATCACATTGTTTATTATGTCTCTCATTTCATAAAATCATTCCCTCTTGTGTAAATCTTTCTCCTGACTCTACAAATCTCATGAGCACCGATTAAACAAATTCACCTACAAACCAGCTGAGTGGACATGTTTTATCTACAGCAGCGTCAAGTTTATTCAAAGCGCTCCCGTTTGCACTTATCGCTCCACGCTGACCTCCACGTCCCCTTAAAGAAGAGACCAAAACAGGATTACATCACAGGCTGACCACCGAAGTGTCTTCAGCCACAGCGAGAGGAATCATAACACTATCATCTTCCAGCACGTTGACAGGTAGAGGATCATAACAAGTCCGTTCCCGACAGGAGGCCTGGTCAAACACAACAAGAAACACCACCCAGGATGGAGGCGGCCGGCGATGTGTGATGGTGAAGGAGACTTTACCACACAGAAGTACAGGCGTGGTGTGTTGTCAGTGGAAGCTTAGAAGGGTGGGAGGTGTGAGATCGGGTTCAGGAGGCTGGCCGACTGGTAGTGGAGGTCAAATATGGTCCAGATGTGAAGTGAAATGGAGAACTGCAAACTCACGTGCTGGTGGGAAGCTTTTACATGCAGAACTCCAAATCGTGTTCAATTACACGTTTGAGTGAGAGGATGAGGAAGTCTTAAAAATATTATGTGGTTCCTTCTTAATTCAAGTGTAACAATGGTTTTTACTTACATTTTTGCAAAAATCACATGAAATTCATGTGATTTTTGCAAAAATGGTATTTTTTGCCATTCAGGAATTCAGGAAGCAAAACCTTCGCTGACTTTCCTGTTTCGTAATTCAAGTACAAATATCAGATATGTGATTCGATTTTTTCGGTGAAAGCATCGTGGTACTTTGCACTATCTATATTACATGGGGGGAGCAGCAGGGTCTGAGATTTGTTGTAAGCATATTTCTGCCAAGAAAAGTTGTGATTGATAAAAATGTTGTTAATAATTATTCAATGCTAGATAAGATAGAAGTCAAGATGTTTTACTGTTCTAAAGAAAGAGATGTTGTATATGCAGTATATAGATATAAACGGTAGAGCCAAAGTATTACATCAATAAAAGTAATTACTAAAAATAATATTTTTGACACTGAATTTTATGAGAGACTAAATTACAGTATTAGAGACACAGTTTTATCTTATCTTATTACAGAGTAGAGCATCTCACAGCAGTGGTAATTCTAGTGTTTTTATTATTTTTTACATCTATTTTTTTTCCTGGCATGAATGGTCTTCCGTAGAATCGGACCAACTTCTGGAGAAATGGAGTATAATATGAATAACTATGTTTTCATGAATGTACAATCACCTGAAAATAAGTTATCGTTATGTTTTTATAACCTTACAACAGCCTTTTATGTCTACAGACGTCACAGCTCCACTTCCATGGAGTCTGCTTTGTTTCTACGGTAGCCCGGAACAGACAAACTGAACACTGGCTCCAGGTAGAGTTCGTTTTTCGTATTCAGTTTCTCCTTCACACTCGGAAAGGTGAAAGAGAGGACATTCTACTAAACCCTACACCTACACCTAATCTCAACTGAAATAATATGATATAAAACTAGAGACGACAAAATCAGTGGTATCGTTTCCAAGCACAGGTGGCACAGAGAGTAAAAGTTTTTCAGTAAGTCCTCCACAGACGGGAAGTGGGTTTAGTTTTTAAGCTTCACTCCTGTGCTGAGCTGTCAGTTATCCGCTCAGGTCAGAGTCTCACTGCGGGGAGGACTTTACCTCGCAGCTATCACAGAGTCCTCCTCCGAGCACTGCTTATCGGCGCTTGGCACAAGTGTGCGTTCATGCGTGCATGCTTTTCAGGTGGGTGGGTAGATGAATGAGTAATATTTATTGCAATTTGTACAGTGCTGGTCTAAAGTTTGGACACACCTTCTCATTCAGTATCTTCTCTTTATTTCTATTATTTTCTACAGTGTAGATTAACACTGAAGCTGTTATCAAAGAAAATGTGGCAACTTTAAAGATACTAAAATATAAAATCCATATATCTACATATAGAAAGTAATAAAGATTAAGAACAACTGTTGAATGGGAAGGTGTGTCCAGACTTTTGACTGGTGCTGTATATTTTTTTTATCTTGAATATCTCCGGGCTTGTTTATACACCTTTACAGCTCTCTGTCTGGCTTCTTGTCACAGTCTCCGGTTGCCCAAGCGTTGGTATTTGTTCACCTTTAAAGTCGGTTGCCTCGGTGAGCAGTTTTGTGAATTTCTTGCAGCGATCTTGTTAGTTTGATATATTCAGTTTGTCAGCGTCACTCTTTCTCGGTGCCATTGTGTCCTAGTTGCCTTGGCAATCTGGGCCACACGCAAAGTTTAGCTCTACGTTTAGGAATCGTTTTTTTTCCCTTTCTTTTGCTCTTGTTAACTCAAGTTCTTCCTCATAATCAAAGATTTCTAAATCAGTGCTCTGACGCTGAATTTTTTTCCCTTACTTAAGTTTCAGGGATCCCTCAGTTCCTCCTTTGCCGCAGACCTGCTGACGGCAGCAATAGTGTCACCATTTTTCACTTCTCTAGTCTATAATCTCACGTGCTCTCTTCTAGAAGCTAACTAACTGTGACTATGACGGACTCTTTCAGTCACTGGCTCATCTCACTCTCTCAGTGTCACACACACGCATATCCAGATGTCTACTTACATATACAAGCAGCAGCCAGCAGCCTGTTGGCCAAGTATGGAGCTATGCAGGTGGGGAAGATGGGCTGCACCATGTAGTTGGAGAACGTGATGGCTATGATGGCCTGGCTGGTCGGCTCGATGATCAGCAACGACGTCCACAGGCGGATGAATGCCAGGAAAGGCCCAAAGGCCTCCAGGATGTAGGCGTACGAGGCCCCCGATTTGGTGATGGTGGTCCCCAGTTCGGCGTAGCACAGGGCCCCGAAGACAGAGAAGATCCCTCCGACGGTCCACACAACCAGAGAGAGGCCGTAGGAGGCGCTGTGGATGAGGACGCCCTTGGGTGAGACGAAGATCCCCGAGCCGATCATGTTCCCTACAATCAGGCAGACCCCGTTCAGGAGGGAGATCTCCTGCTTGAGCTTCATGGACTCATCTGAGGCTTCAGATTTTACAGATGGGGGTCTACCATTGGGTGCCTCTTGTGTCGGGGCGGGAGCATAGGATGCCATTGTTCGTGTTTTGGTGTTTTTTTTATGAAATAGGATATTTAAAAAATGTTTTCTGAGCAAGATTTCAGTCAGTTTTTGCTTTATGCGAGACTTGAAGACTTAAACTTTTCCCCTGGTTATCTATGATCATCTCCTGCCATCTGTGGAGGAAACACACACACACACACACACACACACACACAGAACAAATCAGTGATGCTGTTACCACAGAGACCCATTTGTCACAGCATACATACAGCAAATACTTGTGTTGTTTCGATCTTGTCCGAATCTAGTCAAACAAAAAACATATTTACATGCCGCGGACGCTAACGCGGGAACAAACATGCCGAGAAAAAGTCACAAAATACCACACTGGTGTACACGTGGTTGGATTTGAGAGCAGTTTTGTGGATTGTAGAGCCATTAGCCCACAGAGCAAATGGCCTTTTAAGGTTGAGTGTATTGACAGATAGAGAGAGAGAGGGAGAAGAGCAAACATGCCACATGCCTGAAAACACCAACTCTTCATTAGTAACCATACGTCTAAGCTGAGGAAGAATTACCGGCTGAGGCACAAACACGCACACACACGCACACACACACACACACTTTTTGACCGCCCAACAAACCACACGCACACGCAGCAGGTGGCGGCACAGCGGCTGGTCACATGTTTTTCAAAGTTCACCATCCTCAGCGTGTATGAAGTTTGGTGCTGAGACAGACACACGTTGTGCAGCATGTTCAGTCACCTTTCGGCATGACTGACTAAGTTAAGTTAATGTGAGTTAATAAGCTCCAACTGGCCCTAAATTTAATCAACTGCTAATGAAGGTCTGAACGAGAAGGGCATTCTGCATCAAGGTCAAGATGTTTTAATTTCAAAATGAAAAAAGGTCCAGTGTGGCCTCTGTTGTCAGAATAAGGCAGACAGGTAGATAATATTCAGAACTTTGTTTTCATGCATGAAAATAAGAATCTTTTTTTTTTGGTACTTAAAAATCAGCTTTTTATATCTACAGTGGGAGCAGGTCCTCTTTCATGAAGGCTGCCATGTTGAAACAGAGTATTTCTACAGTAGCCCAGAAGAGACAAACTAAATACTGACTCTAGACATGGCCTTTCAACTGTTGTTTCTTTTTTTACACTAGGTAGGTGAGGGTGATGTGATGTGCGGCTGAACCACTAGGTGCAACTAAATCCTACACACTGGACCTTTAAAATATTGATGTCCATTACAGAAAATATAACACAAAAATGTATCAAAAAACAGCAAATATTCATGAAGCTAATGTTGGACTTGTCGGATAACAATATCAAAGAACAATGGGACCTGAATACAATAGTGCATGATGATGCCTGGCAAAATAACACACAGCTATGGAAAGAGTTTGATTGGAAGGTCGAAATGATATTTTTTCAGGACGACGCTGACAGTTTTTAAGTCTTTAAAAAACAAATCAGCGATCATACTCATAGATTTTAACGCCGGTCTGCAATTGGTCGAGGCCCAACCCTCCCACAATTGTTAAATGGTTGCAAAAAGTTTGTAGATGGAACATATGACTTTTTTATTGACTGCATTAATTAGGAATATTGTGCATATTGTTTTCCTATCAATCTTTGTAGGTATATATACTGTATAGGCAGACATGTGTGTGCTCTACCTCTGTATGGTATTAGATATCTGTATGTGTATGTATGTCAAGTGAAGCCCAATTTGTAACGTTAATTACCTGGTAATGTGTGTCAGTGGCAGTTAAGTTGAAAAAAAAAAGAGAATACGTTGGTTGAAAAGTGAAAGTTCAGACTGAACCGTTGTTTCAAGGTGATTTCAAAGACACCTTCCAGGTGTTTTCTTCAAGCTAAAAACCTCACAGTTTAAGTTTTAAAGTTTTAACTCGGGCGACTTTTCACCTTCAGATCACAGATCACAAAAGGTCTTTCGGATTGTGAAATTGTTGAGCAGAGCCAGAGAGACGGAGATTGATCAATCAACCAAGAAAAGTGATTTAGTCTGTAGAAAAATGAAGCGTGGAAACACAGAACCACCTCTGAACCTAAGATATAGATTTTAAAAAAAGACAATACCGCAATGTGGTATCCCAAGATAGTGAACAGAAGGCGCTAAGTAATTCACTTGGAAAGATAATGAAGAGAGTCAGGCAAGAGAGACCTGATCAACATGCACTGTAGATTGAAGAAGAACTCAGGAATGATGATTAGGAACAAATATGACAGTGTGAGGAGGTCAGAGTGACCTAAAAGTTCAGATACCTTGAGGCAGCAGCAGCAGCAGCAGCAGCAGCAGTAGCGGATCAGCAGCACGTGGGTTTGACTGCAAGAGGGGGAAGACAGTAGATTGAGGCTTTCTCTGCATGTGATCAAACGCGTGCCACAGACACTGAGAGGCGAGGCTCTTATAGAAAAGATAGAGCAAAGGTCCAAAAGCTGCTGATAAGCAGTCCTTTAACAAGTTACTCAAGGTTACATCCTGTTTCGAGACAATCCTCTCAACTTGGAGGATTCATGAAGCACTGATCACTGAATGGGACATTTAAAGGGGGTGTCACCTGGTTGAAGGTTACTCATTTATGTCACATCTTCCTCTTTGAGTTGACACATTTAAAAAGACCTCACTGTCATGGTCTCCTAAAACACTCACATGGCTGGGCATCAAGGAAGCAGTGCCAAAAAGACATTAGGACACACACGTGGAATGACCTAACAGGTTAATAAATGATAATGATTGAGCGTGGTGTTGTAAACCTGACTGTAACCACCTTGTATCAGTGCTGCTGCTGCTGCTGCTGCGCCTACACGGATCATCAGGAAGAATCCTCCTGAGTGAAGCTGCTTTTGGACTCACCTCCTCCAGACGCCTTTTCACCTCCGTGCGTCTCCTCCAATGTGGTCCAAAACTGATCCCCAAATATTGTTTAACTTCTAATTTTTGTTCACCTCCTCTCGTCAGCCCTCGCTGTCATTGTCCCCTCTCTCTCTCTCTCTCTCTAACAGCCTCTCTTCCTCTTCTTCTTCTTGTTTTGACTGCTCTGCTGATGCACTTGTGGCTTTTATTCCGGACGCTTCACTACCAAGGAAACGAGTCAGACGAGGGGAGGGAGGAGGGAGTTAAAAGGGGGGAGCCTAATTGCCTCGCATTGTGCCCCCTGAGTGGGTTTCGCCGTGAAATCACACGGGTTTGATCCAATTATCGCGCACATCAAACAGGTGTTATCATCATTGATAGAGGAGATGAACTATCACCGGTTGTCCTTTGATAAATGATACACTGCAAACAGCAAGGTAATGAGTTTATGCATATCTTATTATTACAGGCTTTATTAAATTACAATAATAAAACGGGATGACCCGTAATATAGATCAACACAGTGATTCTTAATCGGCTGCAATAATAGTAAAGATGTTAAAGTAGTCTGCATTTATTAATCTGTTTGATTTATTCTATTTGATCTAAAAAAAAATTAAATACTACTATTAATCAGTCGTTTTTTTATTTGACATGCACCAAAAACAGTACATCAAAGAAGAAAAACATAAATAAAATCATCATATTATTAACGTTATAATAATAATTACACTTGGAGGTAAAGATCTGTAAAGTATTACATTTATTTATTTCTAATAATACAGACAATTTACATGTACAACACGTGTACCAAAGGAGTAAAAGAATGTAAAAAATATGTAAAAGAAAAATACAATTTTTTAATGTTATAATCTAACACTGGGGGATAAAGATCAACATGAACATTTTTTAACATAGTACAGGTTGCTTTTTATTTATGAAATCGTTCCATTATAATAACATCACATTACGCAAGAGCCCTTCTTTGCACCATCCTCCAACAAAACCTTCATCAGTATTTATGAACTCATTATTTCTGTGCAGGATAAACAATAATAATAATGCAATAATCATGTCAGTGTAAAGTAATAGAGTGTGCGCTGTCAAATCTGACTTTGTCTGATGGATGAACAAACTTTGGCCCGTAGCTCCCTCTTGTGGATTCTTGTCATCAGTGCTGAAGTCAAACTCTCAAGTGTTTGACTTCAGCAGGCCTTTTTTTATTTATCAGGAGTGATGCAATGTTAATACAAAGTGTTTAAATCGCACAAACAGACATTAAATATTATTTTTAAGGAGTAGAAGAGCTCACAGAAGTTGAAAGTCCATCGAGTTTTTAAGCGTTAATTAGAGTATTCAACACAAGAACAATTACAACTTCTCATGTGAAGATTAATCACAGCTGTGTTTTTCTATAATATATATACTTATATCTTGTAACGACTACATTACAGTACAGTAATAAAGCATTTGTTTAGTGTTGAAATATTGCATATACATTCTAAATAGGGAGGCTAAAGTGTGTTTAACAACCTTTTCCAGGTTTTATCTATAACTGGTCTCAGGATGGAGTCGCATTAAAGCTGAATGGCAGCTGTAATGACCAAAAATCACCTCAATGAATCATCAGTGTGAGATAAATAGTCTTTGTCTTCCAAATAGTTGTTGATTCCTCTTTAATTGTAGGCAAATATGAACCTCACCGTGACCTTTAACACCTCCAAAAACTGCCGTCCTCCTGAAGATGATTGATGTCTACAGAGAGTTGATTAACGCTCATTGATGAGTGATAAAAGTGATTAAAGCATGCCAACCATCACGATCACACCTGTGGACTATTCACCTCCAGCTCCTCGCGTCTTTCTTAGACTCAAAACTATTAAAATGACTTTTCCTTTTTTTTCCTTTCTTGTTTTGATTGAGACACGTCCCTTGTCGCCCACGAACGCATGTGGACAAACTTCTCACACATGGCTCCTTTCACTCCTTTTGTCCCGCTCCCTGCCCTGAGCATTCTTTTCCTTGGTTACCGGTTGTCATGGTTTCAGGAGCCCCTGTAGGCTAAAAAACTGGAGGGATTAAAGGCGGCCATTTTGGGGACAGCTGGGCCAGGTTGGTCTCTGTTGCCCCCTGTCCCGCTCCCAGTCACTCTGGGGGGAAGAGGGGTGGCATTGTGTGAGGATTAGAGCTTCCTGTGTGTCAGCTCATTACATGGGGTGGGAAGAGGGGGAGAGTACAGGGGTGAGGGAGGGATGTGTGTGTGTGTGTGTGTGTGTGTGTGTGTGTGTGTGTGTGTGTGTGTGTGTGACGGGGGTGAGCAGAAAGAGTGAGGGAGAGAAATGAAAGAGAAAATGAAAGAGAGTGCGTATGAAAGAGCGTATGACAAGGCAGGGGGAGGGATGGAGGGAGGTGGCGGCCTCTACAGCTGCACCCTCAATCACACTCATACAGGCTCTGATTATCCTTTTCACACATACATACACACACACACTCACACAGTAGTGGGGAACTGAAACATATTAAAAGACATTGAGGGTGAAAAAAGAAGGCAGAATTAGGAGACAGCTAGCACAGAGCGCCAGACAAAGGACCCCCCGATCCAGACTCACTGAGAGCTGGAACAAACAAGCGAAAACTGACCAAGAGTACATGCAGGCGCACACAGAATAACAGTCATGCAAACAGAATGCTTAAACAGATAAATTAATTCACGGAGACGGCTCAAACTGAAGCCAGACAGAAATACAAAAAGCCCCCCCACCCCCTCAGGAACACAGACAACCAACAAACAGGTCTCCTCTTCAGATCACCATTGTTTTATTTATCTTTTATACATCACATGGGAAGCATGGGAACATATTTTGTCATTGCTACAAAAAAAAAAAAAAAAAAGGGTTTACAAAGGGTAAAGCAAAGCATACAAATACTAAACTGGGCTAAGCAGGAATGCAGTGAGTGTAGACAATTTCTGCAGGGAGCAGAAAACTCTCAAGTGCTTTGAGAGAGGAGAGCAGGGGGAAGGGTGGGCGAAAGATAAAGGTGGTGGTGGTGGTGGTGGTGGGGGGCGCGTTTAACCGACAGGACTCATCCTTGTTGTTGATTTGAACTTGCAAAGAGCGTCAACAACGAGAAAGACCGTTTTACAATCATCGATATGAATAAAGTCATTTGCTGCTAGCAAAGTTTACAGCTACAAGTACAAAGGCTCTTCACAAAAGTACTGGTAATCTAACACAATCATCGTCATCATCATTATTATTATTATCATTATGAGCGTCATCATCGTGGTTATCGTCATCGCTAACGTGTTCGTTTTAAGTCGATGTTTCGGCAGCACAGGACACAGTGCAACTCACAGTGCAACTCAGCACATCAGAAACATGCTTTTAGCAGCATGGCATTAAAAAAAAAAAAGGAAAGAAAAAAGTAACAATAAAAAGGCATAAAATGTAACCGCAGCTCATATTTACAAACGTTGGCCGTTACTAATTTGGCCTGTTTTGGTATGGAGTTCATCTTGTAAAATTCTGGATCGTTCTCTTACTCAAATCAGCTTATACAGTATGTGCTGAAATAGGTGTCAGCAAAAAAAAAAAAAAAAGCGCAAACAATTAATTCTCATTGTGACAATGCTATGAAGTGTGTACGTTAAGGCCTCACTGTGGTCTTTGAAATACAAAAATACACAGCTAAAATACTACATTCACAAATCTCTTGTAATGTTACTACAATGTAACTACAATACAAACTAGATCTATTTGTCTAATACAAAAGGTAAACATGAATTAGAATGAATAACTATAGAAAACAAATGTCATTCTATTAAAAAAAAATACATTCCCTTGTCAGGACCCTTTAAAGACTGACTGCAGCCATTTAACAATACTAATTCTTCTACACAGTAGTGTCCATAGGTTTGTCTGTCCCACTAGAAACAACACTGGCTGGTAGAGGATCTGTGCTGTCACCTTTCTCTGGGGATTTAGCCAATCCCTGCTTTTCTTCCTGCTGTCCTGGGTTCTTATTGGCTGAATGTGAACTGCGATCCTCCGCAATGTCATTGTCATTGGCTTGAGGCTTGGAGGAGATATTGGTCAGTGCTCCAGGATGAGTTTTCATATGGCCCTGTAAATTGGAGACACAACACAATAGAAATTTAGTCTACACCAACAAAATCATTTAATTTAACATCCACAACCCTCTCCTCTCCATCTTCAACTCTTACCTTAAGTCCGCTACGGCTGGCATATGCCTTTCCACACTGGGAGCAGCTGTAGGGTTTGTCTGGGCGAGAAGGCTGGGTGTGTGGTGTTGGTGTTGGGACAGAAGGTATGGGGTCCCCTGAAGGCTTTTCTGGTACGCCATGACCCTCCTCCATTGGAGTGTCTGTCTCCGGCTCTGGATCCACTGGCAAAGGCTCTCTGGGTGTAGCGGTCTCACTCTTGCCTTTGCTTTGGGCAGTATCTCTCTCATGTGCCTCCTGTGGAACGCTGCCACAGGCCTCTTCGCCTGCTTCAGGGGTAGCTTTGGGACTGGCGGGTGGGGTGAGGGCAGGTGAGGGGTTAGAATCAGAACTTGTGGTGGGTTTGTCTGTAGAGCAGGATTCGTCATTATTAACAACTCTATGCAGTGTATCATTTTCTATTACAGGCTTTGAAACACAGAGGGAGAGAGGGGCGTCCTCTGGATCTGAATCTCCATTCACTATAGCTGAACGAGAACTAATTAAGGGTGCTTTCAAAGGGCTGGTGATGCCCAGGTCAGCTTGGGCCTCCTCCTCAGAGTTCATGGGGCTACCATCAGCCTGAGTGTTGTCTCCCAGACGCAGGGGGTCCTCAGCTCCTACTGAGGGGGGATTATTGGTCAGGGGTGGGCTAACACTGGATGTTGAGCCTTCTGACTCTTCTGTCTTCACAGAAGTGGCATCAGCAGCTGTGAATTGCTTAGATGTAGACCCTGAGTTGAGAGCATCCACTGGAGTCTTGGAACTTGTTGTTAAGGCCAGAGGAAGGAGTTGCTGGCCATTAGATGGAGAGCCTATAGAGTCGTTCTCACCATCATTGAAGACGGCATTCTGCATTTCTGCACCATCTTCAGCAGACATATCTTCATCAGGTGGTATTTGTCCTCCAAGATGCAAGCGGATATGATGCTGAAGAACCAAGGCATTGGTGAACTTGCGTGGACACAACGGGCAGGAGTTCAAGGCACGTGAGTTGGCCGGCCTTGCACGATGAGTGGCCAGGTGGGCCCTAAGGCTGCCCTTCGTGGAGAAGGAACGACCGCACAGCTTACAAGGGAATGGACGCTCTCCAAGATGTGTGGCTTGGTGTAAACGCAAAGCTCTGGGACAGCTGAGGACACGCAGACACACTCCACACTGATTAGCAGCCTGGGCAGTGGGCAGGGAAGGGGTAGTTGTAGTGCCAGAACCTGAGACTCCCTGGCTGGTCACTAGTCCAGCAGCATTGGTGCTTGGGCTCAGGCCAAGTGCAGCCAACATTTCCCTGCGATAGGCACTGGAGGTGGTGGTCAGGTCCTGGCCATTTGTGTCCCCATTTGTTTCAGCAGGGATTTGTGAGGAGCTGGAGGAAGAGGATGAAGAAGAGGCACCTCCATGTGGCTGCTTTTCAAGCTTCTGTACCAGGCGCTGCAACTTGGAGGTGTCTGAGGTCTGGGTAGATGTGGTGGGAGAGGATGAAGAGGGGGAGGAGGTTGAAGGTTTGGGGAAAGGTGGAAAGGGGAATGGTAGCTGATGAGGTGAACTGAGGTGGGAGGTGGATGGATGACCTGGCCGAAGAAGTGCAAGGTGGTGAGGGGAGGCACCTCCAGGGAAGAGAATCTTGGGGAGGTGGGCCAGTTGAGAGTATGGGGAGGTTGTATGGATGGCAGAGTGAGGAGGCGTGTTTTCATCAAATCGCTGCTGCTTTGCTCCTTTGAATTGGCTGCCCATGGAGGAAGAGGAAGACGAGGAAGACGAGGAAGAAGGCAGTACAGTGCTCGACGCGCTGGCAGCAGCTGCAGCTGACGCTCTGTTCAGTTGTAGCAGTGAATGAGCTGTGGACAGCAAAGCCATGTCCACTGAGGGGGGCAGAGGTAGAGAGGAAGGTGAGGGCCGAGTGGACGTGCCAGACAGGAATCCTAAAGCCATGTTCTCAGTCATCCCTGGAATGCTTCCTTTCACTCCATTAAATGGCTCGTCATCATCAGCCCGGCGTTTTCTCCTTCTCTGGATGGCACCAGAGGCAGGACCACTCTGCGTTTGCTCCGACAGAGCTGGGGGCAGCAGGGAGAGGGACAGCTCTGGGTTCTGCTCTCTGTGTCGCAGGAAATGAGCTTTGAGGTTGCCTCTGGTTGTGAAACGGCTCAAGCAGACTGGACACTGGTAGGGCCTTTCACCTGTATGTGACCTCAGATGGATCTGGAGTGATGAATCACTACTTAACACCTTCCCACAAAAACGGCACACATGTTGAGGTCGTCCGGATGAGGAGGCAGAGCCCAGAGAGGAACTAGGCTGGAGATCCTGGGAATGGCTAGTGGTAGGAATGGGAGGAGTTGGAAAACTGATACCGTTGCTATGACCAAATGAGGAGGTGTTGGATGATTTCTCGTGGAGGTAGCGCGGCGGTAGGCCCAATGATAAGGACAGAGGGTGTAGGGAGGCAACAGAGGAGCTGAGAGTGGATGAAATAGATGAGGAAGCTAATGAGGAAGAGGTAGAGGAGGATGGAGGTCTGCTGCCATTAACACTGGAAGCACCTGATTTGGAGACGGGTGGCTGGGGGAAGAGGGAAGACGGAAGTCCTGTCAAAAGCGATGAGGCTGTGGTTACTGGTGTGGCAGTGGATGGATGCGTTGGTGAAGATGCTGCTTCAGAGGACTTCTGGTTGCTGTCACCATTAGCATTTGTATTATTATCTTGACCAAAAACAGCCCCTCCAAGCTTAAGAACGTGCCTACAGATCTCCTCTGTTATCTGCATCTGGTGGATTTGCCTCTGTTGTAAGACCCTTAGCTCCTCTAGAAGTACTGCCAGGGTCGGCGGCACCTGGATCTGTCCCTGCTGCACTGGAGAGCTGGAGGCCTGCTGCTGACCTGGACTGGAGCTGTCACGAGGAAGCACACACTGAGAAGAGGAGGAGGAGGAAGAGGAGGAGGTAGTGGTGGTGGCTGAGCTGCCCATCGGTGGGGAGGTCATGGTGGAGTGAGAGTTTCCTTGGTGGGAGAGGCTGTGGGAACCTGAAGTTTGACCTAGTGGAGGAGGTGAGTGAGTCTGGGATGACAGTGAGGGGTGAGGAAAATCTGGGGAGAGAGAAGAGTGGGTGTTCGGGAGGGAGGTGGTGAAGGGGGCAATGTGGCTGGGCCAGTGAGGTGGAGGCGAAGTCTCGCTGGGCAAAGAGGGCGCGTGGAGCCCACCAGGGGATGGGCGAGGGGCCAAAGGCGGCTGGCAATCTTGGAGAGAGGTGGGGGATGAGGATGAGGAGCCTGATGAGGTCACTTCTGAGCCAAGAGATGTGGATGGTGACTTCATGCTCATGTGGTCATCTGGGGATTGGCAGAAAAAGAAAGAATAAGAGGATTTTAACAACTTTGTTTCTTTGCAGAGGCATTGTTATGCAATCTCCATCAGCGCAGATATCCAGGTATGTAAATCCATTAAAACTTTCTACTTCAGTTACAGAGCATGTTTATTTTATTGCTTCCAGTTATTGTTTACAAATTTAGTTTGCAAAATGTGTATGCATATCCAAAGATCCTGTTACAACTTCAAACGAAATGCCTGCTAAGAAATTGCCTTGAACAAGAAAAAATAAACAAGTGAGAGAAACTCTATGAGTCTTTGTAATGTCTTGTCTCAATCTGTGCTCTCCGGAGCAAAACTCCTCAAACATCTTGCACACACAAAAAAGCTTACAGACCACCTTGCTGCTATGGCAACACATTTTAGAGGACAATGGACATCACCAAGACAACCCATAACCCCTCTTAACCCACCCCCTCCCCATAGCAGTTACGTCTTTCATCTCCCTATTCACCCTTCCCCCCTTACGTCACAGTGGAGGTCAAGGGTCAGGCCACGCTAAGGGTTCTGGGCACTGTCCAGACACTCTGATTGGTCAACTAATCTGACCTCTGCTGTTCAGGGGTCAAATTCTTTCAGAATCTTGAGCACAGAGTGAGAAAGAGTAAAGAGAAAAAAGAAGGGGGGAGGGTAACAACAATGGAGAGACAAACTAACTATTCCCTCCTGGAGAGATATAGTGATGGAATGAAAGACTGTACCTCTGTGACATTCCTTCCTTGTGACTTATAAACAAATCTAATTGTGCAGGAAGCAAAAATAACCCCCGACGGTAAGGTTTAACTTTGTGGAAGTTCACCTGCAGACTAGGTGCGTGCACTTGAAGATATAACTCATTGCGACACGAAACAAGTGTGAGAGCAATCTCTCTAACGCCTCCGAATCTCTTTTTCCCATCCATCTGAGCCCCCCCCACCTCCCCTCCCAAGTGTGTAGGGGTATACAGTCAATAGAGCTGGGGGGCAAGAAAGAGGGAGGAAGAAAGGGGAGGGAAGGTGGAAAATGGGGGGGTGCATAAGAGAGAAAAGCATGGACGAAGAGCAAAAGAAGAAGAGAATAGAAGGGTGGAAGATTAATCTTTACCAAAAACACTGCCTTCCCTTCCCCCCACCCATGCACCTTATTGTTAACAAATAAGAGAGTGCTCCATACTAATCAAAGACCTCCAGCAGGCAGTGCTGAGCAGCCTGTTGGTTTCCTAGAGGACGAACAGCACATGAAAATGGCCACAGATGTATGTTAGTTAATCCTACTCTATTCACTTCACAGGGACAAGTTTATTGGCCCCAACCAAAGTGCCTAAGGCCTCCATTTAGTGGGGCCCATTACAGTGAATGACAAAGCAGGAGGGGTTTCTTTAGTTGACAAACTTAGATCTTAAACTTTTTTTTTTTTGTCTGTTAAATCAGGTGCGTTTGTTAGAATGTGGCCATGCATAAATAAACGTGTGAAAAAATGACGAGAAACCACACAGTAAATACACAAATCACGCTCAATGTCTGAGCACAAACATTTGCTTTTGTTAAGTTCTTTGAAGATTTTAACATGCAGTGATGAGCACCACTAGGCTGCAGGATGGTTGTCCCCCCTTTCAAGGAATTCAAGACACACACAAAAACACACATGCACACTTGTAAAGATGTTTTCTCACCGTGAGATAGCAGCTTTGGGCCCCCCGGATCCGCGTTAACGAGATGCTGGGGTCGCTTCTGCTTCCGGCGTGACATGATTCACGGCGAGTCCGTCAGAGAGGGGGGCATCAGTCGGTTGAATGGCACTCTAGGCACGTTTTTTGCGCACTTGGAAGCGCTCCCGTAACCATCCAAGCATCTAAAGTTTAAAAAGTCGCGCAAATCCCGCAAGCCCTGGGATAAAAAGTAAATTTCAAAACATGTGTAAGATCACTTGTAAATGTAAAAAAAAAAAAAAAAGAGTTTCTTTTGTGGAAGAAAGTCAAAAAATGGGACATGGGTGTTTGCAAATCCGCAGGTCTGCACCGTGTCATATGAAGCTGCCGTGTGTGTGGCTGTTTTCTAAAGTCTCTTCTCCCCCAAAAAACTTGTCCAATTTGCGCCCCTCCTCTCCCACTGCTGCCCCGCTGCATGCACATACAGAACACACACACACACGTATAAACGCACACCGTACACACACACACACACGCCATACACTCTCTCTCTCTCTCTCACACACACACAGAACCACTCCTTGTTCTTCAATGATATTTGCATTTCAATGGCGTGTAACACACAGCCTCCCTGGTTCTCTCTCTTTCTCTTTCTCCACCAGCTTTATTTTTTTTTCCTTTACACACTCACGCAGCAGCTATAAACTTTCAATAAAACATGACAATTAGGTGTCAAAGCCGTTGGACGCCTAAAAACAAATTTAAATGAGAGCTAAGAATGGGTTATATGTGTAAATATAAATGTTTTATCATCAGTCGAGGTGATTAAAATAATCCTGGATCCAAATTAAGGTGCATAAAAGAAGTCAAACAGGTGAATCATCAATCAGGTGACCCCTCAGGTGTGCTGCAACTACTGTCTAACTCTCAGCCAGGTAGATTAATATTCACAATCATAGCCATAATAATTGGCTGGCAGGTGGTTTCCGTCAACAAGAGTCAAAAACCCGCCTTCCCAGTGGTGTTATTGTGCCGGATGACGAGTGAACAGGCGATATTTCTCCTCTTTGATTTTCATAGGGCCAATTATGAGCAACAGTGCAGTGAGTGGCTGTTGTGTGCAAGTGGGGCCACACAGCCATTCCACATGCATGCATGTATTTTCGTGTGTTATCACCAAGCGTATAATACACCCCCACTCCCTCCCCTCCCTCACCCCCCTCCTCCACCACCTCCTCCCACCACCACCCCCTCCAAATAAAAAAAAGCATCTTACACTGGAGCTCTATTTAAAAGGCAGAGAATAGATGGGAATCTTTGACAATGGCGTGCTGGACACAGTTGAGTGAGCATCTCCCCTCTCTCACTATGAACCCCCGGATCCACTGCTGCACAGCACAATACCCCTCTTTCACCCCCCGCCTTTACTCCTGTACCACGTGGAGAAATGGATAAAAGAGGGGGAGAGAGGGAGAGAAAAAAAAAGAGGGAGGAGGTGTATGAGGAGGAGGAGGAGGAGGAGGAGGAGGTGGGGGGGCATATTTAAGTAGGTGTCTCACATTATACGTATATCCACTCAGAGGCTGTGCAAGAAAATGGGGCATTATTTGATTAGGGGGGAAACAAATGGCTGCTCGATAAAGTGTTTGACTTCATAAACGCTCATTTGCATCACCTGGGGAATAAATAGAAAACTCCAGGTGTCATATTCAGTAGTTAAACTCAGATTTTTAGCAATTACACATTATAAAAACACTCTAATAAGTCCTGACTTTTAAAAAGTCAGTTAAAGTTGTTTTATTTTCAACATATAAATACCAAAATGAGTCTACATGCGTATAAATAATCCAAGGTAAGGTTAATTTTATTTATTCATTTATTTATTGATTGATTACTATTAATAGTAGCGATCAGCCAATCAGATTACAGTATTCATACAGCGTCACCTGCTGCTACCTGTAGAGGGAAGAACAAGCTGGTATGTTGCGTATCTTTCGAGATTAACCGTGAAAATAACGGGTTAACTTGCGTTGTCGCACTAGTGTTACATTAACAGTTCAAATTTAACAAAAATAATAGTTAAAAATAGTTAAAATATATATAGTTTTCAAAAGCAGCCGTTAAACAAACTCAACAGCTTTGCCTCACTGTACCTGCTAAGCCTGCTAAAGCTAACAGCAGTTGATGTAGCATTAAGCTGCCTACGTACTTTCTCATACAGCCAAGTTATGATATTTTGAGCACTTAGTTTTAATGTTTTATTTATTTTTTTCCGTGATAATTAAAAACAAGTGAGTGGAAAAGTTACATCAGCTTGTTATACTCACAGTTAGAGGAGTTAACTTGCCACAATTTATGCTACAGCGTAGCATTAATGTTGTTTAATGTGGGTTAACTAATAAAATATTCAGTGTTCATAACAACCATGTTGGTAATCTTGGCTGAAAGTTTTCTAAATTTAACTAGACAAAAGTATCTGAATTGGCTCTTAATTTTAGTATTAAAGAGTGTGTAATTGTAGTGTAATTGCGTGTAATTAAAGTGTAATTGGTGACTCTAAATTGCAGATATGTGTGAGGGTTGAACTGTTAAACTGCCCCATGCCTGATGTCATGGCTGGGACTCGCTCCAAAGAGCAAAATTCAGACAAACCCACAAAAATTGTAGAGATTTTATACCAAATTTGATGATTTCGAATGTCCAGATGTCACCACACAGGCACATTTATGTGTGTCTGATCTTGAACATTCAGTTAATCACTTGCCTTTTCTCCATCTCTAAAAAATGTGCGTTTCCACAGCTACGACCATGTCTCTCTGCGATGACACACTCCTGTGCAACTTCCCAAAGTGTCGCATCAAGCTGAATGGCTTCGCTTGGGTCACTGCTTGCTCTCACGTTTTCTGCGATCAGCACGGGTCCGGCGAGTTCACCCGCTCTCCCGCCATCTGCCCGGCCTGCTCCTCCGCGCTGTCTGGGAAGCTGGACATCGTGAGGACGGAGCTGTCGCCCTCTGAGGAGTACAAAGCCATGGTGCTGGCAGGTTTGCGCCCAGACATAGTTCTGGACATCAGTTCCCGTGCTTTGGCCTTCTGGAGCTATCAGGTCAAATATATTTCTGTCTGCATGTCTTGAAATGTAAAACAAAGTCAAAGCTGTCTTATCATTTCCTATAAAACACCCAGCTTGTCAGTCTCTTCTATAAACAGGTCCATCAGGAGCACATGTATCAGGAGTACAGTCTGTCGCAGGCTGAGGGACAGCTCAAGCAGATGGAGAAGGTGTTGACTCAGCAGAACCAGAGCAGAGAACTCGAGCTCACCGCCATGAGAGGGGAAATCAGCTCCCTGAAGAAAGTAAACCACATTTCTTAAACTCAGATTCATAAACGTCACATTTGAAAAAGACAAAAGAGAGTTACCGTACTGACTTGGTTAGTTTTAGTTACATATATTAGAAAGTTAGACACAGAAGAAGCTATAGAAAGGTATAAAATCTTGTTTCCTTCAGGTGATGGAGGATTATAAAAGGAAGTACAGCGAGATGTCTGAGAGGCTGATGGAGAGGAACAGGCAGTACCAGAAACTACAGGGGCTGTACGATTCTCTGAGGCTACGCAACATGGTGGTGGGTGTGGGGGAAAGAGACACGCTGCCACAGCCGGGACATCACAGCTTCAACACGGGTAAACGCAACAGTTTGACCTCAGCTTGGTGTTGACTGTCTGAGGGTTGGATGCTTTTATTAAATCAGTTGTACCCGTGCTGATTAATGAGAACAGGAAGGAAGCACAGAGGGAATAATGTTAAATGGCACAAAGGAAGACACAGCTGTAGATGTTTTGTCAAGGAGTGGTCATCAAGAAAGAACAGTGGGAGTAATGAGCTGATTGTCTACGTAAGGGAATTTCACTCGGTATAACAATGAGAGACATCCGTCAACCTCCCGTGTGTGTGTCTCCCAGGGGTGGCTCAGCCGTCGACTCCCCAGAGGAGCCCTCAGTTCCTCTCCGCGGGCCACGACGGGGACAGCAGATTCTTCTCCTGCCTGGAGGCTGACGGAGCTAAGACCTTCTTCCAGTTCAGCTCACCCGCCAGAGAGAGAGGCCGGCCTTTCATCAAGAAGTACTGAGGCAGGAGCAGGTTTCAAAGCGACCAACTTAACTGTATCTATTTATGCATGCTAACAAAGTGTTCATTTGTTTCTGTACAAGTTTAGTGTGTGTGTTTAAGATTTATTGTCATTTTTTGAACTATTAATGGGTTTTTGGCTAAAAATAGGAAATACTGGAGTGAAAACCAATGTTCATCTTTTAGTCCTGATCTCTACTTAAGCACACATTTGAGTTAAGAAGTACTTTGTCGATGTAAATATACCGCCTTGGCTGCCTTGCAGTCTTCTGATGTAAATGTAGAGTGTAAACTTCACCTGTTTCTTGTCAAAAACAGACAAATTAAAAGGTATTAATGTATCAGGAGGACTCCACCATGGTTCTTTCAGTATTTTCATGTGATTAATAAAGGATAATTGGTTAGTCTAACCCTAACGTAATCAAAAGCAATGGATGATACAGTAACCATATAGTACTGACTGACTGCAGTCGGTCATACACACTGTGAACAAACTGATATGTGCACAATGCACACAATTTGCAGCAATCTGGGCAAATCCTGAGCAACTGGCTGTTTGTTTGTTGTTAGTATACGGAGACCGGCTGAGCTCCTGATTTAGACATTGTGAAAAAAGAGGAAGTTCTTCTCTGCATAACAAACAAACCGAAGCTGCTGGTAAACTAAAGTGTAGCTGCTTCAGTCTTAGGGTGCTGCTATTGTGCATGTTGGCTCACTGGGACGAGTTCAAATGTCTGCTGTGAAGACGGCATGCTGTTAAATGAGGATGTAATGCCACTCGTACATCTTTGGAGCCCCCTGCTGGCCCTGCTGTTCTGAGACACCACGCAAAAACAATGTGATTATAAGACAAAAGGATTTTCTTTTTTCAGGGTAAACTTGAGACACATTTTGACATCACATTGTCATCATCATCATCATCATCATCACATGTTCATTTTACCAGAAAAAGTCCACTTCATCTCCACAACAAGAGAATACAAAAAAAAAAATATTTATAAATATAAACAAACGGTCTCTCTACGACAAAGTAACAGGGTAACATCTATTTACAGAACAACACATAAAACAGGCACAGACTTTGGAGACTTCCTTAATCATCCAAACTCTTCTTCAAAATCCAGGAAAAAAACAACAAAAAACAAAGAAAATTTGGTCCTCTTGCTTCTTGTTGAGCTCATTCGCTCTGCGGCTTGTAGCTGACGGAGGCAGCGATCTGACTTTGGACGTTCTGTTTCTTGCCGTTGACGATGAGGAGTAGAGGAGAGTCCACTCGTATACTTCTGAAGTCAAACGACTGCCGGAGAGAGGAAAGAGAGACACGGTATTTAGAAACAGTCATAAGAAGTCAGACGATTCTATACCTGTTGAACCGAACACGTGAAACTGACCTCGTCTTTATGTGTTATGCTGTTTCGTTTGACCTGAGGTTCAGGAATGACTACGGTGTCTCCTATCAGGACGCCCCAGCTGTCCGCTGTGTTGTATACCATCACCACTATACACATCTCCTCGCTGTCCACCATGCCAAACGTACTGCAGAGAAGAAAATCCATTATCATACCAAACAGCATCCAAATAAGTCAATTATTACTGATAAGATATAAAAACTCACAAGGCCATGCGACCCTCCGAGGCCAGGCTGAACACCACCTTGCCCATGGCGGCCACTCCGGAGTTGAGGCCGTGCGTGAGGGAGCTAAGCGTTCGAGGCTCCAGGCTGCCGACGCGTCCTGTCGGAGAGCGGAACTGAGGGGAGGAGCAGGGACCCAACGCCGACGTGCTGAGGTTAGAGAGCATCGTCCGTAACCGCCGCGCCTTCACCTTCCCCTGAGGAGACGGAGACACTGAGAGTAAGAGCTGGAACACGAGACGTGGCTGAGCTCTGCTGCCACCGTGTGGCGGAAAATGTCATCATCTTACGACGACGTGAGCAAACCTTGTTCTGTATGAGCTCGGTGACTTTCCTCAGATACTCCAGCAGCTGTTTCTCCCTCTCGGGAGGCTCCTCCCAGCCCGGGTCGAGCGCGGCGGCTCGGCTGTAGCCACCGAGCGCCGACCCGAACATCTCCTCGTACTGGAACAGAGTGGATCGGTTGAAATGCAGCTCCGGGTAACAGGAGGCAGCTCTTTCCACTTTCTCCTACAGACGGGGAAGAGAGGAGTTCAATATTAGCGCCAGTAGTGCTGATGGATTTTTAAAAAATGATGAATGCTCAATACTCACAGACTGTGCGTAGGCACTTAGAGCTTGTTGAGACAACTGCGGATTCTGACCGCAGGTGAAAAACAGAGACACGTAGGCATTTCCCAGAATATCTGTGAAGACAGCGACATAAAGTTTTAGGGTGCGGGAAGTACACGGATTTGGTGGAGGTGCAATCCAATCTGTGTAACAAACAGAGAGAGCTACCCAGACACTCTACTCACACCAGGATGTCCCGTCTGTGACATCCAGCTGGACGGCTTGTCGTGCCATGTCCACACTCTCCATCACCTGCTTGCTGTGCGCGTCGCTGTCCGCCGCTGGCAGCTGTCTCAGCACCATGGACAGGTTGCGTAAGGATACTTTGTTCTTGCTCTACAGAGGTGGAAGATGAAGCACAAGACAGATTAGTTATTCGCTAAAAGGAATTTCACTTCATTTACTGAGCATCTAGGAATGTGTGTACCTGTTGCAAGGCTCCAGTGAAGCAGTTCTTGGCACCGATCAGGTCTCCTTTCTTCCAGTACTGCTCCCCTAACGTGTTCCAGCCATCCACCAGGCCAGGCTCCAGCTTCACGGCGCGGGAAAGGCACACTTCTGCTGCAGCGCTGAAGTCGGGGGCTACATTCAGACACCTGCCCTTCTGCAGCAGAAACTCCGCCGTGTCTTGAAAACTGTCTGCGTGGGAAAACACAGAGGTTCAGACTGATAGTGTGCAAATTAAAGAGGCTGAAGGCGCTGCTGTGCAAACACAGCGCTCACCTTCTTTCTCCTCCAGCTTCTTCAAAGTCTTTACTATCTCCCGCGCGACGTCGCTTTGTTTCCTCCCGGCTTCCTCCACGCTGTGAGTCTCAAAATAGCAATCTCTGAAATTATACAGTTCATCCACGAGCTCCTGAAACGGGAGGACAGAGAGAGGGAGGAGAGAAAAAATAGACTGTGAATACTTAAGAGATTTAAAAATAGATCAAAGGCACATTTCCTGTAGGACAGTGCCAATTAGTCAGTAACACAGTAACTTTCCTATGCTGTATTTTTAGTCTTTTTATGCAATATTTAAATCGCTCCTTTAAAACAGTCAAATCAGTTAGGAGGCTAAAATTACTCAAATAAAACACAAATTAATCTCAATGACGAGCATTTCTAAGAAGTGTAACCATCTTTGCACCTGTATTACTGATAAAGGATCTTTTGGATGGGCAGATGGACACAATCTGAACATGCACTGATTTAATTTCTTGATGTGATCAGAACTTTCTGGACTTAAATGCATCAAAAACTAAAGAACTCACTACTGAATTTTAGACGCATGCAGCCAAGGGATGAAGAAAAATGTGGAAATTGTCACATTGTACAAGTATCAAATATTGGTGGACTATTTTCGATGATCATCTTAAATCTGACACGAACACTGAGCCTATTGAGAAACGGCGGCAACAGAGAATTCACCTTCTTTGAAAAGTAAATTCATTTTGTCAGTCCGACCGTCCTCTGTCAGTCTAAGGATCTAAATTCCTTTCCTGTAACCAACAAATCCTCCGTAAAGCATCAAGTATTTCGCCTTCTTCTGGACATATTCTTGCAAGCGAATTTTCCCCTTTGAAATCAGGGCGGTGCACCTGCTTGTATAACTAACCGATAACGCCACATGATTGCTGGATGCTCTGTACTCCTGAACCGTTATCACTTTTTTTTTTAATCTGCATTTATCTTCATCTTGTCCTTTTTGTAGTTTATTTATCAACTATTTATAGACTTTTCCACAATGAGCTGCCTTGTGTCATTAATCTGTATGTTTGTAAGTTTCTCTGTGTGTGAAGCTGCTCCAAACGTATTGATTAATTAGTAGCTAATCACTAGAGTTGTTATGAATTTGAATTTAAAACATATATTAGGCTTTCAGGTGCATTCAAGTCTTCAGGCACACATCTGGTGACTCAGCAAGAAGTAGGATGGATGCAGCCACAGCAGCATGCATGTTTAAAGTCGTTTTTTTTTTTTAAGTTTAACGTCATAAAATGTAAGAAAGGAGGTCGCTATGAGCATAAAACAACATAAAAATATCACGCTGTGTTTAATATGAAAGCTGGACTGGATGTTAGCGTGACAGTTGCAGCCAGTTGTTATAGTAACGAGTGTTTCTGGAGAAGACCGACAGGACAAAACACGACACGAACCCCGTGAGAAGTCAACGAAACACGAAGGCTCCTGACACTTGCTGTATTTACATATTAATGTGACATAATTCAGATGAAATACCTTCATAATCTGTAGCTCGTTTTTGTCTTTCGCAGGCTCAGCACTCTTCTCGTCCTCCGCCATCTTGGCTCTTAGCTTGTAGCTACAGAGTTGCGATGAAGAAGAAGAGCGGCGGCTGGAGCAAGACGCCACAAAGCTACGAAACGAGTGTTAAATATGAGGTTATAATGTTAATAAAGTGACAGAGAACAGAAGTCATTTCTTCTTTAGAAATAGCACGAATGTAATTATTATTTTTTAGCACACAGGAAACAGGCTTTTAATTTCAGCGACATCGGAAGTTGGAGTAGTCCGTACCTAAAATGAATCCGACAAATGGGAAGTTCGGTTCTTTTTAGGGAGTCAGCTCGTTTGACTCAGCTCACCAAGAAGAGTCGGCTCTTCATTTGACCACTTATACCTTTAATAATTCAGACAGATTTAGCGCTGATTTGACTTATGATTTGTATGTGTACACATATATCATGAATATATTCAATACATCCTTTGTACTGAAGCATTCAAAACAAAAAAAATATATTTTCTAATATTGTGACTAAGGCTATACAGAATATACATAAACCCATAACATTTCATTCCCCATCTGTCACAACACATGTAGGCTATCACTCGTGTAGCAAGGCAGTTTGTTAAACGCTACTATGGCAGAAATGACAAAACATATCTAGCCTACGCCCTGACGGCAGTTTTATATGGATTGAGAGGTGTTGTTTTTGGTAGCCTGATATCTTTAATTGTTTAATATAGCGTAAGAGGAGACTTGAATTTCTTGTAATGAAACTTGCAAAAAGAAACTAAGTGAAATGAAATCCATCATAAAACCATTGAAAATGCCGATTTACTGAGCTATATAGCCTATTCGTTATAGTCATTTGTCTTGCAGTAAACAGAAAAGAATGTAAGATTGTTTCCAGTAACTGTATTTAAATCGAAAATCCGTAAATTGACCAGAGAATGAAATGCTTGCAGTGCTTGCGCGTTCATGCGAAGGAGAGCCAGATTCTGAGGGGGAGTCAGAAAATTCCACAACACCGGCTCGTTCACGACTGACACATTGGGGTGAGATGGGTCTGCAGAGATGTGCCTTGCAACCATACCACATCGTAAATTAGTAGAGAGACTTTCATTGAGTAGTTTGTCGTTCTGACACATTTATTATTTTTTTCCCACAATAAAATAACTCCAGGTTTATTTGTTTGTACAGCACCAGTCAACCGGAACGTTCAATCTCTCAATTGCTGCTGCTCTACCCGAGACTTATTCGCGGCGTACCAGACGGTTTTGGCTCCTAACAGGCGGACAGTGTTGAACTTTTGTCTAAACACCGCGTACCGGGGCCGGTGTCGGTGTTCGGTGCTGCTGTTTGAGCCCAGCTCGTCATGTCGGACACATGGAGCAACATCCAGGCGCACAAGAAGCAGCTGGACTCTCTGCGGGAGAGGCTGCAGCGGCGGCGGAAAGACCCCGCACAACTGTCCGCAGGTACGTCCAGACAAACCAGCAGATCAGCTGCCGAGCATCAATAAAGTAAAAATCAGAGAGATCAGTTCGTCATTGAGTCCATGAGTTGTCAGTAACTGTCCGTGTTTTGTTACTGAGAGACAGTGGTGTCTTCAAATTGTCCACTTATACAAGGAAATAAGCGAATAATAACAGCAATCAGGCAGCTACTTTAGTCATTCAGCTGACGCTTTTATCCAAAGGGAGCAATTTGGGGTTCAGTGTCTTCCTCAAGGAGACTTCGACATGCAGACTGGAGGAGCCGGGGATCGAACCATCGACCATCTGATTTGTGGACGACCTGCTCTGCCTCCAGAGACACAGCCGCTGTTGATGGACTAATTGTTTCAGCTCCAATAATTTGCTGTGCGGCTGCCTGACTGTATGTGATTTGACGTTAATGTTAGAGTGTGTGCCACAACAAGACGCTGGTTGTCGTTGGAGAGTAACGAGTAAATCTTGTCTTGTCTCCTCTGGGTCAGACGGCGGAAGCAGCACGGAGGGTTCCACGGCCAGAAGTGACAGCCCAGCTCCGTCAGCGCCGTTGCACCCTCAGGAAGAGACGGAAAAACCACCAGACCCCGAGCTAGAGAAGAGATTGCTGGGATATCTCTCTGATCTGAGTCTTTCGTTGCCAACGGACTCCCTTTCCATCACAAATGAGCTCAACAGTGTGAGTCTGAAACACAGAGATGCTTTTTAGAGGATTAGCTTTGTGCACGATCATATTAACAGCTTCATGTTTCTGTTTTTTAAATGATTTGTTCTCTGTTTGATTCTCACTCGCAGTCAGAAACAGCCGTCAGTCATGGATGCATCCAGAGTCTGCTGCTCAAATTCTCTGCTCAGGAGCTCATTGAGGTCCGGCAGCCCGCTTCCGCCTCTTCCTCCACCACTTCCTCCTCCTCCTCGGTCGTGGTATCAGTGGACCACACGAAACTATGGGCCATGATCGGGTCAGCGGCCGGAGCCCAGCGGAGCGGAGTCAAGAGAAAAGCAGAGGATCAAACACACCTCAAGCGAGCCGCGGGCTTCTCGCCGTCGCTTCAGAGCTCTGCCTCTCCTCCGCACACTTCTTTCACCTCTCTGACGCCGGCTATCTCCACGCAGCTGGCGGGGCCTTCGGCGTCGGGCAGCGGGGCGGAGAAGAAGGGCAGGAGCAGCAAGGGCCAGTCGTCTCATCTGGACATGGAGATAGAGAGCCTCCTGAACCAGCAGTCCACTAAAGAGCAGCAGAGCAAGAAGGTAGGTATCTCCTCTTGTGTGTCACATCTGTCGGGGTTTAAAGTCTGACTCCGGCACCTCCTGAACACTTTTTCTCCTCCTGACCTGACCGTTGATCAGCAGTTTCCCCGCTACAATTGTCTTATTTAGGTGAGCAGAGAGATTCTGGAACTACTTAATGCCAGCACGGCTAAGGAGCAGTCCATCGTGGAAAAGTTCCGGTCTCGTGGCCGGGCTCAGGTCCAGGAGTTCTGCGACCACGGGACCAAAGAGGAGTGCGTGCGCTCCGGGGACACACCTCAGCCATGCACCAAATTACACTTCCGGTCAGTGTTCTTCACAGCTGAATTCTTTCTCTCTGGTGCCTTCAGGGTCAGGGCATCGACGGCAGTGTCGCCTTTCATCTTTAGACTGTCAAATAAACATGTTTACGCAGCTGGTTTCACTTTGTGTCACATGTTTTCTCATTCAGTCGCATCATCAACAAGCACACGGACGAGAGCCTCGGCGACTGCTCCTTCCTCAACACCTGTTTCCACATGGACACCTGCAAATACGTCCACTACGAGATCGACAGTCCTCCGGAGGCCGAGGGGAGCCTGCTGGGGCCCCAGGCCGGCACCACGGAGCTCGGACTCCATGCGGGCGACGCAGACAGCAACGTGGGCAAACTCTTCCCCTCGCAGGTGAGGAAGAGAGAGAGAGAGAGAGTAGGATAGCGGGAGACGGAAGGATGTTGACAGAAGTGGTTTGTTCCTTTGCAGTGGATCTGCTGTGACATCCGCTACCTGGACGTGTCCATCCTGGGGAAGTTTGCTGTGGTGATGGCCGACCCTCCGTGGGACATCCACATGGAGCTTCCCTACGGCACGCTGACTGACGACGAGATGAGAAAATTGAACATCCCCATCCTGCAAGATGACGGCTTCCTCTTCCTCTGGGTCACCGGCAGGTAACAGTTCAAACCGCGTCAAGAAAAAAATGTTTCTTCAACAACCAACGTTGTAATGTCCTACAATGTCAAGATGTCCTTGAACTAAACACTTACTTGGTAGAGTATTTCAGTGACTGTTCAATAGCATCGTCTGCCCTTTGTCTTGTCTTGCAGGGCTATGGAGCTGGGCAGAGAGTGTCTCAGTCTTTGGGGGTAAGTCTTTCCCTTCTGTGCATCAACTGCCACAAAGATGTGTTTGTTAGGGCAGCACTTGATTTTATTTCCATATTTGTTTTGTGTCTTCTCTTAGCTACGAGCGTGTGGATGAAATCATTTGGGTGAAAACAAACCAGCTTCAGAGAATCATCCGCACGGGACGGACAGGCCATTGGCTGAACCACGGGAAGGAGCACTGCCTGGTATGTCTGCCTTGTATAATGTATGAACGATCCCGCCCTTTGCATGTTCGTGCTTGGTTGTTAGAGAGGCTGCCCTATAGCTAGAAGCACGATCACAAGCCGCTACAGGTTAATTCGTCGAGGTGTCAGATGAAAAATGTAAATGATTCTGATCCTCTTCAGGTGGGTGTGAAGGGAAACCCTCAGGGCTTCAACAGAGGGTTGGATTGCGACGTCATCGTGGCCGAGGTAAATGATCGTCTCCTGTCATACTTATTGAATTTGCCCTCATATGATTGACGCGGCCCGAGAACAGATTCCTCTCTTCACTGCATTTCGCCCGCTCTCATCCAGGTCCGCTCCACCAGTCACAAACCAGACGAGATCTACGGCATGATTGAGAGACTGTCGCCCGGCACCAGGAAGATCGAGCTTTTCGGTCGACCGCACAACGTCCAGCCCAACTGGTAACGCATCATGATTTCATTCAGAGGTAAAATAATACTCAACATGTGCCTGTTTAACCTTTTTTTTTTTGGCCCTTCTTCTTCACTTGTAGGGTGACTCTCGGAAACCAGCTCGACGGCATTCATCTCTTGGATCCAGAGGTCGTGGCTCGGTTTAAGAAGCGTTACCCGGACGGCGTCATCTCCAAACCCAAAAACATGCAGTGATGACTTCAGTGGTCAAAAAGGTGTGGAGAGATTTGTGTATAGACTGTTTTTTTTGTTTATTTGTTTTATACCAGTGAACTCATTTCTTAAATAAATCTTGTTAACAAGATACACTGTCTTTGTCTTGGTTAAGAAACTGTTAAGAAGTAATGTGAATAATGTGTTTTCTGTGCATGACTGTACGTGATCCCCGCATTCAATGCAGCAAACCTTCACATTCCCCACCAATAAAAACACAGGAGACTTTTTTTTAATGTATAGTTTTTGTTATTTTGTTAGTAAAGAATAAAGTTACTGCTGTTTTGACATACTGTAGATTAGTATTTTTGCATTTTTTAAAAATATTTTTTTTTTTTTTAGAAAAAAGGACAAACTTTGAAGGATTTCAGCAGGTTTTTCACAGTCGTATGGGATCAACGCTTACATTCATATCTGTTCAGGCAAATACAGAACCCTGTTCATCCGGGAGGGGAAAAAAAAAAAATCAGCAGTTGGGGGTTTGTTGACAAACTAAATACTTTAATATCGAAAAATAAAGAAATTAGCCAGAGTGAGCTGGAGCCAAACATGATGAAAAAATGCTAATGAGGCATGAAACTTCTGCTTCACCATCAGAGGTTTCGTCACAGCAGGATTAGATAAGTAAACCCAGTTGCGTCTCTAAGAAATGTCACAATCTAGTTTAGAAGGATGATTCAGTTACTCATGATGATGACTGCTAACGATGACCTTATCATCGTACTTTGAAAGTTAACTCCCTCATCCTGCATTATGAAACACATGCGCCGCATCACGGCAGCAAAATGATAAACCAAACCGTTTTTTTCCCCCCACAAAGGTCAAAAAAGAGAAATGCAGTAAAAAGAAAACTTAAAAAAAGTAATGCACTTTTTGGTTGTGAATGCTGTAAACGTCTTCTCTCTCATCACGTCCGGTCGCATGGTGGATCCACCTCATTTAGAGTTCGGGCCTTCTCAAACTTTAATGCACAGAGATCGAAAACCAAGTCTGTTTTCTCTGTCCTTTGTCGAATCTGATTAACCATCGAGAGTTCTTTTGTGGGCGGCAAGCAACGACGGGTTAAGAAGCAAACTGTGTCTGTGCACGACTACTGTTGATCCCCTCTACGAAGGCGATGCTGGATGCTCAGCTATCGGGGGCGCGAGTCAATTGTATCTCCTCAGTAGGTGGCGTCCACCGCGTTGATGTTGCTGTCCAGCTGGTGTCTAAAAGACAGCCGGGCCTTGGTGGAGAAATATATTTGGGATCCCCGGCTCAGGCTTCCCGCTCCTTCGCTGTCGCTACTCCAGGATGTCGTGGAGCACAGACGGGGCTTCATGTCATCAATGGGAACTGAGGGACAAGAGATAGCGATAGAAAGTCAGGCACTGGTCCGTATTTGATTTTCTTAAATAGTAACTGAGTGCAGTTGCTCCTCACCTGCCGCTGGGGGGCACTGCCTGCTCTTGCAGCGCTCTTTACAGCGTCGGTAGAAAGGAAAACACTGCAGCATCTTCACACCCATGGTGGCAGAGAGATCTGCAGAGAGAGGGCATAAATATAAGAATCGGCATGGATAAAACAAAAGTTATGGTGCTCTTTAATGCACAGTGTTCTTTACGATACTCTCAAATCTTAAATATAATATTCCAGGATGCTTTATGTTCCTATCTCAATGACAGCATGTCTGCGTGCCCGGGCTCGCTCATGGCTCCTTGTCTCCTCACCAGGTCACAGTTTAATGGAATTATGATCCTGCACTTCAGCGCCGCGGTAGCCTAATGTAAGCCGACAACATCACTGAATGGCACGGTGTTCCAGCAACAAGCCAATCAGTCAGTATTTACAGTGCCACCATCATCATCCTCTACGCCGCCTAATCCCAGAAAAGGACGTCAACAGGCTGCGGCAGCCAGAGGAATTGCTGAGCCCTCTTCTGACAACAAAACACATTACATAGGAGTCAGCTGATGTATGTAAGTTATGATATGGCAGCTGAAGGTAAAGCTGTTGTTATAGTTTTAAAAACACTAGTGCTGCAGGTATGTGATTTCCGCCCTGAGGGGCGTCCCTCTATCTGTGGCAAGTCTGAATGATAAGATAAAGCCAGGTCCACGCCGCGATACTGAGCTGTATTTACGTACAGCGGAGGGGAAAAAAAAGGTATTTATTTTAGTCTAATCAGGTTAAGAAATAGGTCAGGTGAAATGGAGCAGAGGGACGAGATGGATCAGTTTCAGTTGTAATTGTGCTTTGAGGTGAAAGAGGAGTTGTGCTCAGTGTTTCTGCTGCAAGTTATTTAAACTTTCATGTGTAATCTTTACATGATCAAACATCAGCAGCCACAGAAGCTATCTACTAAACCGGTAGGTGAACAAATTCAGGAGTCCTTACGTAATAAAAAGAAAACTAAAATAGCTCTGTCACTTGATGACAGGAGGTGATAAATTGTCAGATGACAGAATGGGATGGGTGGTTTTACAGAGAACACATACCGCTGTTTCGTTAACAAGATATGAACTATTAGGTGTAGGTGTATTAGGTGTAAGACTACAAAGATGCAAAATGACACCAAAGAGACCCAAAACAACCACAAAGAGACAGAAAATGACCACAAAGATATGCAAAACAACCATAGAGAAGTAAAAAGGCACTCAAAATGAGTATAAAAGAGACACAAAACCACTAAAAAAATACAAACCAGCTACAAAGAGACACAGAATAACTACAAAGAGACACAGAATAATTGCAAATATGCTCAAGATGACCACAAAGATACATGAAACAACCACAAAGATATGCAAAACAACTACAGAGATGCAAAACAAGCGCAAAAAGACTCAAAACAACCACAAAGAGACAGTAAGGGACCACAAAGATGCAAAACAAGTACAAAGGCACTCAAAATGAGTACAAATGGACACAAAACAACTACAAAATGATTGCAAACCAGCTACAAAGAGACTCAAAACAATTGCAATAATAGTCAAAAGGACCACAAAGGTATGCAAAACAACTATAGAGATGCAAAACAAGTACAAAGAGACAGAAAATGGCCACAAAGAGACGCAAAACGACTACAAAGAGACACAGAAGGACTCTAAATAGAGATGCAACGTCTGAGTAAAATTGCTCACTTCACTCTGACGAGAAAACCCATTTGCGTGATAAAGCACTAAGCCCCATTGTTGATTAATCGCAGACAGAAAGATGTGCATGCCTGATGTCAGACAGAGAACAGTGAACTGTGATTACAAGACTCAGGAGAACAGTGTTTGGCAAACATCTTTTTCCTTTTTTCCCCCCGTTGTTTACTGCAGATTCCTCGTGCCGCTTTACTCAGTTTCACGGAGACGTGACAGCTCTCACATACGCAGAGCCTGCTGTAGCACATTGCAGACTCCTGTCCGCGTCGTGTCTCTGATTTCAACTGTTTCTTTGGGGTAAATTCACACAGAAAATAGTTTTTTCCTTTCTCCTCCTCCATTTCTTAACCATCTAATTCAACCTCATGTCTCATTTTCATGCAGGTGTGGTTGTGAAATCCTATCCCATTTAGACACACAGTGAATCCATTATGGTTCGGTCAATTCAGAGGTTGCGCCTGTGATATGAGAGCTCACAGTATAGCGCGCTTTGTGAAGGAGACGGGGACAGCGCTGACTGCTTTTTTCACCGTCTAGCTTCACCGAGATTTTAAATTCTTTGTGTGTATTAATGACTCATGCAGGCGTACGCTTTCTGTTTCCTCATAAAAACAACAAGTGTGTGTGTGCGTGTGTGTGTGTGTGTGTGAGGCATTTCCAAACACAAACACAATATTAAGGCCCTGGTCAGTAGTGAGGAATTTTTGGGCCCAGATCATGATTGGCTGTGGGGGTCTGGCAGCATGTAGCAGCCTGGGAGCCTGGAGGAGGAAAAACAACCTCAGATGGCAAACACACACACACACACACACACACACACACACACACATATACAAACATACCCAGAAAGCACAGACAGTGTCCACAGAGAAGATGAGGAGGAGAAGAGGGTGGCATAGGAAAGAAAGTGGAAACACTACGCTGGAGTCTGAGCCACATGCACCACCTGAATAATGTGGTTTGACTTGTTCACTCAGTGGTGCCTCGCTGATGGAGCTGAAATTGCGCAATCCGTTTGGAGAAACATCAGCAAGTGGCTTTTGGCTTGCACCTTTTGGCTCGAGGTGTTTATAACTCTGAGTGCATGTTTGTGCATGTGCGTTTATAAGGAAAATGTGTCAGAGAGTCTTTAGATTTTCTCCATTTTGACTCGTGCACGCTCGGCCCCCCTTTATCTGCTATGTAAACAGCGTTAAAGCAAGCAGAAGAGCGCATACACACTTAGTGCAGCGCGATAGCAATCTTCCCACAGCTCCACTTTTCCTCTGAGCTCCCTCTTATTCCAGCCCGTCCCCGAGGATTTATGAAAAAAAAAAGAAAAAAAAAGAAAAGTGCAGTCCTGTGTCACTGCCCTCGACACAAAGCCTCACACAGGCCTGCCAGGCTGTATGACGCACATACTGCTCTGTGCATGTATAACTACACAAGTGTGTGTGTGTGTGTGTCTGTTAATAGCAATCCTCTTTGATTCATATTAATCATAGCCAGTGGACGAAGCAGGTTTTCTATAGAGCTGTCACACAGGGAGCAGTTAAACACAATACTCAAGTACTGTGCTCGAATACTTCCACTTTGTGCTACTTCATACTTCTACTTTGCTGCATTTCACAAGCAGACATTGTGACTTTTTAACTCCACCGCGCTTATTTAACAGCTTTAGATGGAGCTTTTGCAAACAAAACACTCAGTTTGTAATATAAGCTGTGCAAAAAAAAGTTGAACTTAGCTTCACCTCCACCAGCTACACAGTCAAAACACAGCTTACATGTTAACACATCGATAAAATAATCCAGTAACATAACACTGACAGGGATGATGAGAACTTTTCATACTCAAAAGTATGAGTAAGTCTTTCAATGCAGCACTTTTAGGGACTGTGTGAAAATTATCGGGGTGGTGCCAGAGTTTTACCACGTAGAAAATGCGAGGCACTCCCCAGAGTTACTGAAGTTTTTCTTTGTACACTCCTCTTAGAAAAATGCAACAACGTTGTTTTATTAGCACATCACAACATGCCGACAAACAGCAACAGTGTCCTGTTGGCTCAGCTTGTTTTCAAATTTGCGTGCCTTATTATCATAATGAAACCTAACAGATGTGTGTCACAGTTTTGGCTGAAACTGAAAAGTGTGGCACGGAATATGTTATCCAGAGAGAAGGCTGCAATAAAATACACATTTAGGAGACTCTCCCAAAACTTTTCAACCACAATTCTGACTCCCACAAATAATTTTCACACAGTCCCTAAACCTACACTCACACCTGCGCGCTCAGGTATCACCCCCCCTTTTTTCCCCCCCTAATTAAAAGACATTGAAGCAGTTCTTGCACTTCTTTTACATACTACTTCCAGGTGCGCGTGCACAAGGTGTAGTCCTCTGCGCGCGCGTGCGCGGGGGGTGGTTGAATGAGAAGCTGCTTGCCAGACGGGATAATCAGAGCTTTCATCTATATGGAGCACTACGCATCGCTTATCTCTCTCCTCCGCGTTCGCAGGCATGAAGTGGCACAAGGTGACTGAAGCTGATACATCTGATTTTGGTTTCTTTGACCTCTTAAATCTCAGTGGTGCCAATTAAGGTGTCCCACTTGACAAGAGAACAGCGGGTGATTCGTTGAGGGGTGCGGAATAAAGCTTGACAAGTGGTTTTAGACCACCACCAAAAAAAAAAAAAAGAGCCAGCAGACAGGCTTATTTATGAGCAGGGATCCCTCCCACTTGACACTCCTCCTGCTCCAAAACCAAAAACAGCAACCTCTTACACACTCTTTTGATAAGATAATTATATTCTGACCCTTTATTTTGCCTCAACGGAGCTTCAGAGAGATGCAGTCTGCACCAAAATCGGTTCATCATCTTTACCTACCTGGTGATCTTTGTAGAATTGAGGGCAGGTAATGTAGTGGATATGTGGATATTCTTGGTAAGTCCCCCGAGCTGAAACACGATATATTCTCACTTCATGTGCCTTTTCTTGACGCTTCCCTCTTTAAAAAAAAAAATGTGTCAAAAAAAGTGTCTTGTCCTCGGTTTTGGTGCGCTGCGCGTCCTCAAACGTGCGCCCTGATGCGTCCTCGTTGGCAGCGTGGAGAGGTTTGTGTGGCGCGGAGCGACTGAACTTTAAATAGCTAATCCCCCTGCCTGGTGCATGTTGAGTTGACACGCCTGCTTTCTCTCACCCTCCCTCTGTTTTTCCTCCTGCCTGCTCTCCCTCCCTCCCTTCCCTCTGGACTCTCCTTCCCCCTCATTTGCTCGCTCTCACCCATCACTGCTCTCACTTCCTCCCTGCATTGCCCTGCTCTGTTTTGCCTGCACACATTTGTTGATACACATAACACACATATTGTTTTTTTTTATTTTTATCAGAATTACTGCAGCTTCGAGTGTATTTATAGCTCGCTCTTTCTTGTGCGCAGATCATGAGGGGTGAAGTCACGTCTGCAAACAGATGACAGGGCAAAATTGCTCACTCATACCGCGAATTAAGGCGATTTGACCTCTCAGGCTATCACCAACAAGAGTTAATCACGTCTCAATAATAGACTTGTGAGTGTTTGTTGGCTGTAAATGTGCATTAATCACTGGTGAAGTGATCTTTTAACCTCGTTCTGATTCATTGAAGGACTTTGTTTCATTCCTGTTTGCCTTTAGAGAGGTCAGAGGTCGCAATCAGCTGTAGGGAAGGATTGTTTTATGTTATTTACCTTCTTTAAAAAAAAAATGTATTTTCATATTTTTCTGTTGTTTACATAGTCTTCTCTTTTGTTTTGTAAAGAGTGTTGAGCTGAATTTCCCGCAGATAGACAGATCGATGCATGAGACACAGTAAACATACATTAAAATTAACCTATAAAATAATCTGGATTTAATTAAACATGCGCAGAGAAATTAAACCTGTGTTAAGACCAATTAAATTAAACTATAGACGCTGAACAACCAGGAAGTTTAACTGCAAACACTGTGACCTTCATCACGTCATATATTCGCAGAAAACTCAGTTATATCTGCGCTAATCCATCTGTTTTGGGGGGCTTATTTCTAAATATGTGACCGTGAGGCGGCTGTGTTTGAGTGTTTGAAGAAAAGGGAGACCTTGATCTGGAGGAAATCCCTACTTATCCCGTTAGAGTGAGACGGTTTTACTCTGAAGCGGATCAGACCCACCGAGAAGAAGACCCACCTGATCAAATACAGGTAACACACTCGCTTGGATTTCCATTTTAATGTCTTGTCTGTGCAAATACACCTACAGTTGGAGAGAATTTTCCCCATTCTTCCTCATTAACAAGGCCCGGGACACCCACTGATACAGAGTCTTGTTACACCCCATGGACCTGTCACATTACGTTAACGTAAAGTCTTCATCTAACTCAATGGGTACATTCCTTATATGCAAAAACCTACTTGGCAGCCAACCTGACTAATTCTGACCTCAATCAACAAGCAATCACTTGTTTCTTGGCTCCTGTCCACCAAATTCTATGTAAATCTGTGCATGTTTTAAGCCGTCATAGTGAGAGTAACAAAGGGCATACGCATAACCTTGGTGAATTCTGCTTTCCAGGAATTCAGGTGTGGCATGAGGGTACAACAACGGGCTGAGGTTGTCTGTATGCAACGCACAATACGTGCAAGCACAAGGTTCGTGTCGAAATGCCCTACATTGCATCAACTCAAAACATCAACTTACACTGAAGTCACACCCCGAGCCAGGATGTGAGGCAGCTCACGTTTGTGAACTTGTTTCAACATCGAACCAAAGCATTGGTCACGGTGTCAGGAAACCTGGAAAGTAAGTTACATTTTGACTTCACACAGTACAAAGACTGAGGAAATCTTAGCTGGTCTTGGCTGATTAGATGGTTTACTGATGTTTATTAGCCGGGGTTTAAGGCTTACCGCAGGCCCTGGAGGGATTTATCCTGATGGAAATGTACCCAGATGAGTTCTCAGAGTGCGCCTGCACCAGCTGGTTAGAAATGAGCCAGGAAACAGTCGTCTGTGTAACAGGAGGCACGTTTCTAAAGCTGATTCTGGACAGGGAACTGTAACAGGGACTGTGGCTTGTTTGGCGTTTATGGGCCAAAAGCATCTGGCTTAACCAAAAAACACACAGACATTAGGATTTCTATTTTAAAATGCACCATTATTATTCCACTCTTAGTCTTTATTCTACGTTTTCTACAAAATATGTTTAAAATATGTTGTGTCACAGTTTTTAACCCCACTTTAAGTGACAAACATACCTAACATGTATCAATTCATGCATTTGCAACATTATTGCACTTCTTTTATTTCCCTGTGCACCAGACTGCAAGTGAGATTCTACATTATCCTGGAGCTGGATCTGTTGTTTGGTCTGAAAGTGACAAATGGTACCGAAGCCAATCTGTCAGCGTCGATGAAAAGTTATCTCTCCAAGTGTCGACGTCCAGTCTCACCCGCAAAGACAGTACGGTACGTGTGTTCCCGTGCATTACGTGCACACTCGCATGTACACATTTACACCTGTGGATGTGGGTGAAGGACGGACACACTTTGGTTTGACATTGTCAACACTGCGTGGATGATTAACAGCAGAGCAGCCGACCTGGACGGCCTGGACGGTGGCAGTTCTAGTTTTGAATCAGATAATCAATAAAATTTCAAAGTGCAGACACAGTTTTATAACTTTTTATGATGAATTGTCTCATAGATTGGGGACTTTTTAATCTATTTTAGAGCAATCTCAAATTTTAATCCCCACAAATTGAACTTTGGGAGTTATAGAAGTGTATTAAGCAACACCTCTTTTCTTTTTTGTGTGTGACAGATGCCTTAACAGAGAGTCAAGTGCTGCCTCTGCACTGCCACCTCTGTGCATTCAGCCACTCGTTCCTCTCCTTGTAAGGTGACAAGTGTCCCTGCCAGTCTGCCAGTGGCCCAAACATGATTATTAGCTTCCTGTGAACCCAGGAGGTGGCTCACATATCAGGAACTGAACCACTCCTACTGTCCCATTGGCCTCGAGTGTCTTTGGGATATCAGACACGTTCAGCTGGGCTTGGAGGGGACAAACTGGGTGGCAAGTGGAAAGCGACATTGTCATAAAACTGACATCATCCCTTGTGAATTTTTGCCCCTCTGGTAATTTAATCCCTCAGTGGCACTGCTCCACTGGCCGAGAGACAGGAATAGCAGCACTGTGAACGTGCAGCAAGGACGAAGGCAGAACAAGAGGAAGGAACGAGGCCCATTTATAGCCTAGAAACACTCAGCGTGAGGTAAAAGACGTCCATTAAATCATTTAGTATGTGTAATTTTACGTCAAACAAACAAAAAAAGCTGTGTATTTGGGGGTAAATGTAAGTTGTTTTGGACAAAACAATACCAAATTAAGAACAAAATTACAACTTTTATTTATTCAAATAAAGAGCCACAACCTCAAAATTATACTTTTGTATGTGTTCAAGGTTCAGGGTGCAAGAGGAGACAAGCATCCATGTTCCATAGCTGCTTGTCCTTTGGGTGAGAGGCCACCGAGAACCATTCACGCTCACATTGTCACTCCTACATCACGTCACTTTACGTCACCTTGACCTTTTTATGCATTCGGTGAATGAAAGGTGTGTCTTGATTGGGTGGGACAGCAGGATTGATGAGTGTCATTTAAAAGTATCTCCCTCAAGGCGGACTGTAATCGTATTAGAAACGAAACTCCGGTTTGAGTCTTGTCAGGGAAACAAAGCTTTCATCCTACTAATGCATATAAACATTCATAAAAAAATGTAACTCTGTGCAAACTCATCAAAACAAAAGGTAAAAAGCTGCACATGCCTTATGCATGATAAACACTGTGCACAAATGATTCTGTGCTCAGGAGTTAGAGCGCTAAACCGCTAATAACAGTTCAGTCGCCCTCTCTACGTGTGTCAAGGTGCCCCAAATTGCTCCAGATGGTCAGGCTAGGACCTTCCATCTTCCAAGTCCAACACACAGTGTATCCAGGCCTGAGTCTGTTTGCTATCTCTTCGTTTGAATATATTTTAGACACCTAAAGAGATTTTCTGACCCTTCTTCTGCATCGTCAGAGTGTTAAGGATGATTTATTTTCTCCTGCCGACTAATTTTAAGTGGATTTTAACGAGCTGAGTGCACGAGTTTATGAGTTGTCACCGAGAGCTGTGAACTGTCACGCCCAAGCTTTTCAAAACTGCCTCCACCTACATGGAACAAAACAACAAAACAAATCATCTTGACAGATGAAGTTTCTCCAGCCACAAATACCCGTCAGCCCTGAAAATATTTCAAGATGCAAAATGCATTAAAAAAATCAGAGACCAGTCAACATACAATTAAGGTCGAATCATTGCAGGATCAAACCAGTCTTGTCCTCTTGTGTGAGTGTTTACATGGCCCCCACCTCAGCTCCCTGTTTTCTTGTTCCCTCCCTCCCTCCCTCCTTCAGACATCCAAACATTCCCACACCCAGTTTGTTGATTTTCTGCTGGCATGCTTCTGTGGAGCCGGGACCGGGACTGACTAGTTGAGGTCGCTCACGGCTGGTTCCAGCCTCCCCTTACTCTCCTCAGCATACTCCCATCTGTACAGTTTGTCACTCATCTCACGCGTCCGTACCATCACTTATTGTCCCCAGTGATTGCAGCAATCTTTAAGTAGCCATTGTGACGGAGTCTAATCATGGATTTATCCTCCGGACAAATCAGCTGATAATGCTGGGTGTAGTAAATGGACAAGCTGAGGGGCAAAGATCAGACTGGCTGCACTTCTCAGAGAACAGCATTGAAATTGAGAGAAAAAAGGGTGATTGTGCCATCATTTTATGCAATTTTAGACTCATTAGCCCCCCAAAATATTGCAACAGGACAGAACATATTTGAATGTGTGATTTAAAGCTAAACCGACTAAACCACATGAATTCCAGTAGAGTGAAAAGTTAAAAATCAACTCAATTTTGACTAAACATCTTAATTATCGTCTCTTGTTTTTGTCAGGCAGATTTGAAGGTGCTTTCATTGCACATTGATTTAACCTGCTGGACCTTCGTCTCACTTATGTCGAGCTTATATGCGCATGCTGCCCTTAGGCAAGCCGTGATGCAAAAAAGAAACTAGCGACGTTACGTCTTGGTGGTGATAACGTGTGGTCCAAGTGTAAAATATCACGTTTCAGGGTTATGTGATAATATAGTGCCTGTAGCAGCATCTTTAAGCGATTGTTACCTTAGCAGAAAAATGCAACCAGTTTGACTCAAATTAGGATCTGAAAAAGAAACTCTGTCTTCATGTTATTTAGGCTTTTGTAAAGGTATTTTCCATATGCAATGTGGCGAGCAATTAAGTCCATTTAGAGTGGAGATGTTTTCTTCGAGGAGGCTGAAAGTGGAATTAAATAATCAGAAAGTTACAGAGTACATTTAGTTTAAATAATTTGGACGTGCTGACAGAGTTGTAAATAAGCTGCTGAATGTGTCTGACTGTCTACTTTGTGGCTCGGCGTGGGTCATTCGCAGTGTGGTTATGACATAATTATTGGGTGGCGGTCAGCGCTGACTTATCACTTACGTGTGTCTGAGTTGTACCGCCAGTTTCAGCATGACTGTTGCTTTTAATTTAGCCTGCGGTTGTGGGTGTGCTGAGGAGATTTGGACCACGATACGGACGAGAAATGTACACAGCACAGCCCCACTATTGTGAAAATGTTAGCTCAGTTAAAAGATTTTTATCGTCTTGCGGTGATAGTTACGCGCTATTGTTCTGTTCTGTCCAAGCCAGCCTGGTCCAAACAGGCCAGTTCTGCTTCATGTCACCCTGTTTTTCCCCTTCTGCCTCTTCTATGTTACGTCAGTCGAGCCTGAAAAAGATCTAGCGGAGAGGAGGGGCTCGTTTTTGGGAAGGGGGGTACATTTCTAAATAATGGCTTCACTTCTAAACGAGAACACAAGAGAGAATACACCAGAACTTTGTGCTCTAGTCATTGTCCTTTTATTTGCTTTTCTGCTGTTATTCCTTCTTGTTCCCCTCCCCTTCATTTTTTGAGGAATCGCTCTCTCTCTCTCTCTCTCTCTGACTTTCAAGTCTTCCCTCAGTGCATGCGCTCACATCAGTGTTTGTCCACCAGGACATTAAATAACACTTTCTTTGCCTCTCCAGAGCCTTTCAGAGACGGGGCCACGATTTGCATGAGAACTGGCCAAGACTGGGCCCCCTTCCCGTTTTCCTCCCTTTGTCCCACCATTCTTTTATTCCAAATCCTTCTCACTTATTGCTCCTTCCTTGCTTTGTGCTGTGCATTATATAAGAGAGCTGCGCCGGCCAATCAGTTAACTAAGATGGTCACAGGCCCTTATTTCCACAGCTATGTAAGCCCCGCTCCTTGTCTTGTGCAAGTATATGAAGACAGGAGTTTGAGAAGTTGAAACTGGAAGCAAAGAATTGGAATCAGGGTGTTTCTGAAACAAAAAAAAGACATTATTATTGAGGCAAGTGTATTCAGCTGTTCTGCCTTCTGAGACTTTGGCTTCAGCTTTGAGCAACAGCTTCGGGGTTATTTGGTCTCACTGCAGGGACTATATTTACCTGGGCGCAGCTCTGCAACAGGCTTTTAACTTTAAAGTTAGGTAACTATTACCACGAAGCAGCTCCCATGGCAACAAAAGATTATAAGCTTAACCTGCACCTCTGCTAACAGGTCCAGGTTGCGTACTGTTTATGCAGCTGCAGTGTTCGCAGTGTCCACAGGGGGCGTTCTGACCTTTGACCTTGGTTTTCCACGCGCAATAATCCTGTTAGATCTGGCTGGCTGTCTGGCTGCATGGGCACAGCGTGAGGTGAGTAATTGACAGAAAGTCCTGTTCTGCACGAGTTATACAGCGACACAGTTGTTGCACAGTTGTTCATATCGGTGTGTGTGAAGAGCAGCAAAGATCAGGCAAAGACTGATCGAGAAAATGTGTTTTTAATGTTGAAAGTCACACGGAAGTGATGGCAACTGCAAAAATCCTAAATCATAAAGACATGAGGAAATAGTGCATCGTCTTTAAATTCATCGGCTCGTGTTGTCGTCACATTCACCTGATATACAGAGTACAAGCAGATGTGCATAAAACAGACATAAATAATTATTTACAATTACGCTTTGATCCTTTTATGTCCAACGTGGAGTTCAGTGAATTGACGTTTTAACTCAGTAATCATTTTAAAGAGGCATTCAACCAAATATAAGTCAGCCAACAACACACACAACCCATCAGCTTGAATAAAATTTATACATTAATGGAGTAAGTCTTTGATATATTACAAAAATCCATCAAAGACACAGATTCATGTTTCACACAGAGAAATTTTTGGCAGCAAATAAAACACAGAAACGTCTCCTGGCCCTCGCGGAGACGGGTCACAACCGGACGACCTTCTTCACTCTGCAACGGGACAGAAGACACGTGTTAATTTCATGTTTCGGACAGGAAGCGAGCGCTCAGATGACTGACGGAGCTGTTAATAAATGAGAGCATCGTGTTAATGTGTAGACGTATCTGATACAACCTGCTGACGTGTTTGTATTTCTTGACAAATATTCCAAATAGTACAATGATAAATAAACATTTTAGATACTACAATGCTTGGAGGGTAACTGCTGTGTCCTTCAGATCAACCTATGTCACTTACTAGTACGCATATGAAATGAATTTCGAGTCCGTGTGCAAGTCAGCAAAATATTTTTAGCACTCCTCACTATACGTTCAACCATGTGCTAAATCTGAGCTTAATCTTCAACCTGCTGTTCAATAGTACATGTTTGTTTATTTCCACTCAACCTGAACCAGATATCATCAAAAGTAGGACGTGTTTCCAGGTAATATGACGACTTTCAACATGAGAAGCATCCTGAACATTTTTATGAATATCAAAGGCTGAATCGTTGAATCTTGATTACTTCTTTTGGTTTCGACCTTAAATCTCTGCGTCTGTCTGGATTTTTATGTGTTCACAGTTATTAACTGCACTGAACATCTGTCAATCAATAATCAATTGACATTTCTGACAATATATTGCCCAGAGTTAGATGAGAAGATTGGTACCACCTACTAAATTTAAGGTAGGCTAGCGGCTGGTTAGCCTAGCAAAGCACAAAACAAATGAACCTGTCTCTGTCCAAAAGTAACAAAATCCACCAACCAGCATCTCTAATTAACTATAACTAACTACCCTCTTGTTGTTTATTCCATATAAAAGTGTGAAGACGACAAAATGTGGCCTTAAAATGTCCAAACTCTTCCTGTAACTGAGTGCAGATCAATTTTCCTGTTTAATGTCGCAGCTCTTACTGCATTCCCAGCCGTCTGTCAACTTCCTTGAAGCCATATTATCAAAACAGGATCAAAACTACAAAACTTTTTCCCTTTCCTGTTTCCTCCATCAGTGGCAGACCTGATAGAAATCCAGAATTGCAACCAAAACAGCGCTGAAACAACACTGTAGGAAGCCTTTGTAAGGCCTAGTCATTCTCACTCCCACAGCCCAAGCCCATTAGTACAGAACATTCTGCTTCCCATTGGTCCGGTTTGATAAAATTGTTTCAGATTTTATTGCTTCCTTTCTTTTATTGCCACTCCTGATTCTCTGTGTAGCTTTCATGACCTCAGAAATGCTGTTTAAAGCTCGTTGCGTCATTCAGAAGATTTGCATGCGCCCTCTCCTGAAGTTAGAGTCTCAGGGTTTGTTCACCTCTATCTTTGCTGTCACGACAGTCGCCGCAGATGCACCCTATGCAGCCGTTGACCACCTGGATGCCGCAGAGCACCAGCTGCAGCGCCCCCATGGCCAGCAGGATGAAGAACAGCACGACGTGCCACATCACTATATTGTCGGGGTACTCGCAGACCGTCCACAGAGTCTGGTTTGTAATGTAGCTGACATTACCCCTGCAAGAGAGAACAATAATAGATTATAAGGACCGTCCAAGACACACAGAGCACTGATGAAAATATGTGTGAAGCTGGCTGTGATCGGGGTGCAGGGGAGAGAAAAAAGAGGGATGACTGGGTCGAAGAAAAATGTGTCAGTAAGAGGGTGAATGGAACAAGTGAGGAGTGGAGAAGGAAAGCACATGGAAAATATTTTAAAAAAAAGGAGGAATTGTGAGAGAAGTTCTCGATGGAAACTGTGACATCCGCTGGTTAGAAAATGATTAAGAAGAAAAAAACACTTTTTTACGTTCTCCCTGAGAGTTAGATGAGAACATTAACACCACTCATTCGATCTTCTCATATAACTCTCTGCAAGAACGCCAGTAAACATATTTCCCAAAATATAAGTCCTGAAAGAAAGATTGGAAACACAACTGGGAAAACTCTTAACTCTGCTGAAGGCCATGCGATACGATCAAAAGCTCCTAAATGGACCTTGTGTCATGTGAATAAGTTTAAGAGACAAGACCAAAGTCCAATATTTTGCGGTGTGATAACACTGATAGATAGGATGCTTTTGTGTCGGAGATTAGGGATTCAAATGATCATTTATTTTCCATTATCAAGTAATGTCTAATGTTGATTCGTATTTATCGAAACTTTTTTTCCCAATTAAATATTTTTCTTTTGGAACGTAGGAGGATCTGGCTAAGTTGGCACCATAATAGTCTCCAAACTAAATGATGCAAAGTCAGGTAACAGATAAACTAAAAAACAGACAGCTCCGATTTCTGTTTACTTCAGCAGATCAGCTTCCTCAATTTAAAGTAAAAGTATTGGACATATTGAATGACTAAAGTCACAGTGCATGTAGAAAAACAGAAACAGAAAAAGGGGAATTTGAGGTTTGCCAGAGGAAGGAACAATCTGAGGTTGAATATTAATATCCTAACATGCATTGTGTAATCATACTCAGTTCCCTCCCCGGCGCCCTTTAACCTGCCGCTGCATGGACAGCCTACATATTAACAACATGCTCATATTTATGAACAATTATCCCTCTGTGGCGTGATGGGCCTCTATCAGCTGATTGGGATAATATGAGCTGCCAGATCTCGTAAAAATTCTTCCATAGGGCCGGTTGTGTTGAACTTGCAGCATTAGCACTTTGATTTTGAGTCGTATTGGAGCCAGCGAGGAGACAAAGTACAGCACAGCTGACTGTTCCTCACATGAATCTGATCTGTAACTTAACACATGATGGAAAAAAAAAAAAGAGAGAGATTTCCCTTCATACACAGAAAAGTGGCAGCTTATTCCAAGTGCTGGTTCAGTCTGCCACCTGCTGGATTTTCAAAAATATTGCAATTTTTATTCTTATGTTCAAGAACTGAAACTTTTCTGCAGCTGATGGAGACGAAAGAGAAGTGCAAAGACACTTCAGTGTCTGAGTGATGGTGGGAGAAACACTCACGCGCTGTTATCTTCAAACGGGTATTTCCATTTACCCTCCACCAGACACTTGGGTCCGATAGCCAGACCGGCGGAGGCCACACTGGTGCAGTAGATCGCTCCAACCAGACCGAAAGCAGAAGAGAACACAGAGTTCAACATCTGAAAGAGAGGATAGAGGCTTATATTATTATTTGCTATCTCGTTATTTGTCTAAGAGTGTGTGGCATGTATAAGCCCTAAAATGTGGTTTCCTCTTCCTTCTCGGAGGATTTTTATCTTATCTGTCGTTGTTTTCTTGTCTAAAGTGGCTCTATGGCATGCTTTGAGGATGTTATTAAGACCAAGGGCCGCGCAAATATTAACCTGACAGGAGGTGATTTAAGACAGACACAAACACGCTTCCATGCAGCCTGGCTGCAGTAGTGGAAAGAGCTAATGGAAATAATCTGATTGAAGAGGAACAGTGGAAGTACTGCTGCTTTATTAATATTTTAAAGGATAAGATGACAGATGAGTTTTTAGTTGTTTTGTTTTGGCTCAAGAAATATAAGATTCATAGTCTCATAAGATCCACTAACAAGTTTTATTCAGGGCTTTCTACCACATTTCACGGTCTTCCTCATCAAAGCTCCTCAGGGTCACTGTCGAAGACCCTGAAATGTGGTTGAAAGGCTCTGGAATGAGAAGAACTTCAAATGAACAAAATAAAACACACAAATTAAAGGCTGCTTTTCGTTGTTGATTGGCGACAACGAGTCGATTAGCAGTTTAGTTCCTGATACTTAAAGAGAAGTGAGTATTTCTCACGCGGTTATGGAGATTCTTGGTTCTGTAAAAGCACATTTAACAATTACTTTTGGCTTTAAGTAGTAATTCACAAGACAGTAAATATAATCTGATAATAACATGAAACTACCGTCCATATATGGTGGCGTATTGCTTTGGTATGACATCGCCCTCGCCTCTGCCTTTTACAGCCCGTCACTATCAGCCCTGTCTCCACTCTGACGTATTAATGTAAATGTCCTAAATGACTTTACTCACCCGGCAACGGTTACCGCAGCAACCTGTTCCACAGCAACCCTTGCCCCCGGCCCTGATAGCCGAGCAGCTCGGGCACAGCATCTGAAACAGAGAATGTTTTGTCATTTATCGGAGGAAGACGTCACAAGAAACGTGTCACGTTTAGGTATTTTAAAACACGAGCCAGAGTTTGTCAAAGAATTTAAAATGTAGGGAAGGTGTGTGTGTGTGTTTAGACTATGCACACACACGTCTGCCTTCAAAATTTGCTTTTAAATGTGTGCGTGCGTGTTCTCTTATCTCTCTAATCAAATATTTGTGGATCCTGAATCGAGTTTTACTCTCTCATCCCAGCAGGCAATGACATCCACACAGTCACAGATGGGAAAGGAGAGAAATCAAACTTCCTGGTCGCTGATCCAAACTGTAATATCACAATGATTAAGGTACTTTCACAAGACTCAAAGGTCTCTCTGATCCATTTATGGGTTTACATGTTTATGAAGTATTTATCGTCCTGGATATAATCAGATGTGTCGTGCGTGAGGAGGAACGGGAGATCAGACAGTGTCGTCATCTCTGAAATCAATAGTGTCATTAAAGTTTCCGTGAAAGTCCTCCTTAAAAATATATACACATATTCTGTGTGTACTTTACTCAGGTCAAAGCGGCAATACAAGGTAAAAGAAACACACTACATTATAATACAAGTAAGTCTAGCACTGTAAATGTTACTTAAGTAAAATAATTTAAATTATCAGCAGAATAAACCAAAAATATCAAAAGTTAAATGATCCATGGAGGAAAATGAGGTCATGTTTATAATAATGTAATAAATAAATAATACTAAAGTACAAGTACTGCAAAATTATACTGTTGAAGGACCTGCGTGTCAAATAATTATAGTTCACGAGAAGTGAAAGGTAAGGCCTTAGTGAAGAAGAAATCTGAATGAAAATGACTGTAAATAAACTGAAATTAGAATAATTTGAGAAAATTATACCATTAAAAAAAGTCTATTACCTTTTCAGGAATATAATTATCAACGCAAAACTCAGTAAAATCAAGCAATTCGATTTTACAAGTTTACACAGAGCGGAGTTAATGACCCTTAAAAACCCAATAAAACAAACAATAAAACATCAGACCAGACTTATAGAAGTACGCTGAATTACTCACAAAGAGGCCTCCTCCGATGAAACCCCCCAGGAGCCAGACCTGGAGGGAGATCTGATCACTGTCCAGCTTCTGCCCGTTGGGGAAGAACAGCAGCACGTTTGAGATCATGCAGATGAACGCTGAAGGCAGCAGGATCAGGCCCACCACACGGGCGCATTGTCCTGTACAACACATGGTTTTTACCTTCTTCTTTTTTTTTAATATTATTCTCCTATTTGCTGCTGCTGCTGCTGCTCTTTTTCTTCTCCCACTACAACTTTTCCTCCGTTTAAGTCAGAAGGAAGTTAGTGAAAAGTGGGCGATACAAAAAAGGAAAAAAAAAGGGAGGTGTATGAGTGAGTAACTCACCCCGCTCCTCACTGTGAAAGTCAAACACAGTGACAGTTAGAGCAGGAAGGAGCGAGGGAACAAAGGCCGAGTATTGGTGTGGCTGCCTGTAATCTGATTTCAGACTCGTGGATCTTCTCATAGGTCTCAGATAAAAATGAAAATCCTCAGAGGCGGGGGGGAAAAAAATCTACTCTTCTACGCATACATCAAAGTCAAAACGCAGGATAATCATTAAACCTAAACAAATGTAAAAGCACAGGATGGATGGAGGTATCAGTGTGTGTGTGTGTGTGTGTGTGTGTGTGTGTGTGTGTGTGTGTGTGTGTGTGTGTGTGTGTATGTGTGTGTTTGTTAGGGGGCTCTATGTGCAGTTGGACGCCCTTTGATACCTGCTCATGATTACAACAGGCTGTTTGCTCTATTTATGGACTAATGCAAACACAAGCCATTGTTCTACCTAATAAAAGCTCAGAATCTAACTAACCAGAGCAGGACTAGACTGTCCTCTTTATGATATTACTTACAGAGACTCAACAGTTCCCACCATGAGGAAACACTTCCTTATTATTCCTTAGATATGAAGAGTGTGTAAACAATCTGCCACCAAATTAGTCCTATTAATGTCACCTCAGCTCTTATTTATCAACTTTAATATTGTCATTCTATGTATTTCTGTTGTTAAAATTAATGATACCAACCAAACTATACTATCACAAACATATTAGTTATTAATTTTCTATTTGCTTTACATAGGCACGGAGCAACCAGACACAAGTTGCAGCTGACCAAACCAATTTAACAAGAAACAAAACGCAATAACGGCAAATAACTACAAACTAACACTCAACAGACAGTTTGCTAGTAACTCCATATATATAAAAATGATAATAATAATAATAAAAAAACAGAAGCAACTGCAAAATGCACAAACAAAAAGGCTCTGTCCCCGTATTTACATCTGCAGCCATGTCATGTTTTTATTCAGAGGGTTTGATCACAGACAACTACCGAAGCCCCACAAACCATTTCGGATCCCCAAACGTCTCAGATTCACTGTTTGGAAATGAAGTTTTAGCACCTTTGTCTGGTTCAAACATTGTATACTCTAAGGATGAGGGCCTTAATGTGGTTCCTGCATGTTTACCTCCTCCTCTGTCTTGTGGAGCAGCCCCAAGGTTTTGATGAATATTCCTAAAATGTAAGCAAATGATCAGAAATTAACTTTGCAGGAAGCCTTCCAGCAAAGAAGAGCTGGTTGATTTCTGTGAGTTTGGGGAAAATGCAATGAGTCTACAGTTTGCGCTTCACCTAAAGGCAACGAGTCCACAGACAGAAGCAGGCACACAGTGTGAACATGGCCATTAAAAGCTTCCCACTCTGCTGGTAAATTCATATTTCCTCAAACCTAAAGTTTGTGTACAAACATTTACCCTCTAAAATCCATTCTCAAGTTATTTATTCATTATTTTAAATGCTTCCGTTTTAGAGATTCATTAAATTAAAAAAAAAAAAAAAAGTTATTTTACTTTCACTTTCTTTGCATAGTTTGCATGGCATGAAGTGCCAGCCTACGTAATAACCAGCCCGTCCTGTTCATTGTTGACCACAGCATCAAAACATCAGCTTATAGAAATCCCCAGTTGTTCCTGTAAGTGTCTGTGCGCTGAAGTCATTTGACAAAGCGCAGAGGGGGAGAGGAAGCTTTCTAATCTGCGATGGCAGGCAAGTGTGTTCTCGATAAACCTTTGTGATGTTGTAACTGCAGGTGCAACCTGTGCCAGGTGAAGCGAACTATTACTTAAAGAATACGCTGGTCTCTCAAATATGGAGTAAAGCAATGTCATAGTTTTGTTTAGTAATTTGTCACCTTTAAACAATATTGATCTGGACTGAATTTCTTTGATTTATTTGTATGTACTTGTACTCTGAAAGAGCCGTGCACACTTAATATATTTAATCACGGAGACTTGTGTGAAACTCCATTAAAATTCCAATAAACGGTCTGATTTTTTATATTTACTAACCAAAACACGAGACTAACCAAGGCTTGGCAGAAACTGTCGCCCTCACTTTCACTTTCGCATTGATTATGAAACAATAATACAAACATAACAATAAAAGAAACAATGCTAACATTGCATAGCAGGGATGGTATTTAACAGCTACAACGTCATCAATGGGGCAATCCAGATGTCCATTAAATGAGGCGTTTATTTACTTTACTTTCTCTTTTCTTTTGTCTGTCTCTGTCATTTTTGTATTCAGGTTTCAGTATACATATATATTTTTTATATTATTTTATTTTTTTTATTTCATACTACTTCTTAAACAATTAAAGTCCATCAGTGCTTTTAGTTATGGCCGTGGCTTCATGGCTCTGGGGAATGGAAATGTCAGTTGACTGTTCATCACTTTGGTTCTTCATTCTCAACAAAGTTGGATGAAATTTTGTGTGGACTTTCATGATCCCCAGAGGATGAATCCTACTGACTTCAGTGACACCCCGACTTAACCTCTAGCAGCACCATGAGGTTGGCTTTTGTGGAGTCAGAGTGAACTATCTTGACAACTTTTGGATGGATTGTCTTGATAGATATTCATGTTCCCTAGGGGTTAGATCCTCTTTTTAACTTTTCGTATAGCACCACCATCAAAGGTTTCACTTCTGCTGTGAAATATTTTAACATCTGTTTGATGTATGGCACAAAAGTTTGGACATTTTGATCCTGCATTTATGATGCCTTATTCCAAAATGGGTTCACTAAAACATTAAAAATGTGTTCTGTCAGTGGTATATTTGTCATTTCTAGAAAAGAGGACATTATGCCATCAAGTGTATAAACTGTGAAAGAATAACTAGTCTATATGGCCACTCTTTAGCCCCATCTACAGGTCGCCCAGTGACAGTAACTCTGGGTGCCGTATGGCAGTTTCAAGTGGAACAGCCACCACCCAGACTACAAAAACTATCAGGTGAGTATGACTTTGTATAGAACTTGATAAAAGAAATATGTTTACGGTTGCATGACTCAAAATATGCTTTAAATCTCACATTACCTATGTGGATCTGACTTTTTTTTAAATCTCTCTAGTTGCAGCCACAGTGGGATGCGCTGTTGTGATTCTGACACGAGCCATCTTTGGTCTGTACGCTTTTATTTATTTTTTTTTTTTTTTACTGTATTGTCATTCAGCAGACCTCAGTTTTGTAACCACACATTGCTCTTGGTCACCATCTATCTACAGGTTATGTGTATTTCAAGGACTGCCCTCAGCAACCAAACATTCCCAGCTACCTGTTAGGTCTGGCTTTGGTACAACTGCTCTCGGTACAGTTTGTGACACTCCCGTGTGACAGCCAGCCACGGGAGCAACCAAAGGGTTTCAAAGCCTGCCTATTGGGTTTGCTGGGTGTTTTTATCTTCATATGGATCCTGGCAGGTGAGCATGAAAATATCACAGATGCAGTTTTTACTTTAAACAGCCTGTAATCAAACAAAAACTGAACGTTGTGTTGTCTTGTGCACCTACAGGGAACGTGTGGATCTTCTCAGTCTATCAGCCCAACTATGATGCTACAGCAGCTGATGGTCTTTACTGCAATAAAACTCTGTACACATTTGCTTTGTGGAACACAGTCTGGGAGACTTTTTCAGTTTGTGTCGCTCTGGGCAAATTCTGCAAAGGACTGATGCTTTATGTGGTCATGAGTCCTGTACCAGCAAACCAAGACTTTTATAGGAGAGTATGAGGCATGGACGGACGAAGGAAAGGTTGAGAATTAACTTTCTATGTAGCATCTTGGGAGATGACGGGTTTAGGTTTTCATGAGATTTCCTATTTGGCTGGGAAATTCTTGTTTCCTCAGACCTAAAGTTTGTGTACAAACAAGCAACATTTACCCTCTAAAATCCAATCTCAAGTTATTTATTCGGGGGACTTTAGTTCTTTTAAATGTTTCAGTTTTAGAGATTCAGTAAATTAAAAAAAAACAAAAGTTATTTTACTTTCACCTTTGCATAGTTTGCACGCCATCCTGCGTAACCACAGGCCCATCCTGTTAATTGTTGGCTACAGCATCAAAACATTAACTTGACTCCCCAGTTGTACTTGTTTGTGCCCTAGTTAAGTCATTTGACCAAGCACTGAAGGTTCGCTGAAGGTTCGCTGAAGATCTGTGATGGCAGGCAAGTGTGTTCTCATTAAAACTGTAAACCGCGTGATATGTTTTAACTGTAGGTACACCCTGTGTGTCAGGTATACAAGTTTTGTTTTGTAATTTGTCATCTTTAAACAATATTGATCTGGATCTTTGATCTATTTGTATGTAATTGACTCTGAAAGAGCCGTGCCACTTCCTATATTTAATCACAGAGACTTGTGTGAAACTTGATTAAAATTCCAATAAACGGTCGAATGTTTTGTGTCATTGCATTCATAGCAGGGATGGTATTTAATCTACAACGTGTGGACAATCTAGTCGCCCATTAAATGATGCATTTATTTACTTTCTCTTTTCTTTCCTCCTCATTTTCGCATTTGGGTTTCAAGATATATTTTATATTTTTAAATTTCATACTACATCTTAATTTAAACAATTAAAATCCATGGATGCTTTTAGTCATGGTCGTTGTAACAACATAATTTTATCCCAACTTTGTAGTCACGGTGGACGTTTTTTGCCATTATGACGTCACGCAGAAGCGCACCAATGAGCTTATGAGGCGGTTTTGTGTCAAAGTTCATTGATTTGGTCACTTTTCTTCTCGCGAGAGAAAATCTCGTGACAAAAGTCAATCTGGTCGTGACAGTCCCCCCCAAACATCCCAAACTGGTCGATGACGCTCCCCCGCCGACCAGCCAATAACGTGAGGGTAAACAATGCGCGTGCAGCTGTCATGAACCCCGCTGTCCAGAATAGTCTTCTGCAATGACAGGCAAGTCCACCTCTCTGTGTCACACTCTGACCGGCCTCTGGCACTTTCCTCATTACGAACCTTTTCCTTTAAACACGGCTCATTATAAACGCTGTCTATCCTTGTTTTTTTTTTGGGTTTTTTTTTGTTCATTCACTCCCGGTGCTTTGTGTTACGCGCAGATACAGTCAAAGAGCTCGTTTCAAAGTGCCTGCAGGCCCGGGACATGGCATACTGTCCATACAGCCAGTTCCCTGTCGGTGCTGCCATATTAACAGCAGATGGCGCTATAATTACAGGTAATAACCCAACAGGTGACTTCTCTTCTTCTTCACTAACTGAGAGCTGAAAGTGCAGCTGGACTGTACTCAGCTTTACTGTGTGCTGCTTTATACTTAAATACTCTGCTTTTTACTCACTGCATTAAACTGACAGCTAAAGTCACCACTTACTTTGCTGATTCATGTTCATTCAGAAATATGACTCAGCACTTCATTAAAATGGTTGAAATTAGTGACAGTGAAACCTCTGCTCACATGTTGTAATAACACTGTGATAACAGAGCTTTTTCACAGCAGCCATTTTGACATGAAATACTGTGGGAGGTAAACACACACAGGTGATATCAGTGTGACTGCACTAAATGGAACTGAACCTTAATTAGTATCATTGGAAACACCAATTCGCACCAAAAACTCCAAACGGCTGCTGTGAAAACGGTCTATGCTTCTACTTGTTGCATTTTGGTATCTTTACTTAATTAAATGACATTAAAAAGTTATATTTCTCACCTGCAGACACAAGATACTTCACCTGCCACCCAATTTTATACGTTTTTTAAATTTAAATATCTTCCTCCTGGTAACTTTTGTCACAGCACATGGTCTTATCCTATTTGTGCACAGTACATGCTCTTAATTATTAGTATTCTGCTTGTTACGCCTGTTCTTCTGCTGTACTTTTATCTGGCTGAGGTGAATTGTGATGCATTGTTATACAGTGAATTAAATTACTCAATAGTATGTAAAATAGTTGAATAAAGCTCCATCTCAACCAGCTATAGTATTATAATGTTGTAAATGCGTCGGTATTAATAAATAAATAATGTAAAATATAGCAATGTAACATTGAGAGGTGCCTTTTTTCCTTTTCATACTTCAAGAAAACTTGAAAAAGTGGTTCACCAGGAGGAAGAATCCGTGTACAAAATCGAGGAGAATCATGTGAACAAGTCATAAAGTTAAATTTTGTATTTTCAGGCTGTAATGTGGAAAACGCCTCGTACGGCCTGACAGTGTGTGCTGAGCGGACAGCCATCCAGAGGGCCGTGGTGGAAGGACACCGACAGTTCACTGCCATCGCTGTGACATGGTGACACACTCAGAATAATGACATTAGGGACACATTAAGAGTTACAAATAGCGCATATATGTCCGTGCATTTATCGTCTCTCCCTCTATTATGTGCAGTGATATCAAAGACCGCTTTGTTGGGCCGTGTGGAGCATGTCGACAGGTTCTTATGGAGGTGAGACAGCGCTTTTATGACCAGAACAAACATTAAGCCGTGATCAGAAAGTGATACACTGCAAACAAGCTGTAATTCTGTTATTCTGTCTTAAAACACAGCTTTCTAAACAAGGTAAAACTAAGTCAATTTGTGTTTAAAACGGGTTAAATTTATGTGGTTAATGTAGTTAGTAAACATTAACAACACCCGTATCTCCTTATTACTCATATCTGGGTATTGCAGTAGGCAAGTGGGTGTGTGTACAGCAGGAGCCACTGTATTTTACAGGCACGTTAAACATTAATACTAATAACCTAGTACAGTAAAAGGTTGTAGTTTCCTCATAAAGTAGAGCGGCATCATTCGATAAAATGATGTTTTTTCTTCAATCATAAAAGAAGTTCAAGTGAATTAGAAGTGTCGAATTCAGCAATTTCAGTAGCAAATTTAATTTTTATTTTTAAATCATGATTAAGACCACAGATCTATCATTCAGCTCTTTGGCTTTAGAGCACACCTGTGAGAAAATAATGTAAAATTTACAAAAATACAAAACTAAATATAACATAAGACGTGTGTTCTGTATACCGCAGTCAGGGTCACAGCTATAGAGCATTGAGGTCGTGACCTCTGGTGGGTTTTCCAGAGAATTTGGGAGGTTAAGCAACATGTGTGGAGTGACACAGTATTTTTAGACTCACCAACAAATCTGCACATGAGCTGCACCGTGAGCTGTATGAACTGCACAACAGTTCATACAGCTCACATCCAGTAGTACATAACACTTTAATACATCAGTTTACATTGTTATCAGTAAAATTATACATTACATATTACTGATGTCTTCAAGTTTAAACCTATTTCATCATGAATATTTATTGTACTATATGCAACCCATTCTCTCTGTCTGGGTGGGTCCATATCAAGCCATTTTCTCGTGAACTCTGGCTAACTAACTATCTTCCTTCAGCACCACGTCTGTTATATTGCCCAGGTATAGAACTGAACATACCATAATACAACTCTAAGAACACAAAAAATACAAAATTAGAATTTTAAGTATTAAAAATGTGATTTGTTTGTGACTTTTGGGTGCTATGACTCTATGTAAACCTTACATATGTCGATCTCTCTCTCTCTCACCAGTTTGGATCAGACTGGACTGTATACTTAACCAAGCCGGATGGATCTTACAAACAAACCAGCCTCAGTGAACTGTTGCCTCTCGCTTTTTCCCCAGCGCACCTCGCAAAGAACTGATGAAGCCTCAGCAGCATCCTTAGACACCACTGTTTAGTACTTTGTTACTTTTTAACTGCAATGTCTTTTTGCTCTGACAACACTGCAAATTAGGTAAACAATAAAACTCACTCCCCCACCCCCAAACATGTGTGAGTAATATTAAATAGATAGATAGATAGATAGATAGATAGATAGATAGATAGATAGATAGATGATAGATAGATAGATCTCGAGGAAATTCAAGCATCCTGTGCAGCATGTGAACATATATCAAAATTAATTAATTATTAATTAATTGAAAAATCTAATTTAAATCATGTACAGAAAATTTAGACATGACAAAATATAACAGAATTATATTGAGTAAACTGCAAGCATTTATATCGCGATAAAAAAGCTACTTTTGACAAAACTAGTACTATTTATATATTATTTATAAATTATCAGTATACTTTATATATTATCCTTACATATAAAATATTTAAACATGTATATTATTATTATTATTATTATTATTATTATTATTATTACGTAAGGGGACTTTACCAGAGGAATTCTAAAGATGACGTAATGAAAAACGATGTCATGTGACATAAAGTGATATCCCAACTGAGTTTCCGGAAACATGGAGGCTGTTCTGAGCATTGTTGCTCCTGAAGACCTTTTAGTAAGTTTTCTTCGTATCCACCTCTTTATTTCACGAAACACACACACATTTACACACAGTGACACGCTGTGGTGTCTGTACAACACGTGTTTCAGTCGGTAAGCGTGTAAATTTGGTAAAAAGCGACGTGTCGGAGGTTACTTTGTTGCGTCACCTAGCTGGCTAAATGCTAACGGTGATGTTTATGATTAAACGCTGGCCACTGTGTCATGTAATTTCCGCTAATTTAATCAAATAAGTCACTCTAATGGCACAATATGGATTATATGTACCTTAGAGGCCTTAGCAGTTTCATATGAAATCCTAGTTTAGTAAGCAGTGAAATTACATGAACTGTGATATCAGCAAATCGACCGTTCCTGCTTTATCAGGTTTATTCATGTGTTACATCAATTCAGCTCAGCAGTTGCTTCACGTAGAATGTTTCTGTTTCTGTTTTGACAGAAATTTGAGAAGAAATACAAAACTGAGCTGGCCAAAGGGCCGTCTCCAAGAGACCAAGTTTGAATAGCTGCGTGGTGTCTGATCGGAGTAAATACACAGGATATCAGAAGGAATCTTGCGCTATTTGGAGGGTAAGTTGCAGTTTGTGTTCAAAAGCTGCATGTTGCAGTACACAACTGTCAATCGGAATCTGAATTTTTAAGCTGATGTTGATATTTGAGACTTGAATATAAGATATTAATAATAATAATAATAATAGCTCGAACAAATGGCAATAGAGAACCAAAGATTTAGAAGGCGTTGATGGCAATGATCATTTTAAAACGTGGACAAAATAAATAATATATAAGTAATACAACAAATAATACAATGACTGAATAATAAACAATAGTAATAGATGAAAAATAAGTACAAAACACATACAGACATCTGTATACAACCACACCACTTATTTATTATTAAAAGACACGTTCTTACAAACCAGCTGTCATATATATAGTTATATAACTGTGAAAATGTAGTTAGTATCACTACAAATATTGTCTTTTACAAATATTGAGTGTTACTGAGAAAATACAACAACTTTGCTGTAGTGAATGGATTTAATAAAATTAACAATTCTGAATAAATGTCTGTTTTTTTGTTTCTTGTCTTAGAACTTGTTCAGAAATCGTCAAGGGCGACTCCGGGACTTCCTCTTCTACCTTGCAGTGGCCAACTACAGACTCAAAGTGAGTCAAGACATTCCCTATTCATGTTTTCATTTTATTGTGACACTGATAGCGTGCAACAGACTTAAAGAAGGGCAACATCATATGGTCATTTATTCACATCCAGTTAAGGTATTCACACATCCAAGATTACTTTCTTCTTCGTCTCTTTTCTTCCAGGAATAGAGGGAGAGCCCTGAGTACATCGAACTCTCCTAAGGAACGAGCCGGGCAACAAGCAGGCCCTGGAGCTGGAGAAACTCATAGACAAGGCTTTGAAGAAAGGTCAGTCACAATATAATGATATAATATGATCTGTTATGCTGACCCTTTTGTTTTGCAAATCCACAATACGACATTATAGCCTGTTGTCGTCTAGATGGCTTGATGCGGCATGGCGATCGTCGAGAATCGGCCTCAGCGTGGCCGGTTTGCTTGAACCTCCATGTGTCAAAGGGAGCTGCTAAATCCTAACCCGGACACGGGGCGATGTGTCTTCATTTTGCTGGACTGATACACTGACCCTTTCCCCGCATAGAACAAAATAAAACTGTATGAAGAAAGCTCGAGGGATGTAACCGCTTGGTTTGAAGTTGAATATTTACTGCAACACATTAAAAGGGTGAATAACCTGTTTTCATATTTTAACAGGGTTGAGACTCACCATATTATGACATTACTTAGTCGTTTCACACACCATAGCATGGCACTTTCTTATTATTTGTGTAAATAAATTAGAATAATCGAGGCACAACTCAATTTTCTTAGTTTGTATGCGCCTCAGCCTAAACTTCCTAAGTTGACATTTATATTTTGTAAAAAAAAATATCTTTATATAAGTGCAGTTCGTGGGTCTGTAACTGTCTGTTCAATTATTGTTGACATAAAGAAATGCATTGTTAAGTGTTACTGGCGCAGAAGAACGTGTAGCTTGTGATGCCTAAAAGCCACAGTGTTGTTAGTTTGCGGGCGGGGTTCCAGTGACTCTGCCAGATTGCTGGTAGAAGACTGTAGAGGTCCAGCTGCTGCTGCTGCGGAGGCAAAGAGCAGATGATTGCATTTATTCCGGACACAAGGTCTCTTTTCATTTGTTCCGAATACCATTTTGCCAAGAATTTAATGAATACCTTTTTGCCATTTAAAATGCATTTCCTTAACATATACCTGCGCTGCAGTTAATGGGTTGTGTTGTCCATCTTGTTAAATAAAATGATTTTGAACTGAGAGATTTGTGTTGTTAGGAAATGCTTCTCCTATGAGATCTTTGAGAAGGGAAGACGTACAATAATTTCAGCAGTCCTGATTGGCAAATCTTCTATGAAATCAGATGGTTTTGTACATTGTAATCAGACTTTTGAACTAAGAACAGCTGGAATTAAAGACCTGCAATAAACTAATGTTAAAAAATATATTGGATAATGTCATATATTATTGTTAAATGCATTTAATATCCAATGACTAATTAAATATCTTGTTTGATATTGAACACTAGTTTCTCCAGATCAGGTTTAAAAGCCTGTAATGTACATATTATTTAAGAGTAAGAACTAAATGTGTACAAACTTATCATCTGACACGATAAAAGATATTACGAGTACATCTGATGACTTTAATTGTTTCGAAATACCCGGTAATTTTCCATGTGTGTACACCGGAAACTATTATCACAGTCGTTTTAATAGAAGCCTTCTGTTGATGGGGCAAAGTCTAGCCTATAATTCAATTCTTATCACCGTCCATTTATCGACTCTCTTATTGCATTTACAATGAGGGTTTAGTGGAAACTATCGTGATCATAATCATGCGTTGGAGTCTTTAGCATTAGGACGTGTGTGTATACGTGTTATGTGAGGTATATGTGTTGGAACAAAAACAAGCCTGACCTAGTTCACTCGTGTCGTCCGTCCTCATTTGCCTTATGCATTATTTGAATTTGTACTTGTTTATATATTTACCTTCATTTTGCATATTATATTTTCCACAGAAATCATTATCCTTGCACTGTTTTTACTTTCTTATCACCTTATATTTTTAATACCTCCATTATTATGATAGTTCTGTTGGCTAAACTATCACTTCACTACTGTGTCTTTACGCTTATCTTGTTTTTATTCTTATTTTCATATGTGAATTGGTGTTATGTGCACGCCATATAAGCTACTGGATTCCTAAAATCACCTCATGATCAATACAGTATCTATCTGTCTATCTGTAACATCTTGACCCCCGGGGAGATTGAAGTTGCCGTTTAACAGCAGGAAGGCTTATGGGGGCTATCACTGGTGTGTGGTGTTATCAGCCTCATGGGGTGTTAGGCTACTCATTAACCCAACTGACAGGACCGAAACTGCCCAGGGACAGACATATCAGTGAAAACAATAATCTTTGGTGTGAAAGACATGATCGAGTGGGCGAACAAAAACAGAAAAGCAGACATTATGGAGGTAGACAGTAAAAAAAAGTCTAATATCCAGACAGAGGAGCGTATTATAAACTTAATAACTAACCAAAGCTGGACTTGTCTTCAGACTCATCCCCGTGTGCAGCTTAAACACACTTTAACAACAACAATGATTCATCAAAGCTAGTGTAATTCAGATCAGGTTGAGTGAGTTTCAGTCACAAGGGCCAATGTTCATTGAGTATGCGCTGATTTAAACACACGGCTGAGAGATATTAATGTGTAATGACCATAAAGAAAGAGAATATGTCAGGGAACGTTGTGTATTGGTTAAATTGCACCCTGTATACATGTCATCACACAGCAATTTGAAGTTACTGTATAATCCAGGAGAACAGCAGTTTATTGTCTGACACTTTATATTACTGCAGGCACTGAGACAGACAATAAAATTTGATTTTTGTCACATTTTTATGTGCAGTTAATGTGTAATACATACTCCTGGTTCCTGGGTACTGATCGTACTCTTAGAATTTATTTGGAAAGCACCTCAGCCTGAAGCCAAATGATTTCAGACATGTCACTGTTAGCCATGTTGACTATAATGTCATATGATTGTTCCCCTGAAAACTTAAATTGAAAGATTTTTCTTGATAACATTAAATATTCGTGACTAATCCAGCAAACTTCATGTTTGGAGAGAAGGCATTGGGCATTATTTATTACTTCACCACTCTCACTTAAACTCTGTACACTGATCATCTGTTTCCTCAGACGGTCTGGGTGTGGTTTCACCAGATTTAACTGACAGTCGCCTAGCAGCAAACGGTATCAAACTCAGACACAATCTCCGTGACGTCACCCGCAGGTTTCTGAAGAGCCGCTGTAAAGCTCAGAGTCTGGTAGAAATCCTGGCAGGGTGCTCAGACAAATCACCTGTGACGGCGCATAATATAATTTGAACAGGTGAGTTATATAACCCTCAGTACAGTTGTCATGAACAAGGAAATTAGCTTTGCATCCTAATCAGATGTCCCTTCAGCTGGCTCCTTTCGATGTGAAGCAGCAGCAGCAGCTCTATTCTGAGCTCCCTCCGGATGTCGGAGCTCCTTACCCTATCTCTGAGGCTGAGCCCAGCCAACCAGCGGAGGAAGCTCCTTTCAGCTGCTTGTATCTCATTATTTTCGGTAACCACCCAAAGCTTGTGACCATAGGTGAGGGTTGGAACGTAGATGGACCAGAAAATTGAGTGCTGAGCCGCATAACGGTCTAGTACAACGTCCACAGTACTGTACGCTGAACCAACCCACTGGTCCATCTCACGCTTCATTTTCCCATTACGCATGTACAAGACTCCAAGATTGAACTCCTTCGCTTGGGGCTGCAACTCACAATCTGGAGGGATCACTCCACTGTTTTCTGGCAGAGAACCATGGCCTCAGACTTGGAGGTGCTGATTCTCATCTTGGCTGCTTCACACTTGGCTACAAATCGTCCCAGTGAGTGCTGAAGGCCACGGTCTAATGAAGCCAACAGAACCACATCGTCTGCAAAGAGCAGAGGTACAATCCTGAGGACGCCCTCCTCACCCTGGCTGAGCCCTGAGATCAAGATAAGGGGCAGTCTTAGCAGAGTCCAACACCCACTGAGAATATACTTGACTTTGTACCAACAACACGGACGCAACTCTCACTTTTGTTGTTCAAGGACCGTTTGACTTGTACCAGTACCCCCTCAGTGTCCCCTGCAGGAGTCCCTGGGGTACACCGCCAATTCACACATACTGCCCAAACAATGTCATAAGATATATTACTGTAATTAATAAATAAAATAAAGAAAAATAAATAAAAACTACCAATCTTCTAATAAGTTTTAGCGTAGTATTGGACTCCAAGGGGGTAATATTTTAAGTTAAAACTTTCTCGTTATATCTCTATCTTTTAAAACAGCAACTTCAAAGATGTCAAAGATGCACAGACATCTTCTTAAACTTCATTTATCTGTTCTGTGCAGTCTTCCCTGTTGTCTGTCCTCATCACATGCTCATCCCACCTATCTCTAATGAGTTATTCCTGGAAAGCACATGTTACGGGCCCTCCTTCCAGGTATCGCTTAAAAAAAATCACATAAACTTTGTTTTCACAGACGAAGTCATTGTGACTTTTGAATCTAATGACACAAACTCATCAGCGGACCTCACTGCAGCCAAGTGAGCTGTAAAAATGGGCTATGCAAACAGCTCAGCCATAAAATGAGTCGTTTTTATTTTTATTTATGGCAGGGCAGGATCCAGTTTTTAGACGGGGTTAGGTGGAAGTGAGGTAGATGAGTTAGGTTAGACTGACCTGTGATTTGAATGTCTACCTTTGTTTTGAATAAATAGGTGATAAATTGAAGGTTTTATCCTATATTTCATCAATATTTCTGAACAAAACTGAGACATCCGTCCTTTAGGGGCATGAAATGGCCGCAGACACTCTCACAGTGTCCGTGATGCCATGACTCATTTAAAAGATGCACTTTGGACTTTTTCACAAAAGTGGAAAAAAAGCCAAATCAGCGCACCTGCTCGAGGAAGCGCGTATCGGTTTCATATCGGTTGCAGGTCAAGCTCAAATTCTTTTGGCTGTGCCCATTTGTTAAACCTTTTTGGAAAGTGTGTGGGCCAGTTGGAGTCTAGACCTGAAATATGATTTCTTAGTTATCTTTTTGTACCTTGGAAATATTCCTAAAGACCTCAGTAAAAAAGCAACACGCACCTTTTTGACGTTCTTTATGGCCCCAAGTAAAAAACACAATTAGAAAATGCTGGCTGCGGAGGGACCCGCCTACCACCAACCTACTTATTAACATAATCAATTGTATTTGTTCAGTGTAGAAAATTACTTTCACTCTTCAACTGCAAACACCAGACTGAGAAATCACCACAATATCTCAGATTAGAGCCCACATAAATTCTTCACAGAGTTCAAGTAACAGGCACATCTCAACATCAACGGTTCGGCGTGCATCAGGCCTTCATGGTCGAGTTGCTGCAAAGAAACCACGACTGAGGAAGACCAACAAGAAGAAGAGACTTGATGAATGGAGATTAGACCAGCCGAAATCTGTACTTTGGTCTGATGGGACTAAAATTTGAGACTTGTGCAAGGCGCGGAGTAGAACTTGTGAAATATTTACCTTGTTTGAATCACAAAGGAAGAAATTCAAACAATGAAGCCTAACCTATTGCAATAAGTAACACATTGTGCAAACTCTGGAGTGGATTTTACTGTCAAGATGTACATAACTAAGTCAACTTTTAAATGTGCATCAAGATAATTGCTCTGTGACTGAGAGATTACAGGGACGTTGTCAGCTGGTGTGAGCTCAACAAGTGTCACCTTAACACCAGCAAGATGAAGGAGATGATCGTAAACTTCAGGAGGAAAACATCCCGCGTCACACCGGTGAACATCCAGGGATCAAACACTGAGGTGGTGGAGAGCTACAAATGTTCACCTCAACATTAAACTGGACTGCACTGATAATTGTTAATAATTGTTTTTTGTTTATTGTGTAGGTTATAAGATACTTCGTACTGTGTACTGATACTGTTTGTTGTGTTTTACACTTTCTACTCTAATTCTGTTGTGTATATTACACTTTTCTGCTGCTGTAACAAGTGTATAAGAGTATAATCTAATCTAATCTAATCTAATCTAATCTAATCTAATCTAATCTAATCTAATTACATCACGCTACATGTACTAGCTTTTATTGTTACCATGGAAAAACGTGGTAACATGTAATCAGTTTATTTCATAATTGCACAACAGCAGCCTCTTAATGCATTCTTAGCAGTTTTCCTGATTCACAAAAAGTTTATTCCTGGCACACGATCTCCCTGTTGAGGGAAAAACTGAAGCAGTAAATAAAGAATATTTCAAGACTGAGACACATACAAGAAACAGAATTGTTTGCAGTTTGCATCTGAGCTACTTTTTAATCTATGAAATGTGACATTACTGTTTTGAGTAATTCCTGTTTTACAGGTAACGAACTGTCCTTTGCAAACACCTCTCGCTCCCTTCTAGAGAACCGATGAACAGCTCGGATCGGGTTTATTATTGTTAAACTGTGCATCTATTTCTGGAACCTTGTTCTTGACCTTTATACAAATGTGTTTGCGGGTCCACAATTGCCCTTGTCTCTATGGGCTGGAAGGCTATGTCCGGAATGCAGGTTAAGATTTATCTTAATATTATCTGTGTGTGAACTACTTGCCCTGGATTTGGCAACGCTGACCCAGCAGCTATCAGCAGGATTATTAATGAAGACATACAAACACAGGAACCATAGGATGAACTGAGTAACTTTAGACCTTTGTCATTTGCTCATAGGTGTTACCTTTAGCTTCAAACGAGACCAATTACACGTTGGTACCTTTCCAAAACGTTGCAAAATGCTGGGTGTGACTCTCAGCGATTGTGACCTTGTGTCTTATGGCCTTGAGATTTTCAAACCCAAACAATAAAACAACCAAGGTACAATTGGCTTTATTTAAAAAAAAAACTTCTGTGTGCAATATAATAAACGTGATACTTGGAGTATGATGACACTGCTATCAGTACGCTTGCAGAATCTTCATCGCAGAAACCTTTTCAGGAATTGCTAAAAATGTTGAATTCATCATATACTTTGTTAAAATCTGCTCATAAATCGGATCAAATGTGATCAGTTCTTTGTGATCTTTCGGGAAAATATATATGTAATTGTAATAAACATACACAGTGCAGTGTCATGAGGAGAGACGGATGACCATTGGACCCTGAGCGTGAGCCGAAAAACACCTGTTCAGTTTCAGGGGTGTAAAATGAAAAAAAAAAGAAGAAGATAGAGCATGAGCAGAGGGGGAGGAGAGAAAGCAAGTCATATAAATCATTATGCATATCTGTTGAGCTTCACATCGCACAGTGTCAGAGCAGACGCACCGAACTCTCAGACACTCACTGACTTTCTATCCCGCTTAAATCAGATATTTGAAGTTTTATTGATTCTTTAAAAAAAAAAGAAACTCAGATCTGGATTTGGACTTTTTGATTGACTGCTGGGCTGAGGAGGGGTCATGGATCCAATCGTGGAAGTAGTGGCTTTGATGTTAGGGTTCATTGGGTGGGTGATGGTGGGTATCTGTCTGCCGAACCGTTACTGGAGGACGTCCACCGTCGACGGGAATGTCATCACCACGTCCACCATCTATGAAAACTTGTGGATGTCATGTGCGACTGACTCAACGGGGGTGCATAACTGCAGGGAGTTCCCCTCATTGCTTGCGCTCAGTGGTATGTTGACAAAAAAAATCATCTTATTGTGTTCAGTGCTTTTAATTCTGCAATTTTGTCTTTTTCTATGAACTATGAAAAAGTAAAAATGTGTTGTATTGCATGGAAAAACTGATGCTTTGTCAGGAAAAAATATATAATGCCATAAAAAAATGCACGTCAAAGGACAGTTTCAAGATTTTATGGGCCCTTGGACACTGAACTTTTGCTCTGGTGAACTTTAAATCTTCATGACATGACATGTTTGCAAGCCAACGTCAAATCTTACAAACTGGCCTTGATCTCACGACGCGTTTCGAGGCAGATGATTTCAGATGTTGATGATTTCAGTGGCTGTTTGTGTTCATTTCCATGTTGTGTTCAGGTTACATCCAAGCGTCTCGTGCCTTGATGATCACATCGATAGTGTTGGGCACCTTTGGACTGTTGGGGGCCCTGATAGGAGTACAGTGTTCGAAGGCTGGAGGGGAAAACTACGTTCTTAAAGGGAGGATTGCAGGGACTGCTGGGGTCCTTTTCATACTTCAAGGTAACAAAGATAAGAAAAAAATGCATTAAAAGGGTCTATTTCAGGAGTGAAAGTCCAAAGTTAAGAATAGTTATGTTCTCTCTCAACCTGGGCAGTAATGACCGTCTAATAGACTACCCTATAAAATAATAAAAGACAAAATGATAATAATAATAAGTGATTTATTGCACATTCTGATCAATAATCCAGAAATTTCCTCCTGGTTTCATGCAAGACTTTGGACCTTTGTTTAACTAACTGGCAGCTGTCCCTACTGCTTTCTCAATGATTAAAGAATATTTTTCTATCACAAGGTGTGTGCACAATGATCGCAGTGTCCTGGTATGCCATCAACATCACTCAGGATTTCTATGACCCTTTCTATCCTGGGATAAGGTAAGACGGTGGGAAGTTGTGGGTGGTGGAGAGGCATGACTAGAAGGCCTAACATGAGCAATGGCTGACTGAAACTCTGGTGTGTGTCGTAGGTATGAAATAGGAGAGGGGCTTTACATCGGCTGGTGCTCGGCTGTGCTCGCCATCGTCGGAGGGTCTTGTCTCACCTGCTCCTGCAAAATGGGCTCAGAGGAAAAATTGTGAGTTCAGTTCCCCTTTCTGTCTGCCAACATAAGCATCATTTCTTCTTGGATTGACTGTTAATTGGTCGCTTGGGACAAGTTATGCATTGCTTTAGAAACATCTGCACTGCTATCGAGTTCCTCCATGCACTAGATTTAGAAGTTTTAAAGCCGCTTTTTAAAGTAAGGTAGTGAAATAAAAAAAAATCTTATCTGAGGTTAAAGAAATGACTTAAAGAATTAAGATTTATATAAATGTATATATCAATACATTGATCAAACACTTCAGGTAAACAATTACTAAATAAATATTTTCTAAAGAATAAATAGAATAGTTTATATCTAAATACACATTTAAGAGTCAATACAGTATCATTTAAAAATAAATAAATACGCAAATTACATAAGTAAATGTGCCAATGCAGTTTAAAAATTAAATTAATTAAATTGATTGATTGATGATTTTTACTGAATCTTTTACAGTTTAGTCGCATATATTGAACACCTGCTGAATATTTTGCTGTGGAGTACCTTAAAAACCTTGAAAATCTCCTCACCTGTGGGATGCAACAGGAACTCTAATTGGACATTATCACCTGAACTAGTTGGCCGTGCCATTTCATCTAAACATCCTTGTTTCAGATGTATGTAAAATTATACTTATGCATTATTTTAATGGTGTAAAATACCTCTATTAAGTGTTGCGAGATAGATGAGGTCGTACCAAAGTGCTCTGCCAAAAGTGCATGTTGGTTGGTGGTTAGTCACGACCTTCTAACCCAGTCAGATTGTCTCATATGTTTTAGATAAATAAATAAAAAATAATTCAAATAATAACCCAGATGCACATTTCACTAACAGACATGGATGAAAAGAATGTTCAGTGTGTGCAGAGTGAAAAAACACCTGACTAGGCCTCAGACGATTAAAGGCGCTATGTGTAGGATTTGAAAACTGAATTTGGTGCCACCTAGTGGTAGCATGTGTCCTAACATGTACACAGGCTTAGACCACTGGGCTTAAAATAACATATAGATTACACTTCACTATAGCCTTTAATTTTACAATAGAGCTTTTTCACTAAAAACATGTTGACAAGTATTAATAATTAAGCTAAAAATGGCTACATTCCATTTAGCTGCTTCGGATTCAGTGTTGTCTCACCATCACGACTTACTGGTACTGATTGTTTTCACCGTCTTGTTTCGCAGCAATGTGCCTTATCACGCCAGGGGAACTGTATATTCGGCAGCCGCACCGGCCAGAAGCGTGGGTGCTAGTACTTACGGACGAAATGCTTATGTCTGAGCGGGATATGAACACCATACATCATCTTAGGTTTTGTTGACACATAACGTGTTCGGTTTTTTTACGCTGCAGTTGGAGCTTTTTTTATCAGTGACTATGTGGACAAGCTAAAGGTCCATCGAATGTTCGCTGATGGAAGCACTGTATATATAATCACAATATCAGGCGTGTATTCTGTAAAAATTGAAATTACAGCATTGTAAAAGTTGTAAAAAGCTACTTTATCACTGTCAACACACAAACATACTGTATGATTGCAATGATTCTATTTATGTTTCTCTGACGATGTTAGCACAAATACATTTACATGCAGTCACCTGTTTTCCAAAGGAATCCAATCGTTTGATGATCGGCATACACACTTCTAGACATTTGTAAGGGGAAGGTCAAAAAAACAGTGATAATCCAGATATTTGTGTGTGTTGTTTTGTACAGTTTTATAGATAATACATCTATCTTCAGTTATCTTCATTTTGATGTGTTTTTGTTTGTTTGTTTGTTTTTTACAATTGCGCACAATAAAATGTGTTATGAGAAACGTTTCGGTTTGAATTTGTATTTCTGTAGTCGGTGAAGTTTTGATTGTTATTTGAATATAAATATACTACAAAATATATTATTACACATGGTTTTACTTTATAGTTAACACACTTTTGGTCATATTTATAAGAAATAAGTCATAGTAATGAGATACTGTATGTTGTGACACAGCTACCACTGTGAACGCTGAGGACATGTCTTCATTAATATATTGTGAATTTTGGGGGATATAATGAACTTTAAAAAAATAATAATAATACTTCTTCTTCTTCTTCTTCTTCTTTTTCTTCTTCTTCTTCTTCTTCTTCTTATTATTATTATTAGTAGTAGTATGGTATGGTATGGTACGTGGTATGGTAAGTGTACACTTTAAAGAAATCTGACTCCAGTATAAGCATAAACAGCTAAAAACAAGCTCGACAGGTAAACAAATTAAATGACTATGTACATATAAAGAATAAAAACTGAATTTAAGACGTGAGAATAAATAATTTGCAGGTAAATAAATAATAAATATGCACATGCATGTGTATAAAATAATAAAAAATAATAATTATTGTGCATATAAATCTATAAAAACAAAACAAAAGCATGATACACTGACTTTCCATTTGACACAGTTGGTCTTCCATATCAGAGCCACATTGCTAAAGTGAACTTTCAGTTTCTCTTCAGGTGCAGCTTGATCTTCTTCATTAGCAGTTTATTTACATTAAACACGCTGTAATAAGCCCGTGCACTGTGTGGATGTGGTGGAGGTGGTGGTGGTGGTGGATGCGGTGGTGGTGGAGCCTCTCTTGGCTCCTGCATGCAGGGCTGTGCGCCCGGTGTTAAAATAGTCCCTCCAATGAGAGCAGCCCACGTTTCTAGACGAACGCGGATGTGCACCATGTGGACCAACCCGCTGTGATGTAGGCCAGAGAGGGAGGGGGGACCACGGCCAGAGCTTTCGTGTACAAAGTGTCCGAGCCGTCAGCTGTTCAACTTCTCCATCATCATGTTACGTGAAGGTGTTTCAAGTTCAGCTAAAGTCCACTGAGTCCTCCTGTCCGGCTGCTTTTTTAAAAGAAAGGGGGGAACCTTCGAGCGTCGAGTGCCTCGTTTTCCACACGGACTATTGTCACACCGGGAGCGTAAATACACCGTCGTAGCCGTTCCTCCGGTGGAGAAACGATGATTTAACGGGTAAAAACCTCCGTTTCAATGAAAGTGGTCGTCGTTTTGGCAGCAGGAAGCGGAGCCGTCGGAGTGTGAGCAGTCCCGGGGATGGATTCGTGTCGGCGGACGGGACTCAGCGGGGTGCTGTGCTCCCTGTCACTGCTGTGTGTCATCCTGGACATCCAGCTGGACGGTGAGCCTCACACACACACACACACACACACACAAATATAAGTTTATTCACACACAAACACACACGCTTTTATGCACGGTTATTGTTCCTACAGTTCCCCACCAAGAAGGCGTGAAATGTTAGCTCACCTGGGTTAGGTTACATGAGGGCACACCCCGAGTGAAAGCCACATTATCACTGTAATACAGATATAATTCAGTCTGAGACAGGTGTGGTGGTGATTAAGAACAGGGTGACTAATTAGTGTGATTACAGCTCCTGTTTAGGACAACTGAAACTAACTGTTTACCTCCTACAACCAGAGGTACTGTCAAAGTACTGATGAGAAACTACACACAGCCGAGGCATTTGCATGTCCAAAGACGAGCAGCTCTTGGTGTTTAATAACCAATAATAATTATGCATGAGCTTTTTTATCAATCATAAACACACACAGGCTAATAACCCAGCAAGTAAAAGGTGAATAAAGTGACACGTGGGCTGACAAAGGTTGAAGGTTGAAGATCCCTGCCCTACATGCAAGATAAAATATTATAGGACTTCATAATCCCCTTTTAAAGCTGTGTATTCGTGTTTTCTGATTATTTTTTTTTATGTTAATTGTTCATTTGTTTTAACCCGAATCAGGTTTAAGTAGCGTTTCACGTACAAGGTCATTGTCTAGGTGTTATTGCTGCATAACAAACTATAATAAAACTCTAATAAATATAATTAACATATAAAAAAAACAATATAAAATGATGTATAATATGTTTTAAGATGAAAAGAGCTACACGGTTTGTGCAGGGATATACAAGATAGCTTGTTTTTTTTTTCCAATCAAAAGTCCAGAATACAAACATATTACAGTTACAATTACATAAAATAAAAACGAGGATCTTGAGATGTACTCATGTGTCCTGTCTGCAAAGGTGTCCTCAAAATAATCAGAGAAACAGACCTGAACATCCTAAAATCATACACAAGTTCAATAAAGAAATCCCTCTCACTGGTTTTTTGTATCTGGATATAAAGAAATGAATTCCTGCAGGAAAATCTCTAAACCGTGTATTATATAATGCAAATATATTTATCAACAGGCGCCGCAAAATTCTCTCTTTCAGTTTCGTTTCAGGAGTGTGTTGTGTGGCAGCTTGACTCAAAATAGTCTTTTGAACGTCTGTCTTCTTGCGTTCGACGCTTCAGATTTGCTTAAATATTTCCATGCAGACAAACTTATTTGTTGACGTCAGTGCAGAACGAGCAGCCTGCCCTCTCTCTGTGATCGTTCGTGTGTTATAGCCACGCCGTGGTCTGCTCTTCTGTTCAGTTGCCTCCTCTTTGTCGGTGATATATTTCAAGCACTGTTTCATGTTACAGGGGTCTTGGGGGCGACTCATGTCGAGATCGAACACCACTTGGAGATGGGCCGCAAACTTTTGGCTGCTGGTCAGCTGGCTGAAGCGTTGTCCCACTACCACTCCGCTGTGGGTAAGGTTACACACAGAGACATGCAGGCACACACACTGACACACATTTAAACTCCCACCACTGGCTGACACTCCACTAATGCCTGTCCTCTTCCACACTTAGACTTTAAGTACACTTAAAGTGTACTTATACTTACAGTATCGTGTCTTTGAGAGCAGACAACAAATAGTGTTCTTGACTTTTGACAGAGGGGGACTCTAAGAATTACCTGACCTACTACAAGCGAGCTGCGGTCTTCCTGGCGATGGGAAAATCTAAATCCGCCCTGCCGGACCTGACCAGAGCCATCCAGCTCAAGCCTGACTTCCTGGCTGTAAGTTCACCTGATCACAGCTCGTCCGATGACCTTTATTTAATCTTTATTTGGTGCTCATCATATTTCTTTCCCCTTGGGTCTCTCTTTTGCTGCACGATCAGGCCAGGCTGCAGAGAGGAAACATCCTGTTAAAGCAGGGCAACACGCAGGAAGCCAGGGAGGACTTTGAAGCAGTGGTAAGTTGAAGTCATCTTATTGTCTTGCAAAAAAAAAAAAAAAAGCCTGAATAATGCGGATAAAAGACGAATCTACCTGTTTTGTCCTCTTTAGCTGCAGCGATCCCCAGACCACGAAGAAGCTCGGGACCAACTGATGAGAGCAAACGAGCTGGAGGAGATGCAGGAGGAGGCGCATGCTGCGTACCACCAAGGCGACTACAGCACTACCATCGCTGTGCTTGAAAGAGTCATCGAGGTACGATGGAGTAGCTGTGTTCTTGGATTATTTGCCATTATATGTCAAGTATCTGTCAAAAATCTTTGCCGTGTTTCTTCAGATCTCTCCCTGGGATCCTGAGTCACGGGAGCTTCGCGCTGAATGTTACATCCGCATGGGGGATCCACAGAAAGCCATCCAGGACCTGACGCCGACCACGAGGCTACGCAACGACAACCGCGCCGCCTTCCTGAAGCTCAGCATGCTGCACTACAGCCTCGGAGAACACCACGAGTCACTCAAGTGAGCTTTGTTCGCTCCGGAATAAACAAACTATGTCGATTCTGTTATCGTGTGCGTATATATATTTTTTTTCACCGCGTTGTCTTCAATCCATGTGTTGGTCTATTTCTGTGCAGTCACATCCGAGAGTGTCTGAAGCTGGACCAGGATGACAAAGAGTGTTTCAGCCACTACAAGCAGGTGAAAAAGCTCAGCAAGCAGCTGGACTCAGCAGAGGAGCTCATTCAGATGGAGAGGTCAGTAGTATTTCTGATCTTCTTATCGAACATGCATTTACAAGATGCGTGCTTTAATAAATTTGATGTTTTTGTACAATTAGGTATCAGGAAGGCATTGATAAGTATGAGTCAGTGATGAAAACGGAGCCTAACGTCCTGTACTACACCAACCTGGCCAAAGAGAGGATCTGTTACTGCTTGGTCAAGGTGAGTAAGGTTGTTTTGACTCTATAGGCTGTAATGAATAACAGAGGAGATGTGACACGTTCAGCTGACATCAAACTGCCAACCCCAACGCTCTGCCAACACGTTGTCCCTCTGTCTTGCTGATTCTAGATAAAGTTGGCTCACGAAGCGATAGACGTGTGTTCAGAGGCTCACCAGAGAGACCCCCGAAACGCCAACGTCCTCCGAGACCGAGCCGAGGCTTACATCCTGAACCAGGACTACGAGAAAGGTGAGACTTTCTAAACTGGCTTGCATTTGCTCTTTGTTACGTCCTGTTTGTGGTGTAACAGGAAGCAGAACAGATAGATTACATGCCTTTGATTTTTTTTAACTCTACACATATCTTGCATTTGCTCACACATCCAGAAATTGATGTGTCATGGTTTAAGGTGTCATAAAACCATGAGGCAAAACACAAGTTTAAGTTATATGTAGGATTAGTGTAAATGTGTGCAATTCTAAAATATAAATAAATGCTTTTATTTTGAAATATGTTTATTTCCCTTCAGCTGTGGAGGATTACCAAGAGGCAAGAGAGTTTGACGACAACCACGAAATCAGAGAAGGTCTTGAACGAGCACAGAAACTGCTCAAAATCTCTCGGAAGAGGGACTACTACAAGATCCTCGGTGTCGGCAGGTAACCAGTCCAACCAGTTTTAGTCCAAACAAAACCTTTGCGCTGGCATCAAACACCAAATAGCCCCAAATCGAGCAGAACACTCCAACTAACGTTGAGGAACTGTTGTTTTTCTCAGGAATGCAAATAAGCAGGAGATCATCAAGGCATACAGGAAGCTGGCACAGCAGTGGCACCCCGACAACTTCCAGTCCGAGACCGAGAAGAAGGAAGCGGAAAAGAAGTTTATCGACATCGCGTCGGCTAAAGAGGTCCTCACCGACCCAGGTCAGGAGCTGAGAGTGCTGTTTGTAATTGAATTTAGTGTCCTTTTCTTTATTTTTAAAGTAACCTCAGTAAGGTACTTTAGGTCCAAAACAACAAATAGAAGCTACAAATTCTGCTGCTAGTGCTAGAATCAAACCAGTGTCCGAGAAGGGTTAAATCTTTGGTTATAGATCCGAGAAGGCGTTTCACCTCACATCCAAGAGGCTTCTTCAGTTCTGACTGACCGGTTAGGAGATCCGAGTATTTAGCCCAGGCGGGATCGTTGACCAGGCCATTGCTTCCACTCGTTGGTTCGTTAGTGCTCGTTGTTGTTGTGACGACTGTCGTCCGAGTCGTTGTGGTCACATGAGGTCTGGTGTGAATGACGGTCGTTCAGGTCACCTGAGCTCAAGTGTTTGATGATTGGACGATGGTCGTTGGAGTCGCTTGAAGTGTTCTTGAAGAAAGAGGACTGAGAATCTTCACAGAATCAAACCTGTGGCTCTTCAGGCTCTGTGTGATTAACGTGTATGAAGTATGAAGAAATTCATACTTTGAAATTGAGCTTGTATTGCCACGTGTTTTCACTGCCTTAATTTTGTCCTTTTGTTCTTTCCATTGTCGTGCCAGAAATGAGGCAGAAGTTTGACGCAGGCGAGGATCCCCTGGACCCGGAAAACCAACAAGGCGGAGGTGGAGGACAGGGCTGGCCTTTCCACTTCGACCCGTTCCAATCCGGCGGCAGCTTCCACTTCAAATTCCACCAAAACTAGAGAGAGGAGGACTCGACGGACACGAGGGTGGTGGTGGTGGGGGGGAAAATTTGGGTGTAGATCGATGACTGATTTCTGGAGAAAGAAGAAAAAAGAAAAAGTCTTCCTCAGAACTCGTGCTTCAGCTTGGACACTTTTTTTGTCAGTTACTTGAAACTTTGATTTTTAAAAATACAGTGAAAAAAAAAAACAAAAATCGCCACAAAAACAAAAAGGACCCAACAGTGGAGACCGTTGTCGCTGTGGTCGGAGAAAAATGAAGTCTTGTGTCAACACTTCAGATCCCTTAGAAACAGAAAGGTGGTGGTTGAAAGCAGTCGATGTGGGACATTTGGAGTGTCTGCTCTTATTACTCATTTCTTCCTTTGTGCCATTCTTTGAAACTTTTATCGAGGAACTTTTTTTTTTGTTTGTTTGTTTTTTAGGCGGTTGCTCCTGCTTGGACATTTACATAGGAGGACTGTCGGCGTGCAAGTGTCAGCTCGCAGTATTCTTTTAAAAGGAATCACATGTTTACTGATCTCAGTCTATATTTTTTGACCATGTCAAACCTTCTCTGCACTAGAGAACCAAGATTTTTTATACACGATGCCACCAGGAGGCGTTCTGTTGAGCTTCACTATTAAAGGAAACTTGTAGGTGTTAAAAGTTTTAAAATCCTATGGATCTTAAATCAGTGCCGCTCTGTGATTGTCTTTTGATTTTTTTTTCTGTTTTCTGCAGATATTTAATTGGGATAATGTGTGAATTCTGTCTTTGGCTGTATCCTCAACAGACTCCAAATAATATCACAGATGTAACTCGTGAAAAGTTGGTTAAATCTCGCACATTAACATGGTCTGAAAACAGTTCTGGACGAAAGTGTAGCAATTGATGGTTGAATCAAGAGTCGTAGTGTTTTTTCTTTTTTCACTAACATCAAAGCACGTCTTTGAAAAAAAACTTGCACTTTTAACATTTTTTTTTGTTTGAAAAACCACTCCACATGTCCTCCACTCCTGATGTTACTGCAGGCTTTTTTTCTTTTTTGAAGAAAGCTTTTCAAAGACTCTTTACAAAACCAGGCGTGTCTTCAGGTTGTTATCTGAGAGCCTCATTTAAACAAAAAAAGAAGAAAAGAGTTTACAGAAAAACAGAGCTGGAGCTGGCGTGGTACGTTAGTTACAGTCCTACTGAACTCCTGCGACATATTGTATGTAATTCATAAACAGTATCTTTGATGGTGTTTTGTCGAACATGATGCGCTGAGGCACAAACTAAAAGATCAAAATCAAAACTTTGTAAATGGGGCCTCAGGAAACGGACAACAGTTTAACAGTGAACTAAGACAATGTTCTTTTGAAGATTTGAGGTTTTAAGTTATTTTTGTTTGTCAATAACAGCTTATGGATACAGTGACTGTAACTGCTTTGAATCCCATCTTACTGCTCGACTGTGTGAACCAAATGTGACAAAGCTCTTTGTATTTAAAAAAAAAAAAATCGACTTGAGTGGGACGGTTTTGTTTCTGGGTTTTCTTTTTAAGGGTTTTCTGCTGTTAGTGGCTTCGATTTTACTGTTGCCAAACTGAATCAACTGACGTGCTCAAGCATATTAAAATACTGAAACAATCAAGATTTGTACTCATTTATTGACGCCAGGGACAGCTAGAGGAACAGGAACAGCTCCCCCTGCAGCTACGTGTTTGTTAGTGGTCGCTCGGGTCAGGACATATTTCCAGGACATATTTCCCGACTTTCTACTCCTACGAGTTAACGTTGCACTTTTCAGAACTTGATGCAGCAGAACCAGAGATGTCATCTTTTTTTAATTCTTATGATCAAACCCCGGCGCCTACATTACCCAGGATGCATCTTGGCTGTAAAATCTGTGAAGATACCCTTTAAAAAAAAAACATGAGCCAAAACCAAAGTGAGAATTTCAGTCAACTCGTGATATATTTTAAAACATTATGAAACAGAGACATCTACTGTACACAGAAACATTTCCACACACATCCAGTTAGCTGCTGTTTGCCTGCAGCTTCTCACACACACACGTTGTATTGTACAGCCGTCACTGCAAATGGACATATCTTCGAGCGCAGAGGGAATGGCTCAGTCCAGAATATCGACACAGGAGTTCTGTATCTGCGTCTGCAGAGGCGAGGTGATAAATTCCTCCAGCGAAGATGTCCGCTCTCCTTTTGAGCTCAGCCGCACACAGCTGGCTCACCGAGAGACAGTCACGCCGAGTGCCGAGCGACGTCCATGACGGGCGAAGATTGGTCAGTGGTTCGCGCCAAATCCTTGTGCGTCTTCAAGACTGTCTGCCTCCACCTCGATGGATACGACGTGGTGACCGGGGATCATGGCCAGGCCCAGGACTCTGGGTTCACCCTGGGAGAATGTGTCTGTAAGAAAAAGACAAAGATTCATGTTTTACCTTTACGCCTGCACACTTCTGTGATGTGCTGTTACTCCTGATCGTGTACATTTATACATTTTACTCGTTGTGCTACCTTGACATCGTCGCAAAACGTCAACCTCAGTGATTTCTTTGCGAAACTTAAAGGTTGAACTAAGAGTGCGATGTGGAGTCCCTCTCATCACTTCTGGTGTGTTATGCTGTGTGATTACAGACTGCCTTCATCTTGCTCTGCCATTTTTTCCCCCTAGTCTTCTTCACCTACCTGTGGATTTAAGGAACTCCTGTGCTGATCCCAGGATGACATTACAGTCTCGGTCTGTGCAGAGGAAGAGCCCCACCAGGGTCCGTCCGTCTGTCATGCGGATCCTCATGTTCTTGTTCAGGAGCCCCTCAAGCTTCTGCCTGGCCTGGGACGATGAGGACACTTCAGGCTGCTCCTGGATGATGTGGACACAGAGGTAACAGACCATATTTAATATATTATCAATAAATAACAATATTTGCTTCCTACACTTCCGTCTTGTGACAGTTTGCACACGTTTGAAGAGGAACCTAATATATTACCTGTTTTTTACTGTCTGGTTAAACGGCTTTACTCCTATTTTTTTACACAAATAAGTAGATATTTGGATGCAGAGGTTAAGTAGCTTAATAAACACCGATAACTGGAGGTAAACACAGTTAACGTTACACAGTTTCAACGGGTCAGTAGCGAGCTAATTGGTTAGCCACCGGCTACAACTGAAGCTTTGATAACGATGATAAATGTTTGAATTAAACCGTGTTATGTCCTTTATAACACGACGAACAACCTGGGTAATCGTGTAAATGCTAAAAAAATAGACTAAAACGTTACATACGTGACTCGAAGGACCATTTTCCTCGATCATTGTTGCCATAACCCTCCTACCTCTCCTACATTTGCGTACGGAGCGATTTCACTGACGGACCAGCTCTAACCGGAAACTCTGTGATTTTAAAGGGGACGACACCATCAAGCTGGGGATCAAATCATTTCATAACACTTAGTCTAATATGTAAATTATATTATGTAAAGTATATTACAGTTTAAAGAAGAGGCAACAAACACATTATCAAATCACTAAAGCTGAGCATGATTTATCACAGCCATGTTAAGTTTATTAAATTAACTCAACTTTATTTATACCCACTGTGAGTGACAATCGCAGGATAACGGCACGTTGAATTTATGTTATCATTGTGACACATTAAACATTAAACATTGCATAAAAATTAACCTATAACATAAATCTGGATTTAAATGGAAATCTGTGCAGGGAAATCAAACCTGTGATCTACAAAACTATTTGAAAAGTAAAAATCTTTTTTTTTTTTTATAGAGAGGGAGAAGTAATTGAGATACTAAAAAAATTAACTTTGACATGAAATAACTGAGTAAACACAGATGTTGCCAATGATACTAATTGAGGTTTCATTCCATTCAGATCAAACAGAGTGAGGGTGCTGCTGTGGTGCATGTTGACCCACTGGAAAGGCCCTGCTGTAATAAATGGAACAGAGCCTTAATTAGCATCATTTGAAACACCTGCGTTGACCCAACTATAAGTCTTGTCAAAATGGCTGCTGTGAAAAAAGGTCTATTAGTAGCATTATTTTCAACATCGGCCCAGACATCAGATTTATTATTTTTCAGTCCAAAAGCTGCAGAGCGTATTCAACTACACAAGGGACAATGATTTGTGGGCGTAATTCTTTGGCAAGTGAAGGTAAGATAAGATAAGACATAAAAAAGTGATCCTGGAGTGGAAAACTCAAAACAGAGATCAGATACAGATCTAAAGAGACGTACAGCTGTACGGTGTGGATTAATATTTGATCTATTAAATAAATATATGCCATATCCACAGTCACACTGATATTCCTGAATCTACCTCTGTAATTTATCTGCAGTTACTCAATCAAAACATCCGTCCCTGGGTGGGCTCGAACCACCAACCTTTCGGTTAACAGCCGAACGCGCTAACCGATTGCGCCACAGAGACAGTTGAGAACATGGGGGCGTGGTCGGTACTTTTGAAAGCCCACCCACCCGCTATTTATATATGGTTGTTTTGATCTGGGTCAATCAATTAAGTACCCTGGACATATATTTTCCTGTCTTTAATATATATAGAGACTGTATACTTTGCAACTAGAACTTTTTTTTTAAATTGATAATTGATAATAAAAGTTAAGTTTCAGTTGTAGTCTAACTCAATATTGCTCAGTCCAACATACAAATAAATGTAGACAAATATAAATAAATGTAGGTGTGTGAGGCCTGAATGCAGGTATGTTTGTTGTCTGTCTCTGTGGCGCAATCGGTTAGCGCGTTCGGCTGTTAACCGAAAGGTTGGTGGTTCGAGCCCACCCAGGGACGGTTGTTTTCCATTCTACCTGCCTGAGTAATGATAAGTAAATGATTAAGCTGGTGACAGAAGAACAGAAACAATCCCATTATTGATTGATTATTGACAGCTATAAATCACTTATGATAGACACTCCTCTGTCTTTGATCTTTGAGTAATGTCTAGGCGGGTTATTTGGATTAAAGTTTCTGCTATGTCACAAATATAAATCACAGGTGTGAGTGGGCGGGGCCTGGAATTGGGGCCCACGCCCCCTCTTCAACAGCTGTCTCTGTGGCGCAATCGGTTAGCGCGTTCGGCTGTTAACCGAAAGGTTGGTGGTTCGAGCCCACCCAGGGACGGATGTTTTCATCCTTGACTGGCTGAGTAATTGCAAGTAAATTATTAATCTAGTTTCAGGTTACAGAAACGGAATAGAAGTATGAAGTATGACTGTAGCAACAGAAATTGATTGAGAGACATTCCAAGGTACAAACTATATATATATATCCCTGTGTCATAGGCTTTATTTTGGGACACTCAATGGGGGTCACAACCCTCAGGCAGGGAGCCACTGACTACAGTTTTAAGTTTTCATGGATGAAAGGACATCAGCAGTCTTGAGGCAGTTCAGGTGGCTGTTTGAGGTGTGGGGGTTGATTTCAGCCTGCAAATCATCTGTGTTTGGACGTTTTGTTCCACGGTGTGCATTTTCAGTGTGTTTTGGAGGAATTTACAACTATATTTAGAGACACCGATGTGTGAAAGGTGACCTAAAACACATTTTTGCACATAAAACTAAAACGTCAACAGGGCTGTGATAGATGACCCCTGTCTCCCCGTGACTTTGACTGAACATGACCACGTCTTTGCACTTAAAACTATGCATACTGTCCAGTATATCGGTGGACTTTACAGGCAGTAAGAAAGGTTTGGGGAGTTTTTTTTTTTTTTTTTTTTTTTGCAGAGATGAAGGTTGAGACCTTGCAAAACCGGAATAAAAGATTCTAAAGCAAATTAAACGCAGAGAGACTTCAGAAGCTTTGAGCCTCAAAGGGCAAAAGAAAATCATTTCAACCTATTAACTGGCTCATGCAAGACTGAACACAAAAAGAGTGTGTCATACTTTCACCCTGTTCACACTGTAACTTTTTTTTTTCTCCACAGCCCCCGCCGCATGAATGTTATTTAAGCATCATCTTCTCTCTGGGTTGCCTCGGTTCAGACAGCTCAGCTCTGAATGGAGAACAGGAGCCCGTGTCTTCCTCTGTGTGTCACACTGCATAAAATCTGGGTTAGCTAAAGCACTGCACCCAGGGGAGGCTCTCATCCCTCTCATCCTCGACATGTCTCACTGCCAAACGGACACGGGAGGTGTTGGAGGAAAGAGGAGGAGGAGGAGGAGGAGGAGGGGAGGAGGTGTGGAGGAGGATTGAGGGGAAGGGGGTAGGCTGAGCACACAGTAGTGCAGTGTGTCAGGCCTGCGGCATTCTGTAGAGTCCTGGCTAGTTTCACTTTTTGCAGACGCATAGTGAAGACACATGCACCGTCAAGGCTACAAATACTTCACACACACACACACACACACATGCATGCTGTGGGTGAGGGTATATACACACATAAAAGACACACACACACACACCCTGCAGCCGTCTCACCAGCCAGCCAATCTGGTAACAGCAGACACCTCAGTGGCCAGAGGCTTAGAGGGGGGCTCCAGTCACTCTCAAGCACAGATACACACACACATCCCTCTTATGTGTGTCTTGTATTGCACCGTGTCTCTGTTGGCAGATGTGGGCTGTTGGATCAGGCGCTAACAAATTCCTCCCTCCCATTTCCAGGGCACGGGGGAAGGAGGGGCGGAGCAGCTCAGGCACCTGTTGCAGCAGATAGGGAAAGAGAGAGAGAGAGAGAGAGAGAGGAGTGGTGCACAGCAGACGAGGCGCACTGAAATGCTCGTTTACAGACATCCTGTTATTGGTGTAAACGCCACAGCTGACAGAGTAGTAACGCACGCGCACAGAATGCAGAGAGGGTGAAACAAACACCCTGTGTGACAGGCGGGGGGGAGATGTTGGCCATGTGCTCAGGATGCCAAGGGTTCAATCCAGGCACCTTCTGTCGCTGAAACACCTCGAAATCTCGGATCCGGAGGTCAAAGTGAGGACACTCATCGCCCATGACACAAATACAAATGTGCACATTTGTTACATAACTCCAGGTTTGCCATATTAAAGATGAATAAGGGCTCGTTCTGAGTTGAACATCAAAGCAATCGCATTAATCCAGATAAATATCTTCAAAATTAAGACTTGCAAAGTTCCTGAAGTTCAGGCTGAATGTTGCTTCATAACCAGCTGGGTCCAGTTTACTGATTGTGTCTTTGATTGATGCAGGGACTGGCACGACATAAAAGTAGTCGAGGAGTTCACTTTAGTTGCAACACTTCAAAACTTTTGTCTTTCTTTCTCTGCCTCACCCATGTCCCTGCTTGTCTGCTGTCCCCACAAGTCGTGACGGTGTCAATGCACAGCCATAATAATATCATTTCCATTTTTAGTATTTACACCTGTTATTTGTTAGATTAACCTCTTAAAAGTGGACAAAACATCTTAACCACAAGTTCCACTTGCTTGTGGCTGCAATTAAATAAAATTAGTATAAGCACCTTGTAAGTGGAGCTTCTGCTAAGATCTCTTTATTAATTTAACTGTATTTCCAAGGTCATTGAACGAACTTCTTCAGCTCAGGTGAATGAAGGGAAATGAAGAACTGAAGAGCCTATTGTCACCTGTGACCCAAGACGTTGAGATATTCGTGCGTTTCGTGCCATCAAAGGCCTCTTAAGTGACTCACAAACGCATCATGATGTCACAAACAGTATTCCTGCAAAACGAACCGCTTTGCTGGTTCTTTTTACTAATTTAATAGAACAAATGCAGCCAAATCGGCTGAGTGCAAGCCGAGCATTGGAGGGCTTTCTGTGTGTGGAAATGTGCAGGATGCAGACGCTTCAGTCCACGGCAGACTATTTATTTTCCTTTTTTTTTCATCCACGGTTTCTCCTGTCTGACCCCTGTTTCTGCCGTGTGAGGTTTGAATATGAAAGGCAATCAAAATTCCTTTTGTCAAAACAAAAAAAGAAAAAAAAAAAAAGAAAAAAAAGAAAAGTGCCCTGAGCAGCCACTGAGGGCTGGATGGGCTTTTGCAGGGATTCCCATGGCCTTACTGCCATCCAGTTGACACAGCCTGCTGCTTTATGATTTCACAGTAAGCGCTCACAAAATGGCTTGTGTTTTTCTTTAACCTCTGCACCGGAGACGGATTGTGCTCTCTGAGCTGTTTAATATGGTGGTTTATAAAGGGAGGGGGGTGCAGTTTGCATATTGTGAATTGTTTTCATCCCCACCACAAGTAGTTAATTTACAATACAATCTGATGTAAGTCTGGGCATGGCTGCGGCAGATTTTCTCAACCCCCTCTGAATCCCTCCCAGCACTCACTCAATACACACATACACACACACATACACACACTGCTCCAAAAATACTTTTTTATACAACGGTGGGGGCTCCAAGAGAATATATAGCCATATTTGATAGATTTGTGTCGGGCTCTGCAATGCAGAAAGGAGAGGTTGCGTGTGATCTTGCAAGTGACAGTGACACCAGGCAAAAAAAAAAAGCCGGATTCGTGACTGATCCGGACTTGGGGAGGAGGAGAGAGGGTAGTGGTGGTGGTGGTGGTGGTTGGGGGGGGGGAGAAGAAGGAGAAGGAGAAGGAGAAGAAGAGAGGAGAAAGAGGAGGAGGAGGAGGAGAAGGAGAAGGAGGAGGAGGGGGGGGGGGGGTACACAGACAGAAAAGAAACAAACAACTAACAATGTAACTTACATGCAGTCACACACCCCTTTTTTCTTGTAACAATGTGTACGTTTTTAAGGAGGGAGGGGGCGCGCAAAGGGAGAAAGAGAGACGGGGAGAGATAGAGAAAGGAGGAGGGGGGTGCGTTCTGAAATAATATAGTCAGCCATTTTTTATGTAAGGGGATTTTTTCTTATTGGGGGGGTTGTTAAAAAATAAATATAAGAGGGCGGCCATCTTTGTTGCTCTGCCTAGTGTAAAATATTTCAAAACGCCCCCCACTTTTTTCTGTGCCGATTTGAATATTAAATAAATATCACACATTCGCGCAAGAATACGCTTTTTTTGAATACAAGGACGGGATCCAATGACAGGAATATAATGTCCTCTCCTCTCCGGTCCTGTGAGGAAGACGAGGGCATGGTGGTTAATTCCGAGGGAGGAGATTTTGATGAAGAAGACGACGACGGAGACCTAGACGAGAACGCAAGCGACATAAACTCGCCGGCGGCGCCTCGGGAAACTGCAACACCAGCCGCGCCAGGTACAGTAAAAAAGAGAAAACTGGCGGACAAAGTCGGGAGCGCGCACACGAAATAAAGACACACTTAGTTTTTAAGCAGTAAAAAATTGAGAGAGGAGCGAGAGAGAGAGAAGAAGAAAAAAACAGAGGAGGCAAACCCGCAGTTTGTGCCCCCCCACACCTAAAAAAAAAAAAAAATCTCTCCAAGGTCCAGTACGGTACCGGACAAGTCGAGTGCGCGCGTACAAAATCCAACTTACAAGTCCTGGAAAAAAAAAAAGGAGCCACATGTTTCACCACCTATATACCCTTTACTTATCGCACCTATAGGTGCCATATTTGCAGCTACAACACGGGCTGTTAAAGCCGACAGAGACGGAGAGAGCCAGAGAGAGAAGGAGAGAGAGAGAGTGAGTGCGCGTTAAAAGCACAAAACTCCAACCCAAAAAATACGCACAAAAGCCGGCTAAAGATGTCTTTCTGTGTTGTTGCGGGCTATATATTTTCCTCCTCACTTCCACTTCCTCTTCACCGATCAGCACATCCCAACAAAAGTTTAAACGAACTTGGCCACCGCATGCTTGCTTTTTTTTTTTTCGACGCAAGCTCACTTTGTCCACGCATCCAAAAAAAAAAAAAGTTGTTTGTCCCTCAAAGCCTGCTTTTTGACAGCTCCTGAGGCATGTCATGACATGTAAATGAGCTCGGTCTGCGGGGTAATAAGGTCGCCCTGAAGGGTAAAAAGCTCTCTCTCTCTCGGCATAAACATGGACTCCCCTCTTGGCCGGAGGCTACATATATTTGATACCCATCATCGGGGAGGAGATGATGCGTTTTTGTGCCGTGCAGACATGAAAGCTTTCTTTGGTTGATGGTGTGAAAATCTCGCGGCGTGAGACAGAAACTTGCCCCCCTCTCTCTTTACCACATTGTGTCTCCATGACAGGTCAAAATAGGACACTGCTGCTGCTTGCTGCTGCATGCTGCTCACTTACAGGGCCAGAAAGGTGTGACTGTGTAGCTCCCTCTGGTAGCTTAGCACACTAATTATCAGAATAACATGTATTCAGCGTTTGCACATGCATGTGTTATCCTGTTTTGTGCACCTTTGGGTGCTGCAGGAGTTCCCCTTTCCTCTTTATTCTGCAGCATCGATCCTGTCAAGAGATGATTGACTCTGAATGCATGTGACATTCTGGAAGTTTCTGTGACAGTACAGCTGCATATAGGGGGGGGGGGGTTGCAGTGAAAGTAAAAGGGTGCAGGAAAAAAAGTAGTGGCGGGTTAACCACACTGCAACAGCACAAGTCAAAAATAGCAGTGCAGCAGCCCCTAAAGGTTGCAGTTTATTCATTAAAAGGCATCAAAATAAGTCGAATCATTCGCTCTGGATGCGGGGGGAACACCTAAAAGTCACAGTGGAGCTGTCACAAAGGGGAAATGTGTGATTGCTCATCATAAACGTGTCATTTCCTAGATGAATATTACAGGAACCATCCATTGCATTGTCTTTAGGCTTTAATTAGCTCGACTCCGGACCAGCCGCCATGCCGTGCAGCGCCGTGCCAGACGGATAAATTAGTGTTCCCGACGTGGACCTTAACCCTCTCACGACCTCTACCCAGTGGTGGTCGTGAGGGTCCCGGTGTGGGAATTTACACAGCAGGAGGTGGGGGAAAAAAAAAAAAAAAAAAGTGGTTCCACTTCACCGCACCGCCAGCGTACCGTCCCGCTGGCGGCCTCTGAATCACCGGGCCCTGCGTGCGTGCTGCCGCCGCCCCCGGCGTGTCTTCGGCGGCTGCGCGCTGCACCGATACGCGGGGAAGGGGAAGCGAGGGGTTGGTTGTTTTGGAACGGGGTGGGAGTGAGGAGGAGGAGGAGGAGGTAGAAGGAGGTGGTGGTGGTGGTGGTGGTGAGAGCTTTCACCAACAAAGGCAGGCTGACAATAAAATCCGACAAAACGCAGCCTACCAAACAGACTGTTTGAATGACGGAGACCGCAGCCCATATTTCTGGTCTTGCTTTAACGCTTTGCTGCATTTTGTCTTGTGAAGCTGAGGCTGTCTCTCTCTCTCTCTGTCCACTTCTCCCCCTTTTCTAAGCTCCAAAGCCAGGTCAGGTTGCAGGTTAAATTGCTTTAACCTGATTGTGGTTGTGATATTGCACATGCAGGAGCCACGAGGAGATGACCGGCCTGATATTTTCCATATCATTTGCTGCCTGAAAGCAGAGATACAGTCATGTATTTTAGATGCACCGTGGCTGAGAGTCTCCTCTTGATATAAGACAAGGTGGGGGAGAGGTTTCCTTAAAATAAAAGTTTTTGGTCCTGGCAATAAACACCAGATCTGCTTTGTTTACAGAGGTGCTCCTCACACATTTTCATCGCCACGAACCAGTTATCCCCAAAAAACAGCTGTCGAACTGTATCTAATTTCACATGCGTCACCATTCAGATGAGGTCAGAGGTCGCCGAAGCCACCGCAGAGGCCACCGTGCGGCTTTCATTGTGTGTAATTACGTCCAGCGGGGATTAGCTGGGTGTTTCAGAAGATTACTGTTCATCTGATTCTGATAGCTGTCTGTCAAGTGTGAAGCTTCAATCTCTCTCTTTCTCTCTCTGCCTATGCCTCCTTGCTTTTTCCCCTCCCAGGCGAAGAGCCGGAGATATCAGACAGAGAGGTCCCGTGCAGGAAGAAAGGCCGGCCGAAGAAGAAGAAGGACACCAAGAAGAAAGACAAAGAGGGGAAGCCTGTCAAACCGAGAAAACGCAAGAAGATTGTAAGTTTGTTAAGCTGTCACGCTTTGGATTTTAGTTTTTCCTCGCTACATTACACCGTCTTTATTGTTTTTCTGATGTCCCCTTCAGGACAGCGATGTAGACAGAGACTCGGACAGAGAGAGAGACTACGCCGAGAACTCGGACAGCGTCGCCAGCGACTATGGATCCGGAGAGAAGAAGAAAAAGAGGAAACATAAAGAAAGGAAGGAGAAGAAGACCAAGAAGAAGAAAAAAGACGATGGGGATCGAGACAGCAGTCAGGAGGAAACAACGAAGGTAGAGCACCCGAGGCTGTCTTCGGCCAAGTCCATCCTGGTTTGATCTGTTGTGTGTGTCTCCCTGTGCTGATTGACGGTTTCTCCTCAGCAACCGATAGAGCAGAAGACCTCGGCCCAGCTGGCGAAGGAGTGGGGTCTGGAGGATGTTGATCATACCTTCACTGAGGAGGACTACAGGGAACTCACTAACTATAAAGCCTTCAGCCAGTTCATGAGGTACAGGCTTTCTCTCCTGTTTCCATGTGGTGCTGATGTGGACTGCTGTGTGGTCATGGAGTTGCAGCCTCATTCTTATCTTCAGAAGCGTTTGTCTGTGTTTAAATGTCAGTTTTAATGCGTCAGGAGGCGTTTGAATGTCCCATATTTGCCGGTTAGCTGGTAGTTGTCATGGATTCATTGTGGAGTTGCAAAGTGGAGACGATTGGCGCTTGAAAACTTTCAAACTGATCAGTCAGAAATGAAAGGAGGGACGCTCGACTTGCAAAATGATAGGAAGCCAGTTTAAGAGTTTAATAAGACAAAGTTCAGGAGTGTTGATGTGGCAGAATAGTTTGGCAATCATTTGGCAAATTGCAGCAAAATAAATGCAAATTCATGCGTTAATTTTTCACTGAATCGCTTCTTGGCTGTCCTCACTCGTCTTTGCCAAGAGGCAAATCCAGCCGCAGCAGGTGTACGTGAACTTATTGTATATCACTGCTTCGGCACACTGGACAGATTGCTGACAGGCTAACATGAGTTCAGGGGCATTATTGAACATTTACGAGTTGTAAGTTTTATCAAATGGTTGGCCAGATTTGGTCCACGGTCCAAGATTTGCTGCTGTTTGGATCTCGAGTCTGCGATTGTGATCTTTATAGTCCTACAGAACTATACATAAAGGAGAAGTCTGTCTCCTACACGTATTTATGTGCATTAGGTGCAAAATTCATGCCTCACAAGACAAGCCCAGTTTTGGAGTGTGAGCTTGTTTGCTTTTCGGAATCAGCTTCACCAAGAAGTTTGACTCTGGTTAAGTTCCTCTCAATGTTCCTCAACAATTTTGAGGAAAATAGGTAGAAATATACAAATAAATGAACACAGAACTGTTACATACATAAAAAATAGATACATATGTAAATATCTATAAAAAAACGACCATGAAGAATAACATAAAATGTCTATATACAAGTCAAACTGTTTGTGTAAAGAGTGCTGGAATAAATATTTCATGTAACAGATTACTTCATACAAGAAGAAGGTGGTTATGTACAGTATATGTATGTGTATATATATATATATATACTGTATATACAGCATGTTTAGCTCTTTAATACTACTACTTGAAAATAGAGTTTATATAACCTCTAAAATATATAATTTTTTTGGACTAATAGCTGCTTTTGTTGTCACACACACCAACCTCCATCCACACTGGCAGCGCCACTCAAAAACTGTCCACGGTGAAACTACCAGCGGCGTATTAACACCGATCCAGGTGGCATGAGTTGAAAACAGGAGCACGAGTACTATTACACCCGCCTCTGTCGCCATGTGGCAGCTATGACTTTATCATCCCTCTGCTAGTTGTGTTACTCAGGCAGCGGTGCTGTCAAATGTGTCAGTGGCAGCCCGAGCCTCGGCCTCTGTGGCTGACTCATACCTGCTTTGGCTCTGATAACGTGAAGTAATCCGTTATGTCCACTGCATGTATATGGCGGGAAGGTATTTGGCTGTCAGACTGAGCTGTAGTGGAAAATTAAACTCTCCTCAGCCACATTGTGTTTGCAGTTTTTTCGCAGCCATATCAATAACAACATTATGCATCCTGAAAATGCCACAGCTCCATGTAGATTTCTGTTCTCTCCCTCTCTCCAGAGCATTTTAATGACCCTAATTGTCTCACTCCCAGGCCGATGATAGCCAAGAAGAATCCTAAGATCCCCATGTCGAAAATGATGACCATCCTGGGGGCCAAGTGGAGGGAGTTCAGCTCTAACAACCCCTTCAAGGGCAACGCTGCTGCTGTCGCGGCGGCCGCTGCAGCCGCTGCGATCGCTGTCGCCGAGCAGGTCTCCGCAGCGACTGCCTCGCCCGAGCCGCCGCTGCAGCCGCCGCCGATCAGGAAGGCGAAGACGAAAGAGGGCAAAGGTCAGTGGCCATCGAAACGCACCCCGCTTACTTTGGCGTTCTGTTACGTTATGTCATGTTATGTGATGTTATCCATCCAGGCCCTGGCTATAAGAAGCGCAGTAAAAGTCCTCGAGTCCCAGACAAGAAAAAGGCTGCAGCAAAGGCTAAAAAGATGGCACCCATCCGCATCAAACTGTCACCTATAGGTGCCAAGAGGAAGAAGAGTTGCTCGGTGAGTACAAAGCTTCGGCGTGCCCCCTCACTATATTCATTCCAACGTATATTTTTTACTTCTTCTGTTACATATATAACCTCCTTTCTTTCTTTCAGAGCGATGATATGGAGGAGGACGAGTCCGAGCAGGAGGACTCCAGCGTCCACAGCTCCTCGGTTCGCTCCGACAGCTCCGGCCGCGTCAAGAAGAACAAGCGAGGACGGCCAGCCAAGAAGAAGAAGAAAAGTAAGCCCAATTTAGCTGTTTTGTGGACAATGTCTTAAAACTCGTGTGTGAGATTAACTCGAAAATGCAACAGAAAGGTGCTAGTCCAGCTTTTTAAATTAGATTTCAGTCCCTGAGAATATTATCCGCAGGGTAATTGCTTTAATTGACGTGTTCTCACTCACTCTCGCACATTCAGATTTGTTGTCTCCAGGCCCGGGTGAGGAGGAGGGCGACGGCTATGAGACGGACCATCAGGACTACTGCGAGGTGTGCCAGCAGGGCGGGGAGATCATCCTGTGCGACACTTGTCCTCGAGCTTACCACCTCGTCTGCCTGGAGCCCGAGCTGGACAAAGCCCCCGAGGGCAAGTGGAGCTGCCCGCACTGCGTGAGTACAGCCCCGCTAACAACACGTCTGTTCCTGCTTTTTTTTTTTTTTTTTTTTCCCTACGTATGTCTCCGCTCAGCAGCATCCTCATGCGTGTATTCATCTTTTAAGAGACGTGTCTGCTTTGGCAGACCTGAACTGTTTAAAGCGGTTTGTTTTTACTTGCTTGGAGCAGCAGATGAATAGAGGCTTTGTAGTTGCATCGCAAATCTCAGTGGAGAGCTGGCTGCTTGCAGACACACACACACACACACACACACACACAGTCCTGCCCAGACAAAGACAGATACCTGAAGTGGTGCTGTTGGTGTAGATCTATTCAGTCGTGTCACAAATAAAACCCAATGCTTTTTTTTTGGTCACCGTGACACACAGGGAGCTGTATTATCACTTCAACACCAGTTTCCAAAGCCACTTTGTGTGGAACATTATCTGATAATTGCGTCTTTGGATTTGTCCTGAAGGCATAATTTATGTTTTGGAAGATTGACAGTGGAACTAGATACAGTCTTCGGGTTGTTCTGTGTTGCTTTCAGGCCTTCGTTCACATTAAATCTTTCTGAATTTCATATCGATCGCTCAGGAGTCGTTGTGTGCACGTACTGGCTAAATATTAAAATAAATAGAACTTGTCTTTTTGCATTTTTATGGGATGGTTTTTCCAGTGAAGAAACACTGTTAAAACAAATAAGAAGTAGTCCGGGTTCTTGTGAAATCTGCTAGTTGTTGCTGTATCTTCAACTACGGTGTGCGAAGCAGGCGGAGGCGCTGCATCTGTAAACTCCATGTCTACAACCCGTGCATTAGCACGAAAGATGGGTTGTCTAGTCTAGTCGAAGTGCCCTTGTGCAGGATAATGAACCCCAAATTGCTCCTCATGTGCTCTGTTTGTGTGTATAGGTTTGCGTCATTGCTTTGGATAGCTACATTGCTTCTAATGAGCATCCTCCACCATCAGTGCGTGAATGGGTGAATGTGAAAAGTGCTATGAGAGGGTGGTTGACCAGAAAGTTGATTGGCAATGTTGTTATACTCAAACATACTCTAAAATACGCGATGGAGTGCAGGAAAATGAGACCACAAACATGCTTAAAACATGCTAAGCTCTGTTTAGGTGGTTCAGATGAGGTGTTTACCTGCTGATCAAAGGTATATCCACTGTGACAAAGAGTTCTCCTCATAGTTATAGTTACTCAAACTGCCACTATAGTTCCTCTCAGAAAAAAACAGTGTTGTGATGTGAACGAATCATTCAAATGTTTCCTTACGCAGGAAAAAGAGGGAATTCAGTGGGAGGCCAAGGACGAGGACTTTGAGGATTTCGAGGAGGACAGCGAGGACAGAGTGATATCCGAGGTCAGCATGGGGATCCCCACCGGAGCGGAGGAGGAGGACGACGACCACATGGAGTTCTGTCGGGTGTGCAAAGACGGAGGGGAGCTTTTGTGCTGCGACACCTGCACGTCTTCTTACCACATCCACTGTCTAAACCCGCCGCTGCCGGAGATCCCCAACGGAGAGTGGCTGTGTCCGCGATGCACGGTGAGCTGCTTCTGTTTCACTTCCTCGCTGAGTCCAAATAACTATAATTGCACCTCCCAGGGACTTGCTCTTTAAAGTCTATTTTATTACATTAGAGAAAGTATGTTTTGAGCCCTAATTGGTTCTTTTTTTTCTACCTCCTTTCAGAGGTTTCATACAGACTCAGCTGTGTGTTATTAGCCCTAATAACACCTAATCACCTAAGTGTGTGACTGCAACCGCAGGATCAGTACACACTTCTAAGGATTAACCAGCAAGTGTTCCCTCCCTCTCTAGTGTCCTCCAATCAAAGGACGTGTCCAGAAGATCCTCCACTGGCGATGGGGTGAACCACCACCTCCCATCCCCGTTCCCCCAGCCCCTGACGCCCCACCTGATGCCCCACTACCGCCACCCATGAAGGGCAGAGCCGAGAGGGAGTTCTTTGTCAAGTTGACTGGGCAGTCTTACTGGCACTGTACCTGGATCACTGAGCTGCAGGTGAGGGGGGAAAGATCAGGGGAAACATGTAGTATTTAAAATATTAGATGTTGTGTGTACACATTGGTAAAGGCTAGAGACAGTTGATGTGAGGCACAATGAGAACTCCTCCAAATTCTGACAGAAAAATTCAGTCTAGTAAATGTTTCTGACTGACTTGAAGGAAAAATCATTACCTTTCTCCCTCTCTGCCCTCTTCTACTTTCCAGCTGGAGATCTTTCACTCTGTGATGTACAGAAACTACCAGAGGAAGACGGACATGGACGAGCCTCCCAGCCTGGATTACGGTTCAGGCGGGGAGGATGAGAACAGTGTGGGAAAGAGCGAGAAGAGGAGGGCTAAGGACCCACAGTTCGCCATCCTGGAAGACAAGTACTACAAATATGGCATCAAGCCCGAGTGGATGATGATCCACCGCATCATCAACCACAGGTGAGGAAATTTGTGTGTGAGCGTGCGGTATCTGGTCGGCGTGTTTCGAATGTTGTTTCATCACTTATATTAAAAGTAACCAATGAAGTAAGTGAGTGTTTAATTAATTCAAAACATGGCTTTGGTTCATGACTGAGTTGTATGAAGATATTCACAACCTACTGTCTTCTTACACTGAGCGAGTACCAGCTCCTTCATCACAGAAACTTCATTCAAACATCAAAACGTTGAACACAATTAGGACATTCCTGCTTGTACTTTTAGTGTTCATACCTTTAATACAAAATATTCAACATATTCCAGGAATCTCCCTCCCATTGAATTGAATGGAACAAATATTAAGCTGTTAAACTCATTTTCACTCTTTGTACATCGTTTCTTTCTGTCAAAATGTAGACAAAATTTGTCCTCTTTCAAATGATGTAACACTGGAAATGAACTAGCTTAACACATTTTTTGTTATGAGCCTCAAAATGACAGCTGCCCCACTGACTCCAATGTTAACCGAGACCAGAGATTTCAGGAACAAAACAGAAAAAAACAGGCTTTTTTAGCTTGCTATAATTCCCAAGTTTCTGACACCATGAACACTTATTGCACAGCAACACGTTCAGCAGAGTCCGCTCTCTGTTACTCTCAAAAATCTAGGCGATAGACGATACAGCCTTTAAGTAATAAGCTAGAGTTTGAGAGACGGCCTCTGTTTACTCTGTATTCAGTGATCTGTCTGATGCAGGAATCACCATGGCAACCATTATTTAGCTAGCTAACTAGCTAGCTCACGACTGATGTGAATTAGCTAGCTTGTTAGCTAACCATAGATGTAGATTACCTAGCTAGTTAGGTAGCATTTTGCTAACATCAGCTAATTTAAGATGTGACTAAATGATGTCACTTTTATCTTTTAACCATTTTGAAAATTAGCCTAGCACATAGCATATCTATGTACAGGAAAGGAAACACCAATGTAGTTTAGCGTTGACACTTAAGAAACTGCTTTTTCTAGCATATAATGCAACCCAGTGTCAGCCATTGTGATTTATTGTGATTTTTCAGTGAGCAGGATATTGTTTTTGGACTGTGGAAGTAAAAAAAAATGGTTGTTTACAAGAATTGAAATACAAACAAGCTAATTTTAATGATGTAAGCACTGTACTGTATGTGTCCCCCTGCCAGTGTGGATAAGAAGGGGACGTACCACTACCTGGTCAAATGGAGAGACCTGACCTATGACCAGTGTACCTGGGAGAGAGATGACCTGGAAATCCCTGAATTTGCAATTTACAAAGGCAACTACTGGAGGCACAGGTAGGACCTGTTGGAATCAGATTTCACCCTCCATTATTAAACAAAACTGTTTTATTATGATGAGCAAGAGCTGCTCTCAGCGCACGTTAATGCACAGTTCATCCACGGCCATATTTACGTATCTCGTTTGGCTGATTAACTTGACTTGGTGGCAACTTGCTGTCCAACAGAGACACAATAATGAAGGAGGACCCAGACAAACCCAGGAGGATGAGGAGCAAGAACCAGGAGGGCGAAGAGGAGTCTCCTGCCTCACCGGTCACTGATGTGAGTTAACTGTAGCTCTAGTTTGAGTATCATAACGTCTGATTTAAAGCTTAAGAACACAACTACAATCTGGTTTTTCAAATCTCTCCTCCAGCCAACGATAAAATACGAGGAGCAGCCCGACTTTGTCACATCGACGGGTGGGACGCTGCACCTGTATCAGCTGGAGGGTCTGAACTGGCTTCGGTTTTCCTGGGCTCAGGGCACAGACACCATCCTGGCAGATGAGATGGGCCTTGGCAAGACCATCCAGACCATCGTCTTCCTCTACTCACTCTTCAAAGAGGTTCTGGCACTCCTCGGGCCTTGTCGTTTTCTTGTCTCGCCTCGTTGCGAAGGCCGACACTGACAGATTGTGTGAATTTGTCCTCCTCCTCTGTCCCGCCAGGGTCACACTAAGGGTCCGTTCCTGGTCAGCGCTCCGCTGTCCACCATCATTAACTGGGAGAGGGAGTTTGAGATGTGGGCGCCCGACTTCTACGTGGTGACGTACACGGGAGATAAGGACAGTCGAGCCATCATCAGAGAGAACGAGTTCTCCTTTGACGACACGGCTGTCAAAGGAGGGAAGAAGGCCTTCAAACTGAGGGTGAGGAGGGAAGGGTGGAAAGAGGTGTTTATTATCTAGACCTGAAGGATAATTCAATTTAATATATTGATTTCAACCAGATTGCCCAGCCCTAATGTTTTCATCACCTCCTACAGAAGCTCTGAAGGGACATGCAGAATAAAGCAACGTTCTTTGTACCTCTTGTTCAGTGCAGTGCCAAATTTAAACCTTGTGTGCAGTTGCAAAATTGTTGATTCATTTGTAATATTTACATATAATAAATCTACATGCATGTGTAATCTCTTGTTTCCCTCTTATCTTCCTGCAGAGAGAAGCTCCCATCAAATTCCACGTGTTGCTAACCTCCTACGAGTTGGTGACCATCGACCAGACGGCGCTCAAGTCCATTGACTGGGCCTGTCTGGTGGTGGACGAGGCTCACCGCCTCAAGAACAACCAGTCCAAGGTACCTCAGCTGTACTGAGTACTGGGATGTTTTACAGTGGAAAAAACTTGTCAATGCTCTCTGGTGGACAAACTGTGCAATGGCAACACTCTTTATAAATGAACTACTGCGAGTTCTTCTTAAATTTATTCACTTCATTGTACCAAAATAATCAGCCACAATGACATGACATTAAAGCTGCAACAATTAGTCCATAAATCAGTTAGGTGTAAAATGTTTTTATTAATAATCAGAGTTATTCTTGTGTTTAAATGTTTAAATTCTCTTTAGTCTCTTAAAATGTGAATAATTTCTGTTTTTACTGGCCCTCTAGGATTGTAAACTGACTGTTTATTTTCTGACATTTTATTGACCAAACAACTAATTGATTAATTGAGAAAATAATCAACGGACTAGTCGATAATGAAAATAATCGTTAGTTGCAGCCCTAGATGACATTATGGTTATTATAATTATATATATGTTTGTTTTCTGTCTGATGTAGTGCTGCCTTTACATCCAATGAAGAAAATAATACTGTTCTTGTATATAAAAATAATTGCAGATGTGTCTTTGCAGTTTTTCAGGCGTCTCAATGACTATAAGATCGACCACAAGCTGCTGCTGACAGGAACTCCTCTACAGAACAACCTGGAGGAGCTGTTTCACCTGCTCAACTTCCTCACACCCAACCGCTTCAAGTAAGACTGTAAAAATACACATTTTTCTGTAGAATACTGTATATTATTCTTTCTTTTTTTGGTGATAATTCATTGATGATAAGTCAAACAGTGTCTCATTTAAACCAAGGACTCCGTATAACCAGTCCTTCACCCCGTCCGTCTCTCCGTACAGTAACCTTGAGGGCTTCTTGGAAGAGTTTGCTGACATCTCCAAGGAGGACCAGATCAAGAAGCTCCACGACCTGCTGGGACCTCACATGCTGCGGAGGCTGAAGGCCGACGTCTTCAAGAACATGCCCGCCAAGACCGAGCTGATTGTCAGAGTGGAGCTGAGCCCTATGCAGAAGTACGACACACACACACACACACACACGGGAGGGTTTTAGGAGGGGAAATGTGGAAACAGGCTGACGAACACCTCTTCAACGGCTATAATTCAGAGTTTTACACAGCCTGCGTCATGTTGAAATAGTCACTGAAATACTTAAAATGGTCGCAACGGAAACATTTAAATCAAATTTTTTAATTAAAAGACATGTTTTACCTGCAAATAACACAAGCTGTGAGCCCAACAGATGATGTGTGAGCTAAAGATGTGATATAATATAATAATTATGAAGATGTTCTTCATTTAATTAATTAAAAATTGCCTGTTTGCCACTGATTAATGTGGTTTTAAGGGATTCACAGCTATTTTTATAGCTACATTTAGCAGCAGACAATCTGTCTGTATAAAGGTCGGCCCCTTTAATTTCTATGTAATTCATAAATTACATGTTATATGCAATCTTGAATAATATTGTAATAATAGAAAGTAGAAAATGAGACAGTTACTTGGCAACTCTCCAGGATTTTTTCTTAGAAATTGAACAATGGAGGGTTGACAGGACCAAAGTTTATTTTCTTTGTGTGTCTTGCGTTGTCTACATATAATACAAACATCGCTGCGGCTGTCATTTCATCATTCCTCTTTGTGTTTTTTTGAACACAGGAAATACTACAAGCTGATTCTGACCAAGAACTTTGAGGCTCTGAACTCGAAGGGCGGAGGAAACCAGGTGTCCCTGCTCAACATCATGATGGACCTAAAGAAATGCTGCAACCATCCCTACCTCTTCCCTGTCGCCTCCATGGTGAGAACAGACAAAGAAAATAATAATTCACCGCACAGTTCGCCTCGTGTTTGATTCCAGACTTCGTTATTTGCGAGTGTTTCGCTTCTTTTCAAACCGTTTGCAGTGAATTACAGAACAGCGACACCTTGTGGCGACAATCAGAAGTGCTTTTGTGTCATATTTGTACTTATTTTATGAGACAGGACATCATTTTTCTTTAATGTATCATCAGTGCAGCAAATCAAAGTATTATCACGTCATAAAGCGGAGCCATGTTTTGCTTGTCTGTCTGCAGGAAGCTCAAAAAACCCCCACTGGTGCTTATGAAGGGTCGGCCCTCACTAAGGCCTCTGGGAAACTGATGCTGTTGCAGAAGATGCTGAGGAAACTGAAAGAGCAGGGCCATCGAGTGCTGGTGTTCTCACAGGTACACACTCACACACGTGTACAGTGTGCGCAAGCACACACCAGATGGACACCTCTCTTCACAGATGTTATATTAGCCCCGCGGCTGCTCCAGAAGGCTCAGCAGCAGACTGATTGTAGCTGTGCGTGGGTAATCAAGTACAGATGAACGCGTACTCACATCATCAGCTTTTCTTTCTCTCCTCCGTTTTTTTTTCTTTTAGATGACTAAAATGTTGGACCTACTAGAAGATTTCTTGGACCATGAAGGTTACAAGTATGAAAGAATCGACGGAGGCATCACAGGAGCGCTGAGACAGGAGGCCATTGATCGCTTCAACGGTGAGATACTGGATGATGCAGTAAGATTTTCACGAGCCCCCCAAGTAGCAGATTTACATCATTATCTCCAAACTGTTCTCCCGTGTTTCTTTGTGTGGTTCCTAAATATGGACATTTTAATCGACAAGCAAACATCGCTTAAGTCGCCAGAAAGCTTGCTCGCTGCAAGCTTCATCCAAACAGCAGAACTTCCCGTTTCCTCACACAAAGAGATCCCACTTCCTCCCAACCAAACAAACATATTGTAAACATAAAGTGCTTAACAAATTTATTAGACCACCTGTCAACAGTGGTTTAATGCTTTAATGCAGACCCTTTCATTATCAGCGAGCTCCCGGATGTTTTACAGGAGGTAGAGCGGGGTGTCCACCAATCAGATGATCGGTGGTTCGATCCCCAGCTCCTCCAGTCTGCATGTCGAGGTGATACTCGTCAGCTAAAGTGACAAAATGTAAATGTAAATTTTGAACAGGAATGACGAATTTCAAACTGAATTCATCTTTTTTTGTGCCCAAATTTGAGCCGGCTCACCGGGCTTCTCTGTGAAGTCAGAAATGAATCAAGCAGAATCAGAATCACTTTAATTTGCCATGTATGTGTGACTCCAGTTACACTTTGCTGTCGTAATACAAACATATATAGACACAGGCGCAGCAACAGAGGACTTGACAGGTAAACGTACACATAAACATAAACAAGAACAAAAACTATGTACATATAATGCAATGGAGCATAGTGCATATACAGTATGATTGTAGTGATGATGTAGTGAAGCAAAACATTCAACCACTAAAACTAATTCTTTAATTCTGTTCAGTAACGCAGGTAAATAACTATAATTTGACGTCTTAATCAAGAAATAATACAGTACATTTTTAAATTTCTGGATAATAATAATAATTATATTTTAGCATTAAAATATCATTAGAAATATCTAATAAAAAGGTATCATAATGCAGATACTGTAGTAATGCTGTGCACATGCTGTTCTCTGCTGCTGAACAGATGGAAGTTCAAGTAGATCGTAGAAAAAAAAAAAAAAAAGAGTCAGGCAGCAGGATGAGAAGCAAGGAGCTGGAAGTGATGCCAAACTGACAGACAGATTCCTGAGATTTCTTTTAGCCGCAACTCCAGACGCTACAAATATTGATGTCTGTGAGTTACAGAGGACGATAAGCGCCGGGAGCGCACGCTGAGTTTGTTTTTAAATGTGGAACTTGGCGATGTCAGTAAGCAGTCGTTGGCAGGGAATGACATTAAATTATACAGTATGAATACTAGCCTGAGGATGAATGCTGAATATCGGCACCGTGGATTACAGCTCCCAAAACTTTAATGGAAGATAGCTGCAGTATAACATGACAACGCTGACAAGAAACAGCGATAAGGGGAAGGAAAAAAATCCCTCATAAAAATGCAGGAGATGTGACTGTCACCTCGTGTTAAGGTAACATAAGGATCCCGTCATTGATATTTCTGTATGTTTCTGTGTCGCTGTCTGCAGCTCCCGGCGCTTGCCAGTTTTGTTTCTTGCTCTCCACCCGAGCTGGAGGTTTAGGAATCAACTTGGCCACGGCGGACACGGTCGTCATCTTTGACTCTGACTGGAACCCTCACAACGACATACAGGTACGGCAGATTAGCAGCCACAGAGGAAGGAGAGGAAGTCCTCTCCTTCCAGTACGACATGAGTTTAATTATTCCGCTCCGTCCCGTCTCCGCCCAGGCGTTCAGTCGGGCCCACCGCATCGGGCAGGCCAACAAGGTGATGATCTACCGCTTTGTGACGCGAGCCAGCGTGGAGGAGCGAATCACGCAGGTGGCCAAGAGGAAGATGATGCTGACCCACCTGGTGGTCCGGCCAGGATTGGGATCCAAAGCTGGCTCCATGACCAAACAGGAACTGGACGACATCCTCAAGTTTGGAACAGAGGAGCTTTTCAAGGATGAGGGAGAAGGTGAGGTTGTGTTTTTTTTTTCACTTCACAGGAAGATTTTGTCAAAGGAAATTAGGATTTTTCGGTAAATCATAATAGCGTCGGAATCTGGAGCTTTAATATTTGGGTCAAAGTTGGGTCAGGGTTGATTCTAATAGAGAAGAGTTGGCAGGCTGATCCACCTGCATGTAATTATTTTGTCAAACACACTCACTTTAATGCCCTTTCATCCTGACACATTTGGCTAGTGGACACGCTTTGCTTGTTCTGGTTCAAATGATGATACAGTCGGCTGACAAGAAAAATCTCCACGTCTTTTTTTTTTTTTTTTAAACTCGGCGTACGGCAGGTATGAAGAACAGTTCGAGGGATAAAGTTGAGGAGGAGGGCAGTGTGATCCACTACGACAGCACCGCCATCGAGAGGCTGCTGGACCGGAGCCAAGACGCCACAGACGACTCGGACGTCCAGAACATGAACGAGTACCTCAGCTCCTTTAAAGTGGCCCAGTACATGGTCCGAGAGGAGGATAAGGTGAGAGGGAGGAAGCAAACGTGTTAGATTAGGACGGATCTTCTAGTTAAAATGACATCTGATCAAGAGTTTCTGTGTGGATGTATTGTTCTCTCCCGCTCGCCGCACACTAGAGTTAAAAGTAAAGCAGACAGCGGGACTCTCGCGACTTCACATGCATGTTCGCGAAACATGTAAATTTAATTTCAAGCGTGATCTTTCTCTTTTTATTAGGGTGGCTGCGCTCCATATATCGAAGTGCCGTCGGGCTCCTGATGGTCTGTTTTGCATAAACGTGCAATATAAATACAACTGTTTTTAATCCTCTCGACACACAAATAAGTCCTGATGCAAGTTAGGAGATGTCAGAAGAGAGAGAGGGAGAGAGAGAGAAATGTTTATTTGGTCTGTGCTTTATTCTGGTAAGTCACTAAATTCAGAAACACGCAAAGACTCAGGTAGAGTCCTCACACAGATTGCACTGCTGAATAGAACGATGAATGTTGAAATTGCTTTTTCGTTTTTACGTAAAAATTCAAATAATTCGCAGGTTCCGGTTTTTAGGCTGTGATAATTTGCTGCTTTTTTTTTGTCTTCTGTGATACTGAACTGAATATTTTGAGTTTTTTTTGTCATCATTTTGTCATCTTGGACTTGTGATTTGATTTTTTTTTCGTTCTATTTCGTGAAATCCTACAAACCAAATGATGAATCAGGTCAATCAAGACGAACTCAGCAGATTAATCAACCATCAAAATAATTAGAATTTGCAGCCCTGCTGCTAAATGCTAAAAGGTGGTGTGGTTACCTCGCGTGTCGGTGATATAGGAAAAGAAATCCGTGCAGCAGCAAAGAGGGAAGTTCAATATAATTACCACAAAATAGTCTGTAATATTAGCTGTTTTTGTCTTTGGAACAAATCTTCAGAGGCCTAATAACACTTTGTGGACTGGAGATTGGGAACCTCTGGTGCAGAAGGCCGGTAGAAAGCCTCACAGGCACTCTTTGTGTGGAAATGTCATGGCTTTTTCATTCAAATGCATCATATCAAAGAGGAACATTACGTTTCAACATGCAAATTGATGGAGATAAATCCTCCGTGTAGCACGTGTGTGACATAAGTGCAGGAGAAACCTGCTGCCTGCAGGGCTGGAAGAGGGTTTAAACTTCTCTGGTGTGCTTCTCTGACGCTCCAGATCGAGGAGATCGAGCGGGAGATCATCAAACAGGAGGAGAACGTGGATCCGGACTATTGGGAGAAACTCTTGCGGCATCACTACGAACAGCAACAGGAGGACCTGGCGAGCAAACTGGGCAAAGGCAAGAGGAACCGCAAGCCTGTCAACTACAACGATGCTGCACAGGAAGACCAAGGTAGGTGACCCGGGTTTGGAAGCGGCAGCTGAATAAACACCCGCGAGTTGTTTTAAATCAGTGTTAGCAGTACAAAAGGATTTTTCAAGCCCTGGGTTTAAAAAAGAATCCTCTTTTACATCCTGAGAATGATTTCTAGCACGATTATTATTTATTCTTCAAGATTTATTAGTCTAATCGCATGATCATAGTAGAAATATTAGGATAGACGATGAGCACACGGCGCGTCTTCTGTTTGAGTTATTGCTTGCACAGTGGAAGTGAATGGGCCTGGCCTATTGACAGACCACCGTGTGCTGTTTCAGAGTGGCATGCTGACATTTCAGATAACCAGTCCGAGTATTCAGTGGGCTCCGAGGAGGAGGACGAGGACTTTGATGATCGGCCAGAAGGTAAGACGAGATGATTGTTTTTTTGAAAAAAAAAAAAACAGAGAGAGAGAGAGAGAAAGAGAGACATCAAACCGGGGCAGCGCTGCTCACGCAGTGAAAGATGCCTGTTGTAACAGACACACACAGGCTCATCAGGCCTGGGTTGAATTACAGGTTGAAATTGATTTAGTTGTTACAGTCACCTGGCAGAGGGGAACGCGCCGGGTTGCCAAAAAACGCAAAACTCCGTCCAGAGAGCACTTCAGAGAGAGTCTGAGGGAAATGCTCGAAGGGCTGCACAAGTTTTTGATCCTTGATTAGATGTTCGAATAATCTACTCACTGTAAATCTGAGAAGAGAAGAAGACAAAACGTACCAATCTCCCTCCCCTTTACATATTTTGTTCCTCTGCGCGTTTTCACCATCCTCTCTGTTACCTGCAGGTCGGAGGCAGTCGCGTCGCCAGTTGAGGAATGAGAAGGATAAACCTCTGCCTCCTCTTCTGGCCAGAGTGGGAGGCAACCTTGAGGTTTGTACGACTCTCTCGGACCAGTTCTGCTTTAATTCTGTGGGTTTTTAAAACATTTTTATATTGTGATATTACTGGAATCTGTCAGATTTGTTCTAAGTTGAACTTAGCACTCTTCGATATTTTTCTAGCGATCTAACAATCTTCGGCTGGGAGACTGGCAGCAGAGCTATTACATCTCCAGCAACTCTGAACCTTCCAAGCTCATTTATCATCCTGATAATGGTGGACATGATTATAATGGCTTGCATTGTTCAAGCGAGGATTCAAAGTTTATTTTAGCATTATAAGCCAGTGGGACCTATTCAAAAAAAAAAAAAAAAAAGGCCTTGGGAAGTTTGAGAAATGCACGAACGAAAAAAGCTTTCATATCCCGGCAGTTTCGCTTAATGTCTTCCAGAATAATAACGATTTACAGATACATTTGAACAGGCCGGCCAGTGTCTAGACAGCGCCAGCTTCACTCAGGAATATCTAATATTTTCTATCGATAGGTGCTTGGATTCAACACACGCCAGCGAAAGGCTTTCCTGAACGCGGTGATGCGCTGGGGGATGCCGTCTCAGGACGCCTTCGCCTCTCAATGGCTGGTCAGAGACCTCAGGGGCAAGACTGAGAAAGAATTCAAGTAAGCTGCATTTACTGAGACCAACCTAACGTTTCCTGCGTATCCGTCTGTCCGTTAACCTTTATATTTATCCTCTTTTTCTTTGCCAGAGCTTACGTGTCTCTCTTCATGCGCCACCTATGCGAGCCGGTGGCTGACGGGGCCGAGACGTTCGCAGATGGCGTGCCGAGGGAGGGCTTGTGTCGGCAGCCGGTCCTCACCCGAATCGGCGTCATGTCTCTTGTCAAGAAGAAGGTCAGAGCAAAGTTGTTCAGCCTTCTTAGGCCAAGACAAACGCGGGGAATGAAGCAAGTCATGCAACTTAAAAGTTGTGACGGATAATATTTCTGTCCCGTGGATTGTTGATAGCCGCTTTTTCAGATATACAGCACAAGAACAACGGGCGTATCGGTTCGCTGGTTTACAGTACAGCCCAACAAACTCATTATTTCATAAAGGAAGTATATTTAAAGCCGATCCTCTGTCGAAAAATGCTAAAAAAGACAGCTGTCTTGTTTAGTAAACTCATTTTTAATGAACAATTCCTGTGGTTACCCCACGATAGAAGCCACCCTGCATCTTTCCAGTCCAAGCATGAGGATAAAATGTTTTGTTTGCATTGACAGTAACTTGACACAGCTCTGATATGACGTTAGGAGAGCGTACATCAACAACGAGGCTGATTTTAATGAGATAAAAATGAAAAAGATCATTTCCTGTGGATCCCTTGTGTGTCAGTAGGCGATTAGAAACCAGTGCAGGAATGGTGGACCATAAATATTATCGAATATCATAAAAATGTGAGTAGTAGCTTTAATAGTGTGCCTCCGCACGTCAGTGGCATGGTCTACTGGCTCATACGAAGCAGTAAGATGTCTTTAATTCTACAAATGACAAAGACAATGTAGTCTTCATAAAATGTTGGAGGTCTTTTTCCAGTGAAGAAATCAACCGCGGCATCTTGACAGATGTTCTGATCGCCCCAGACTCCTTTCTGTTCGCCAGTTTGCTTGAATTTATCCAGACATCTTCAATCCAGTTTTCAGTCCAACATGTCGAAACATGCCGACATCCTGATCTGCTATCTATGCCTGCGGGAATGTCTGATATACTGCCAGGCGAACGGGGCATGTGGGTGGTGCGTTTAAATAAGGTGGTATCAGGAAGAGCGAGTGTGTGCCAAGCTTTTTTTTTTTTTATTTTGCTGAGTGTTTTGTGTCCAGATCCAGGAGTTCGAGCACATCAACGGGCGGTGGAGTCTCCCAGAGCTGAAGCCCGAGGTCAGCGTAGATAAAACCTCCTCCAGGGCCTCGTCTCCTGCTGTGAAGACCGCCACGCCCACGCCCGATGCCAGCTATAACAACACACCTTGCACCTCCAAGCCAGGTAACCGAACGTGCGCTCACGAGATCCAGCAGGGGGCACTTTACACACATGTAAAGGGCACCGGGTAGAGTTGAATCTGACCTACAGTAATGTGTGTGTGTGTGTGTTTTTATGTGTATGCAGCGACCCCTGCTCCAGCAGACAAGCTAGAAAAGAACGGAAAAGATGCAGAGAAGGAGGAAGACAAAGAGGAAGGCGAGGCCGCGTCGGACAAAGAGAAAGTGAAGGAGAAAGATAAGGAGGAGGGGAAGGAGGGGGACGGCAACAGGACCGCAGACCCTGAGGAGGTGCGACAGCTGATTGAGAGCGTCTTTAATCAGCCAGTGTCTGCAAAACTTTTCATGAAATCTTGTCTTCTTAAACACGCTTAGAAGTTTTGCATCTTCCACTATTTTTTGTGTTTTGCCACAGATCTCATATCCTTGACGTTACTGTCAACGGTTCTTCCAGGCATGCCATTGTTTTCCAGTGTTTTCTGCTCACTTTCACGCACCGTGAAAATCAAAAATGACATTGTTATTGCGCGGCAAACCAAGCCAATCCATGCTTTGAGCAGCATTTTCACATCATGTGAAAAATCAGTGAAAAGTAGGGGCTGCCTCTAAGGTAGAAAAACACAGAACGCTGCAGCATGATCAGAAAAAAATTAGATGTGTGTTGTAAGATTGGAAGATTTTACAAACTCCGTGAGTGATAGCATGTTGTGCTTCTTTCCGAAGCTTTCCTCTTCGACTAAAGAGACATCACAAAATGCGTCCCCTGGTCAGAAAACCGAAGGCAAAGATGAGAGCGACCTGACGGAGGAGGAGAAGAAGGAAACAGCTGAGGCTCTGACAGAGGAGAGGAAAGAGGAGAGTAAAGAGGAGACGAAGCAGGACGCAGAGGTCAAAGAGGAGAAATCAGGTAAGAAGAAAAACACTGAGAAGAAAGTCAGTAAGACTTTGTCCGGAGCCCTTGCAAACTGTAATGTTTTTCCCGGCAGAAGGAGAGAAACTGGCGGAGGAGAAGGAAAAAGACAAAGAGACGCCCGCAGCAACAGAAGCGACAGACGGCAAGGACAAGGCCGAGGTGGCTGACGTGAAGAAAGGTACGTCTCGCCGTCTGTGATACCCCGCTGCCCTCGACGCGTACGCTTCCGCTAAGTGACACCTCTGCTGTCTTTCTCTGTAACAGAGGAGGTCAAGGGTGAAAAGGATGCTGGGAAAGACGTCAGAGCGGCGAAGGAGGAGGCGCCCAAGGGTAACGGGAGGCCTCCCATTGAGAGACCTCGCTTTATGTTCAACATCGCAGATGGCGGCTTCACCGGTCAGTACTGATTTACCCGATTGAGTTGATAAAACGTTCAAAAGAAATGATCAAAATCTGTTATTTTTAAAACATTTAAGCTGTTTTTCATGCAGCAAGGACAACAATTTGATGGTTTAATGTTTTTAAACTTGAGTATTTGCAGCTTTTTCTCGTCCTGTATTATTGTAAATTGAACATTTGGGGAGGTTTTGCAATCTTTTATTGCACCTCTGGGCGCTCTGTTCCTTAAATTCATGTTTAATTACCTTGAACAGCAAACCTTTTGTTTCCAGGCACCTCTGTATTATGACCCAGTATAGCTGAGTAAGCTATACTGGAGCTTTAAGAATAATCTGTGTTTTCTTAGATTTAGCGGTATTTACAACTCACTCAGATATGACTCGAATGCAGGAGTACATCGAGCATTGCACCTGAAAAGGTAGTTTCGCTTTAAGGCCTGGGTGTTTGTTTTCTCCACGCTGTCCGAGGTGTGGTCAGGTGACTGTCCCTTACAGATCAAAAGCAAGAACTGTGTCTGTACCTGTACAAAAATCAGCTTTTTTTTTAATGTAATAAAAATACTAGACAGCCCCTGAAAGACGAGGAGAGAAAGGTGAAAGGGTGAACATAACTTGAGTTGTCTAAACAAGTGACTGAGCAGACAAAACAACAAAGACTTTGCAGCTAATGCAAAAAAAAAAAGAAAAAAAAAAGTTGCTCCCTTTGTATCTCAGATTTTCTGCACAAAAGCAGCTTTGAGCCAAAATGATCTTCACCTTGATCGCAAACCTAGAAAAGCTCTTTGTGCTGTGCAAACACCTGCAGTCAGGTTTCAGCTAGCTAAGCACTCTGAGACCAACCTCATTTTCACTTTGTGTTGACTTCACCCCGCAGAGCTCCACACTCTTTGGCAGAATGAGGAGCGGGCTGCCATCTCCTCTGGGAAGATGAACGAGATCTGGCACCGCCGACATGACTTCTGGCTGCTGGCGGGAATCGTGATGTATCCTTGACAGCAGTTGCCCGGACGATGACCCTAGTGTGTTTATTTTTCTATCAGCCGGCAGAAGCCCAGCGCAATAAGTCAACAAGCCAGCCAGAGCTCGGTAAACAGCAAACTGTGTCTGCTGGAAGCTGATGTAGTGGCTCATTTAGTTCATGTTGTTCCCCCTATTATGGTAATTAAGGCCATGCAGCATTCACATAAACTCTGTTTTCATTATTCGACGAGTTAATGCTGAGGTCTAGTTAGGCTGACATAAAAAAAGAAGAAATGCTGAGACCTATTTTGTGCTCAAAATCAGTGTTCAGTTTAACATTTGGAGACATTAAGTTATTTTCTGTCTTTCCCAGCAGATCGAGAACACTCGACTGTTGCTCGACTTTGCATGAAGACGACAGCAACCCTGTCTAAAGCTCAAAACATCTTATCAAGTAGACATATTGTCACTTTTCCATCTCTGTTTGTGAGTGTATTAAGCTCATGAGTTACAACATCTTCATTAGTGATGTTTAGTGACGCTGGCAGGTGGATTTTGTTACCCGAAAGAGGCAAGTTAGCTGTTAGCTAGCATAACATCTGGAAGGAATGAGAAACAGATAACTTCACTTTCTGAAGTTGAAACCATAAAATAATCATCTTTACATTTCAAGTTGTGTTCAAATATAAACATACAAGATAGAAAATGTTAGTGAATTAGTGAGCTTTCAATGTGATAGTAGACTTATTTTTTTAATTTTAGACGGAGCAAGGCTAGCTGTCGTTATGCTAAGGCATGCTAATGCTCTATACTTGATCTTCTTCAGTAAGAAAGCAAAGAAATCTAATTAATTACATTTCTTGTGATGAATTCATCTTAATTAATCTCAAAACAAATCTGAAAATGTGTTTAGCGTCACTGTGACGTTACTTTTATGGCGTTGGGTAGCGAGGACGATGACCCACGCTCTGCTCATGCGCTTTATCGCTTTATCTACCAAAAGTGTTACGTAACCCTTGACCTCTGTGGCAGTCACGGCTACGCCCGGTGGCAGGACATCCAGAACGATCCCCAGTTTGCCATCGTCAACGAGCCTTTCAAATCACAGGCGAACAAAGGCAACTTCCTGGAGATGAAGAACAAGTTCCTGGCTCGACGATTCAAGGTAAGATGAAAAGCTGAACTTTGCTAACATGGCCAACAATCAAGCAAGTCAAGCGAGACATAGCAGTCAGCTAATATTACTTACTAGTCCAAAAGTAAGAAGTCCAGCTCGGCGTCTGTCTTTCAGCCTTTTATGTCACAAAGCTCTTGCCAGTGACTAAAAGTTACCCGCTTGCCCAGCTCCAGTTCTGGCACGACACCAGCTCCACTTCCTCTAAGCAGCATGCCTCCCAAACCTCGGGCCTGTAAAATTCCTCTTCCCGGTGGTCCAAAAGCATCATAAGATAACTTCTGTTATGATTTGGTGCTATATAAATAAATTAAATTGAACCGAACGGGCGTACAGGGCGCAGTGTGGGAAGGACAGATAGACCATTCACCTGATTACAAGTCTGTGTGGCCTCAGAATGATTTAAAATTTGTTTTTTATGATATAAAAGTCAGACAGAGTTTCTTTAAATACAAGAACTTTGCCTGAATAAAATGTAGATAACAGATTATGACATTGACGAGCCATTCAAAGCCAATGAAACATTGTGCAACAGGCACATTTTGGTTTTTATGAAAGAAGTCTTGCGGTTTTAAAACCCAACGCTACGTCTCTGCAGACAAACTATTTCAGTGAGATTCCGCAGTGTCTTCAGTCACCTGACTTGTTTGATGGTCGTATGACGGATGCCCCTAGACCCACATATTGGCTGGATGGTATTGCTGACCGCTGCATTTCTGGAACAGCTCTCATCCTGTTTTTGAGCGGCTCACATGTTTCAGATCCTGCCCTCAACATCCTCATTTACTGTAGGTCCGTCTCCTCTACTCCCTTCCTTTGCTAAATTACCTCGCTTGCTAAATTTTTTTTTAAGGTTTTCTTTATAAATCTGACGTAAAAGAAGAAGAAAAATGCAGCAGAATAATTGTTTGCACAACAATTTCCTCTCAGTATGTCATAGTTGCATTTGGTTGTGTAACACAATAACCTCATATGCAGCAATAAATAACTCCTCTTTACGGGACACACACCCAGCACTTTCCCATGAAATGCTTGCATTACTGCTGCTATACCAAAAGCGAGACAGTGATATATTGCTGAGGTAACTGGAGCAGTTTTCATAGGTTTTGTAATATAAGCAGTTTTATATAATTGTATATTTACGTGATTATATAATATAATAAGAGTAGGGAGTAGACAGACTTCTAGAGGTTTTTAAGCCCCGTTTTTATCATCTTTTTCTCGCTCTCTCGTCTTCGTTTTCTGCGTTTAAATGTGACACGAGGAATAAAATGTTGCCTTTCAATTTTCCTTTAATTAAAAATGTGGGCGAGTTTATGAAGTCATGATAAATCTTTAATATCAGCTCAACTGTTTTCCTACCAGGTAGCTCATATGTGGATTTTAGCTCCTTCCCCTGGACACATTCATCTTTGTTCTTTGTTTTCAGTACCTCTCAGTGCAATCAGTGGCATCAACTGTGCAGAGGAGGTACGAAGAGAGCGAAGTCGATTTGATAAATGAACTCAATGTGCAGGAATCTACTTTTTGACAAGATAATGAACTCCTCTGTTCCTGCTAGGAGATAATAAGTCTTGTTCCCAATCTGCTCTACTTGTTGTGTCATATCTTTTTCTCTCATTCATTATTTTTCATGCGTTGCTGGCAAGACAGATAAATCAGCAAGATAAATCAGAAATTGGGGCAACAATAAGTAATGGCTCATAAATTCACTCTGCTTGCCAAAATAAAACACCAATGTTTGGTATGGACCCGTGCTCCGGTTCCTTTCTTGACACTAATTATAAGCAGGTTTTGTTGTTCTGTTATTTAGTGTGTTCACGCTGGAAAAGTGACAAATGGAAGTATACTCCAAACGTTCTGTACGCACACGTTCAAAAAAAAAAAAAGAAAAGAAAAGAAAAACACTTGATTTGTTGGAGTGTGCCGTTGACGGGGACGAGTATCCAACAACGCAGCGCACACAACGGAAAGTCTCACAGCTGTGAGGCATTACAGCAAATTGTTGATAGTGATGAGACAGCTGAGGACGATCTCCGAGCGAAAAAACAAGTTTCAGATATTTGGTCGGACATTTCTTTGACTTTTTTTTAAAAACATTAGTTCAAAATAAATCCGTCAGGATGAATTTGTGTTTTACAGCTCAGGTCATGTTCTTCTTTAATTTCTCCTGGTGGTGGAGCGCGATGATGGGAAGTTGTTGTTGTTTACCATGAAAATAATGGTCCTTAAATTTAAAATACATAGATACAAGATACATAAAGCTGGCTGTCATGATATCAGATTTTCACTATACAATGCATCACGGCCAAAAGACGATACATATCTAAAGAAAACGCTCTTAAATCTTCAGTTTTTATTGTGTGTTTTTCTCTTTTTTGGCAAGTAAATTACATCCATGAATGAATGAGGTGTAGGGGGGTGGAAAGAGAGTCTTTAACATGCGAAAAGAAGAGTTAAACCGCAAAGTACCAAAGAAAGAACCAGAAATGATGCCTCTGGAAGTAAATTATCAACGTGACATCAATTTTAGCAAGTATGAATTTAAAATATGCGTGGGCTTGTGCAGGTTTTTAAATCTAAAGTCCCCATTTTCCTGTCAATACTCAGCTGTCTCTATCCACAAAGGCCCAAAAATGTCGTATGCGTTTCACTGCCGTCGCGCTGTTGCTTTAAAACATTTCCTCTCTCGTCCTCCAGCTGTTGGAGCAGGCGCTGGTGATCGAGGAACAGTTACGGCGGGCGGCCTACCTGAACATGACCCAGGACCCGAGCCACCCGGCCATGGCGCTCAACGCACGCTTCGCAGAGGTGGAGTGCCTCGCCGAGTCGCACCAACACCTCAGCAAGGAGTCGCTGGCGGGCAACAAGCCGGCCAACGCTGTGCTGCATAAAGGTTAGTGATGTTGGCAGTTTGTTTGTTTTTTTTTTTTTTAATCTCTCTGTACAGTTATTAAAAAAAACATTCAGTGTGTTTAAAAAAGCAGACAGATAACCGCAGGCGCACAATAAAAAGAGAGACACACATCAACACATCTCACAGCGTCGTTGTGCAATCCCTCTTCCCTGCTGCAGCCACCAAATCATCCAGCCTGAATCTGACTTAAGTAAAGCCAAGCAGATAAGCTTACACCATGTTAAGTGATAGCTCCAAACATTTCCTCACTGGCTCCCTGGCAAGTCTGTCCATGTTTATATCGCCCTGTCGAAAGGAAACACGCTCGGTACGCCGCGGCACTACTGTTCTTGTTCTTGTCTCTTGTATTTCTGCACGTAATGCCACTGAACTTAACGAATCCTCGTAAACATTTTTTTTTTTAAATCAAATTGCCTGCAATCAGTGATGAAGTCCATGTAGGGGTGTGATGACAGAGTGGTGAGATAATAAAGGACGGGAACAGACATCTCTTGTAAAAATAAAATGAGAAATGTGCTTGTTTTGGAATTAAAAAGCCCCAAAAGTAATCTGGAAAAATGAGATTTTAAACAGACCACGTTTGTAACAGACCCTGTAAACTGTACTTATCACCATAATAACTTCTAAAGAACTAGGAAAACTTATCTTTTATACAGTTTCTTTAATTTAACAATAAGAATAACTTAAAAACAGAGTTTACAAAGTGCTTTAACGGACAAGCACAAACGGGATACTCGGGCAAAAATAGAACCAACAACGAAGCAGCATAAAAATAAGATTTAAGAACACGACGATGGCAAAAGACAGAGACAATATGAAACAATTACAAATCAAAAATAAATGATGTACTAAAATATGATTTAAAAACACACACGAACAACAACATACGACCCAGACACATTCGCACGCCACTTTTTAATTAAAAAAAGGCAACGTTACATAAAAGTAAGTGTATGAAAATGTGTTTTAAGAATTGATTTAAGTGAATTAAAAGAAGGGAGTCACAATAATCGAGTCTAGAGAAGATTAACGCGTGGGTGACTTTTTCCCGGTCAGGGTGAGAGAGGTTGGGTTTGAGGTTTGAGTTGTTTGAATTGTCGAGTTGCAGAAAAGTGACTGACTGTGTTTTTAATTTCCAGCGTTGATCAGTAAAGTATCAAATTATAAACAAATGGTGCAAAAGGAGCAGGGATGTGGATGTGAAGCATCGAAGTCAGTAGTCACTGATGCATTTGTTGTTGTCATCGCAGTGCTGAACCAGCTGGAGGAGCTACTGAGCGACATGAAGGCTGACGTGACCCGGCTACCGGCCACGCTGTCCAGAGTCCCGCCCATCGCCGCCCGCCTGCAAATGTCCGAGAGGAGCATCCTCAGCCGACTGGCCAGCAAGGGAACCGAGACGCACACACCCCCGGTCAGCAGTCTGCAGTTTTAAACACACACACACACCCACGCGTGCACACACACAAAAACAGGTTGAAACCTGCTGGAGCTGCCTGCGCTCAGTGGAAAAATAATAAATGGAGGACCGCCAATGAAAACACGGAGCCCATTATCTTGTCACCCACCTGTGGTTTTTCACTCCTTGGCTGTTTAGTCAGCAGATTTATTTTGTCAGCTTACATAACTTAAAAGTGGATTGTCTGATTTCGTTACATCTCCCGTTTCTATAAATCACTTCCTGCGTGCACATAATTCCTTCTCTTCCTCCTGCGCAGCCCATACCTCCAGGACCCTACGCGACCCCTCAGAACTACGGCGCCCCCTTCACACCGGCGCCCCCCAGCGCCCTGCACATGGGAGGGGCCAACTACAGTCAGATGCCGCCCGGATCCTTCATATCAGGTCAGTGTTTGACGCTTGGTTAGCGAGTTTTTGTGGACTGATTACAGGTAAATTAGTTTCAAGTGGCTCAGCTATAAAAATAAAAAAAGCAGCATTTTGAGTTTTGATATTTAAGTCGATACTTTTGATGTGAAGAGCCTCCACGAGCGGCTTCAAATCGGTTTTATCGTACTGTGAAACTTAAGGCTTCACCTGCCGGTGTGAATCCGTGAGTGTGTGTGAGGTGAATGTGCTACAAACAGAAGGGAATGACAAACATCAAAGATATTAAGGCGTCCGTAATTATAGTATTCAATTTTCACAAGGATACCCGTCTGTTTGATGTGTTTGAAACTTGGCAAGTCGGCGATTTAAGCCAGATTTATGCTTCTTTGCGGGGGTGTTTTTGAAATCTCACTGTAGCTGCTTCTGGCACGGGAACCGATTTTTAAGAGCTCAGCAGAGAGCCGAAGCTGTTGATTGTTGTAGCACCACAGCAACAGTAGATTTAGTAGTTTATTAAGGTCATGTTGTACACATGTTGTCTACCTGAAGGGTTCCTGTGCACAAGCTTTCATTTACGTGGAGATGATTCAGAATCAGGAGTTCCTATTGCTGCTCAACAATCAATTTAACCCTTTGTGACCTACTATAGAAGTCCTCCAGAGCGTATCTTTACATGTTTACGCGCTGTAGCGCCATTTTTCTTGATACGCTGCATCAGTACAACCCTTACAACCCCAATTTTAATAATACTTACGAAATAAATTGCTAAAAAGTGCAACAAACCACACTGTTTTCTCAACACATATTTTTGGCGTGGATAGTGACACGCGAGAAAACCACTTGACAGTTCATGCTCGCAACACGATGACCAATTTTCCAGCACAGGGAGTGCTGTGAATACCCGTGGTTTCGTATTATAAAGTTTTTGTTGTGTTGTGTTTACTGGACTTTCACAAACCGGTTAGTGGAAGGAAACATCGCTCTGGGACACGATGCATGTGTCATATGCAAGTGTGACTCCTCCTGGTTTTATATGCAAAAAGAATTCTGTCTTATTTGGATGCAACTCTACCGGGTCATGGAGTTTGAAAGATGCAGGTGAGACTGTGTTGCATTATGGGAATGTGTGTGATCCAGTCACAGGCGTCGACGTCATGCGGGAAGCAGAGGGCTCGTTCCCACCCCTCTTCATAAAGACATGAAAGCAGCAGAGGACTTTTTTTTTTTATTATTATTCTGACTCGCCTGGAAGCCTCGCTGCATTATTTTCCAGGTGCTTGAATTTTGTGTTTTCCTTTGCATAAATAAAGACATCATAAAAGGCACAAATTGGTGCAGAAAAATGAGCAGAACGCAGGAAATGAAGTGTTTCAGACGGCCAGAAAGTTCCTGGAGGGAGGACCTTTTCTTTTTAAAAATACATTTCCTGCAAGTGTCATAACTTCTTGGACGCGAAACACTACATCGTTATGGTGCTTATTTAAGTTCACTTTGTGGAGATTTACCTACAAAACGGCAAAGCCAACACAGAAAAGGAGACAGCTGACTTTTTTATTTTTATTACAATCAATCAGCAACTCTGCATGAGAAAACACAAGCAGGCCAGTGTGACTAATCACAGCTCCTGCGGTCTCTGTAGCATCAGTTTTGTGTGGGTTCACATCAGCTCCGGGCAGAGCACAACACAAACTTCCACGACACCCTGACATGAGAAAGCACACAAATCCGACTTTTTTAAGAGATCTGGACTTGATTACTTGGCAACTCGCGCCGATGATGGGCAAAACCCGTCCAATTTTCAACTTCTATTTAAAGATATCATCTGAGGAATTCCATCTTTATATGGTTATGTTGTTGTGGAAAAACATTTAGCAGAGAAAATATATTTTTAAAAAAAAAAAAGGCTTCATCAAAATGACTCTGGGAAATCGGGTATTTGGGGGGAAAAAAAAGCAGTGTAGTTTTACGATCGAGTCAGTGTTGTTTAACTCTTAAATTTCATTCTAATGAATATATACTTTATCGTCCTGAGCAGCTTTGTTGTGAAAGAAGTTGTGAAACCTTCAAAATCCAGAAAGGAGTTCATATTGGGGCGGGGGGGGGGAACAACACACACACACACACACACACATCTGTAGCAGAGTTTCTGATGTGGCTGCCAGATAGACACCTGAAATAGACATTACCCGAAATCAAACACAAACGTGCTGCGCTGCTATATTAAGGCATTTTCATCTCTTAACATGTCCAACCTCGAAACCTCAATACTCGGCTCGTTGTGCAACAATAAAGCACAGTCTGGAGCGCTATCAAACCTGTCTGAGTCGGAGTATTCATGTTTATTTTCTCGTTTGAAGTCGTATTGTGGCTCTCATTACTTATTGAGTTAAAAGCTTGTAGAATTAAAATTATAAGAAGAGGGGGAAAAAAAAGAAGAAAAAAGAAAATCTGTTTTGGCTTCTTATCCAACTCCCCTCGCCTGCAGTCTGTCAGAGCACACTGGCAGTTTGTGAATTTATTTTCTCATAATTAGTTTGGTAACAGCATATGCTCACCAGACACACACACACACACACACACACACACACACACACACACACTCTCTCTCTCTCTCTCTCTCTCTCTCTCTCTGCTCTGCATGTGTATTCGTGTTCGGAGATGTTTAGATAGCAGAGATGTGGCAGAGATAACTGGTAAAACCTGATATTCCCCAATAGACTTGCCCTGAAAAACCTCAACACCCAGCTCTCTCAGCGCTGCGCCTGCCTCTCACTCAGTGTATCTTGATTTATGTAATTGTAGACTGAGACATCTGTCAAAAGCATTGCATTTTAGAGAGCCAGGGCCTATCTCTGAAAATGTCATTATGCTCAGCCTGTCTGAATTTGGCCATGCCAAGAAAACATTCGGACTTTGTACCAAGGTATTTTGAGAGGGACCGAAACCGCAGAAGGAGTTTGGTTGTGTAAACGTCGTGTTGTGACTTGTGAACCGGCGGAGGAGGGCTGGGCCCCGGCGCTGGCTGTTCAGAAATAGTCGCGTGTGCGTGCGCGTGCCCGTGCGCAAGAGCTGTGTTACTTACTCCGTTGGGTTTTTTTGCTTTGCGGGGGCCCTCGCGGCGAGCAGCTGAGCCGAGCCGAGCCGAGCCGAGAGTGCAGTCTGGACATCCTGAACCCTGGCAGGGCACACAAGCATGCAGCAAATGAGGCCACATTTACGGTCTTGATTGGGGTCGCGCTGGTTCCTGACCCTTTTCATTTTTTTTTTCTTAGACTCAGCCAGTGAGGGTGGTGGTGGTTGGGGGGATGGAGTTGGAAACAACACAATTCTCTGATTTTTTTTTCTTTTTGCAACCTCCTTTAATAGCTCATCTCCTGAGAGAATCGCCCGAGTACACAAAACACATCCAGAAATATGCATGTCTGCCACGGCACTCTTTAACTACACATCCACGACTCTAAGCCACTCTGTGAACTTTGCTACACAATGTAATGATACACCGAGTGCTCCAGTGAAGGATTGTTTTGTGCTGTCTCACATGGCAGCATCTCAGCATTTGCACAATATTCGAATTGCATTTTGGAAAACCTGTTTCAGCCATCAGTACTGCCACTAGCGAGGAAGCTGCTACTCGGTCTGCACTTAAAAGAGTCCCATGATTCTAGACTTCTCATCTTTTTAGGACGTAGAAATTAGAGAGAGAGATTGCCCTGCAAGTGGAGCACACTGGTTCAAGCCCTCATGACTGCAAGCACCTGTTTCTGCTGGAAGTGTCCCTGAGCAGACACTGACTTCACATCCCTTCCCCTGACCAGCTCCAGTAGCTGACCCCGACCTCTGCAGTAGAGGAGGGAGGAACTAAAAAGAGAATTTCTACGGGACCAGTAAAGCGTCACACATCCTGCTCCTCCGAGTTCCACTACAGTTCGCCGCTTGTTCACCTCCCCACAGAAGCTGCCGCTGCTGGGGCCACCGGGGGAGCTGCTGCTTGGGGAGCCGCCGGAGGCCAAACCGTTGCTTGCCAGAAGACCAAGGAGCACGATGCAGCAGCGGCAGCGAGTGGTGGACCTTCAAAGACGGCAGTCAGAGGGGCCATCGGACAGGAGTTGAGGATGCCAAAAACCACGGTGCACAGCATCATCGTCAAGTACCGGCTCAGCAACACGGTGGAGAACCTCCCACGCAATGGGCGACCAAAGAAACCCTGAGAGGGAGGGAGAGGGCGCATCGAAGGGGGATGAGAGAGGACATTTGGATAAAAACGCTCTGGAATGTAAATTGAAGACGAAAAAAAACTGAACGCATGAGGAGAAAGTCCAGAGAGGACCCAAGGACGGAGTACTTTGACGCTGCTGGAATGTGAGGAATATAAAAGGGAGAAGTGAAGCTCACAGGACGGATCGAATAAGAGCGGGAGAGCGAGAAAGCGGAAAGAAATGGTGGCGCTTTTGATCCAAAAAAACAAGCAATTAACAGCAGAGAGAGAGAGACGAGAGAGAGAGGTCCAAAATAAGAAGGGAGAGGTGAAAAAAGCTGGCCTTGAGATCAAGCACTAATGATGCGTGGGGTGGGTAGATGGTGGATGGTGGTGGGGGGGGGGGGCGAGGAAAAGGAGAGATGGCCTGTCTGGAACAAACAAATCCTCGAGCAAAGAGAAAAAGGCGCTACTGGAAAAAAAAGAAAAAAAAAAGCAAGAGATGTCTGGACTAAAGAGAGGAGGGGGAAAAAAAGACAATATGTTAATGCAATCACAGGTTTTCAGGAATTCAGATATGAAGGCCGAAATGGAGAGAGAGAGAGAGAGAGAGAGAGAGAGAGAGAGAGAAATGCAACACACGAAGGACTCAGACGAAATTTCTCGAGACTTCTTTCTCTGTGTTTCTTCCCCTGTGGCGGCGGTGGCGGCGGTGGCGGCGGCGGCGGCAGCAAAAAAAAAAAAAAAAAAAGATTTTCCCCCCCGGATCAATTCTTCATCCGCCGGCTGACTGAACAAGCCTGTCCCCTCGCTCTGACCCTGTACTCCCTCATTCCTCCACAGTCCTCCACTCCTCCATCTCTCTTTCTCAGTCTCACACACACACACACATATATATTTATATACATATATACTGTGGACCTCACACACAACCTAGAAACCTGCAAAGAACTTAATTTATCTGCTGAGTACAGACAGATGAAATCCAAGCTTGAAATAGAAAAAGGGATGAACTGGACTTGCAAAAAAAAAAAAGAAGTAAAGAAGATGAAGAAAAGTTTTTTCTCAGTGTAAAACACTACTTCCTATTGACTCTTTTAACCTAGCATTCCTCAGTCTGACCAAGCATAGAAGCAAGAACCATAGATATATATAAAAAAACACTTAAAAGTTGCCTTTGTCCAATCAGAAGCAACGTTACTCTGACTCAATCTGAAGGACCTGTATTGAGATATGTACTGTATTACAAAGCATATTTACTATCGCACCCTTTTTGAGGGGACCAGGGAGCAGGGGGGTGGTTACTTAAAGGGGAATATCACTCCATTTCCTGTTTTTAAGCCTCATCACGGCAAAATCAGTATTTATGAGCAGCTCTTCCCCAAAGTTAAAGACTGTAATCTGTCACTGAAAGAAAAAGGGAGACCCGCTTTGAAGCCCAAAGAGACATTCTTGTTCTTTAAGCTTCTTTATTGTGACAGCGTGATGGATTCCACGCTGGAAAATGTCCCCCGATCCCCGAGAAAATAAAACACTCTGGACTGTGTCATCGTTTTTCCAGCTCTCTCTCTCTTTTTCTCTCTGCGTGTGTGTGCAGCAGAGCTGTACATCAGCGTGTCATCCCAGACTGAAGAGTGGGATGGACCCGTCTTCCTCGGAAGAAAGAGAGGGCGAACGGTCACACTTTTCTACGAGTATTTTTAAGCCAAAATTGGGTGGTATTTCCCTTTTTTTAAGCTTGAAGGGACATAAAGACGTAAAGTGCGGCCTGCAATGAGGAGAATATTTTATGTGTGTGAATGTGTTTTTGTTCATGTGCGCATTGTAGCGCTGCCATTTTTATCAAAGCTAGGTTTTGTTTTAAAGTTTTTGATATTGGTGCCAATACGACAGCTGAGTTTCTTCACTAACTCCAAAAAAAAGATACTTTGAAGAAGATATTAATGTTTTTCTACAAAACTTTTTTTTTTCTATCTCACAGAATAAGCTAAACTTGTCAGACACATCTTCTCCGATGTTGTTCAAGAGAACTGTAGAAGAATTTTACCTAAATGTGTTAAAATAAGCAAAATAACTAACTTAAACCTGCATTAATCAAACTTTTTATATCAACAATGGATGAAATGAATATGTGTAATGTAAATTATCACCCAACTCTGCTTCATGGAACTTTTTTTTAGCTTCTTTCAGCTCATTATTTTTGGTTTACAGTCTGCAAATTTACTGTTTTGGTCTCATCAGTGTTATTCCCAGCTGCAGGCAGCTGTCTTATATCAAAATAGCTCTGGTAAACCAACCTGTGCAGCACCAGCTTACAAAAGTTAGCAACCAGCATTTAGCAGCTAAAGAGTCAGGTAATTCATTCAGGAGTTGGTGGAGACCAAAACAGAGGAAATATTTAAACAAAGAGTAATTATTAAAATAAGCGCTTCATGCTCACTTTTAACAGTCAACATTTAAATACTCATTTCAAGCATCATTCAGTATTCATAAGAGCGTGATACCTCACCTTCAGAGTAAACATAACGGACGTGCACGCACGCAAAATAAGCATGGACATGCACGCAAATGACTACTTCAACAGTGAAAAGCCTGATTGATGATTTTACCTCCAAACTCTTGCAACACATAAATTCACGAAACTCTTGTGAAACCTCTTTTCAAGTCTTAAAGTTGGACAGACTCTTAATTCTAAAATCAAGCCTGTGCTTTCTTAGTTCCTGAACAGTTGACAGTTCAAACACAGAAGGTTGTTCCTGATGAAAGGCTTTGGCACAGATACACACACGCAAAGCTTTTCAGCAAGCAAAAATGCTGCGCTTCCTGCCAAGATGGCAACGTTCACCTCTATCAGATAGTAGGCAGGACCTACAGGGGAGAGACACAGGCTGTCATGTCGGCCAGGAATGTTTTTTATTGCCTTTCTGGACTCAATACTCCATCCAGTGCAGTCCCAGAGTTTTAAGCCAAGTAGACAAATAAAAGTTGTATGAATTCTTCAAGCTATGTCCAGGTGTTGGTTTTATCATTTTTGATATCTACAGTCATCACTGCCAAGCTAATTTGGGACAAGTAAATGCTACTGTGAAGCTGCAGGCAGGCTGGAGAGAGTGATGGATCTGTTTGAACAAAGAGGAGAAGTATTGCGAAGTGAATTTGGCAGGAGAGCAAAATGTACGATGTTGGACGTCGCAGAGGGAATCTGTTATCTGGTCTAATACAAGTGCCTCACTGAATTCCTCCTCCTGTTTTATCTTCACAGCTTTACCTTATATGCCCAACTCCTGCTGGAGTTTTGATATCGATATTCAGAGCTGTAATCCTCACACCTGTGGTAACTGGTGGTAACAGGAAGCGTGGTTTAATGCTACAACAGACGCTTCTTTGTCAGGAGAGCAACTGGTGGATCTGCTTACAGTGCAGCCAAACAAATGTCACATTGTTTTAATAAAAAAAAAGTGAGGTTTATATCAATGAGATGAAATTAAACAGTCACATTTACATGTTGCGTCCTGTGAATCGCTCATGTGGAGCTAGGAAATCAGGCGCAGGAGTGGCGGACTCCGCCACACAGAGGTAATTACTGAATGTGAATACATTAAATGACTATTACTGAAATAACATCAGTGGTAAACAAGCCATTTTGATCGTAGATCCTTTAAAGTCTGTGTAAAGTAAGAATAAATGTGTTCTGAGTTTGTCAGACCAAAGAAATAAGTGTTATTAACCACCCAGCCAAATTTGAATGATTAAAAATATCGACAAGTTCATGAAATTAGTTGTCAAAATCAGGTGAAAATTAATCATCAGCTCCAGGACTGTGGGGGCGTGTCCTCTGAGTGTGCTGAAGCCACACCCACTCATGGGAGCAGTCAAGCGGCCATTTTGAAGCAACTGAATCATGTCAGATGAGTTGAGAGAAAATGACATGACTAACTTTGAAACACTCTGAGCGAGATGAATTCATCTCTATCTCTCTGCTTAAGGTGGCCTCAGCGTGTCATCGAGTCACCCTTTAAGGACCGCCCACAAAATCCTGAGACTGAAAACTGGTGAAAAACTGTTTGAACCTCTAACTCCACATTTCAGTAATATATCGTTCACGTTTTCAGCAACTATTTCCCAACATATTTAATGTATTTTGAAGGAAATCTCAGAATTGCCTTTACATGGACTTTAAATTTGTGACATAGATGTGCACTTTCTAATTTTACAATTAGAAAATATACTTTTCAGCGCTCTCTGGTGGACAAAGTCTGTATTGGTGACACTGTTTCTAGCTCTCGTGTTTTGTATTTGTGTGCTGTGTGCACATCACTACTTATCTGTCCTGACTCCTTCCTTTCGATCTTTCTCTTCCACATCTCTGTCCTCTGCTCCTGGATCTTTTTTTCCCCCCTTCTATCTGTGCACCCGTAATTCCTCTTGCTCTTTCACCCAGTCTTTACCTCGATTTGTTTTGCTTCTTATCAGATTTTGTCTGCCCCCCCTCCACGCTCACACACACACACACTCTCTCTAGCTCTGTCTCTCCATCCCCTTTGTTGGCCTCCATTGGCGAGATGCCATACGTTTTCCCATAAGTGGTCCCCCCTCTGGTTCTAGACACACACAGTTACAGCCCCCCCCGCCCCTCCTCTCACCCCGCTTCAAACGTCTTCAGCTCAATACACCCTTATCGCAACTTTGATCTGCACAGGGGTGTTATGACAGTTTATCTTTCCCCTTCACGCGAGTCAGAGTAGTATGCTATTCCTGGCTTTGTTTTGAAAGGAGCGCTAAACTCGCCGTTCCACTCCCCGAGCAGATTCACGATAGCGCACAAATATGGGAAGCACAGACCTCTTTGTTGGCCAGCTGTGCAGTCCTGTAGAAAGATGTTAATTATCATGCATGTGTGCGTTTGTGTGTCTGTGACCTCATTTGCCTGTGTGTGTGTGTGTGTGTGTTTACTCATTGCCGGCCTCACTCTCTCCAGGTTAACAGCATTCTATTGTAAACATGATACTGTGTATGTAATATGATATATTGACGTACTGTATTATGCAAGTTTGCTCATTAAAAAGAGTATTATGAAGCAAGCCTGGATGCAGTTTGTTTGCTTCTTCATGGCAAAAGTTATTTTAAAGGTGTCACTTATTATGATATTTTAGTTGCGTTATCATAAATAAAAGTGAGCGAGCTTGATTGGCAGGTGTTTTCTCAGCACCAAAGATATTTCTAGTGCAGAGGCCAAAAGAAAACTAAGGCCACGTTTCCTATAAAGTTTGACTGATTGTTGCAGAAGAGGATGTCTTCTTCTTGTCACCCGCTTAAGCTCAACTGCAAATATTCCTCGTTTGATTTCCTGAAGAGAATGTAACAATAAAATGTATCGTCAGTTTTCCACTGGCAATCAATAAGGATGATGGTTCTGTCCAGGTTTTCCTCTCAGATCCTTTCCAGTAATAGGAGACATGATGCAGCAGTCGCTCTAAGTGAAGCAGAAACTGTTAAACTACAAAGTGTTTGTACTGCAAATTGTAGCTTATGATCTTTTTTTGATCTTTTTATGACTAAAGCAAATAACCAGATTTGCCAAAAAGAGATAAGACGAACATGGAACATGGAGAAATACAAACACTTTTAACCAAGTGGAAACCTCTGTGGCTGTGAAGTGAAGCCAATGTGGAACTGCCAGAAACTGTAGTTCCTCAAACGGCCACTTGAGGCTGCCTACAGAATGAGTCAGTCTCCATAAGTCCCCATGTTGAAATCAAATAAACATGTTAACAGCCTAGTTCAGAAAACAGTTTTGGTCTCTATAGCTGATTTTCCTGTTCATGACAACTGTACTGAGGGTGAATTTATATATAACTCACCTGTTCAAATTATATTAAAGCTTAAAGTTAAAGAATTAAAGTTAAAGAATTAACAGCATGGCCGCTTTGATTTGATTGACAGGTAGGTGCTGTTACAGATGGTTTGTTCCTGGGACACCCAGGTAACATTCAGCCCGCATCAAGTCTGCCGATGATCCACGTCTTTGCCAATTTCCTCTCTTTAACCGTTTTATTCACGTCATTACACTCACCTCAGAATGAACCTGTTATTGATGTTAGAAAGAAGAAAGAGGATTCACAAACGTCACAATGTCGAATCTAATCGACTTCCACAGTTACTCAAAAGGGAAAGTTCTAGCCTTAGCATATTGAATCTACTGTATCCATAGATGCCATGGTACATCCATAGATAATCAAGAGGTCCTAACAAGTTCTCAAAAACATCCAGAGTAAGATATGGACCACTCACGGTATAAAGAATGGACCCACAGGTTTCTCTGAAGCTTGGACCATTGGTGGACCTGAGGCGGGCCGAATGATGCCTGGTTGATCAAACAAGCCACCACCTGTATTTGCAACCACCTGTCAAAGTAGCCATTCTGTTAATTATGCAAAACTTTATTACTTTAACTTTAATATTTTTTGTGGTGCGTTCTACAAAAATTCACCCTCAGTACAGTTGTCATGAATGGGGAAATTAGCTATAGAGACCAGTTTTTTGTACCAGGCTGTAAACATGTTTATTTCATTTTAACATGGGGACTTATGGAGATTGGCTCGTTCTGTAGCCAGCCTCAAGTGGACGTTTGAGGAACTGCAGCTTTTGGCACTGTTGCATTGGATTCACTTCACAGCCACAAAGGTTGGCGCTTGGTGTGCACCACTGATCTCTCCACAGTTCACTGATGTTTAATAGCAGCCTTGAAAAGTTGTCAAAAGTTGTGTAATCATGTTCGCATTCAGAGTTTTCATAACTGAACTCTGGCTTTCTCTCTCTCGCTCTCTTTCACCTACTGCAGTGTTGAACGGGCCTCCCATGTCTGTAAAGAAGGAGCGGGAAGCAGAGCTGCTAGTCAACCGACGGGAGCAGCGCAGCGGAGAGGTCATCTGTATCGACGACTAGACCACACACACTCAGACACACACACACACACACGCACCACACACAAACAAACCCATCTGCTGCAAAGATATCTTCAATTTCTCCCCAAGAAGTTTTCTAAAACTTTACTCTGCTGACTGGTACTCCCCGAAAAACTACAACCACACACACACACACACAGTGCAAACACACACACACACACACATACAGTCCATATTGTCTCATAACTTCTTGTGACCTTTTCTCGTCTGCCTCAAACCATTATACTCCTCATAAGCGGCCTCTTCAAACAGGCCTCCTGCTCCTCCTCCTCTTACTCCTCTTGGGATGCTTCTAACCTCATCTACACACACACACACACACACACACACACTTACACACACAACGCTCAACCCACCTCAATCCTAGAGACCTTTAGATTTCTCAATAGACCATGTAACCTTCCTCCTCCACCTCCTCCTCCTCCTCCTTCTCCTTTAAAACTCTCAACAGGAAGCTGCATGTGAAAATCATTTCTACCGCCGCACTCCATCCCCTGAAGCATGCTCTAATCACAATAATGCTGTCTCGTGGAAAAGGAAAAAAAAAAAAAAAAATGGTGTCAAGCTGTGCCTACAGTCGTTTTAATACTGTTTCTAATTCTCCCGGAGAGGCTGAACCTCTTGATTTCTCAGTCCGAGCAGCTCCCAAGCACAGCTCCAGCTTTTCGTTTTTTCAATGGTACACGTTCAAGATAGCCACGCGCAAGCAGCAAGGTATGATAACGGTAATTATATTCAGGACTGTTTCGACCACGTTGAGTATTTGCTGCCATCCCATCCTGCTTCCCTGGTTCTACTTTATGTACAGAGGTTCGAGGTATTTTGGGGGTCTGTTCCAGAAAAGGCCTACGCGATGACGCTATTTTTCAGAAACCTCCTATGAATGTTTTTAATCTTTCATAAGCAAGTCAGTGTTATTAAAACCTATCGATCACCCCAAACACTCCTCTCGATGCCCTCCTCCTCCTCCTCCTCCCCTCTCCTCCCTACCAATCTTCTCTTTTTTTTGTTTGTTTTTCCAAGTTTCTATTTCCTTTCTACAAAATCCTGTGATATACTTTGCGTATTTAAACAGCTCATTCGTGTTTCTCTTGTGTTTCTACTCTCTCGATTAAGAGTATTGTCGTTGTCGATTGTTGCTGTCGTTCTCGCTGTCGCTATTCGAGAAAGAGCTTCTACCAAAAGAGACATTTTTTTGTAACTACGAAAAAGGAAAAAAAAAAACAAAACAAAAAAAAACCATACAGTACAGTATGTGCGACACACAATGCACCTCTTTGCCATGTTTGTCCTATAATTACAAGAGAACGCAAACGAAGAAGTTGAGCTAACTTCAGAGGTAGATATATTACAAGAAAACTAATTTTTTCTTGCTTATGTTTTAGATTTGGGGCTTGCAAATGACATATGCATATATAGAAAATAGGCCATATGTAACCCTAAATGCTTCTCTGAGCAAAAATAAACTGTATACTATCTAACCCCAGTAAAAATACACGGTTATTATCTGGAAAATCAGAGGCTGGAAATCCATTTTATATACTACGTCATTAAAAAAACGCCTTAATAAACATAGCTGAACAAATGTAAAGTCATCAAACTGAATTAAGAACCTGATGTCAACCTGTAAATCCTAAGTCAGAGTTTGATTTAAGTTTAAAAAAATAATAAAACAATAGCTACTGTAGGAGTTAATTTATCCCCTAAATCCCAGACATGTTGCACCAATCTTCCCAGGAAATAATCCATTTTACAAATTATGTTTCGTACAAAGATTTTGCAACCCCTGAACTAAAACGTTGCGTCAAAAACAAGCACTTAGTTCTTTTTTCTTTTTTTTTTCCACTTTTTTTTTTGCTTTGTCCTCTCTCTCTCTCCAGATTTTTTGTGTTGATTTCTGGGTATCTTTGTGTCACTGTGTATGTAGTGGTGCCGATCAAATGATGAGTGGCAGTGAAACATGTCAATGATGACGCATCTCCTTTTTTTTTTTTCTTTCTTTAATTTTTTTTTTTGTTTGTAATAAAACTGAATGAAATGATAAAAATAAACAGTGTGGATTTTTTTTTTTTTTTTTTTTTTTTCTTTTAGCCGCGTGGCTCAAAGGATGGTGATGTTGGTTGGTCCACCAACTTTGGTCAAGGCTGAAATATTTTAGCAGTTATTTGATAGACTGACGTGACATCTTGCGCAGACATTCATAGTTCCAAGCTGATGTTTCCTCCTGACTTTGGCGACCCTCTGACTCTCACTCTAGCGCCACCATCAGGTTGACATTTGTGGTTTTGGGTGAAATAACTTTGGTGATGCTCTGATTTCTTTTTTTTTTTTTTTTTTTCATTTAACACCATCATCAAATTTCAAATTGTCAAACACTTTAATTTATAACCAACTAACTGCAACCACTTCCCCGACTCCAGCAGCTTTCTTGGCCGCCATTTTCACGACGCGGGCCAGCGTTCCACACTCAACTTTTGACTGTTATGTTTGGTACTCACATCATGCTGCAGTTTGTTATAACTGACGGTGTGAACGGCCCTTGTGTACTCGAAATATTATATTAACATTTTTCTTTTTCAGGTATGAAATAGTGACACATTAAGCAGATAATTTCACCGAAACGACGTCTTTATGTTGGTGCTACAGTACACACGGACATGTATCCTCACAAGATGAATGCTAAAACATAGTCCAACAGTAGCACCAGTAAAAGAAGAGTGATAAATACAGAAATATCTAACAAACATCTCTTATTTTTTGGAAATAACCTACATTTATTGCCACTAAACTTCTTATTTTCACTTTTTCCAACAGCTTTGTGGACACTTGACTAATGCAAAGGTACATTGAAAGTCATTTTTCACATTTAATGCTCCACTTTAACTTAAAGTCTTAATTATTCTGATGAAGTTTAAATAAAAGCCTGTAGATCGAAATAGGCTACATTATTTAACATATGCAAAGGTCAGAAAACTTTGATGTATGGCTTCGCCGGAAAAAAAGCGCGCTCTATTTAGCTTTCACTGATAAATGAAGGTAAATAAAACTTAACCTCTAACTGAACAAACAGAGAACACTCATCTTCAGAGACCAGAAACTGTCGTCGATCTGCTCGGATGGCTGTGAACGCTGCGCACAAGGGGGAAGATGTCGATGTGGGGGGGCTGAGAGAGCAATGTTGTGATTCAGTGTCTACTCTCCACAGGCCTTTATCACGCCTTCTTCTGTCTCCCACACATACACACACACGTACACACAACAGCAACCAAGAAGAGCAGATGGTTTGTGATTCATGATGACTAAAGGTGAGGAGTCACACTGCTCTGTGATTCAAAGCAGATTGATGCCACACAGTTCACTATTTACTGTTATCTCAGCTTTATGATTCCTAGCGGACTCCCATTAAGTACGCACTGACAGGCTCATTATCGATAATATATGAACTGTTTTCAGCGAAGGCTCCCCTGTACTGGTCATTCATTTTACATTCATGTTTCTGGCATGTGGCTCATGTGGACTTAAGAACTAGCAGGCAGCGATTGGGGCTCGGTCTTCAGGTCACTGCTGAATGTATTTAGATGTCAAAGTGTAGGAAGTTTTAAATGATATTGTTGAAAATGTCCTCATAAATTCACCTAAATTACAAGATATTCACTCTTCAGATGCTTAAAAATGGCCGTTTGCTTTGCATTAGTACTACAAACAATAACATGATATGTTATTGCAACAAACGAACGTTCAACTTGCAGATTTCTGGAATAAAATCAAGGTCACATTTATTCCAAGTAATGATGAATATAACCGTCATTAGTTCAGAACGTTTCCTCTGTCAGGATTAATTACAGCGGTGATTTTTGTAAATCCTCAAAGGGGGGCTGAGATAAATCTTTGGGGTCAGGGGTTGAATAAATACATAAGATAGAAAAAGGGACAACATTTTTTGTTTATTGATACTTTCTCTCTCTTGGCTAATCACTGATTACTTGGCCGCAACTCTTATTGCTTTCATTAATAACATGGCATGCGATGAGGTATCACAAGCCAAACAAAATACCGTGAGTTATATATATAAATGCATTTAGTTTAAGTTAATTTGATCAGTTTGATGAAGTTTACAGTCATACTTTGTTGTATATTTACTACTATATTTAACTCTTTACCATAGTAAGGTTGTTTCTAAAGTTTTTGACCACTTGGTGGCAGCACAACAAAGTCATGGGCCGTAAAACAAAAACATTTAGCTTAAAGATGCTAAAATGCTCTATCAGGCTGTATTTGTGAGTTTGTCGTTACAGGCAGAGGAACTTCTTTCTACCCATTATTATTATTTGACCCTCTGTGAATACAAAATATTGATGAAGATACATATTCTGATTGTTCTTCATGTTCGTTTTTGGGGACCCACAAGCTGTTTTTTTTTTCTTTCTAGGCTTTTTTCATGAAACAAATCTGAAAGCAAACTCTTCGAAAAAAACAACAACAAAAAAAGTTTATTCAACATTTATGATGAGTGAGTTGAGAAGAAATTGCATTGCATACATCATCATTTTTACAGAGAATTTCTTCAGAAGACTTCACAAGATTTTTCCGAACTTTGACATTTAAAAAAATAGGAATCAGGGTAGGGAAGTGTGTAAAACTGTGAGTCTTTGTGTGTGTGTGTCTTTGTGTGTGGGAAGGGACAAGGCATGTTTTTCCTCAAAGACTTTCAGTTATGTGGTTCAGGTCCAGATTCAGGAAGTGAAAATTTAGATGACTGTGTGTGCAGAGGACACTCAGGGGATTCAACGTGTGTGCCTGAGTGTGAGTGTGTCTGAGTGTGTGTCTGAGTGTGTGCCTAATCGCTGCTGACGGGGAAATATGAGGTGCACGGGGGTGGTGGGAGTGTTGGTGGTGGGGGGGATGAGTGAGACACAAAAGGGAAGAGGGAAAACGATGAGGAAATCAAACAGGATATAATGTCTACACTTCAGAATCTGACATTTTTTCCACTTGAAAACATGAATGTTTGGCTCCAATTAAAAACACTACGTTCGCTGCAGTAAAGTGCTGAGGAGAAACCAATGTGGTCCGTCCACAAAAACTACTTATAAACAAGAGTGGGAGTGCTGAACCCACTGCTAGAAATACACACTGTTTGTATTGTAGCAGGGAATATTACAGAAAGCAGCAGCAGCAGCGGCAGCAGCAGCAGCATATGAGAGAACGGAAGAATTTCTAAAAAAACAGATAAAAAATAAAGAAGTGACAGTCTTTACAATGTGACTGAGAGAAAGAATCGGGAGCTTAAAGTGAAAATCATAAAGCAGAACTTTCTAGTTTTCGTCCGCGAGGTTATCAATCTGCTCCATTGACAATAAATAGCAGAGTAATTTCCCAGACTCATGGGGGCTGACTGGATCTTTTCCACGTTCTTTCAGAGCTGTGCTTTGCTTGGGACGAACTTATCATATCTGAGTTTGAGAAACTAATTCAAGTTGAGTCACACAGAGAGGGGGAAAAAAACATACAAAATATCTAATCTATGATTAGTTTTTTTAGCTACACTAACAGTGTGGCTTCACGGATGGTCGGCCGGTCAATTTGAAAATATCTCAACAGGTATTTGATGGATTGACATTCATAAATCCTGATCCCCTGAACTTTTTCTAGCCCAATCATCAGGTATAAGTTTTAATATTTAAGTTCTTTTATGACAAAATAAGCCTAACAGAGCTTAAAAAGAAAGAGAGAGAGACATTCATGCTCCCCAGAGGATGAACCGTGATCCCCTGAGCTTTCTTCTAGCTCAGTCATCAAAGCTAACGCCACAGCCGCAGCTGTACTTTGGGTTTAGTGCTCATTAGCAGGCATGCTAACACGCCAAAATAAGATGATGAACATGGTAAACATTATACCTGCTAAACAGCACCGTGTTAACGCTGTCATTGTGAGCACGCGTTTAGCATACTGTTGTGCCTCAGCCTTGCAGAGCTTGGAGATTTGTTTAGCTGTAGGCTGATATTAAGGCTTTTCATGATGAGCTGTTAGTCACAGAAAATAAAACTCATTTCATTTAAAAATCTGTGTTATATTTAATATCTAAGGACCTATGAGGGCATCTGCAAATACTATTTAACAACTGACTCCTGATGGCAAATGAACGATTTACACAAGGCGGCTTGGAAGTGATGCGTCATCAAACAGAGGCAGGAAAGAGAGACTGTAGAGCTGTGTTTAAAGCTGGACGCTTTCCTTAATATAACTTGCAGCTACTCGACAAAAGTAAAGCCAATACTATACATAAAAATACCTACATACAATCAAATTTGACCTTAGAAAAGAGCACAAATTCACATCCATGTTATTTAAAATGTTCCCCTTTCTTTGCCAGCTCCTGACTTGATATGCACATACAGTATATATATATATATATATGTATAAAAAAGTGAAGTATATACAAAGTATTTAAAGAAAAAGGCAGTAATTTCACACGCACGTTGCATTGTAAAGATCATAAAATCAGTATAAAGATGTTGATTTCACAAACACACACACACACACACACAAACAGACGCTGCATTGTATAAAATGTCAACTCATGTAGGCTCTTTATAGTGTCGAGATCTGACGCTTGCAGACATGCGCTCAGCTTCTTGAGGCACTGGTGATATAAAAGTGGAAGGTGCATGCACAGCTTTACTGTCAGTCTTATAAAGAGAGTGTAAGCACAATTTATTACATGATACGAAGGCTAAGATGAACATCCAAGTATTTTTTTTTTCTTTTTATATCAAGCCCTTTATCTACAGAACAGCTTCCATCACATCTGTTCTCTCGGCAGACATTCATCGAGGCATTTCGTCCACTCTTGGGTCTTGGTTTTAATCCAGAAGTCTGTGTTTTGCGTTACAAAACAGCACTGCTGTCCAGAGGAAAAAATTCCACAACAACTTCCACAAATGTCAGGTTTGTCTTTCAAATTAACGTCTTTGGGAAGAGGCTGTGTCACGATGTGATGCCCACGGCTGCTTATGACTGTTTTACCAGGGGGAGAGAAAAAAAAAAAAAACACACAAATGAATCTCATCCGTACAAAAACAAGTGGATTTTTTTTTTTCGTTGTTCTCGGGTGAGAAAAAGATTCCAAGCTTCAGTTGACTTTAAAGATACTGAAGATGTGAGGCGAGGCTGAAGGATTCCCCACAGTGTGGAGTCTAAAGGACGAGCCGGTGATGGCCTGCAGCTCCGTGCCTTTGTCCAGTCGCAGGAGGCCGGACACCTGGCAGGGCTTCAGGAAGTGGAAAGGGTGCGGCCCGGCGGAAGGGGTTGTCCCGTATCCCTCCATGCACTGCAGCTTCTGAGGCCGCAGACCGCTTGTCACCACATCCAGCTTCACATACTGAGACTGTTGCTCATTGAACAACACCTGAGGAGACAGAGAAGATGATCTACTACATCTCACCGAGGGAGGTTAGCGTAGACATTAGAGAGAGAATTTGTTTCTTCTTAACTATCCAAATGAAAACTAACCAGACTGCCTCAGGATTTCCATAGTCCTGCTATCATAACTCTTTCTTCTTCTTTTTTTTTTTTTGTTTGGCTAGATTTTCTCCAGACCTCTGTCAAGACTGAAGTCTGGCTACATGAGATTACGTGAAATATGATATGCTCCTCTCAAAAAAACATTTTGTACTGGTACGTTATGACGGTTTATGCAAAATAATGGCTATTTTCTTTTTTTTTTTTTGTAAAGCTCCACCAGGTCAACGGGGCTGCATCCCAAGATCTCTGCTCATTCACTCTAGATACAAATATGAAATCAATCTGAGGTTTCTTTGCCAAGGATGCCAAATTTAAGAGCAAAAATCATTTTTTTTCTCTTTACTGTTAAAATATTTGACTAACCAAGTCTAAACCACATGTTATTTTTAAAAAATGTTTCAAAGAAGCCTCAAAATAGTTTGTCACCAGTAAGTTTTGGTACTTGATGACGCGACCTTGAACCTTACATGTCACATCTTTTGTCTGACAATTCAATATTCTGTGCCAGAGACACATTTTGCTCTGTACCTAGCCTTGGTAAGAAATATATATAGATTGCTTTTAGTTGCCAAAACATTAATTCCCAAGATTGTGTGATTTACAACAATGACTTACTGTCGCCTTACGAACATTAGCGTTCATTTTGTAGTCCTGTTTCTGCCCACCTGGTGAATGTAAGGCCAATATTCACTCTACTTTTACCTCCATTTTGGTCTCCACCAACTCTGTATGTGGCTTTTTAGCTCCACTATTATCACCAGCTACTTGCTAACTTTATGTTTACTAGTTTAGTGCTGGGCAGGTAGTGTACAGTTGATTTATTGAGCTTCTTTTTGCAGAAAACAACAGGTAACGATGGGAGAGGGAGCCAAAACATTAAAGTAGCGAGCCAAAAAACCAAAACAAGAGCTGAAAGATGCTAAAACGACTACAGAAATTAACTGACTACACATATTATATAATATGTATTCATTAGTTCAGCCTCAAAGTGGAGATCAGAGGCATGTCGAGTAACTAGAAGCCTTGAAGTTTGTAGTTCGACTCTGTTAATAAACTACAACTCCCAGCACAAACTCACCTGGCAGAACAGGAAGTAGACGCCCGCTTTCTCCACAATGAAGGTGCCTTGTTCCTTGTTGTACCTCACCGCTTTACTCATATTCAACGTCCTCTCCTCCCAACCCTTTATCACTCCGCCCTCTCCCACTGAGACACACACACACACAGAGGAACACACACACGTATCCAAGATTAATCATCTCATAGACAAAAGTTTCGCAGATTATCCACCATCCTTCATTTTTACGAGCCTTACCTTGCTGAGAGGAGACTTTGGTTACTGGTGGAAAGTAGAAGAGCCGTTGAAAGAGAAAGAAAAGGGAAAGTCAATTAAGATTTTATGAGTGCAATCGTATAGGGGTATATGATTGAAACCACTTCAGCAGATGCTACACGAGACGGCTATAAGCGATCTGCCAAGCCACTTACTCTCAAAATGAGACGCCGCTTTCTTTCCATTTCCATTCCTCCCTCGCATCGTCCCCCCTTTCGGAAGGCAAGGAGAGACAGAATATGAGTTTGAATGGCAGAAAAAGGACGTCTGTGGTTTTTTGATAAAACAATCATTGCCGTCTGTATCTGTCTAATAACAGAGTGTGTTAATTTGCAGCCATTAGGATTCAACCTGGCTCGTTTTAAACGCAGTTAGCAGATGGGCAAAGGATTTCCTTTCACGTGCTTCAATATATTTCCTCAAACTGTTATTTTCAGTCAGAAGCGTGTGCCTCTCTCTCTCTCCCTCTCTCTCTCTCTCTCTCTCTCTCTCTCTCCTTTTTTTTTTCCTGTGGGGGCTAATCTTAGTGCCAGCTGGTCGCAGTCATCTAGAAAATACAGCAGAAAAAAAGAGGAGATGGAGTGAAGGAGGATGGAGAGCTGACGGGGGGAGAGAGGGAGGGGACAAGATAGACAGAGGGCGAGTGAATGAGAAAGCATTAAACGTAGCCTGAGAGACAAAGCTGAGGACGTTAATAAGAGAAATGAAGTGCCGGAAAAAGAGAGTCAAAAAGGTCTTTGGCTGCGCCGTGACCCAAAAGAGTCGATTAAGTACAGAGTGGAGCAACAGCTACGGGGCTTGCTCAGATAAATACAATAAATAAAACACAACACTAAAAGGCCGGAGCTCCAGAATGCCTGCTCTTGTTACTCTCTGAAGGTTTATTTTAGCTGTTCAATCCGGCCTGTGGGGAGCAATTTCAAACACAGATACAACTTCAATACTGTATATATGAACTGCGAAATATACTTTATGCTTCGACGTGGAGCAGCCAAACACCGGGGCCCCCGCCATCATGCAGGAATATTAAGTCCCTGCTCAAATAACTCACAGGTGGGTGACCCTGTAGATTAAGGATTTGCTATGGCCGAGCGTTAAGCCCTCGGGCTGGCCAGAGTTTCCTGACTTAGGCTGTCAGTCATCAGGAGGGAACATAACAGCAGTGTCCTGCTGAAACGTTGCACTGCAGTGGTCAACTTTCCACAAACTGGAAAAAGCTGTTTGAGCCTCTCTCTCTTTTTTTTTTTTCTCCCCCCCCCCCCCCTCTGATGATAGTCATGAATTTCTGAACACTGTTTAATGTGTTTTGGAAGACAAAGTCAGATATCAGTTACTGAAGAAAAGCGCTAATATCTGCAGGATATCAGTGTAGATGTTTTGGCGAGGAGCGCGGCTCTCTAAATGAATCCTTTTGTCAAATTTGGATATTCGTTCCTTCGCTGAAATCCAGCAGAAAAAAAAAAAAAAAGCGTCTGAGGTTCACTTTCGGACAATCAAGCGAACCCATGACGGTGACGCAAGCAGAGGCTATAAATACTGCAATGATAGGTCATCAAATATCACCGCTTTCACAACAAATCATAGCTGTGTCAGTCGTGTGCTCAGTGGGGGGAAGAAAAAAAATCTATTTCATTGCCCAAAAGCGTGCAACAAGGCCCCGCTCCCGCGCCAGCTGGTTTTTCTGGGCTCCGAGGCCGTTCTGGTCAGACCTGTAATTTCTGTAACAGTCATCCAGCTGCCTACTTTTTCCTGTGTCAACTTTTAGCAGCGGGTAGTGCCTGCGGCCCGCTAGACCTGACCAAAGTGGCATGTGGGCCAAGACTGGCCAGCGTTTGTGTTAAATGTTCTTCCCAAAAAAACAACAGAGTGCACTTGGTAAGTATTGTGTCTGTGGTGATTTTGGGGGTGGCTAAAAGGCAGAGAAAAAAACTTCTATATGTCGGTGGTGTCGTAGTCAAGAAAATGCAGCTTTGTGGGAGTCTTTTGACTTGCAGTACCGTCTCTCTTCACTCTCTGTCCCACCAGCAGCTCTCTCTTCTCCAGAATGAGCTGAACAATGGCCTTCCTCTGTGTATTGACCTGTTGAAAGAGCAAGAAAAAAAAACACCCCACACTATTAACAAATGTCCAATAAGCTTATTATGACTTTTTACTGGCACCGATCCCACACAGCCACAGACAGCCTCTTCCACCCAGCCAGCCACATAAACAGGCTCGTCTTTTCCAGTATCCTGCCCCTGCTGCCATGCTAGCTTTAGAATAGGTCTACCACTTCCTCAGAGACTGGTTGCGACACCTAATGCATGTTTTTAGTGCTTTGCATTCCTGGCGTCTTTCTGAAAAAGAAATGATTTTTGTCAAGCCAGCAAAGTTCTAAATCCTTGGCTGGAGGCCCACTTGAATGACCGAAGGAGGCCTGTACGTATATGAAGTAAGAGGAGAAGTGGCTCAGGGAAAAGTATGTTTAAATTTACTGCTACTGTGGAAATGGAGGCAGCGAGTTGCTCTGCGCTCTCCAGACGTGCACTCACTGGCTCTCATCAGGAGTTGGCCAACGGTCAAATGGACAGAACGGGGCCCCTTGGGAAAGACTCCAGCATCAACACTCCACGTGTCCAATTTTGGGGTGTTAGTGTGTGTCTTGTGAGGAAGAAACTATGTGTGTGTGCAGGTCTGTCAACATGATACACAGCCAACCTGTCCCCCTGATCTCAAATCCAGTGCAACCTGGTTTTGTAAATACTGTGAACTTGAAACCAGAAGAATTTCCATCAGCTCTTTTTGGCCGCTTTTAGAGAAATAATTTGCCTTGTGATGCAACCTCGTGCTGGAATCTAACATTTGCTGCAAGTGCAAGAACAAAAAAAAAAAAAAGAAAAGAAAAGAAAAGAAAAACTGCACTTTGCATGAGATTGCACGGGATTTAACACTGTTCCCTGCAAAATTAACTCCCCCTCAACTCGTTGCAATAATCTGATGCATGCTGTGTTGCAAATAACTTAACACTTGCCACACTTCACTATCATACAGCCTGTTTCACGCCTCGGGGCTCTGCGCACTCAGTTGGGTCTGAAGTGCTCACATGCCAAATAGTTGAGGCTTTCCAGTAAATTGAGATAAAAACTGGAGCACAACTGGCACCAGAGTAATTAAACATGGCGAGGGGGGGGGGGGGGTTGGACACAAAAATAAGTAACCCCACACACAACTTTGACCGCACTTATTGGTGAGCAATAAAAGTGCCAAGAGAAATGGTGCAACAGAATAGAGTACGTGCAATGGGGGGGTTGAGAAGAGAAGAGAAGGGAAAGGGGGGGGGGGGGTGAAGTGTGGAATTGCATTTTTCCATATACCCCCCGCGAAGATTCCCAGTAACCGCTGCCACAAAAGAAGTTACATAACAAACACTTGAAGGTCTGTAATAGTTGCATGCGAGTAAATATTATTGTTGGTGCAAATATGCATGCTACTCAGAGCCTTGATTGTGTGTCTATGTGTGTGTGTGTGTGTGTGTGTGTGTGTTTAAAAAGTATGATACAAACCTGCTCCAGTCGGTCCTGCAGGATCTTAAAGGATTGAGACAGGTCCCGCGTTTGTCGCCAAGTCCACGCCGTAAACAGCGCGCTGCATGCGGCTAGAGACAGAGCCACCAGGGCCAGAGAAGCCCAGACGACCCGCAGCTTGCGCACTCGCCTCCTCTGCAGAATCCGATGCATATTGGTGCAAGGCTGCACTGCTACTCACCGCCGCAGACCATCCGAAATCCCCCACCGCTTCAACTCCATTTCAGCAGAGCATGAAGTCCCTCCAAATGCATGTCTGTCCAAATGTCCATTTTGGTAAGAAAAGACGCGCGAGTGGAGAGGCTACAACTGAACACCCACTGCTTCTCAGACGCGTGGATATCGTTTTAATTCTCGGTTTATCTGATAGATGAGGGGGGTTAAAGCAACAAAACATCCGATCCTTCCTCCACACAGATCAAAGCCACCATCCTCCGTGTGTGCGGGTCGTCTCCAAATACAAGAAAACTGTGCAACTTGCGCACATCAACTGTTGCATCCTTCTCCCTGTGATTCGTTGACTCAGCTCTCTTGTCTTCCCTTTAAACAGCGTGCTGGGGGGTCACTCTATTAGACAGACAGACTGAGCACACATGAACGTTGAATTCACACACACACACACAGATACGCGCGCGTGTACGCACACACACACACACACACACACATATCGCGTGGACTTGGAGGTGAACTTTCCGTGCGTAATCGGTGAGCTCTGATGTTGTGATGCCAGCGTGCATCCGCGGTAAAAGTCAACGAGGTGAGCAAAGGAAAAAAAAACATACGAGGGCTTCCTCTGCTTCTCGAGTCACTTTCATCAACTTGCATGCCTTGAAAATATGTGCCATTCACGCGTGTGGCAGTTCCGTCTGTGACCACACGGTGGCTGTACTGTATAGGTAAAGATAGGCCTTCAGCATTGCACTGTGGGCTGATGTGTACCATCAACAGGTGAGCCAAAGACTGATTTTGAGCAGACTGGACAGTTTTTTAATCTAAAATCTAAAAGTTTTTACTGGAAACAGATACTTTAACCCCTGAAACATAAAATGTGTAAGATAATCTAACTTTGTAGATGCAGAAGAGACAAATTAACTGAATTTAAGTCAAACTTTTTCACCTTAAAGGTGCAGTGTGTAGAACTTAACGCCATCTAGCAGTGTAGTTGAAACCCCCTCACCTCACCCTCTTCTTCAGAGTGTGAAGGAGAAAGTGTTAAGTTTGTCCATTCTGGGCTACTGTAGAAACATGTTGGTTCAACCAAGCTCTGAGTTTGTGAAGTAAAGCCAATGTGGAAGTGCCAAAAACTGCAGTTCCTCAAACGTCCACTTGAGGGTGGCTACAGAACAAGTCGGTCTCCATAAGTCCCCATGTTAAAATGACTTCACAGCAGAAATAAACATGTTTACAGCCTGGTACAAAAATCAGTTTTGGTCTCTATAGCTAATTTCCCCGTTCATGACAACTGTACTGAGGGCGAATTTTTATAGAACTCACCTGTTCAAATTATATTAAGGTTTAAAGTTATGCAGGATTAACAGTGTGGCTACTTTGATTGACAGGTAGGTGACATTACAGATGGCTTGTTTGAGCAACCAGGTGTCATTCAGCCCTCCTTAGGTCCAAAATAATCCACGTCTGAGCTTCAAATCGGCTCTTCAGAAACCTACAAATTCACCTTTCACGTTTTTTTTTTGGAAAGGGAACAGGAGGCGAGGGGTATTCAGTCGGATACAATCTACAACTTCACCACTAGATTCTACCAAATCCTACGCACTGTATCTTTAAAGTGATCTTTGAAGTGGCCCCTTGTGACCGGTTACACGTCAATGTGTGAACAGTTCAAGTGATTTCCCTATTTCAAGTTGCTTCATTGTAATAGTTTTATGTAAAGGCCGGGTGAGGTAACAGCATTTCACAAGAGTGAAGCGTAATTTACTGAAAAGTCATTTATTTTTTATTTCCTACGCATAAGATCTTCCTCATTCAACTTGTGACCCATTGTGGGAGGCCACTACTATACTCATACTTACAAGGCTGTCCTGTATAAAGCAGCAGGCCAGTGACAGTTGGATTTTTTGTGGGGGAACAAACCTATATTTACATTAAAAAAAACATTTAAAATGCTGATTCAGTAATTTGAAACCTCCATTGCTCATATCCATGTTCGGTTGCAGGTGCATTTCCCCCCTTATTTTTTAAAAGTGCAAATCAATCATGCAGTTCCAAATGTGTATAACAACTACTCTTAACCACTATTTACTAATCAACATGGATAAATCCACTCTAAGATGTGAACACACTCACTGCACTCACACACTTTCAAGAACAGGCAACAGCAGGAAGCCTAAAACACTTTAATGAAACCAACATCTGACTCTCATGCAGGTTCTAGTCTACGGATGACATGGCTTTTGGATATTTTCTCAGGATTTCTGGTACGACGGATGACACTAAACTGTGGAAGGTGATGAAATCGCGGCATCAACCATTTCACGGGTCATGTGAACAACCTATGAAAGCCATTTTTGGTGAGCTTCATGTCTGAACTGAGGAATTTCATGCTCCCTTGTGGGTCGAGGGAATTTATTTGATCGTTGGTGAAGCCCTTTAAAAACTCAGCGGATGAAGTCTAGAGACAGATCATGGTGTTCCTGAAAGGTTTCTACCCAACTATGATCATCTTTACTTTGACACGTTGCAGAGACAAAATCAGACACATGAACACATAAAAATTTGTGCATCTGCTGGCAGAAAACATCAATGGATGCAGGTAGTATTACGGACAACAGCACTGAACACGCTGGAAATATCTCGTCATGTGAGTAGATCACTAGGTGACACACTTAGGCCCTTTTCTGACAACTCAACATGACTTATCTACACCATCAACATGTTTAATCTAAGAGAGTTACACTGTGTAATAAATACACATCCTGAACACTAAAATCTGAATAATATTTATCCTTTTTTGTATTGTATTGTTTCTTTTGTCTGCAAAGTTACTCTTGAAATTTACTGCAAAGCTTTGACAGGAATCAGGTTTGAACTTTGATTGGATGTTGAAATTGTTTGAAGGATCCACGCTGGGAATAAAGTAATAATTTGTATGATTTATAGCTCTGAGTCTGGACTTCAGATGGGAAGCTGCAGTCAAGGGAGGTTATAAATATCTCTTCATATTTCCCTGGACTCTATATTGATTTTTTGGGGGGGTGGTGGCTCATGAGCTCTGTAATCAGCAGCATATTTTACATCTGTAAGTCTGCAGATTTTTTTGCACATTGAAGCAAACATACATGAATATTTCACGACACCAATGTCTCCAGAGAGGAAAAAAAAAAATTAAATAAAAAACGGCACATTCTTTACTCAGTTATTTTGTACAAAGTATGCAAAGAAATGCAAAATCTAAAAGCTACAAAGGAAGGTCAGCAGTTCTTACTTGTTTAGATTGAGAGAAAACAAACTAAATATAACCCACAACTCAGACTGTTTTCATTAAGTTGTTGGAAATGATATGAAAAGCTCTCCTTTCTTTTTAGAGTAGACTGGATATGAAACAGGAGTGCAGACCAGAATTATGCCCATTTCGTTTTAGCAGGACAGGTTCAAAGACACAAACTGAGCCCAGTCCAAGACTTTTAGTTTTTTTTTTTTTCCTTTCTTTTTAAATCTCAACAGATGGATTGATTTTGTCTGATTCTAGGCTTCAGCCAGTTCTTTCAAACCATCCCCAAGAGTTTGTTTTTTGGCTGCACCGAAGTAGTTTGAGACCAGCTGATTCATCTACTTCACAATTGTTACAGCAACTTTATACACACATAGCTTAGGAAGGAATAAAACAGTCTAAACACCAACATTGTGCTTGCACAACAGCTTTACAGTACTCCTCACCTGGAAGACGAGGGGAGAGGTGACCAACTTTTTTTTTTTTTTTTTTTTTGGTTTTTGTCGTCATAGTTTATAGTACCGTAGATTTAAAGGGATAATATACCAAAAACTCCAACAGTCGCACAATAAAACACACAGCTCGGATTTGCAATGCTTAAGGATTTTTGTGCAAAGAAATGACTTCATTTCTAGATGATGAATGGTTATATCGTATGCTCAGACTTTCCCTACTCACCCCACCACTAACATACGCACATGCACACTCCTGTTAGACCTTTCTCATCCCCATATGATTTAAAAAAACATATTTTAAGCAGTTAGGTTAGGGAGGTTAGGTTATATGATCCATTTAACACCAAAATCAAAGGTGCTCTGGGTCATAGGAATTCACAAGGGAAACACACAAAACACAGATTTCAGTGCCTCGGCTATGTACTATTTAAATATATTGCATAGGCCCCATTCCAATACTTAAAACTGCATCCTTGACTCTAAATATTTGACTCTTTGTTAAACCCCTTTTCCAATCATAACAAGGCACAGCAGGTACATGTTGAAGTGGTGTCTGTGGTAGAAAATGTAGTAAATGAGAATAACTTTCAAAGGCAAAAAAAACCCTTCTAATTAGCTAAAAGCATTATATTGTGGAATTACAAGTTAAGTTGGCCGAGCTGAAGCCAAAATGCCGCTACATCAGATTTTAGGCTGGCGTTAGCAGTTCTGTCCCGCTCATTATTGGATTTGGGAACGTTTCGACTCCAGCAACTCCGGCCAATTCATTATCCAGGATAGCTTTGTGTTTGTTATACACCAGCGTAGTCCTCATCCTCAAGACCTTTTAGCTTGTGAAAGTGGAAAATGCTGTTTGAAAATGTAATAAAACACAACACGGGTTTTTGTGAGACCAATTAACCTTTGAGTCAAATTTGTAATTATATAACAATACTACAGTACTGGGGCGGCTCCTCCGTTTTTTAGCATTAAGTCACATATGTAGTCATTTTAAAGCGAGTCAGCTGGAAACATCAAAATGTTGGCTGTAGGTTAAAGTTGCCTTTTCAGCCAACAAAATCCGCTATAAAATAAGAAAGTGCAATTTAAATACCCATTGTTACCCTTTGTCAGGCGGTGCATCCACTACTGTTATCACTGTAAACTGCATAGCATGTTATGTTAGCATGAGAACACAACTAGCTTTGTGTGCAAGACAAAAACAAGTCCCGCCTTGTTTCCATGTCTTCTACATGATCATAAAGGATGCCGACTTTTAACCTGAAACATGTAGCTTGTTTTTTTTAGTGTTAAATCTTGAATGTAGCCATTATTAACAAAGTTTTCAGCTAACTCAGTGCGCTAGGTAACGTTAGCTAACTCCTGCTAGTAAAATCTGGCTGTAGTTGTCTTTTCTTTTTCTTTGTGCAATTAAATACCCTTCGTCTGAAGAATTACCAAGAATCTCAGTTGGTAAATCCACCACTGTGATTATTGTAAACTGTGTATGTGCTGTGCTAGCATGGCAACTTATAGGTACAGTAGCAGTAACTCAGAGGTTGGGGCTTAACAAACAGTCAATATTTAAATGATCTGCTTTTTGAGAAATTGGCTTTGTGATTGTCGCTGTCAAGTTTTGGAAGGGGGCCATTGAGTGTTGCTCAATCCCTGCACTGTGTGCGCTGACCTCACGGCTAGGTCATGCCGTCACGAGCCCATTGTTCGGTTAGGGTTGGGCAAGGTGCTGCAGCGCTTCCCCCTCGCAGCGCATGCAATGGTAGCCCATGTCAGCCGTGACATCGAAGCAGCCCTGGCTGAGGTAGAAGTCCAGAGATGATTTGTTCCAGTCCAGGACAGTGAAGTTGAGCTGGTTGCAGCCGGCAGCCAGGCCCAGCTACGGGACAGCAAAATTAAGTAGGAAGACAGACGTGAGTACTGCTGTGCTGACATGAGACATAGAAGCTGGAACGGTATCCACGCTCCAAGACTTACTGTATCATACACATTTTTCATTTCCGCTTGCAAACCGTGCAAATGATATACATCTATGTCAAGGTACGTGTCACAGTTAAGTAATGGACTGATGTCTTACTCACCTGTGCTACCTTGCTCATAAGTGCTTTACCAATGCCCTTTCCTGAAACACAGACACCACAAATTACTAAAGATTTCCTGCACATGCACATGCCGGAGACATACATTAACTCCATAGCAACAGTGACATGTCCATTTTTGTATACCTCTGAACTCAGGCATCACGTACAAGTCCTCCATATAAATGGCTCTTCCCTTCCAGGAGCTGTAGGAATAGAAGTAAAGTGCATAGCCTATCTTCGTATGGCCTGAAAGCAGAGAGTGAGAGATGTGAAATCAATGCACCAGAAACAGGAAGTGACGTTAACTAAAATAGTTGTCTGTTTACTCTTAAATATCAACAGCACATGTTTTTTTAATGGAATCTTGACTGCATATCATTCCCTGCTCCAGTCCTGCTTCATTTTTCAGCGTTTTGGCACGGCTGAACCTGTCAAACATGCCTGCACAGTCACTAAATGTGTGCACATCTTTATAAATGCAGCTTGGCTGGTTTATGAGGATGTTTTTAGTGTGATGCAACATTTAACATTCAAGAGGTATGATGAGTTTGCAGAGAAACAAAACAAGTTTGAGGATGCTAAAATGCTCTGTAGAGTTAGACATGGTGTTTTTGTAGCATTTTATTGAATCCACTTCGAATTGCATCGAATCTTTTTAGGTATCTTTCGGTTAGAAAATATCTCAGTATCATATTTAAACCACACTAACTCTGCACACAGCTGCACTGAAAGGGTCAAGAGTCCAGGTTATTCTATCCAACTTGGATCTGGATCAAATGTGGAAAAGGCTTTCTTATCCACTATCTACGCCGAGTTGCATAAAACTGCAACACTGTGCACTAACTTGGATTAATCACTAGGAGCTACCACTATTACATTACATGTTGTCATCTGACCTATTATTCACGTAGAGATATTTCTAGGGCAGCTTTAACAGCAAACATCCTGCCGTGTTGCACTGCAGTAAAGACAGTTCAGTGCACCGTGTTTAACCTTTAGAAATCACCACAGATTTTTGTCTTCTTTTAACTCTGTGTGGTTATTAGGTGCCACTAAGTTGATCTGTGTGTAATTTGAGAAGCTGTTTTAAGTTATAAATGTGCTCAGTTAAGCGTAGTAACTCCCAACACAGAGAAACGGGCAGCTCCACTCCGGAGTGGAGAGTGGACAGCGGTGACTGTATGGAAAAAGAGCTGTGTCATGGAAGAAAAAGGCCCAGCTGTACTGTACTGCATTCTGAGGACAAGCAGTGTGTTGGCCTTGTTATGTAAGCGGTGCGTAAGGAGCCACATCAGCAGGACGCTGTTACATTAGCTGACAGAGCTTCAGTACACGTTTCTTATCAAACTAGAAACAATTTATTATTATTCAGCCTGGTCTTATTTACACACACATATATATGCAGACTTGGAGGCAGTTTGTATCTGACCTTTGATGACCTTGACAGTGGGACAGATAAACAAACCAACTGTGCATTTTATGACTTAAAGGGACGACAGGTGTGACTCAAATATAACCATGAAGCTTCTCTAGTTGACAAGTATTTTTTGTATTCCCAGTGTTCTGAAAGTTCATGTTTAAATATGCAAATAATTTTGCAGAGCAGATATCTGCACATAGGTTAAGGCACGTTGAAAAATCTTAGAGTGACATTACTCTTAAGAATTTCCTGTTTTATGCTGAAAGAGTGTTTCCTGGGTGCTTTTTTGTTACTTTACTTCCTGCCTTTGTTTTTTTTTTCTCTCCCACCTGTTTTCCATATCACCTGCATTTAATTAGTTAATTAGCTCTCTTGTGTTTAGTTCATGTGTTTTCCTTTCTTCACTTGTCAGGTCGTCTGTGTCTGTTTCCCAGTCCTGCTCCTGCCCCTGTTCCTGCTCAGGTCTGGATTTTTGTTTGTTTGACTTCTGTCGATTGGATTTATTTTGGACTTTGTTTGTTTTTGTCTAGATTCCTCAGCTGACTATTGTTACATTGTGTTTGCCAACCTGTTCAGTTAGTTATCAAAGTTATCTTTGTTTACTCAACCTACCTGTATGAACTAAACCGTGACAAAAATACACTTCAAGAGTAATAGATTACATAAATTAGCTTAAAGCTACTCTAATAGGCCACTCGGTGACAAGCCCATAGAAACACCTGACTCTCAGCTCTTAGCATTTTAGTGTCCTTCAGCTTGTTTTGATTTTATGACTCACGACTTTACTGTTTTAATTCCCTCTTACCGCTCTCACAAGCTTTGTTTTGCTATAACGCTCTAAATCTACTTTACACCACTTGCCCTGCACCAGTATATAACAATATCAGTAACTGGGGGAAATAGTAGTATTGAGCTGCTAAAGAGCCAGAAATTTCACTCAGGAGTTGGTGGAGACCAAAATAGAGCTAAAGGAGAGACAACTTTGGAATTTTGGACAGGACTTAATTGCATAGTACAGAAAAAAATGCTACTGCGCTGCATTTTTCTGGGTTGAAAACTCTGGCCACACATGCACAACAGGTGTTTCCTGTTAGAGAAGTAGTAAAAGTACTATTATCTGTCTGTGACATTGATTGTTGGCAGTTTGTATGAAAATAAAGATTTGTACGACTCACACAGTTTATCTTGTTTCACAGTGAAGTAAACTCACCTTCTTTGGTTTTGTGTTGTTCTGGCACCTCAGCGATGATCCCGTGGAAGAATGGGTTCTTGGAGAAACCGTCCTGCTCCAAGTCTGCACATAAAATACAAAGACACTGTTTTATATGCAGTATGTAATACATTTACCATCTTTTCATGGTTAAAGCAACATCAACACAAGGTCCATATAGAAGCTTTTGATTGAGTGGAACCGTTCATGTTGGGATAATAGTTGATATTGGACGTTCATCGTTCACCTCAGAGACAGCAGCTAAAAATCTCAGCACAAGGTCCAACTGTTCTGAAGTTCATCATCTTACGTTACATCTGTCAAGAATAAACTCGGCAAGGTGGACGGAAACTTCCAAAAGCTACATTTTCATGAGAGATGGGTAAAATCCAGTGGTGGAAGACGTACTCAGATATTTTCATTTCTCCTTTCAAAGAGTTATATTACTAATAACACTGACGCTTTAAGTCATAAATAATATTTTATCGTTACAGCTCGGGTAGGTCAGGTGGAGCACATTTTAAAGGAGCAGTGTGTAGGATTTTGTTGCATCTAGGCTACCGTAGAAACATGGCGGACTCTATAGAAGAGGACCCGAGGCGTCTGTAGATATAACAGGCTGCTTTTAAAGTAACAAAAGCACAACGGTTCTTATTTACAGATGATTACACACTAATGAAAACATAGCAATGAATATTATATTTACTTACTTCCGTATTATGCAAATTGAGCCCCAAAATCTGACACACTGGACCTTTAACTTCTTTATATAATGTTAGTTTAAAGTAACTCCAGGTGTCAAAGTACATTTCTGTAAGAAATGTGTTGGAATATATGTATAAAATTGAAATACTCAACACAATTGTACTTAAGTACAGGATGTAAATGTCTATTTGCTGAGGAAGCTCATGTGAGGTGATCAAAAGCTCCAGAACAGCTACTAAACAGGCTTTTGGAGGGTGATATTGTGTATTGCTGGAGTACTGTGTCATCTGTTGGATTTCGTCTTGCTTCTGATGAAGGTCAAACACGTTCAGACGTAGGGTCGAGGCACAGAAATGCACATTTATCTGACGCGCTACCTTTCTGTGTGATTTTCACATGTTCTGCAAGTTTCTCATATTCAGCCAATTCCTGTGAACACACACAAAAAACAATCATATTAATCTCTTCATTTTTATAAATATCACTTTATTGGGCTGTGACCCTGTTTGCACTGACACACACACGGTTATAATAAGCTCCACACACACACACACACACACACACACACACACACACATGTGGTGCGTGTGTCCTCTAATCAAACAGCAGCTAATCCAATAACATTTCAATAATCTAATAATAACATCAACACCGTGTTCGTGACGTAAGCTCGTGAGTCACGGGCTGCCAAATGCCCTTTCCGGCTCGCGCACACGTGTCCGCTCACCGTGATCATCCGCGCGATGTCTTTGCAGTCCTCCACGTTGGCTGCGCGGATCGAGTACTCCATTGTCGGCTGGGCGTGGAAGGTGTGATGCTCACAGTGTATCGGCTCTCCCGTGAGATCCGGACGGATGTAACGTGGAGGGAGTGACAGGGAGTGAAGGGTTGGATGAGGCTGCAGACTACCGGTGAACTCAACCACGCCGGAACAAGGCTGAGAAGCGAGCTGAGAGCGCCCTCCTCCAGGAAACAGGTGGCCGGGGGAATCGGCTCTGCTTAGGCTGATGAATTAAAGGGGACCTGTTATGATCATTTCCAGCTTTTATTCTGGCACTCCATTAGAGCAAAATCCATTAATTATAAACATATTAACAAGTGTAAAACTATTTTATTAATCAACTTTGGCCATCTGCTGAAATGATGGCCTGTAGAAAGAAAGTTATTGATGACCCATAAACATGTCTCATTAAATTCAAGTGAGAAACACATTGCTCCTTTAATAGATTTTCATCCCTGAGGTGCTGCAGCACTTTTCCAGGTAGACTGTAACTATCTAAGTTTCCCCCTGACCCCGTGATCTTTCACCCAGGCTGATTGTTTGACCATATTTTACCTTATTTGTAGGCTAGTCTGACACATAATACACTTTATATACTATATAAATATAATGGATAGCTTGGCATAACATTCACTGAGTACATTCATGATCCCCAGAGGAAGAACCTTTTCCATTTAGAGTTTTCTTCTTTGAAACTTTGCATACAGAATAACTCGCAAAACGCAAAACAAACAGTCAATTATTATTTTAATGATCTGCAACTGGCTTAATGATTGTTGCTGTTAAGCTTTGGAACAGGGCCATTGAGTGGTGCTCAGTCCCTGCACTCATGGTTAGGTCAGGCTGTCATGAGCCCATTGTTGGGTTGGGGTTGGGCAAGGTGCTGCAGCGCTTTCCCCTCGCAGATCATGCAATGGTAGCCCATGTTAGCCGTGATGTCGAAGCAGCCCCGGCTGCGGTAAAAGTCCAGAGATGATTTGTTCCAGTTCAGGACGGTGAAGTGGAGCTCGTTGCAGCCGGCAGCCAGGCCCAGCTACGGGACAGCAAAATGAAGTAGGAAGACAGACGTGAGTACTGCTGTGCTGACATGAGACATGGAAGTTGCAAGCTCCAGGACTTGCAAATGATATATATCTTTGTCAATTCAACCTTGAAGGTTGAATGTCATGTCATTTTACTCACCTGTGCTACCTTCCTCATAAGCGCTTTGCCAATGCCCTTCCCTGAAATACACACACAACATATTACTCAATTTCCCGCACCTAGGACTGGCTGATTACATTTATTTGATAGTAACAGTGACATGTCCATTTTTGAGACAGTGTACTGCACCTCTGAACTCAGGCATCACGTACAAGTTCTAGTTCTCCCTTATAAATGGCTCTTCCCTTAAAGGTGCTGTAGGAATAGAAGTAAAGTGCATAGCCTATCTTCATTATGGCCTGAAAAGCAGAGAGTGAGAGATGTGAAATAAATGCACCAGAACAGTGATGTTAACTAAGACAGTTTCAGTGTTTTGGTGCGGAGTGAACCTGTCAACGTTGCCTGCACAGTCACTAAATATATTACTTTTTTATCTTTAAGAAATGCAGCTTTCGGCTGGTTTTGGCAAATTATAGATTTGGGTGTGATTCAAAATCCAGGGAAAAAAGATCTTGGTGCTGTGCAGGTATGAAGTACAATAAAAACAAGCTAAAAGCTGCTAAAATGCAATACACTTTATAGCTTCTGAATCCATTTGAATAGTTTAATCATCATCATCATCATCAATCACATTTGGGTATCTCTCCTTGTTATTAAGTATTTCACTCAGTATCATGTTAAAAAACACATGTGTTGAGAAGTTGAAGAAACTTAGAGCACAGCAGGTGTTTTCTGTTGGACAGGTGAGTAAAACTACCTGTTTATTTGTATTTCTAATTCCTACTGCTCTATTGCTCACACATTTACACAGTATATCCTGATTCACAGTAAAGTAAACAGCGTTACGGACAGTTCTTGTTCACCTTCTTTTTGTTTGTGTTGTTCTGGCACCATAAACGCGATACTGTAAGTGACTGCACGTGATCCTGCTCAAGTCTGCATAAATACAAAGACATATTCCCTTATATGCATTATGTGATGCATTTACCACCATACTACGGTTAATCAGCATCAACACAAGGTTCATATAGTGACTCTTGATTGCATGGAATTGCCGTGTTGGCAGTTATAGTGAGCGATTTGATAGCTTGGCGACCTTGCAGATCATGACAGTCAGGAAAAGTCAGGTGGAAGAGTACTAAAAAATAAACAAATAAAAAATACAAGTCCTATGTAAAAATTTCCTGAAGTAAAAGTAAAGTATAAAAATATTGGAGTACTGTGTCATATCAGAATTAATGCATTAAGATCATGAACAGAGATGCAGCTACCTTTCTGTGTGATTTCACATGATCTGCAAGTTTCAAATGTTCCGTAATCCTGTGAACACACATAAATAATCATATTAATCTCTTTATTTTATAAACATCATCACTTTATTAGGCTGTGTGACCCTGTTTGCACTTGGCCACACGTATTACGTGGTAGCTCTACACACACACAGGGTGTGTGGGTCCTCTAATCAAACAGCAGTTAATACAATATATGCAGACATGATGCTCACCATCATCATCGCGCGATGTCTTTGCAGTCCTCCACGTTGGCGTACCGGATCGGAGTACTCCATTGTCGGCTGGATGTGGAAGGTGTGATGCTACCTGAAAAAATAAAAGTTATTGAGTTGTTGCAGACGTCACCCACCGGTGAGCTCAGCCACACCCTAACAAGGCAGTATGTAATCCTTTACAAGATTGCTATCGATCCTATATATTTTTAATTGGCTTGTTTTTTCCACAAAGAAGACATGCTGCTCCGCTCTTGTGTGCTGCACATTAAGAAAAATAAATACAGTTTAAAATCACTCATTTAAAATTTGGACTAAACCAAACAAACCTTAAACAAGGCCTTAAGGTATAGTTATTTTTCCAAAAATGTCGATGCTCTGGGGCCTACGGATGGCGCTGTCAGTCTGTTTTAACACTGTGTGTGACTTCAAAGTGATTACAGTGCTTCAGACCTGATGGTGTTGATCTACTGTCTAGCTTTAGGAAATTTGAACTTTGATACCACACCGGGGAATTTGTTTACTCTCCCCAGAGGATTAACCTTTTCTATTTGTAGCACTCCATTCTCAGGCTAAAATTTCAACTTTTCATAAGTCAGACTTTACAGGCATTTCTATGACTCATACTGAGAATATAGGAATAAACCCTTTGATTCAGATGACGTCCATGGGATCTCCCCTTGTGTAATCTTTACACTGTTGTCCCATATAAGAGTAGTAAATGGTGCTATTGTGTTGCTCTATCTGCTCCATCCAATAATACTTCTTGTGTGGTGTGTAATAAACATTGCAGCCTCTAGGGCCCTAGCAAAGTTTTAGACTTTGGCCTCTTGTTGTGTCTCTGTGCAGTTCTGAATAAATGTTGCAGTATGCATGTCTGTGTGATCAGGGCAGAAATAGTTCTTACTTTACCCGACCTCCTTCATACAACAGAGAAACAATAAGAAAAACACACAACACAATAATGAAAAATATAACAAAAATTTTAATATAAAAATTAAAGAGTGAAGCAACCCCTGACCCCGTGATCTTTCACCCAGGCTGATTGTTTGACCATATTTTACCTTATTTGTATTTAGTCTGACACATAATACACTTTATATACTATATAAATATAATGGATAGCTTGGCAACATTTATTAGTACATTCCTTACTCCCCAGAGGATGAACCTCTTCATTATAGCATAACTTCTTTGAAACTGCATACCAGAATAACTCAGAATTTACCCCACAAACAAATAGTCATTATTATTTTAATGATCTGCCTTTTTAAGAAAAAGAAAGAAACTGGGTTAATGATAAATGGCTGTTAAGTTTTGGAACAGGGCCATTGGTGGTGCTCAGTCCTGCACTCATGGTTAGATCAGGCCGTCATGAGCCCATTGTTGGGTTGAGGTTGAGTGCAGCGCTTTACTTGGCGCATGCAATGAAGCATATTGCCGTGATGTGGCTTAGCCCTGGCTGAGGGTAAAAGTCCAGAAGATGATTTGTTCCAGTCCAGGGCGGTGAAGTTGAGCTCGTTGCAACCGGCAGCCAGGCGAAGAAAGCTATGAGACAACAAAATGAAGTAGGAAGACAGATGTAGTACTGCTGTGCTGACATGAGACATAGAAGCTGGAACGGTATCCACGCTCCAAGACTTACAAATGATATGTATATCTTTGTCAGGTTGAATGTCATGTCATTTTACTCACCTGTACTACCTTCCTCATAAAGCGCTTTGCCAATGCCCTTCCTGAAATACACACACAACATATTACTCAATTTCCGCACATAGGACTATCAGCTACATTTACTTGATAGTAACAGTGATATGTCCATCTTGAGACAGTGTACTGCACCTCGAACTCAGGCATCGTACAAGTTCTGCATATAAATGGCTCTTCCACTTAAAGTGCTGTAGTAGGAATAGAAGTAAAGTCCATAGCCTATCCAGTATGGCCTGAAAGCAGAGAGTGAGAGATGTGAAATCAATGCACCAGAAACGGGAGGTGATGTTAACTAGGACAGTTTCCAGTGTTTTAGTGCGGCTGAACTTCTGTCAAGCGTGCCTGCACAGTCATTAAATGTGTGCACATGTTTAGAAATGAAGCTCGGCTAGTTTGGCAAATTATAGATTTGGGTGTGATAGGGATTCACGATTAAAAACAAGCTAAAGCTGCTAAGCGGAATACACTTTTATAGCTTCTGAATCATTTCAATTGTTTAATTGAATCATTTTAGAGTATCTCTTGTTACTTCGTATTTCATAATTATCATGTTAAAAACACATATTGTGCTGAGAGGTTGAAGAAACTAGAAGCACAGCAGGTGTTTCTCTTGAACAGAGTGTTAAAACTACCTGTTTTATTTGTATTCTAATTCCCTGCTCTGTATCACACATTTACACAGTATATCCTGATTCACCGGTAAGTAAACATGGCGATACGGACAGTTCTTGTTCACCTTCTTTTGTTTTGTGTTGTTCTGGCACCTCGGCTTAGCGATACTGTGAAAGAAACGGCTTCTTACACAGAAACACGTCCTGCTCCAAGTCTGCTACATAAAATACAAAGACATTGTTCACCTATATGCATTATGTGATGCATTTACCACCTTTTCAGTTTGACAACCTCAACGAGGTTCATATAGTAGCTCTTGGTGCATGGAATTGCCTGTGTTGGCAGTTCATAGTGAGCGTTTGATAACCTTGGCAACCTTGGAGCTCATGACAGTCAGGAAAAATTCAGTGGTGGAAGTACTAAAAATAAACAAATAAAAAATATCTGATCATGAACAGAGACACGCTACCTTTCTGTGTGATTTTCATGATCTGCAAGTTCAAATGTTCAGCCAATCCTGTGAACACATAAATAATCATATTAATCTCTTTATTTTATAAACATCATCACTTTATTAGGCTGTGTGACCCTGTTTGCACTTGGCCACACGTGGCCATTAGTAGCTCTACACACACACAGGGTGTGTAGGTCCTCTAAATAAACACTTCAGTTAATACAATATATGCAGACATGATGCTCACCATCATCATCCAGCGATGTCTTTGCAGTCCTCCACGTTGGCTGCACCCGGATCAGTACTCCATTTATCTGGCTGGATGTGGAAGATTGTGATGCTACCTGGAAAAAAAAAAGTTATTAAGTTATTGCAGGCGTCACCCACATTGAGCTCAGCCCACACCCTAACAAGGCAGTATAAATCCTTTACAAAGGTGCTATCTGATCTATATATTTTTAGTTGGCTTGTTTTTTCCACCAAAGAAGACATGTCACTCACTCTTGTGTGCACATTAAGAAAAATAAATACAGTTTAAAATCACTCATTTAAAATTTGGACTAAACCAAACAAAACCTTAAACAAGGCCTTAAAAGTTATAGTTCCATTTTTTTTCAAAGTAATCGATGCTCTGGGAGCTCTGGATGGCGCTGTCATTCTGTTTACTGTGTGTGACTAGAAGTGATTACAGTGCTTCAGACCTGATTGTGTTGATCTACTGTCTAGCTTTAGAAATTTAGACTTTATTGATGCCACACCGAGAAATTTGTTTAATTCCTCTCCCAGGATTAACCTTTTCTATTTGTACTCCATTCTCAGGCTAAAATTTCAGCTTTTCATAAGTCAGACTTTACCCAAAACATTTCTATGACTCATACACAAGAATATGGAATAAACCGCTGATTCAGATGACATCCATAGGATCTCTCCCCTTGTGAATCTTTACACTGTTGTCCCATATAAGAGTAGCAAATGAATTGCTATTGTGTTTGCTCCATCCAATAATACTTCTTGTGTGGTGTGTAATAAACATTGCAGCCTCTAGGGGGCCCTAGCAAAGTTATAGTCTTTGGCTCTTGTTGTGTCTCTGTGCAGTTCAGATAAATGTACAGTATGCATGTCTGTGTGATCAGGAGCAGAAATAGTTCTTACTTTACCCGACCTCCTTCATACAACAGAGAAACAATAAGAAAAACACACAACACAATAATAGAAAAATATAACAAAAAACTTTAATATAAAAATTAAAGAGTGAAGCAAACACGTCAATCAGTCTATGTGCGTGTGTGGAGGGCTATTTTATCCCACTTTCTTAGATTTTTTTCTTCCAGAAATCGTTAAAAACAGCTGAATTTCTCAGAAGATGTCGGTGCCGGAGAGTTTATATTTAGTTAACACTTCCTGTGATGACGCACAGTGTGGACATGTCATCAAACTGTGAAGTTCAGCAGCAGCAGAAATAATAAAAAATGATCTCATGAATTTAGAGCAAAGAGCATGAAATCCCCCCCGACGACCAGCGCGCCAAGATTGAGGAACTGAAAGCACCTTGAAAAAAAGAGAAGCAAAAACAATGACCGCATAAATGAATGAAGAAATGAAACACTCATCTTGGATGAAGGGTTGGAATGACACGCCTTTCCTCACGGATGTCAGTCCACAAGAATTTCCCTCATTCGTTGTCAGAATTAAAAAATTTAATTTCCTTATGATAAAACAAAGGCGGCGCGATTAAACCCCCCCCAAAAAATGGCATGTTAGTGAACCACGACCTCAAGGGTGGAGGTTATAAGCACGAGTGAAACAAACAGATGATGCAGTGATGATCATACAGTGTCAGTCTTATGACAGTCATTGTACTGTAAGAGAGGCAGTCAAAAAAAACAAAGATAGAACAATATTAAGTTAAAAAAAACTAGATAAAATACATCAAATTAAATCAAATAAATACACTACAGAGTACGTTCTTGCAAATGCAACAAAAGAAATAAAAGTGCTGTAGAGAAACTAGAAATTTAAGGCTCAGGAGGCGTCCATTTGAGATCACGGAAAGTTAGTTGTTCACCTCTCTTAAATATCTTCTCAGTTTTATGATATGATCTTTGCTTATTTGAAGGTTTACAGGGCAGATAGTCGGTAGAAAGAGAGAAAAGGGGATGGTAGCAGCAAAGTTTCCCAGCTGGCGTTGAACTGGAGATCACATGAAATGTGTCACAGATCGCAAGGTGACTCAATAGATCTGTTAACTTCAGTGTTTTTGACACCCGTATTGTGGAACTGAGGCGGTGACGTCTGTGCACAAGCCAAACAAAGACTTTCCATTCGCAACCCCTTTTTCTTACACTACACAGCAAACAAATCTTAAACATAATGCAGTTTTTGGTTGTTTTTCTTCGCAAAGTCAAAGAGAGCTGGTGTGAGTTAATCTTTGTGCGATCCTTTGGTTAAAGAATAGCGTAATGAATTCCCAGTGAAACCAGACGACATTTAGCCATGTGTGAAGTCTGGTTTCAAGTAATAATTGATGGAAGATTCAGCAGTCAAACATCTCAGAGGGGGCCACTGGCGCTTGTCACGTTTCTTAAAGTCTACTTCTTCGTGTTTAATGTTTAGATTTACTAATAACATGCTTATAATTAGGCGTACCTCGCTGCCTTTGCTTATTTATGTGTTGATTCTACACACATGTCGCAGTATAATTAGACCAATGTGGCTGCTCGGGGCTAAAAATACATTATGAGAGATTTGTCACAGTACATGGCATTCTGCAGACTACAGGGTGGGGAGGAAATGAGCAGGGGAAGGGGGATTTTAGCCAGCTCTCTCCTGCCTGGGTGGCTATTAATAGCTCCAGCAAGATGGTGTGGCGCTTTAAGGCTGACTAATGGCTCCTTTCATACGACGCAAGCAGAAAAAACCAGAGCATTGCCACCATTTTCATCAGCGGCCTCTCTGGCACTGCTGATGACGTGCGTAAGACGCCCCTGACAGCTTTTATAGACGCTCTTGAGGACTCACAGACCGCTAGAAGCAGCAACATTGTAGAGAATATTAGTCAGTGGGTTGTGAGTAAGAAAGAGCCGAGGCTCTCGCCGGGCTATAGACGTCTGACAAACGCCACACAACCTTGAGAAAATGATAGTCAGGACTTGATGTTACTTCAGAATGCAGAACTATGTTACTCTGTGGTCTGAGGAGTAGCGTTGGGAGACCGGGATACAAGTCATGAGTGTTGGATGGGGTGTTGAAATACCAGATATGCCCGATGATCCCAACTAACATCACTGTGATGATGTAAATGTCAAAAAAAACTATAAATTTACTGACATTTTTAGTCAAGGTTTTGCAGAGAAAGACTGGTATTTTACAAATTTCTCCTCAGACTTTCAATAAAGTGACATTATGACATAAACATGTATATAATGAGCCACATTTTAAATTACAGATAATTATTGTAATTTTACATACATTTGTATGTAATTTAAGAAAGCAGGAAAATACTGTAAATAATACAGTACTTTATCTGTACAAAAATGACAGATTGTTGGCGTAATACTTTAAAAAACAGATAATATCTGTAATTTTCCAGAGTTATGTATACAATTAAAAAAAAAGAAAACTACTGTAAAAAAAAAAAGTGTTATTTTTCACAGATTTACATTTTTTACAGTCTTAAAATCAAACATTCTTGTATCTATTCTTGACCCAAATTTTTTAGGAAATACATTTATTCACTTTGAGTGAGATGAGAAGACGCCACTCTCATATCAGTCCACGGAAAACATCACTTAGCCTAGCATAGCATAAGGTCTGGAAGGAGGGCGAGACGGCTAGGGTGGCTCTGTCTGAAACTCACAAACTAACATGTTTTGTTTGTTAAATCTGTACAGAAGTGTCAAAGAAAATGTCATGTTTCCTGACCAGAAGCGACTTCCTGAAAACTAGCTGCTTCCCCCTGTTTTCAGTATTTATGCTAAGCTAAGCTAAGCTAAGCTAAATGGCTACCTTCATATTTTTTTGCATAGACATAAGAATGGTATCAATAATCTCATCTAACTCTTGGCAAGAAAGTGAATAAGTGTATTTTTTAAAATGTTGAACTATTCCAGGAATAAAAGAAGACTTTTTTTTAATAGATAAACAAATTATGTATAATTTTATATAGAAACATTTTCGCTTTTTACTTCCCCCTTCACATCTACAAGAACAGATAAAGACAGAAAAATAAATCTGATTACAAATTAATAAGACAAAAGGTCAAACAAGAAAAACAGAAAAGAAAAAAAGGACCCCGCGGAGTTGGTGGAGTCAAATTGGAAGAACTCAAAGAGAAGAGATATATGACCTGTTTACAGCCGTTTACTGGAGGCAGACGCTCCTGCAAAGAAAAGTATAATAGCCGTGTTCTCAAATATCTGAAACATGTCAAACAGAGGAGCTGCTGCCAATGAAAACGATACACTGCGTATATGAGTAATTTGTTCCTTTGCAGGTTGAGAGAAATCTCTGATGTCTGACGATAAAAAAAAACATTTAAAAACCCATTGTGAGTTCTTTGGGATGTGATATTGTTGCCATACACCGTATTACATGCATCACAAAAGAGTAAGGCCAAGGTTGTGTCGCTTTTATTCATTGCTTATGAATAGACCACTTATTACGTAACACTGACATTAATCACACCTCTGAATAAGATGGCATTCAGTGTGCCAACGTTTGAATTTAAAGACCTTACTTTACAGCCGAGTTCTGTCAGCGTCATTAAAACAACGTGCTGTTCGGTTAATAGTCCTGGTGATGCAACAGAGCAGGATTTAAACCAGGCTTTTTAAAGGTCAATAAAGAGACGTTTGCAATGTTCTAATTATCGTAGACACACACAAATCCAGAAAAACGAGCCTGCAGTCAATTATTGGATTGTAACTTTGGACTCTTGTTGTTTCTCTGGCTGCCTGTCTGTGGAAGTTGTTCCAGTACACTGCTACACAGGGAGAGTATCGCACTGGATAATGTCAGCTCCTTCAGGCCCGAACAGGAAGCCGCCTCCTCTTCCTGTTTAGTCTAGATTCTGATTGGTCCCTGGGCAAGAGAGCATTTCCACAACAAAGCAGTCAACACCACATTTATCAATTTAAAAAAAAAAAAAAAACGAACTAAAAGTGACTAAAATAAACAGTCAGAACAAAAGTGGAGCTGGCGCTGACACCATCCGCCCTCCTCCAGCTTCCATAAAGTCCATTTTTGGTTGTTGTTATTTGGCCTTCATATGAGCATAAGTAGCTACTTGAACATATTAGCATATGTGTGTGTGTGTGTGTGTGTGTGTGTGTGTGTGTGTGTGTGTGTGTGAGTACATGAATACAAAGCCCAGCAAAGCAGTGTGATAAGAGCCATTCAATGCCTCCTATCATGAATAGCTCACTCTGGGAATACAGCGGCCACAAGAGAAAACATTAAGGTCCCATTTTAGGTTTATTCTAGGATGTTACATAATCAGTTGTTCCCTCTTCGGCATTATGTTCCCGGCTTCAAGAAAGAGTAAACTAAAACTTGAAAATAAGACTTATGATTCGAGGAATTCCCCCAGACAAACCCTTCCTCCTGTCTCGTTTTAAAACACGACTTGTTATCTCAGCCTGACAAAGAAAGAGGCAAGGAAATTAGCTCATCAGCAGACTGATGCAACCGTCATGTAAAGATAGAGGAGGAGAGAAAAAGGCTGTGTCATTCCCTCATGGACACATTAACATGCCTTATTAGGACATGTGCAGCCGGTCAGGCAGTCGGGCAGATGTTGCTTTTTGCTTTCTGTTTTTACTGGTCAGCCTGCTTCTCATAACTTCCCCCCAGACGGACTGAGTCACGTGATTGCCGTGAAGGTCAGGTCACTTGGCCAACGGGACTCAGAAGAAGGTTAAACAATAACACAGCAGGTACGTTTTCGGCAAAGATAAACGGACAGCTGGTTTTTCTGGAAGGGGAAGACAGAAGTTTCTTATTCAGGCTGGCGCAGCTCCACGTTCTCTTTCAGGAAGACACTGGCCAACATCCAACCGGTGCTATTAATCTGGGTTAAATTACCTCCACTCAATCACTCGAGCAAACAACAAATGGTGTTATTTACTGACCTTGTATTTCTATTCCACGGATAACCACTCAATGAACCCATCAACTTCCCTTTTTTGATCCCAGGTCTAAGCATTGCTGAAAGGTACATTTCCCGTTCTTTTTTTAGCCTTAAGGGCAGGTCAGAGCTGAGGTCAGTTCAGTTTACAGACAACACAGATTTACGCGTAAACCTGTTGCTACTGCAAACAAATTGTTTTAAAGCGTACTGATACTCATCTGACATCTACGCGCCTTAGGGCCACGCTGCAGTCGTTAATCTGTCTTGCCTATTTGCATACATAATACTAAACCCAAAAACATAAACTCTCTAAACGCATCCCAGTTTGTTTATTATTCCTGATAGCAGGGGCTGACGGGAAGTAAAAAATGTAGCTGGAGAGTTCCCAAGCAATAACTTAAAGGGTCAATAAAAGACTGAGAGTCTCTGTGGGGCTGTATTTTAGGCACATTTGGCTAACATCCTTACTATGATAACGTTAAAATCAATGACAGTATATGTGGAAGTTTTGAAGCTGCCGCCATGTTGCATGTACGGCTTCTTCGGCCAAGAGGCCGAAGTCTAAATATCGGCAAAGATGTGGATTATCGGCTCAATGATGTCTGCATGCTCTAATAAGCCATCTGTGACAGCGCTTACCTGTCAATCAAAGCGTCCACACTGTTAATTCTACATAACTTTAAGCCTTAATATAATTTGAACAGGTGAGTTGTATAAAAATTCACCCTCAGTACAGTTGTCATGAACGGGGAAATTAGCTATAGAGACCAAAACTGTTGTTTGTACCAGGCTGTAAACATGTTTATTTCTGCTGTGAAGTTGGACATTTTAACATGGGGACTTATGGAGACTGACTCGTTCTGTAGCCAGCCTCAAGTGGATGTTTGAGGAACTGCAGTTTTTGGCACTTCTGCATTGACCTCATTTCCGAGCCATGGAGGTTACCGCTTAGTCATCATATGGGGTGGATTGTAAAGATGTGAAAGAAATTCCATGTTTACCTGCAAGAGTTCACGTCAATTCAGGACAGTTCTGTGCTTACAGAGTTAAATTTACTGATTTAATTCAGTATTATTCTTATTGCTGAATAATACCGACACTCCTCTATTATTAAAGATATACAGCTTCCATACTGGATGTTGTAATTATGATTTTAAAGTGACACAGATGCTCTTTAAAAGTCGGAAACTCATTATTACAATCCAGTATGTACACGTTAGCATAAACTACAAGTGAAGCTCATGGGAATGTCATTATTTTTGAGCTACTTGGCTACAGACCAAAGTATGTGACACATTCAATCTTGACCTAGATGAAAAGGTAATGAATTGCATTTGATTGATTGATAATGCTGTTTGATGACATTTAATTATCCCTGCACAGGTTCTAAAAATAGGTCCTCGTCTCTGCTGTGTTTACCTAGCCAACACCCTCTCTGACTGCACACAGAAAACAAACAAAGCTCTGCACATCGGATCCACAAATTGCTGCATTTCCACCAAAGCAGCAGCTTGTTAAATGCACGTAGCATTATCTGAACTCCAGACACACAGAAGCACATAAACTACTATAGCAACATCCTGAGGAAATCGCCTCTCCCTTAAAGGTTTCTGTAAGGCATCAAAGCTTGGGCCGCAGCCAGAAAATGGGATACATGTGTGAGAGATTTAGTAGGTTTTAAAGTAGCAACAACGCCCCAGTAAAGATGTAAAACATCTCATACTATAAATTCACAATTTACTGGAGGACTTTTGAATTTATCAGATGTCGCCACCCAGTTCTTCTCTCTGTCCCTCTTCAGTAATTTCCTTAAATCTGATTCCTTTGAATTTCGGCGAATAACAGGAAAACCTGACTGCGAGGCCAGGGCGACACAATAAACCCCCGTCGGTGACTTCTCCTTTGAGTAAGTGAGCCATTTCCTTCTATGAAACCAGAGGCCTGTTGTACTTGTTCAAGGAGGTGTAACCAGGGAGTGGAGAAAGAATTGGATTTACATGCTTAAATCCTGTCACTTTCACTGGAAGAGCAGTGAGAACATGCAAATGAACTGCTGGGTTAATTGTCCGCATGTTACTCGTACTGTTTCACTAGAATCTCATCATCTTGTATTGTGTGCACTCTTCTCAACAGCAGCTATGACAAAATTTTCACACTTATGTTCAGCAGGAAATTGTGTACACCCTCGTGTGAAACCACCAGCTCGCTGGAAATTCAGCTTTTATCTTGACAGTAACAGAGAAGACGTTTAGTGCTGTGTTTACCAAGAAAAAGCGAAATCATGCTAACAACACATACAGCTAAAGATCAACAGACAGATGTATGCAACACACCTCGGCTGCTGATTACGAAATCTAACTTGGATGACACTTTAAAGTGCTTGTCACGGAGACGCTTCTCATACCGAACATGGACAATAACAAAGAACTCCACCTTCTATCATGTTCTCTATTGTAGTAAATATTTAAACAGTGCAAAGTGTCCAAAAATCTTACAGTTACTATTCCTGTTTTCATAACTACACGCCTCATCCAGCTTCCTCTTAAAGGTATGAGCCATACTGGAACATACTGTAAAAATGTGTGACGTACTCATGTAAATAACAACAAAAACCGGTGTGACTAGAAATAATGAGGTTGGCAAAATGACATCGCAGTCACAATCAGACATGGTGGCACAAATCTGGCAGATTGTAGAGAAACCATGTTGCATGGTTTACTGTAGAAATATAATAACAAGTATGAGAATAAAGAAAAACATATAATTTAATTTTCTTTTTGGCCAAGATAAACACAAATAAACAACATAACACAAGACGTGCTACACATGCAAGAACTAGACAGAAATGCAATTATAATATAAGTATATATATATATATATAGTATAATAAGAGTCTACAGCCATGCTAGCAGCTCTGTAGCACTTATAGCTAATGCTAATGTCTGCATGCCAACATGCTCACAATAACAATGCGCTAATATTAAGCAAGTGTGATGTAAATGGTATATGTAATAACGTAATGTTCACTATCTTAGTTTGGCATGTTAGCATGCTAACATTTGCTACTTAGCCTAGCATAGTATAGCTGATGGGAGTTTTTTTCAGGTATGTGGATTAAAAATAAACTAAATTATTGTGAAATCAAATTTAAAATAAGACGTTATGGGATAATAAAAATAATTAGAATGTATCCTCTGGGGAACATGATTGTTCTTACCGAATTATTAGCAAAACCCAATCGTCATTGGCAAATTTCACTAAAAACCCACAAATACAAATCTTATGGTGGCACAAAAGTTTGTCACAATCCATCCAATAGTTGTTGAGATAGTTCAGCTTGGACCAGATGCTGGACTGACAAGCCAATAGACCGGCACAGTCATCCACGCCTAAAAAGGGATTGACAGCTCCAGTAATTATCATATGAAGGTAAAAGTTCATTCTGTTTATAGCGCTGGCTGTAATGGTGCCAAGGACAGATCGTGATTGTGATTTCTGTTTCAATAGTACTCTGAGATAACAAACCGGAATGCTGCCTTCATTGTTGACAAGCTACCATCGGTACACATCAGTAAATGCCAAGGACATTTGATTTACAGGCAGTTTAGAAAAAGGGAACTCACCATAAAACATTTCTACAATGAATGGATGGCAGCTTATGTATTGTCAATTTACTTCCCAAATTTTCTGTGCTGCCAACAATAGCAGCGCTACACTGAATGGCAACCATAACAGAGGTCACAACCCTGTGATGGATATGATGGTCGTGTTCCAGAGTAAACCTGTTCCTTGGAACAGTCTCTGCTTCACACTAGTTGTTATAACCTTCTGTCTGAGTCTCCATCTTTAGTGTGAATTAAAGACTAATCTTATCAACAAACATTTCATTTTCCCTTTCTCAGCAACTTGCTTCTCTCATGTTAAAGGTACCCATTGTGATTTTGTTCCTCCAAATCCCCAAATTTCCTCCCAGCTCAACTGTGAACTGTGTTGACGTTAGCTATTCAAGGAGCTGTTTTGTAAGACGTTTTTCTTCACCCTGCCTCTTGCTATAGTCAGTGATTGTCTTTGTTTCCTCAGTGTGACTCCTAATAACCTCTTGAGAGGGTTATAAACTTGCTTGGTTTCAGTCACAAATGGCAATCAAGAGATTTGAATTAATGGCGCCAATTAGTTTCTGAACTACCGGGTGTGTCTGTAATAGTGGCACACCCACTTAATTAAAAGATATTTAATATTTTTGCAAATACTTCTGCTCCATGAATATTATCCTGCGTGTACTGCTAACGGCTAGCTAACATCAATAGGCTAACCAGCTATGCTAGCAACTCTGTAACACTCTGTAACAATGGTGGTGCTTTGAGCTAAATGCTAACATCAATAGGCTAACACGATCACAGTGACAATGCTATATGTTAGAATGACACTCACTAGCTTACTGTGTTAGCATGCTTTTCTTATTAACAATAAACCCCACAAGGTACAGCTGAAGCTGTTCCCCCGTATGACTTGTAATAACCTCTAGAGAGGGTTGTTAACATGTTGGTTTCAGTCACAATTAGCAATCCAGACCTTTGAATTAGTGGCGCCAATTAGTTTCTGAACAATCGGGTGTGTCTGTAAAAGCGACACACCTACTTATGATAATGTCTTGTGGCTAGTTGTCGAGTCTAAAAAAAGACTCTACTCTCTATTTGAGGGACATTTAAAACATTTAATACATCTATCCATCCGTTTTCTGTAACTTATTCTTATCAGGGTCGCCTAGCCCAGCTAGCATTATGGGCGAGAGGCTGGGTACACCCTATACAAGTCCGGGTATTGTGCTAGCAACTCCGTAAGGTTGCATGGCGGTGCTATGGACTAAGTGCTAACATCAGTGACAAAGCTATGTATTAGTATAGTGTTCATTATCCTAGTGTCAGCATGCTAATATTTGCTTATTAGCACTAAACACAAGGTACAGCTGCAGCTGATGGAAATTCTTGTTGATGGTAACAATAATACCTGTGGCAAATGTTATGGTATTCAGTTGTCAAGACATTTCTTTGAATTAGCCTCATGGTTGCACTATAGGAAAAGTCATTAGATTACACTGTCTGGGAAATCATAACTGTACAAGATTTGGTGCAAAGCCATCAAATATGATGATGTTTATCATGAATGTCTGGACAAAAGTTTGGAAATCCGTCCAATAGTTGCCGACATTTCCAGAGTATTTTAGTATTTGTAGCATGGTAAACAATCAAGTAGGGCTAGAAATGTGAGGCATATTTGCTAAAGTGAATGTTTTAAGAAGAATTAAACATAGCACTTCTAAACATATCCAGCATTTCTCTATTGTTATTCTGTAGGACAGTGCTTTGACGCCGACAATCTTTACCAATCAAGTGGGCAATTTAAGACCTCATTCTATCTTCACACTCACTGAATGGTTCGCTCAATGGGGCCACCAAATAAACTATACCTCCAACTGAACATGCGTCAACAAGAACTGCAGCTGCAGTCCTGCCTATGCGACAGTTTGGATGCTGACTCTGTTCTGTACCCGTTGTAAGATACGTAAGGAGGGTGGGTGCCTGTCTGAGATGCTCCATTATGTCACCGGTAGCCCCAAGAATAGTTCCAGTGTGTCCCGCTAGGCTCTGAGGCGAGTGTGACGTTCAGAAGTTAACTGTTATTGGGCCAAACCCAGAAGAAACAGGGGCTCTACTGTTTCCCAACGTCAGGCACACCCATCTGCACACACACATACAGATGCACAGACGCATACACACATGGAAATGTTTAAGGTTTTCCCCTCTGCCACTGTTCAAAATGCCCCCAGAATAAACACTTGAAGTAGATCTGAACCAGCGAGGCCAGTGATCCCCATTAGAGACTGTGGCTGTGACGCAATGTGATGGTAATGAAAGGTAGTGGGTTTCAGATGTTTCCTCAGCCTTGGATTGTACTTAGGGAAAGTAATGCGAAACTTTCGGTTGGTAGATCGTGTCAGAAGCTTGTGAAATGATGACGACTAATATATTGCTAGAAAGGGGCTACATTTTCATGAGCCATGTCATCGAGTAATGCATTTGTAAATGTGATAAAAAGAGTCAATAAATCAGCTTTACAAATAGGGTTAGCTGCTTTTTTCAGTTTTACCGAAACCGAAAGATTCATTGACAATGAAAGTAGTTTCAGCTCTACTCACAAAACAGCACTGATGGATTCATTGCAGTTACATCTACATCTACTTAAGTTTACATGCTAAATATCATTATAACCTGCCCAGAAGTCAGATTCATCATTATGTCAACAGAATACATCGTCTTGGAGATGTTTACCATCCAGGCCATCCAATAGTTGTATTTGCATTGAGTATTTGAGTGAATGTTTTAAACATGGCTCTACGGTTCCTCTGTCTGAACTGTGCTTTGACCCCAACAGTCTTCACCAATCAATCGATTTCACTGTTCGGTTGTATGTACTACATCGACCAGTATTTGTTTTGACATGCTAAATGTCATTATAACCTGTTCAGAAGTCAGAATCGGGCTGTTTTGGTAAATAAAAGGCGACATGAGAAGGTCCCAACTATATTTTCTACAGCTGTATCTTGTTGTTTTTTAAAATGCAAATCTGAAAGCCCGTACAAGCAGCGGTCTACTGGTCGGCCTGTTATTACAACATGCAGTCAAACACATTTTACATCAGTGAAATACTAGAGTTGATCTTCCAAAAAACACCAAATGTCAAGCTCATTTGTTTTAGGAAATTTGTATAAAACTAGAATATTTACGTTTTAATGAGCAAAAAAAAAATCTCTTGGGTTTGTTCTTTTTTCTTAATACTTAGGTTTTATTCGATTATTGACCAAAAAAAAGCAAACAAATAACAGCACAGTACATCAAAACATTCATATTGATCATTCAGGATTACAGTTAGAGGGTAGACTGTTAAACAGTGGGCACACACAAGGAAGAAACACACCACCCTCAGCTATCTTCACCATTCTGTAATGTATTAATCTTTTTTCAGTCAGTCTTTCCATCTCATTGATCTCCTTGACGATTTCAATCCAGTTATCTTGTGCAGGTGGATTGATTTGTAATCATGTATGGGTGATTGCTTTCTTTGCTGCTACAGTCATTATTTTCAGAAGATATCTGTCATTTCCTGTTATTCTTACCGGCAGGACATCCAAACACAGTGTCACACACTTGATGGGAATCTTTGTCCCAATAATAAGCTGCATGATTTTCCGAATACACCCTCAGAACAACTGTATCTTCAAAAGACGTGGCGCTGGTGGTTCAAGACATTTTCTCCAGTGGTTGTGATGGACTGATGTCAGACAACGTCTTTGTCACGTCTGTTTGTGTCCGTCCTCCGACATGACGCTTCTGAACGGGAACGCAAAGGAGCCGATGGGGTTTGAAACATTGATTAGAACGGCTGCGTATCGCTGCGCCGACCACGGCATCTGGTGGAATTAAAGTTACTTAAAGGTCCAGTGTGTAGAATTTAGTAACACCTCATCCTCTGGTTTTAAACATGAAGGAGAAAAGCCAGTGTTTGTTTTGTCCCTTCTGGGCTACTGTAGAAGCTTAGTGGATCAACATGGCGGACTCCATGGAAGAGGACCCGCTCACACTGCTTATTTTTAGGTGATTATACACTAATGAAAACATAGTTATGAACTTTATTTTGCATTTCTGCCAACAGGCCCCCTTAAATGTTACACGCTGGACCTTTAAGAGACATAAACTGACTGTGAGAAAGGGTTAAATATAAATATATAAACAAGGCATGCCATAAATGTCTTTAAAACAGCAATGCCAGTAACAGACTTCATGTAAGTCAATAGTTACCCATCCTGGAATGTATTATAAATCCCTCTTACGTTGTAAATCATCACTACTTTCCCCTGCAGACCTCCCTCTGCTCTCTCTCACACACACACACACCAACCAACCAACCAGCCTCCTCCTCGCGGCTCAGACGCAAGCGCTCGTCCACGTGGGTGACGACGAGCTCGCGCCTCCGCTGTTTAAAAACGGTCTTCCCACGAGCCCTCTGATTCACTCACCTCACACAGAGAGCAGAGAGAGAGAGAGAGAGAGAGACAGAGGAGGACAGGGCATGAATCAGTCAGCCAGCACATAAACCGACTCACCATTACGCACGAGGAACGCTCCCGAGCTCACGAGGAGACCCTTACAAAAAGGCGTCGATACCGGCCGGTTAATCGATTATGTTTTAAACAGAAACCGACAGGCTGACTCGTTTTGTGTGTAAACGTGCAGGATAGCCGGCTTCCACCTGGTTAAACAACAAAAGGGAAAAGGATCACGAGACTCTGCGGTTCACCTGAGACGCGCGAGGACATCGTTTGCATGAAACTGTGGCCAGGTGAGAGCTGTTTTAAAAAAAAAAAGGTACAAATTTGAATGACATGCTCGGATTTCAGTGACAGTTGTGTGTGACGCTGTTGTTTTTGCCCCGAGGTGTGAATTCATAACGGAGCTCAACTGAAATCTACAGATCTGAAGTGAGCTCGCTTATTCCTCACACTGCAGGTCACTTAAAGATATCTTCGAGTTGTTCAAGTAATCATTAGGCTGTGTTTGAGAAGTCTGAGGAACAAAACTCAAATAAAACGTTTTTTAAATGTTTGCAAAACCCTTGTTTAATTGCTTTTTAGACCAGGTGAACCAAACTCTAAGTCCTGTCTTGTGGGCTGCATCCTGAATTTATGAATGGATCCTTAATCCTTGTGATTCTTCTGCACTGTTTTTGTATTTTGCCACATATTTTACAGCCATTTTTAAGGAATAATCTCTTTTATATGATGTTTAGCTGTTGGAAACACTTTCAAAGTCGTCTGTCCGAAGGGGAGTTGTTTGTTTGGGTGACCAGCAGACCTGCATGTGAGGTCTTGCGTAGATGCAAATTTCGGTTGTGTCTGTTTTGTTTGAACGTTGTACTCATCTTTGTGCTCAGTGAAAATCAGCGGATGCTTTGCATCCTGTAAAAAATGAATAGCCGTCTGTGTGCGTCCCAGGTGAAAGCTGTCGGCCTGTACTTTACCTGTACGTGTTTGTAACCCACAAACACGTGCGACATGTACTGCGTGTCCCATGTCAGTCCGGCGCAGCTCTTGGTCAACTTCCGTCCCCTTTTTTTCTGTGATGTGACACGCTCGCAAAAGCACACCATTGTTTTGTAAGGAGAAATATTTAGGTGGGAATGCAAAGCTGTTTCCTGCGCCGCGGGGTTGACTAACAATGGAAGCACCACCTTGGAACAGCCGGTGGTTTCTCTCTGAGACTCACTTCTGAGGACGGAGTTAGGATGTTGAAAGAATGGCCAAGAAAAGAGAAAGGGGGAAAAAATAAAGTCGGACACAATGGAGAACATACAGTTCTGTGGGGTTCGTAGGATGGGAGACAATGGGAGGCCAGATGTTGGAGGTTGCATAAGACGTGAGCTAGCAAGGTCACGGACGTCTTCAAGTGTTCCAGTAACTCATAATATGATGTTCCTAGTATTTGGCATAATTTTGAAAGAGGCCGCATACCTTTTGTGTGATTACCTTTTGTGTGACGCAGTAATGACTTTAATCTAACGTGGCCTGTTTCCAGATCCTGCGTGTGTCTCAGAGGCCAAAGCCTGAAGCCAGACCTTTCTGTAAATATTTAATGTCATTCTGTGGTGAATGAATATTCCTCAGTGAACGCGTCACCTTTGTAACTGATCCTGTTTGGTGGCCTTTTGTTTTTCCACGCTGCAGTGCAAGTTGTGCTGACTGCATGCTTTTTTTTTTTCCTCCCCCTTTACGTGCTCGTCAAGAGTTGCGCAAACTGTAACAAATTAATGCCTGTGATTTCCAAGATGTGCCCTCTACTTCACCTCTCGACAAAGAGATCATCTGCTAACGTCACTGTCTTTATCTGCCTTGTTTCAGATAAAAGCAGTGGATGCAACTACGCTCCATCTATAGAAGAACGGTGGAAGAGTGGGAGAGGCTCTGAAGAGGACCAGCTGACCGGTGGCGGATACGCCTCATCTAAACTTGCCTCCAAGCCCAGCTGGAAACCCACCATGTCTCTCAGCACTTTCCACCTCATGCAGACCCTTAAGAACTCCCCCGCCGCGCTACGTCGCCGCTTTCGCCGCGACCGCACGGAGTCCTTGTCCCACGGCGACCCTCTCTTCAAGGTCCACTACCTGGGCACGGAGAAAATCTTCTCTCTGGATCGAGAGCAGGCCCAGGACGCTATTAGCCACCTGCTCGAAGGTATCGCCAACGGGAAGAAGCTGAGCAAAGATCACGCCCTGGTGGTGCGCCCCAGATACGTCGAGGTCAAGGAACTGAGTACGGGTCGGCAGCTCACTAAGACGTACCTGCAGGACATTGCGTACTGCGCGGCCGACGCCAAACGGCCCAATGTCTTCCTGTACATCTGCAAACATCACGGGCAGCAGCTGCAGTGCAGAGTGTTCTGGTGCAGCCGGGCGGAGCGGGCGAAAGACATGACCGCCTGTCTGGCGCATTCTTTCCAGCGGGCGCTGAGCGACTGGCAGCAGGACGGCTCGGCCACGCTGCAGCCGGTGGACGTCAAGGGGAAACGCGTGGACGAGTCGTCCAACTCTCCCGCCAACACCAAGAGCTCCACGCTGCCTGCTAGTCTGGGAAAAGGTGAGACGACAATGCTGCAAAGAGCTTGAGAGAAACCGTGTCATAGATTATTCGCGAGGTAGCTTCACCACCTCGACTCGCGTGAGTCCCACTAAACTAGGTTACTTCCCTTCTATCATGATTAGACCTACTGCCCTATTTATGTAGCATAACTAACCCAGTTACTGAGATGTTGGCCCAAGTTCCAGGAAAAACCAAATTATTTAGCTAATGCTATCTTCCTGGTTGACCTGAATTTTTAAGGAAGTGCTGTCTCTGCGGTTTGGGCGTCCTGTTGTCTAGCTCTTGCAAATTCAACATCCTTATTTGGTACAGATTTTTATGTCAGTAAAATTAATTGTTTTATGCCGGTTTAACAGATGCTTGGCTCTGGGCTCAAATTTGATAAAACTGGGCAGAATAGGCTCCTTTTTTTAATGGAGTGGCTGATGATTTCCCTGATTCATTGCCCTTATCGTAGTTTCCTCTCTTGTTCTCCATGTTGTTTAGAAAGATAAGATTTCCACTGAAGCAAGCACATTTAGTGAAAGCAATGAAAACCGAGTGCTGATGTAGGTAGAAGTAAATACCGTGGAGGAACTTTTTAGAGTCAAGGTTGACGACTATTTGGCCCGTTGGGATGTCCGTAATTTACATTTAAACACTCCCTTCATCTGCAGCTGTCAAGCTAACGTCACTGACTCTGTTTTTTCCTTTTCAGTTCGTTGGAAGAAGAGGGGCTCGGTGTCTCGCAGCCCCCTCAGGGCCATCAGCAGAAGAGGATCTGCCTCTGACAGCTGGAACTGAACCCCACGCCACCACCCACACAAACGCAGCTTTATCTCTTCAAATACGGGACCGCATTAACCCGATGACAACCTCAAGGATGACAGCACTGACGGGAGGGGAGGGAGTGATTACAAGACAGAAGGATGAACAAAAGGGGGACGTAAACCGGGAGGTGGGACGTAGTCCATATTTGGACTCATGAGGACTCTGCTTGTGAGAGGATGTCGCCGTGATCAGTGAGCGCGTGGACTTGAAGGTTTCTTTTGACGCACTCTGTTGACTTTGAGAGTGGCGTTCAATGTAGCACAGAATGCTTGTCGACAGCTGCCTTTGTTCGCCTGTCAACAGCTATGTGAGGACTTGTGACTGGCTGCAGACCGGACTGGTTCCTTTCCAGGGCTGGCTTATTTGTTTTTAAGTAGCTTACTTGATACTTAAGCCACCAAAGAGTTTGGCCTGTCGGAAAGAGACGATAAAACCCACGATGATACCGGCTGTTGGTCAAATGATGCACAGAGGACGACTTAAAACTGGAACATTTTTATTTAACTGACATTTGTGACAGGTCATGATGATTTTATATTATTTTATTTAACCCTGTGGCACTAGGCAGCATGTTTCTCATCTTTATTTTTTGAAGTGAATGGACAAAACCACACTTTAAATCGACCACGTGAGTTTTTTTTTTTTTTTTTTTGCCAAATAAAATCTGCAAGTCGGTTAGTAATTTCTGAGCACTTTCTAAAAATTTCCAACTGTATAACTTGCTCCATGAACACATCAGTTTAAATCAAAGAGTTCAGTAGCATACAGCGGCCCAGCACCTGCATTATGAATGGGCTGGACTGGAGCAGAACCTGCAGGGTCAACAAAATCCTCCGCTGCAGCATCCTGCATTAAACGAAAAAAAAAAAAAAAAGGAAACAGATCCTAACTGTCCTCTTCGATGAATTATTTGCATTTATGAGGGATAAACACACCCCGCCATGACTTGCAGGGTCTGTCCACGTCCGAACACTGGGAACGCTGTGTTCCCAATGTGGAGCCTCTGTGTGGAATGTGCGGCCATGCACCTGCATTCCAATTGGGGAAATTTGAGATGGAGAATCTTCGCCATGTCCAACCGTGACTTTGCATATTGAGCAGCCGCACTCGTATACGCTACAGTGAGCCCTCCGTGTTCGCGGTAAAGCAGAAGAAGAAAAAAAAAAAAAGGTGACTACCCTGACTACTTAAGTTACATTGACGCTTGTAGGCACTGCTATGTGCAGTCGTTGCATAACGTGCTCTTGTGACGGCGATTTCTCTGTCTTAAGGTTTACAAATGAGACTTGAGGATTAGTGGTACACCTTGAGGCTACCGTTCATTTGTCATTTTGTGTTTTCTGACCAAAACTAAGCTAGAAGTGTTGCCTTTTTAAAAATTTTTTTTAAACCAGGATGGTGTTTTTGAATGATGTGCCACTAGGTTTTTTTTGTTTTTTATCAGTTAATTTTAACTTTTTTGTATCCGTGGTGTATCTTTTCAATTACAAACGGCACAGCTCCGGTCTCAGACGGGGGTTAAAGTGCCTGCTTTGAAGCAAGCGTATTTTATCAGTGTACTGTTTTATGTTATTGTACATATTTAATTAAATATGTATTTTATGAAATATTAAAACCTTTTTATACAACAACTTTGTTTGTCTGTACATGTTGTTCTCGCACTGGCTGTAACTTTCAACAAGACAAATATTTAACCAGCTTCAACTTCTGCCCCCGATGACTGATTCTGTTTCCAGGCTTGAACGCTTAACTTTTAAAAAAAAAAGAAGTTATATTTGGCTCGAAGAAAACAGAATTCCTGTCGTTAAGTGTGTGTGTGTGTGTGTGTGTGTGTGTGTGTGTGTGTGTGTGTGTGTGTGTGTGTGTGTGTGTGTGGGAGAGCGGGATTGAACGGTTCGGGAGGTTGGTGTGGCAGGGCAAGACATCCAGAGAGGTCCTGGGATGTTTAATCTCAGTCATGTGACTTGTTTCCCAGGGTTGTTCCTTCAGTGTTTTCAAAAACTGATACATGTGACTACCTTCAGACTGAAGTAGAGACGCAGATAAAGCTCCAACTGGACGGCCTTGAAGCTGAACGGTTTGTACAACACTGTGACGGGAGCTCTCTCCAGACATTTTGTTCGTACATGTTACATAAACACACTTTAAATCTGATGAAACGCGTCAGGCGCGCCAAAAAACAAACCTGAAACCACATAAGTTCAGTCTTTATGATGAGTTTTCACACTTTTTCTTACTACTAGAGGTCAATAAAGGTGCACCAAGAATATCTCGTCAATCTTAGTCACTCCTCTCCAGAAGAGTCCTGCACCGTGGGGCTGCCGGTCGACCCCGAGCTCTCTCTGTGTCGCTGTAACTCCAGCAGGGACTGGACGTGAAGACGCCTGAGAGGTTTCACCTCCTCTACCACTGAAAGGAAAGAGAGAGAGAGAGAGGAGGTCATCAAAAAAGCCTTCACTTGATTCCTTAAAATTCAGCCAAGTGTGGAGCGTGGAGAGAGAGGCTCCCTTTTGTAATGCAGCTAAACAGCACCACCTGCTGACTCTGTGGCTTTCTGCTGCACTCCCAAGACTTCCCCACCTTTGTCATAGTGCAGCTCGTCCCTGTTCCCGTACACCACGTACATCTCCAGGAAGTTGAGGAGGGCGCCCGTGACGAGGAAGCGGTCAGGGAGGGGAAGGCTTTTGATGTAACGCATGTCCAGGGCGAAGGGGTTGGAGGGAGATGGAATGGTGCACAGGGACACCAGCTCACTGACGACGTCCCACACACGAATACCTGACAAAAAAAAAAAACAGCAATATCACGACGGAAAAAAACAGAAAATTATGATAAACATTTAATAAATCTAGCAGCGTGCAGTCATATTTATAACTTAAGCACCTAGAGCTTTTTCCACAAACCCTAATCCACACTACACAGTAGTCTCCAAGAAGGTTAAACTCAAGCACAAGACATCTGTGTCTGATTTAGCTCATGGAAAATGGTGTAATTATTGAATCTGTGCAGTGAAACAATAACTTTCTCCTGTTTGGATTCCTCACATTGTTTCCATACCTCGTGTCTGCCAGTCTGCGATGGACTTGAGTTTCATGGGCGTGTCCTTGACCATCGAATCCGTGCCTCCAATGTTGACCAGGCGCTCGTGATTGGAGCGTATCCAGGCGTAGGGCCGTCCGTACTTGACGTAGCCGGCCAGTAAAAACAGAGTGCAGTTCACCTCCTGTCGGGGGAGAGGGGACAAAGTCAAGGCTGTGGGACAGAGTCAGTGCTGACATTCAGATGAGTCTGGATGAAGCACTTACAGGCACTGCTATCTCTCTTTCACTGGGAGATGCTGGGAGGAGGTGCTCTTCGCTGCTGGTGTCCCTGCGGACGCGGAAAGAGGTCAATCAGTGAGCGTGCACGTAAGAATGCATGTTAACCTGCCATAGCGCAGGACGGAAAAGCCAAACGCTGCCTCTAGATCGGGCCTTTCGGGTTTTTTGCACATTTCGGGGGCCACTGTGGTTTCTCCTTCATGTAGGGAGGTGAAATCAAGGGGTTGCACTCTGCGGTTACACCACTAGATGCCCCTAAATCCTACACACTGGTCCCTTTTTCCCCCCCAATCAATCCAAGAACCAACAGGAAGTTACACCCTGACGGATGTCAACACACCGCACAGTCACAAGCATAAACACATCACTGTTTGCATGCTCATCAATCACCTGGCAGTCTGCGGTTGCGTCTTGGTGTGCGTGTGCGTCTGAGGTTCTCGTGGGCCCGGAGGCTCCCCGGGTAGGGGTGAGCTGCTCCGGCTGTCCAGGCAAGGGGAGCTGCTGGTGGGGGAGACATCGCTGCTGTTACAACTGCTGGTGGAGGAAAAGGAGGAGGCCCTGGAGACAACGAAACCCGGGGAGCGCCAACCCTGCAGGACAGGACGGGAACATTCAGCCATGACGATGATAGCACATGAGGGAATACACCAATCAGCTGTAACATCATGACCACTGAGAGGTGAAGCGGATAACACTGATTATCTTGCAGTGAACTGCAGCCACGTGGGGGGGGTAGTCCGATCCAACAGGCGAGCTGCTGTAGCTCAAACTGCTGAAAAGGTTCATGCTGGTTCTGATAGAAAGGTGTCAGAACACACAGTGCATCAGTGCAGTTTGTCGCTACCGTATTTTACTGCCGAAAGCGCCAACTATGGGCACGTGAGCACCAGAGAAAAGAAGAAAGGTAGCCTGACCTGATGAGTCACATTTTCTTACCTGGGTGGGACACACATGGCACCAGGATGCACTATGGGAAGGAAATTTACAAGACTTATATAGTCTGCTGCTCATGTCTTGGTGCCAGACACTACAGAACACCTTCAGAGGTCTAGTGGAGTCTATGCTTTGACGGGTCAGGGCAAAAGAGGGACCTACACGATATTAGGGAGGAAAACTTACCAGATCCTCATTGACGACCGTCAGCAGTAACTCCTCTTTCCCTCTTAGCCAAGGCTGGAAGTATTTAAACCCCTGTGACGAGAAAACAACCTAAATACATCTGCAAGTTTGAAATGCTAAATGTGTGTTCTCTGCATGTGCATTCACCAACCTGCAGTGACCCCAGCAGAGCCAGGTCACTTAGAAAGTGCTGCAGCTTCCTCCTCTGCTCCCTCTCTCGTTTCTAGACAAGAGAGGACATATTCACATGAGACCTGAGCAGCGCTGAAGCTTAATCTTCCTCACTCCTGACCTAAAAATCCTGCAGGCACCTCAGGGGGAGCTCCATCAGCCCCCCCCACCCGCCGCCCTCCATCCCACCCCCATCCCTCCCGGTCTAGTTAGTATCCTAGCAACACATGCAACGCCTCTTCGCAGCATCCTGCATCCCTATGTCGACAACAAAGGCTTCACCCGTTTTGCATTAGCGGATGCAAAATGTGCACATTGCATGCAACAAATTGCGTCTTTTTAAGCATAACCCAAAACCCTGCAGCTGAGGAAAAAAAGAGCACATCATGCAGGAAACAACTCACACTGCTCATCTTGTACCAAACTGCGGACAACGTCGTCTCCTTCACAGGCGATCATGATATGCCAGCACTAAAAAAAAACAAAAAAAAAACAACAGCATCACATTGTTCCGTTAAATATGACTTTCTTTTTCTGGTTAGCGGCTGCGGTGACACACCACACCAGACCAGTGAGGTTTTGCTCGCCTCGGGTGTGTCTGCTGCTCCGTTGCAGAGGGATGAAGTCGGTTTGGTAATGGGAGTATATGTGCGGAAGCCCCTAGCGGCCATGTTGGCAGACTGTTTTTTAAAGCTGCAATTTCACAGCAGAGCTGGTACAGTTTGACTTTGTTGAGGCGAAGCAGCAAAAATATCACCAACCGCATCATTTAAATATAAAAAAAAATATTGCCACGAGAGTGCCAAATGTTGTTTAGCTTGCAGATTTCTGGACTGAAGGCTTCATTTTAGGCCGCAAAAGCGGGTTGACTAATATAAAACACTTCTGTTTCAACCTTGGTGTTACATTTTGATTTAACAAACAAGCACATAATGTGGTAATTAATGAGTGTTCAGGTGCTGGTCGAAACGTAGACAGTGCTAGGCTACGAATAGACGCCGGATCCGTGATGTCACCGACAGGTTGACAATGAGTCGTTGTGAAGCTCAGATTGTGGAGGCTCTTGACGCCGCCATCTTGGCAATCCTGCCTCTGCTGGCTAAACTAAAAAGACGTAAAGATTTGGATCACCGGTGGAGCTGAGGCGGACCGAATGATGACTGAGTGCGAAATCAAGACACCTGAACCGACACCCACCTGTCAAACAAAGCAGCCATGCTGTTAATTAAGCATAACTTTAAGCCTTATTATAATTTGAACAGGTGAGTTGTATATAAATTCACCCTCAGCACAGCTGTCATGAACGGGAAAATTAGCTATAGAGACCAAAACTGTTGTTTGTACCAGGCTGTAAACATGTTTATTTCTGCTGTGAAGTTGGACATTTCAACATGGGGACTTATGGAGACTGTAGCCAGCCTCAAGTGGACGTTCGAGGAACTACAGTTTTTGGCTTCACTTCACAGCCACGGAGGGTTGCCACTTGTTTTCTTTCCTGCTTCCAATTTTCATGAAATCAGACAGCTTTTTGGTGGTGGTGATGGGGTTTAACAGTGGAAGTGTAAATTAAATATTCCCATTAAAATCATAAACAACTCTGTATATCATCCATTCACTTCCATTGTGATTCTGGAAGAAATGTGTTTAAGTCTGGACAAAAACAAAACAGCCTAGATGGATACACAGCACGCTGTGAAGAAAACAGTAATTTTAGTAGAACTTTTTTGGTGAAGTGACCCTGTGGTGTGGTGTTTTTTGAGCCAACAAAACAAAACTACCCCAAATATGCTGTCCGTGTTGTTGACAAAATCTTTTTGTTTTCAGTTTAAAAATGTGTTTTAATTGCCACTATAGGTTGTTGTTTTGATTAGAGGCTACATTCTGTGTATGGTAGTACATCACTGCACACACAAATGCTACTACTCTGAATACTGTGAAACTTTTAAGCCACCAAGCTGAAAAAAGTCTCTCAAAAATTAAGTTATTTCTCTTTGTTTCGATTCTGACTTTTATTTGTGGATGTTAGCTGGCTTCAGCATGCCTGCAATGATGCTAACACATCATCTCCTCTGTAATAAGCCCTCTTCGACCACTATTAGTCATGGTGAAACCAGATTTTCAGGTTATTTTTAAAGAGGCACCCATGGTAGGGGAAACTTTTCAGCAACACTATTATTGGGCCACGGTGTTTCTCGTCTATAATTTAATACAAATCTCCAACATGTGACTGCGTTGTTGGCTGGTTCAGCGTGGTTATAAAGTTGAGACGTTTGACAAAAATAATCACTTTATTCAGTCGACGGGGACTCGAAGTGGGAATTCTCTCACTTTATCAACACGTCATCGGTGCTTCTCAACAAATCAACGTAATGTGCAAAAAGAGCAGTGCAGCAAAGATCTTTAAAAACATAATTTGGCTCAAGAATTGGCATCACAGACAGACAGACGGTTGGGTTCAACCTAAAAGTTCCTGGAGGCAAAGTGAATGAAGAAGGTCCTGATCTCTTTGGGTGAGACGGTCACAGTGAAAGCTTCATTTCCACAACTCCAACACTTTTTCTTGTCTGAAGAAAGAAAACAAACATAAATTCAGAAAGATTTCATAAAATGCATTTAAATGTCCGTACCGACGACTCACTTGTTTCTAAGTTATCTTCAGTCTTCCACTTCCATCTCTGCAGACTGCTGATATCCCAGGTTCCTGTGAGAGAACGCTCCTCCAGCACTTTTACTTCCCCAATGCCGCGCAGAACATCCTGTTCACACAGGAAATGACCATTGAAAAAAAGTTACATAAAATCTATTTTAAAAACGCTGGAAATCGAAGTGTTTCCTCTTACAATACTATGACATAATGTGAAGAAGTTTAACACCTTCAAGTTGACGGTGACTGGCTTGGAAAGCTCGGGGTCTTCTCCCTCCTCGAACAGATGCATGATCCTCAACAGGACCCGATCGTAATCTGGCTCCGAGTGCAAATCCATACCTGGACACATGTTTTAAACGTCTTTACTGATGGCTTTTTTTCTAAAACTTTCACGTTCCCGGTATTTCTCCCAGCTGACCTGAGTGAACGTGGCCGAGGTGAACATCGTGGCTGGAGCTGTAGTTCCATCCGGGGATGCTGAGGCTGAGGAGGTGGAGGTTGGGCGGCAGGACGACTGAAGGCACGGGAGAACTCGCTCTGGGTTTCTTTTCCTGCCAGGGCCTCTCTGAAGGTACAAGAGATTGAGAAGTTTGGTGGAGCAACACAAAATATAAAGAAGCGAGAGTGTCAAAATGCAAAATGAGTGCTGAAACCATTGAAAGAACCAGGGGCAGAAGTATATCTGGGGTATATTTTGTGTTTTGGACTGGTGAGAGAACATTTGGATGCACTTGAATTTGACGTTTGACAGATTTCCTGTCTCGTCTTGCTGCTTTTTTGTTCGCTATGTCTTGTTTGTGATTGAAAATGGTCAATTTCCTACCTATGAATCCTACCGTACTTTCAGCCAGAGCCTCTTTTTCACTGTTCCAAGATTTCTCTCTTTCTTTTTACTTATCTGCTATTCATTTTTTTGTGCTGAATGATCTCAGCGTGCAAAGAAACCCGACATAAAGATGTTAACTCTTAAAAGACACTTATGTCCCTGTGCATTTCTAAAGCTCCAGGAAAGTCTCTCTGTAGTTGACCCTGAATTCTCACATGTGGAAGAAGATTTCTTTGCAGAGATTCAAGTATAAAGCGTTACATTATTCCTGTGTGCGCAGGTTTATTCTGACACTTCTTCGTGTTTTTGCAAACCCTGATTCAAAACCGAGAAAAAAAAAAAAAAGCGCTCTCTCACTCACGTGGTTGGTCTATGGGCATGACGACAGGTCTGTGCTGCAGCTCTATTGCCTCCCTCTGGTAGAGCTTGGACGTGGCACTGATGGAGCCCAGCATCATCCACAGGGTGGGCCTTACGACCGAGCTGTCGTTGAGCGTCAGGTTGTAGCCGAGGTTCCAGGCCAAGTCGTTCCAAAGACGGCGATGGAGCATGACCTGGAGAGGGAAGCATTTGAGTGAGATGACAGAAAGAGAAACAAAACGTGTGTGTGTGTGTGTGTGTGTGTGTGTGTGTGTGTGTCTTTTTGTACCTCCAGTTGGCCGTTAGATTGGCTGGACACACCGTGAGCTCTGTCGCTGACCAGCACCAGTCGGCTCAGGTCATCCTCGATGTAGGCAGCCCGAACCATGGGGAAGTAATTCTGCAAAATGCGTTTCGTATAAATTATTCTACATATTTTAGTCTTTCGTCCAGTTTATCCAAACACTCACTCTTGCTATGGTGTTGTCCGCAAACTTCCTGTGTGTCCTCTTCATCATCTGGTAGCCATTGTCGTCTGTGTGCAGGGTCTTGTTGTTGTTCAGGGAGGAGCTGGTCCTGAGGACGACCTCCGTGTTGAGACGGAGGGGTCCCAGCGAGTAGGTCTGCTCCAGCCTGTGACACCGTACCCTGCTCCCAAAGCATTCTGGGACACGGGTGGTGATGGAGTAGGCGTAGTCTTGATCACTTTCCTCTCTGGAGGGTGGAGCGAATGTCAGAAGACGAGATGGGATTGTGGAAGAACTAGTCGTGAATGGTACCCACCTGTAGAAGTACTGCCTGATCTCCGTCACAATCTTCCCGGGGATGATCTCCATTTCCACAGCCTTGTACGCCCGAACGGCTGAGCCGTTAGCGCTGAAGATGTAGTTATCAGAGATGGGCCCTGTTTTTACTTCTCCATTTGCGTGGTACTTCCAGAAATCCTGAGTCATCCTCACTCTCCTTTTTTCTTCACTGCCAAGGAGAGAGAAAACCGTTTAATGAGCCACAAATGAGGCACGGTATAGAGGTATAGTGCAAACACTACTTAAAATCTCACAGATAAGTGATGCTGTGCAGTAGATTTGTATCCTGGTCAAACATCAGCTTGTAACATTCACTGAGAACAGGCAGGAGCCTCCTCCCCGTTCTCAGCCAGTCCCGGACGTTGCGTCTCTCAAATAAAACCCCCTTAGCTTCGTAAGTCCAGGCGCACTTGGACCTCCCAGAGCATTTCTTCTCCGAGAACTTAATCAGGTATTTCCTGTGCTGAAGGCCTCCGAGTTCAACCACGATGAAGAGGTCGTATGTTGAATTGGACTGTGCTGACCTCTGGATCTGTGACAGACACAGTATTATCATAACATCCAGCATATTTTCTGTTTCTACGATCAAATTACACAAAAAACAGAGATTGATATTCATGATTTGTCACGATGAAAAATATACAATTACTCATGTAGTATAAAAGACATCTGATAACTTAGTAACACGCCATAATGTTGTAAGAATTCAACATTTAAAGAGACACCATGTAACTTCTGAATGAAGACTTACCACATTTTTTCCTCTAGTCTGGTATGACCAGTCGCTAATATTAAATTGATATAGCTGACCGCATGACTTCATCATTGTCCTGTACCTGCCACACGTGAGCACAGCTAAACATTCGTTACCATCAGTTTTCATGAGTCAACAACTCGTCACCTGTGCAGGCACGGGCTGTCCGTCGTCATCGAAGACGGCGGCGCTGGAGAAGTTTACAGTGACGTTGATGATGGTGGTGGTGTTCCACGCTAACGGGTTGTAAACGATGATGTGTTGCTCCAGAGCCTGATGAACACCTGGCACAACGAGACGAATGAATCATTTATTTAAAGAGTTGCATAAATGTTCAAGAAAACTGCTGGTTTAATAAGCTTTAAGCTAGTGTTAGCATTAAGCTCCAAGCATAAATGTCTCTGAAAGCTAACTGTTAAGCTTTTTATGCATTAATAAAGGTTTTGATTTATCTATTTATTCTATGTTAGACTTAAGATAATTAGTTCCCCTCTCTGGAGCCAGAAGGTTATTAGCCTAGCTTCATATAAAGACTGTAACCCGAGGGAAACAGCTAGCCTAGCTCTGCTCATAATTCAAAATAACTTATAGGCAGCTTTAAAACTCAAAAGTAAAAACCAATTAGCACGTTGTGACTTGGAAAAGTTTCCATATTAGCATGCTGAACTAAGCTGCCGTCCTCTTGCGAAACGTCCCCACCTTTTCTGCGGTAGTTGCTGTCGAGGATGCTGGGCAGGACGAGGCTGTGGGGCAGCAGGAAGAGTGCAGCCAGAAGCTCCTCCACTCCCATCATGGCCTGCGTGAGATGCTGCAGGTACATGTCTGACACCTTGGGAGACTCGGTGCCGGTGATGCCATCATGGTGCTGGACCTAAAAAAACCACAGTGGAATCAAACTTTAAACACTTTTCTATCTTTTTTGTTTATATATATTTATTTATTTGTATTTCATCATGAACCATGTTGAAAAGAGTGAAATATTTGGACAAATTACCTCTGAGACAGCCCAGCGAAGCACCCTCAGTTTGTCCAGGGCCCAGTCTTTAGCGACAGGCCCGTCAGGGAAGCTGACTCGGTAGCGGGTGAAAAGAGTCTCTGCTGCATGCAGCTTTGAACTGGCCCGTCGGGCGACTCCTTTCAGAACATTTCTGGAGGCGTAAAAGCCCGTCCATGCCTGATGCGGTTCTGCGAAATAAAACATCAGAAGAAAGTCGGCCGGGCTTTATTTTCTTGCTCTCACGTGAAGCCGGTTGATGCTTCACATCAGAGTTTTAGCTGCGGTTGATTCTCACCGGTGGAATATGGTAGAAAATCTTTGCTCCCACGTTGCTCCCAGACCAGATTTGATTTGTAGACAGCTTGGAAATATTCACCAAGAGTGGCATACTGCACCGTCACCCCGAACTCTTTGCTGTTCTCGTTGATGTACTTCATTAGAGGATCCATGTTGTTGAACTGGACAGATGAGTTGTAGAACTGTTTGTCACAGCCCTGAAAGACAAAGGTTTTAAATACATGACCATCTTCTCTTTAGATGCACAAGGAAGTAAATATTAAAATAACTTTATTCGTATTGCACCTTCAAAAAATCGAGCTTTGACGGACAAGCACAAAGAGGATACTCAAAATCGAGGTTTACGAACACGGTAGAGGGAAGACGATGAAAGATAGGAGGGTTTATAAGATGAATAAATGCCATAAAAGCCATAAAAACTAAAAACTATATACTCACCCATGGCCAGAGCACATGGTTTGTCCTAAACCACGCGGCCCTCTGCTTGATGTTGTCCACCATAGTCCTGGCGTAGTCATAAACTGTCTCCTTGGTGACGGGCAGGCTCATGTTGGGGTAGATGCCGTCTTTCGGGGGATCGGGGAACAAGGCGACTCCATTCCAGTAGAAACCAGAGCTGAGATGTAAAAACATGTTAAAATCGGCTGTTTTGGTGCAGAATTTGGGTAAAATCAAGAGTTCTTTATAGATTAGTGGTAATTTATAGAAGATGCTGCACAAATAAGGAACCAAACATGGACTACCTGTTGGAGAATGACAGGTGTGATGGCGTGCAGTAGCTGAACTGGTCCATAGTGTGAGTGAAGATCTGCTGCTTCTCCTTCAGAGAGGGGGAACCTCTCCAAACAAACTGTAGTTTCTGTACCAAAATAATACAAACAGCATGTTTATACAGATTAAATGACAAGTGAAATGTGTCCTCTGGGTTGTCAGTGTGATATGTGGCATCAGCTAGCACCTTGTCTTTCTGCATGGCGTCTTTGAGGTCATAGTCGATGCGGGAGATGAGGTGGGCGTTGAACCCGGCCAGGGCAAAGAGGACCGGCGTGGTCGCAGAGGCTCCGAATGGATCCACGTGCCAAGAAAACTGAGGACGCACGCCGAACGTCTCGTAGAGGAAACCGTGTCCCTCTGTAACAGAAACACAGATGAATAAAGGCTGAAAGAGGCTAAAACAGATGTTTGTACAAGGGGGCAGCGATGTGTCGTACTACCTGTCATCTGTAATATCTCATCGTCTAGGTCCGTTACAGCCTCGTCGTGCATCACCTGGCCCCCGATAATGAACTCAAGTCGACCCTCTTTGACGAGCTGTCGCACCTAGAAAGCAAAACAAGCCACAAACACGACAACATCAATGAATTTACACAGACTAATATCAGAATATCTGGACCTTGGACCACTCGTGCGTCCTTACTTGTTTCTTATGGGAGTCTGTGGCCACGGTATCCCACCACAGTCGAAAGAACTCCTGCTCCACAGCGATGAACCTGCGATCTTTGGCCTTCGACAGCTCCTCAGTCACACTGGTGTACACATTGGCTGCATAGGCGTGCATACTCTCCTATGATGACATGATGTAAAGTGAAATTATATGAATAGGCGACAATAGTCATTAATGGTTTGGTGAAAGGACGCACAACATATTTGTCAAGTTTAACACTTTATTAAGCATAAAGTGGCAGAAACCCACCTGGATAGTGTAAACCCAGCCTACATCCATGTGACTGTGAGGGATTACAAATGTCTGAACTGGTTTGTTTTCAGCTGTTACTCCAGAAGAGCCACAACAAGAAAGAAAAAACACAAAACTGACAAAAAATCTCATGTTTTAAAGCAGAGAAGCACCAAATAACTCCTCAGATCATCACACGGACTTCCTTGTTATTGTTGTGCTGCAGCATGTGACTGTGACGACTCACGTCCAGGAAGAAGGAAGCCCTGAAAACCAGTGATGGGAAGTTCAGCTCTTTTCAAAGATTCGTCTCTTTTGACTCGACTCCTTCAGGAGAACCGGCTCCTCAAATTGCTCTTCTAGCCTTCTATATTAACCTAATTTAGCAATTATGAATGGTTTGCGTGCCATTGAAATGCAGCCAGACGCTGCTTATTTTTCACTTTTCACTGTTTACCGTCTCTGTCGCTGCTGTGTGTACGCTGGCCCATACCACTACACTCAACGCCTCTTTTGGAGTGTCCACATAATAGTATGATCCTAGTTTTTGGTTTCCCCAACACGTGGTGTGCCCATCATCAAAATAAAGTCCCGTCCATACCTGCGTGGTTTTTGGGCAGGAGCGGCCGAAGATTCGGCTCTCCCGGACGGCGAGTCGCTACAAAGAATCGTCTTTCAGAGCCGGCTCGTTCGCGAACATCACGACTGCAAACCCAAACTAGTGACCTTTGAACCGGATACACTTGATGTAAACACAGCGTACATTTGGAGGTGAGAGTGTGACATCGGGTGCCGACGTTTAAAATGTCTAAAAACGCCAGAATAGCGTTGATTTTCGGAGGTTTTGTGACGGCCGTCGCCGCTGCGTTTTACCCGATATTCTTCTACCCGCTAACGCATAAAAACGAGTACAGTAAGTAGCCTTTAGCTCCGTTAAAACAGCAGTTACACACGCAGACAGTGTTATAACTACATGTCATTTAGTGTGTTTTGATAAAGTGTTCAGCACTGAGCTAATTATTTACAGTTACAGTTAAACTAAATGATATTTTAGCTAGCTGGTGAAGAATGAGCTAACAGTGCTAACTGCTATTTGCTGTATGTTAGATAGCTAATAGCACGTTTGAAGTGAGCTAACTTCTGTTTTATTTCACCTATTTAATAAGTATTTTATTATTAATTCAACTTTTTTATTTTATTTTTATGTTCCCAAAACATGAAGACATTTAGCTGTTTTTTTGTTGTTGTTTTTTTTTTTTTTTTTTTTTAGAGTTAACATTTATTTATATTTCACATACACAAATATAACAATCATAACAATAACATCCATAAAACAAACAGTCACAATTTCCACAAGACATTTCACACATTTAACAAATTAAATAAATTAAATAAAACGCAAACACTCAACTGCACAGCAGTTTTAAGATGCACTTTGACGTCTAAGAAATGTGTCAAACTCTGCTGCCCTTCCCCTGGTTATACAAGTCAGTTTTTACAATCACAATACAAGATGAAATGTCCTTTATCCACACATCCAAATTCAATTAAAGCGGACTCTTTAGGACTGACAGTAAAGTAAAGTATACATAATTCTGCCTGGTGAGGCACCTTCACTCCAACAATCTCAGATAAAGTCAGTTTAGACTGTTAGACTAATTATGTTTTATTTTCACCTCTGATTGTCATATCGTGAAGCCATGGAGGTTTTAAAAGCGATTTGGCCTCACTTCTTGACATATAAATCTATAAGAAATGCAGTTTAAATTATAGTATGTGCTGTACTTCTTATACAGTCAGTTGTTGCAAACTTATTATAATTTATTTTCGTCTTGAACAAAGCCAGGATGCAGCAGGAACATGAAAAACATCATAAAATTGCTTAAACGTTGCAGTGAGCAACCAAAATGCTTCAGCAGCGTTCATTATTGTAATGAAAAAAAAAAAGTGTAATAAAAAAACAAGCCAGAAATGTGAATTTTAACATCTTTATTTTAGTTACATTTTATCTTGTGTGCACAAGATAAATAATATTTTAAAAAAAGCACTTTTTTGGGACGTTAGGAGCCACCTTGTCTTTTAAAATAGTTGCAAAGTTGCAAATTGGACATCCAGATGTTTATTCTCCACTTTTCTAAAAGCATAAACATGTAGTAATGCAATAAGTAATGCCAGGAAAATTCATTATATGTGGCTTCATAATATATCTTGTACAGCCACTTTAGTCTGATCTGGCCGGCACAGATGGAAAGTTGTGGTCAGGAGGATGCAGTGGATTGTGTTGCTGTCACTGCAGACGAAAGAGAGAGAGAAAAAGCTGCAACGTGAATAACCGTGCTGCTGTTCCTTTGCTAGGAGAAATCCAAAAGGTGAACCGGACAGGAATCAACCAGGCAGATATTCAGCCTGTGGGTAAGAGCACATGGATTTATTTACACAGCAGATACACACATCTAACTCTGCTATGTGTCTAACAGCGCTGTCATGTTTCCTCTACATTCGCTCTGACACTTTTTTTGTCTAAAGGTGTGAAGATATGGTCCGATCCGTTCAAGCCTGCAGGAAAATGATGACCGGCGACAGCTAACACTTCACTGATTCCCAGACACTGATGCTGACGAAGACTTCGAATAGAGAGAGAGAACGCCTTTGGGACGAGTGCTTGGTGTGTGAATGCGTTCGTGAGTGTGTGTTTTTTTTTGGTTGTTAAATGATGTATAAATAAAGTTTAAAGCTCTTATAACTTAACACACAATTCTTTGAATGATTTGAGATGCTAGTTTCCTTATGTCCACAAGGGGGCGCTCCCTGCCTGTGCGTTGACACAAGAGGCACTGGACTGTGTAATATTTTGTTTGTGCATCTAAGTTATTTTGGAAAAACGTTTGTATTTCCAAAAAAAACTCGCTCTGGTATGCGGCCTGTAGGAAATTATAATAAAATACAGTGGTTTGTTTACCCATCCTGTTCACAAGAATCTCTGCTGACATTTTATTTTGATTTAGTTGGTATGAAAGTCATAAAAACAGTTCAACAGATGAGAGACAATGTCCAGTAACGTGCGGTGTCATCTTCCAAAGTGGAAATCTCGGAGACAGAGTTATTCCAGGACACATCACTCCGTATTATCATTTCCCTGTCACACACAGGGTTTAATTGTTGCTCGGCTGGTTAAATGGCATGTGACTCGAGCTGTGTTTTGCCCATAGGCTGAAAGGATGAGGCAGAACTCCATGTTCGCCTTGTTCAAAATCCCACTCGATGCGATCCAGACTCCCTTTACGAGTCCATAAGCAGGGAATTCCAAAACTTCCATTTTTTTTTTCCCCCCCTGTACTTTTGTGGTTTCCTGACATTGACCAGCATCCCCTTTCAGAGTTTGGTCCATCAAAGTCCTTTTCGGAGGAAAGATAGATTAAGAAAGAACTAAAGCATGTGTTTATGGTCCTTCAGAGATGGTGCATTTTGAAAGTTGCCCTTAAATCTTTCACAGTCCCCCGATGTAAGCCTGTACTTTCAGACTTTTAGGACTGCTCGCGAGGGCCCGCTGCCAGCAAAACCGACTGCACGGGCCAGCAACGGCCACTCTCCTTCTCAAACCCCCCAATCAACAAGCCCCATTGTTTATGAGAGGTTGTTATTGTTGGGCTGCATTCAGAAACAAGAGAAAACTCAAGAGGCCGGCTGTGCAGAGGCATCCAAAGTAAAGAGAGCAAGGGGTGAGGGGGTGGTTGAGGGGAAAAAAAGAAGAAAAAAAAAAAACGAAAAGCAGAAATTCCTCTCATTCCCTGCTGGTGTTTTCCAGATTCCTCAAGCGACAGCTTCTCGGCTGTGCGAGTGAAGTAAGCAACCGGAGGGGAAATTGTAGAGAACGGCGAGAGGAAGAGAACCACATTCTTGAGGGGACGCGTCACCTACACACAGAATAGAAAGACACTCAATCTCTGTTACTTTGCCTGGCAAAGTATGTAACAGGTTGTGCAGCACGGGCCTTAAGCTTTTCAAGTCTTCCCCTGCCATGAATCACCGTTTGAATCGCTGCGATAATGTGACGTTGTGATTTCGAACTCTGCTCCTTACGTCGGTCTTTTCCAGAAGCAGGCCTCAAGTCCGGTCGTACCAGGCTTTTATGGTTCTGGTGTTGTCTCGCCCTCTTTATGTGGCCCTTGTCCCATTCAGCTGAATATGTAGATAGACACCCATCACTATAAAACTTTCAATAGGGTCACAGCACACTATAAACCAACATGAACTCAACAATGTCGCCTCCGCAAGCATTTTTACTATCCCGCCATTAACCCATCACACAAATCTCCCCCGCAGCCATTGAGGCCGTTTTTTTCGAAAGGAGCGGTGGCACGTCGTCGATCTCAGCCGTTTGTTAGGCGTGTGTTCAAGAGCGGCAGATAATTGGCCAAAGGTTTCTAACTAATTGCCATGGGAACAAGGGTTGACAGACGGGTCACGGGGGTTGGAGGGTTTTGGGAAGGGGTGGGATGTGAATTACGAGCGGAGCGAACGCGCTCGCTCATGCTACGTCAAGTGCAGTAAACAGAAACAGAAAACAAGTGAACAAAAGCAAGAAGTGTTGGAGAGCTCTGAAGAGCGTCTTGATGACACACTCCGTAATTGGAGACAGAGAGCTGGCACTCGTTTGTATCTGAAGAAATGTTGTTCTTTTTATAAGCTCATTTGCTCGTACACGATTAATTAATGGCGTGCACGCTTGCATGGAAGACATCAAAGTCAGGGAGGATGATCAAACATTCAAAACTCTGAGCGTTTTATTACACATTGCACCCTTCAAGATAAAAGCCAGTAGTGAGTACAGTGCACGGCACTTGTGATTCAAAGCAATGAAAGTCAACATAAATTTGAAATACAGTCCATACAGAGGACATTTGTAGCTAAAAAAAAAAAAGGGACACCAACATCAATATGTCTGCTTTATGAGAAGTAGATGCAAAATAGAAAGACGTCCAGATGTTTACAATCACGTTATGTAATGCATCTTCAAAAGAATACAGTCAAATAAAAGAAGAGCAAAGGCTGGATCTAAATATGTGTTATTTGTTAGCGCAGCTTCAAACATCGTCGAAATCCAGAGACTCGTGCTGAAACAATTAGCCCAGAAACAGAAAGACAGACCAAACAATTCATCTATTAACTGGAAAAATAATAATGTAGTTTATAAAAACAAATATGCCCCCTCCTGTATGAGACTTTGGAGGCCTTAAACAGCTCCTTCAGCAACAGACTGCTGCTCATTTTCGAGTCATTTGTTATCCACCTTGTGTATACGAGCTGCTTTGACAGGTGTATTTCCCCAGTGTGGGATCATTAAAGGATTTAGTGGCACCTAGCGGTGAAGTTGCAGATTGCAACCAACTGAATACTCTCCCTCTCCTTCCAAACATGCAGGAAAAACTGTAGCTGTGAGATTTACATCAAAAGCAAAAGGCCATATCTAGATGACTTGTGTTTAGTTTGTCTGTTCTGAGCTACTGTACAAAAATGGTGGTTTAATATGGCGGACTGCATCAAAGAGGACCCGCTCTTACTGTAGATAGAGCTCATTTTAAGGCAACGGAAACGCAGCAGTTCTTATTTTCAGGTGATTATACATTCATGAAAACATGCTAATGAATATTGTGTTCCATTCCTGCAACAAAATACTACCAAATATTACACACCGGACCTTTAATATCTATCTTATCTTATCCTAAAAGAGCACTCCACCAATTTATGCTGCTGGACTCATGATGGACAGTTTGTATACTGTGTCTGAATGATGCAGTACATTTGCAGTACATCACTGCAAGCAATGCCTATATTTCACCAAAGATGTCGCCACAATGGAAAAAAAAACAAGAATATCCCACTTCAAAACAAATGTGCAAAGACATACACGCACAAAACAAGCAAGGAGTGAACATTACACATCTCAAAACACAATGCTCAGCCTTGTAAAACAATGTACCGGAGCGCTGTCCGCATTCTTGGGTCAGCAGGCGCACGGCTGTGGAAACAGATAGTATAAGTCTGAAGCAATGTCTAGGAAAAAAGGCACCGGCCAGGCTCGCAGCAGGCAGGCAAGGAAAACTGCCCCAATGACAGTGTGGTCTGGAGCGAGCTAGAGTTACATTCAGTGCGTGCGTGAGTATGTGTGTGTGTGCATGTGTCATTCAGGAAAGAAAGCGAAGAGGTTCAGCTAAGAGGAACCCAGTATCCCCTGGAGACTAAACTGTGGTTGTGGAACTTACTGGAACTCCAAACATCGTGTGTGTGCTTTTGTATTATGTTCATATTTGCCCGAAGCAGGACCACAAATAGATAATTATGGTTTGTTTTAGGTTGCATCTCTGCTGCCCAGTCGTGAAGGCATTGCAGTTCATTGCTGCGGTGTGTCAGTTCTTAGTTGAAGCCGTGTGCATAGAGAGCCAATGGTAAAGGGCAGATGATGCAATGACGGTTTGTCTGCTCTCTCTCCTTCTTCTTGGCTGGTGTAATTTAGACTCTTACCGGAACTTGCAGTTATAAACAGTCTGTGTAGCTGTTTGGCCACCCAGAGACGCACGTGTGAAAACATGTTATGCGGTTTCTGCCCTTTAAAGTCTGTTTTTAGCTGAGCTCATTATAAACATCCATCTAGTAATTAAGAGTTAACATTCTTAACATGGCAATTTTCACAATATTTAGAATAGTAATTAGCACAATTCTTGTTTTGGGGGGTTAAATGACACGTTAGTGGTGCCGAGCAATCCTTGCTGTTTTAGGTTAGTATGGTAACATGTTTTTAGCCATGCTAAAAACACTGCTAGACATGGTTTAACAATGCCAGTGTCTGTCAGTCATTGGACGGTAGCTCCACCTCTTTGGTCCACATTGAAATATCTCAAAAACTATTCGATGAACAGCCACAAAAATTTACAAGGACTACAGCAATCCCTTAAAATTTAGTGATTTGAGTGACATTTATAGTCTCCAGAAGATGAAGCCTACTGACTTCAGCCACAATATTTACTAGGGCTACAGCTACCACTTCAAATTTAGCAATTTGAGTTACATTCATGGTCCCCAGAGAATGAATCCTACTGATTTCTGCCACAATATGTTCTAGGGCTACAGCTACTCCTTAAAATTTAGTGATTTGAGTGACATTAATAGTCTTCATTCATATTTTACAAGGGCTACAGCTACCACTTAAAATGTAGTGATTTGATTTACATTCATGGTCTCCAGAGGATGAATCCTACTGACTTCAGCCACAATATTTGCTAGGACTACAGCAACCCCTTAAAATTTAGCAATTTGAGTAACATTCATGGTCCCCAGAGGATGAATCATACTGACTAGACTTTTCCATTAATGCTACCAGCAGGTCACCAAATGTACAAACATTCATGGTTCCACATGAGGTTAACATTTGTGCTTTTTTGTGAAATATATCTCAACAGCTATTGGATGGATTGCCGTGAAATTTGACACACACATTCATGTCCCCCACAGGATAATATTTATTCGTTTTGGTTTATTACCTGCAAAAGCTGTGGCTTACCATCAGCCTCAGTAGTGTACTTAACTTGTTATCATGTTATCGTGCTGAAGAATGTGGTGACGTTACACCTGCTAAACATCAGCATGTTATCGTTGTCATTGTGTTAGCATTACTTTACGTTCCAAAAACCTCTGTGTCTAAACACAGCGGCGTCACAGACCCTCCAGCGTGGCTGTAGACCATTAGTTTTGTTTTACCTCATTTTTGCTGAGATCACTTGTCAATTAGACTGTAAATCACAGAGGACAAATGGAAAACATTAATGTTGAGACTACTCTGCATCACAACAGTATTTTACCATTGTGCGTCATGCTCTGGACTTCTTTCTTTGCTTTTTATGACAGAAAATCTTGATATAAGACCAAGACTTTAATCACCTGACGATGGAAAAAGTAGAATTTTCAGCATGTTTTCAATATGCATATACAATATGTGGCCAGTAGAAAGGGATAATTATAAATAAATACGAAACATATAAAATAAAACATGTTAAAGGAACAGGTTAAGTGGTCTCTGCTGTGTTTGTGGCTGAACTCAGTGGAACTTTCCTTCTTCACGGCTCTTCGGGCAGCCAGTGCATGTGATTAAACAACACCTCTGAATGAGGTGAGTAGGAACTTCTCAAATGTGCCTCGAAGAGTGCCAAAAGCCTGTCGCTTGGCTCATGTCCACATATGGATCTGTATAGAGGAAATGTTTAAGCAATTAGTTGGAGTTTGAAGTTGGAAAAAAGTTATTATTTCCTTCATCTTCATCTTTTTTTTTTTTTTTTTTTTAAATGGGGAGGAAAATCTTTGTTATGGACAAATCTCATCATGCAGGCCATCTTTTCCTCTTCCAACGTGTTGTCCCATGTTCCACTGATTCTATGGAACCAAAATGTCGAAACCACAATTACATTTAAATTTTGATTAACCTACAAAACCGCACGCAGGCACACACGCACGCACGCGCTGATTGAGATATTATTGTCGCCCATTCTAAACACGCGCCATCGCAGGCACCGCCGTCGGAGCTTGTGCAAGCCTTCGGCCGTCAATCACGTTATATAGCAGGTTTCCGTTTTACAGTCCCATTATAATCTTAAAATTTTCTTATGCACTAAAATAGCAGGGCGATTGTTGATTTAGGCAGGGTTACTGACAAGGAGGGCCAGAGCTGTAAGCAATCATGCTGCTCTTCCAAACCTCTCGGAAAGGCTAAGAAAAGAGGGGAGCCGAGAGTGATTTATAAGGCACCTTAATACTTGACACGTTCATTCGTGAAAATAAGTCTGCGGCCTATCAAAGCCATCGCTTACATTAAAAAGCCATGGAAAGCTCTTTTAAACAGCTTTTTTTTTTTTTAAATACTCGGTGGGCCAGTTTTCATTCATATTTCCTGGCACGCCGTTTGACTCCCCCCTCAGTCTGTGAGATGATATCAAAATAAATAGTTTAACCTCAAGATGGCAATTAAAAATTATATTGTAGTGAACAATACAGAAGGTATGCAATTTCACAGAGCCGTTTAACAGCAGGTAACGCAATAAAGACTGATAAAAAATGTACAATATTATGATCTAATATGACACACTGAGTCTTGTTTTAGTTGGACTCGGTGGGCTGAATGATTCACAGTGTTGAAAATACTCACAATACCCTGCTATTTTCATACAGTTAGATGAACTATATCCTGCTATTAGTGGTTAAATTAATTCAATAAGTCAAACCTGTATCCTATGGCACAGCAGCAGCTGTAAAGAATGAAAATCTATTTTGTTTAATGGATATTTAGCATCCACAATGGTGCGTGATGAGTCATATTTGGTGCGTGTTTTAATCCCAGTGTAAATGGCGTGTGGGTGAGCAGACATGGTGTGCCTCTGTGTTCCTCGTGGGTTTTCATTAGGGCCTTGCGGATGACAACAGAATATATGACTTGGCTCGAGACGGGAATTCTGGGAAAGTCATGGAATTTTGGACGCCTTGACGGAACACAGGCTGTCCGCTCTTGGCCCGTTCCCCACCAAAGAGGAGGAGGAGGAGGAGGAGGAGGAGGAGGAGGAGTAACCTTGCTGCAGTATGTTTTTGCGTTTGTCTGTGTGTTGGTGGTGGTGGTGGTGGTGGGCCTTCAGGACATCCTCAGGGAGCTGACCCAGAACAATGACAGCTTTACAACGCAGCACCAGGCAGGCTCACATGTGGCTAAAATCAAACAGGAGACCAGGATTGTGCTGAGCACTCCAGCAGATTTGACATAACCGGATCGTCCAGATGATTAGTAAGGATGGTAATCTGTATTTCTGCCTAAGCCTCTAAGAATCTACTGTATCTGTTCAATGCATTTACCTTCCCCACAGACTCAAAATCTTAAGACTCTTAAGAAGAAAATCAGTGAGGAATCACTTAGTCTCTTGTATTCTGGAACAACTACCTTTTTAGATTTTTTGCTGGTGAGCAGCATACAGTTTTTCAAGGCCTCGAATTTCAGAGCGAAATTTAAGTCACAAAAGGGCTATTAGGACTTGACTGCTCTGAGACATACTTAAAACTTGACTCCCTTAAGACTTGGCCTCATCAGAGACTAGAGAGCGAAGTCTTGCCCTGTTAAAATCCAGAGGCAATAAAATGTTAATAAGCAAGTGGGAGGTCAAACCAAACATTAACAGTTTTGAAAAGGAAAAATGTTCAAATGCCGGGTTGTTTTAACAGCCAGCTTTCAGAGACTTAAAGACTTGAAACAAGGCTTGAAACTTGACGTGAACTTATCATGGCTGACTTGAACTTGGAATGACTTGGAGCTCAAATATCCCGTGTCTTAATTTTAAGCTCAACTTTATTACAAGATTTAGGACTAGACTTGTTCCTCTCTTGATTGACTTGAGATTTGACCTGAGAGATGTCAGACTTGACTTAGAATCGTCTCCATTGACTTGTGACTCAAGACTTGTCATTCTTGTAATCCAAGGCTTGAGACCTGATTTGGATTTGTCTCAAATAACTCAAGATCTTAGTTGGACCTCAAATGACTTGAGGCGAAAGGAAAGACTTTACTTGAGACCTGCTGTTACAGGACTTCAACTTCAGGACTTGAGACCTAATCTAAGACTCTTACAAGATCTGAGACTTGACTCTGACTTGTCTTGAATGATTCAAGACTTGACAAGAAGTTCCATTGAAGGACTCGACTAGAACTGACTTGTGATTTGACATAAACTTGTTGCTAAAGTCTTGAGACTTAACTTGACACTTGCTGTTGAATCTCTTGACACAAGGCTTGGTATTCCAACACTTGCAACCTGAACTTTTACAAAATTTAAGATCTGAGATGTGATTTGAATTCTCTCAGATGAGTTGAAATCTGACATAAACGTGTCTCTAACTTGCTATTAACTAACCTTAACTCGTGACTTGACTTGTCTTGAATGAATTAAGACTAAGACTATGCCTCAAATCAATTCATCTTTGACTTGACTCTCAAATGACTCGAGATCTGACTTGAAAAACTCTCAAATAACTTGCGATCTGACACAAACTTGCCCCTAAGGACTTGGGAGATTTAACTTGACACTTGCTGTTGCACTTCCAACTTCATAACGCTCGCAACCTGCGTTTGACTTCGCCGTATCCAAGCTGCTGAGGACAGCGTCGTAAATTTGAAGTTAAGATTGTGGAAATTGTATTATTTTAAAAAAAGCTTTAAAACCTTGGAAAGGGTTTTCTTTCCACAACTGCTCAAGAACTTCATTATTTCCTACATTTGTTCGCCTCAGCTGTACGTGCAATGGAGGGTCAAAAATAAACCATGGTCATGTCATGTGCATAACCCTAAACCTAACCACAGGATTAAATAGCGCCCATATGCACTGATGTCAGTAGGAAATTTGCAAAAACGATTGAATTGCATGCTTAAACCTCATCCTCATATTCTGTCCAAAGGGTATATTTCTGCTATTTAATGCCATCCGCACAAGGAAGCCACCCCGAGATGAAAGCAGAATCATATCCCACCTGAGCTACAAATGATCTCTCCCTTTGGGCTATGAGCTTACTTTGTGGTCTCCCTTTTCCCTGCTCCCTGCTCTCCTCATCCATCCATCCCTCCGCCGCCGCTCCATTCAGAGAGAGAGAGAGAGAGAGAGAACAAACCACATGTTTCGGGGAGGAATCCTGAACGGGCAACATCCCAGACCAAAGTACCTCCAGCTCTCCTGCCCCCTGGCATCACTTAGCTCTACCCTGTCATTAAGGACAGGGTTGGATGATTTGTGTTGGAACGCAGCCCTTTGTTCGAGTAGGATGGGTGCAGGAGGAGAAAGATGTGGGGCGGAGGGGGGGGGGTAGAGGAATGATGTCATCTCAGGTCTGTGCTGGAAGTCGGCCGGGGACCTGTGGTGGTGGCAGGAATGGTGTTGCCTTTGGGTTTTGGTGCAGGAAAAGGCGGATGGAGATGGAATGATGTGGAATATGGTGAAAAAGAGCGTGTGTAATTTGGTGTGCGTACTTGATGTGTATCTGGATGAGTAAATATGTGTGTTCTTTCTTTCTTTGTACTGCGGGTATGCACAAAACTTTCAGTGAACGTGTGTGTGCGGGGGTTTGCTAGGCATGTGGTCGGAAAAGTATAGGCTGTTTTATGTTGCATTCGCTCTTTGTTTCAGTGTTTCTTTAGTGGGTGGATGGTTGAATGAATCATTTGGACAGAGGCTGAGGTATCAGAAAGAGTGGTTTGGCTTGGGGGCGAGGGGGGGGGAAGACAAGAGGGAAGGAAAACCAACTTGTACTTGTGGCTTCTGGATTCCTAATGCACACTACTGCACAGTAATGTCTGTCTCCCTCCCGCTACCTATAGTATGAAGTGTGGAACATATCAGACACACCACAGACAGCGAGGACTGAAAGTGATTATTCCAAGCATTTGTGTTCAAGCTGTGCTGAGCTCTGTGTATTTTGTTATACTTTGCCTTAAAGGATAATTTCGGTTTATGACAATCGTATCCATCATAACAACGTTGTGCTAGTAAAAAGAAATCGGACAAGAAGCTCAAATGTTCAGACAATAACAAAGGTTTTAAAGAACAACAATGAAGAGGAAATGAAGGTGAAAAGTAAAACCATCTTGGTTCAACAGTGACTTGGCGTTTTTGTATTTTTTTTTTTTTAGTTATTTCCGTGCACAGATGGATTCAATTTCAGGTGTGCTAATTTGTCCTTTTACCTCTGAATAAAATGACTGTTCATAACCCGAGTTTTGATAGTAATCGATAGAAATAACAGCCAAAAGTATGAAAACGAGACCCATATTGTTGTGAAATGAACTGATCCTGCAAGTGTGTTGGGTCCTCGGTGCAGCAGTTAGTTCAGTAGGTAGAGCGTGCGCCCCGTGTGCAAAGACTCAGTCCTTGCCACAGCAGCCCAGGGTTCGATTCCCACCACCACCTTTCCTGTCACTCTTCAGCTGTACGTGTCAAATAAAGCTTAAAAAGTACCTTCTGTTGGGTCCTTTTGGTGCCTTCAGATCTAAAGATGCAGTTTTTAATAGTGCATTTCTATCACATCTCACGTCATTTCATGTCATGTGTGACTTTGGACTTGACTCCACCTGGACGTCTCGACTTGAAATCACTTGACATACTTCCCAGCAGCAGATGTATTTCGAATCAACAATCTTGCTGCATGGAAATGAAAAATTTAGGACTTGGTCTTGACGTAGCTGTCTTGACTTACTGTAAGGCCTGAATTAGGAGCTGAGACGTGACACTTCTCTGCGTCGTGCAGGCCCGTGGCGAGGATCCAGCCCCGAGAGGGTCAAAGAAGGACTCGCCAGACGATAAACGATATACTTAACTCTTCTATTATGCAGAGCAATCTGTATGTTTGGCTTTTTGCAATGACTCCTGCAGAAAGATGATGCATCTTTTGACTCTCTGCCATGTTTTTTAGCGCGAGCAATCAGATCAGCCGTAAATAGACCCGCAGACAATTTAACGTGATGGGCAACTCAATGGATCTTTAATGGCCTCGAGATGGGGCGAGTCCTTACTCTGAAGAACTTTTTAGACAGTTGAATCGAAACTACAAACAGAGAACTTTACTTTTAAGCTAAGATTTGTTTAACCAGTGCGCACTTCACATATTAACATCACGCAAAGTGCAGAGGGAATGGACTCAGTGTTATTTCACATATTTACTGCATCTTTTATTGTCTCTGCCTCCAATAATATTTAGATGGAAGAGGACTGATAGGAGCAGTCTTCCAATAACACAGATTAAGTGCTCTGGGGGTGATTGTGCAGCGTTTTTTGAGGAGAGAGGCGTCTGCCTAAGTAAACTCAGCCCAACTCTGAGGAATTGCGCTCTGGAACGTGGTGGTGTAACCGGAGCGCGGGTTTGGGAATAGCCCAAGGGAACTGGGCTCAGTTTTCCAAAAGCCTCTATCTCCTGCGATATGTAGTGTGATTTGAGGAGAGACGAGGATTGTGTGTGTGTGTGTGTGTGTGTGTGTGTGTGTGTAACAGGGGAAGTGGATGGAGGGCTTACAGAATGGCTAAGTCAGGAAAACAAGTCTCAGGAAACCCTATACCTCACCCTGGCACCAACACAGACGTTCTTTCTTTCTCTTCCTCTGTCTCACTCTTTCTGTCTGTCTCTCTCTCTCTTCTGTCTTGCTATCTCTCTCTCTCTCTCTCTCTCTTTCCTCTCTGCCTGCCTGCCTGTGCTGCAGAAAAGAGGAGTGAAAGCAACAGCGGTCCGAGCAACAACCGAACAAAAGCTACCCTTGACACTCGGTGCTGTTAAGGAAACAGCAATGACCTTGTTGGGAGTTCAAACCTCTTCATACCAAGAAAGAATCTCCCATGCTTTCTTTTTTTTCTTTTTTCTTTTTTTTCCCCCCACTCTCTCTTTGCTGATGAGAAAACAAAGCGAGCTCGGATAATCACGAAAATATGACATTACGTTATGACAATTAAATTAGCTCTTGGACCTTGAGATAAATAGAGGAAAGAAAATAAACAGAAGACACAAAAGGAAAGAGAAAAAAAAAAGTGCAGCAGGAAAAAAAAAAAAAACTGCAACAAAAAGTTGATTTCACAATAAAAGCATAGCAGTGCATGCTTCCTTTAAGAAAAAGCTGAGAGAACTTCAATTAAAATATGCTTTGTAACCACTAACGCGTATCACGTTAGCTATCTTTCTCTCTCTTTGTCTCACCCTCCGAAGCGCCTGCACACTTCCCCTGCCTGCACTCCTTTATCTTATCCCTTTTCCACGATCCCTTAAAGCCCCTGTCTGTCCTTGTCACCCCCCTTTCCTTTTTTAAATAACACTTTCCACTGCTTTTCCACTCTTTTCTTGCCTTTACCCCCCCCTCACTCCCCTACTACCTCTTTCCACATCTCTGCTGGACCCCCTCGCTGCACCTCCCACAACAAACACACCTACTCATAACACGCCCCAGTCATCTTTCTTTCCTTCTTTCCATTTGTTTGCTGCCATCTTTTCCCCTCTGGTCTCTCCTGACACCTCATTCTCCCTGTCTCTTTCTCTCTGTTTTCCTCCATCTATCATTATCGGCCTCTGTTTCCATGTCTCCCTCTCCGTCTCCACCTTATCAGCTTGTCCTCTCTCTGCTCTCCCCCGCAGTTCTTCCCTCCTTTCTCGTCTTGCTCTATCCTTTTCCTTCCCGGCTCTTGAATGTGTCCTCGGTGTGTGTCTGCGGGGGCAGCGAGTGGTCAGGCCTGCCTGCAGGCATCAACAGCACAGGGCCACTGCCTCGGGCAATGTGTGTGTGTGTGTGTGTGTGTATGTGTGTGTGTTGTCTGTGCTAGGCTGATTGGCACAGTGCCCAGACCCACCTCCTGTGGTGAAACTCACTCCTTTTCTTCTTAGTAGTCTGGACCGCTGCCCAGACTGACCCTCACAAACACACACAAACACACACACACACACACACACAGGCATGCAAACACATCCACAGATAGCCTGACTGGCACACAGATGTGAGGCATTAATACACACAGTAGTACACACACTGATAAGTCTCGTGAATATCTGAGGGTAGAAAATTACTGCTTCTGTATATCTTTCAATTGCCCTCTATTTCTACCCTATGTGTGTGTGTGTGTGTGTGTGTTTGGATTTCCTTGGCAGCCAGTGTGTGTATGCATGTCACACACAATGGGCCTGACTTCCACCAACTCTCATTGTACAAATTGATGTGTATATCATTAAATTTAGGATGTTTGCGTTAGATTAAAGTGTGTATACAAAAAACTGTTCTCCTTTACGGTAAAGGAAAGTTACACGCTCAGATAAATTACATCCGCATGTGGCGCCCCCGATTAAGTGTTGTTACTTACCTACAGTTGAGGAAACGGTTTCACCACGAGGTTTGTTCTGGAGCCTTCGATCATCATCTCATGATCTTCATCAGCAAGTGGAGCTTTTCCACAGCTGTGGCTTAAAAGTTGAATTCTAAAGTTTGTCTTTGACTTTGGGAACAGTTCGTGTTTCTCCTACATTTCCCAGAATGCCTTTGACAGCCCACAAACAATAGGCATAGAAAGGTATAGTTAGCATAGTGAAAGTGATTATTTTTATTTAATTTAAAACTTTACAAGGTAAATAAAAATGTTATTTCTGCTTTTTCTACAAAGAATTTCTATTTGAGGAGGTCAAAAAATGATCAGTTCAGTTCAAAATGTGACTTAAAATAAAAAAATATCCCAGGGTCTTGTTCATGAATGATGGGAAAATGGAGCATGAGATGGACCAACAGGTCGTTGCGGACCGTTGTGAGGAAGAGGGAGGACTGAGTCTGAAGGCAAAGCTCTCGATTTTCCAGTCCATCTACGCTCCAACCCTCACCTGTGGTCATGAGTTTGGGTAGTGACCGGAAGAATCATTTTGTGGATACAAGCAACGGAAATGACCTTTCTCTTCCGGGTGGCCGAGCTCAGCCTTGGAGGTAGGGTTAGGAGCTCGGACATCGGGAGGGAGCACAGATTAGAGCCTGTGCTCCTTAGTGTTGAACCCCACATCCAACTGGTTAAAGATCCCAGGGCAGAATCAGAGGGACTAAATAGCCCATCTAGCCTGGGAACGCCTCGGGATCCCCCAGGAGGAGCTGGAATGCGTTGCTGAGAAGAGGAACGTCCGGAACGCCCTGCTTAAACCTGCTGCTTCCCGACCCTGGATAAGCCGAAGAACATGGATGGATGGAATACATACTTGGATCTAGTATTTGAATGTTGTCCAGAAAACACTTCATACTTACCCACCTATCATCACTTTATTATGTAGCATGACACAAATGGAAAGTTAAATTTGTCCTGAAAAAAATGTGAAGTGACACTATCTGTGGAAATAATAAAATTTATTGCACCAAACTACAACTTTAAAGACTGTAAGAGTGGATTTTTCCTTTTAACATCCATGTCAACAGGAACTGGTACAGCGATGACTTTAGACTGGAATCATAGGAGGAGCCGTTGGTGTTTTATCAGTCCTCTGGCACATCTTGCATAGTTGTGTAACTCTTTCCATGTCATGGTCAACTTGCATGTGGCTGCTGGCCTCCACACTCTCATATCTGCTCCTTGAGGCCTTTGAGGCAGACTCTAAAATGTGAAAAGCTGTGTTATTTATTCTAGCTGTCTGTTGCGGTCTTTGGTGTTGCTTTCTTTTTTTCTTTTTCCCTGTGTCCCCATCTTTTATTAAGTGACTCCCTACTCATTTAAACCTCCTTAGAGTAATAGATAGAAGAGCAATAGGTAGATAGATAGAAATATTAAAAGCTACCACAATCTGTCCCAGATCCTTTCCCCAGATGTAATGCAAACGAAGGCCAGCGCCAGGCCAATAGCAATCTCGGCCGCTTGTTCCCTGACACTTGGATGCCAGCTCCTCTGTGGTTTCAGCCAATGAGCTCACCCCTATTGAAAATAACAGCAGTGACATCACTGTTTTGGCCCATCGCAGCTCCCACCCAGTCAGAAGTCAGAGGTAACCCGCAGTGAAGGCAGGAAGAGGCTAAAAATGAACGGAAAGAAAAAGAGAAAGGGGGAAAAGATGGTTTTTATTTAAAGGTAATAAGGTTGGTTTATAGGCAGAAGAAGGGGAAGGAGAGGGTGAGGCCGGATTGAGTACAGACAACGGAGACACATATACACATATATAAATAGATACACACTCTGTTGGCCTCCTCTGTGTTTTGGCTCCATCTCTGTCCACCAACTTTAACTTCTGTTGTAGCGGTTTTGTTCCAGCCAGTTTTTTTGTCCTAACCTTTAAACACAACTTTCCTCTCTGCCGTTTTTTTTTTTTCCCTCGAGGTCATCAGCTGATGCACCATCTGCTCTTCATGACACAGCCTCGCGTTGATCTGTTGACCTTTCAACTTTGACCTCTGCAAGGATCACCCACCCACACTCACTTTGAATTTAATGGCCAGTATGCTTCGTTCAGGCCACCTGACGCACATTCAGGAGGACATAAGAACACGCGCGCGCAAGTAAAGATGTCTAACAAGCTTCTGTTTCTCTTGCATGGGTGCCCACACTACATCTACATCTATACCCAGATAATGGTGATCTCAAATCAGGCGATCCAGCTTCAATTCCTGTTAAAGTCAATCTGACTATTTTGAATTTAGGACCCTTCATAGTGGGATATTCCTGTTGAATGGACCCAGTTGTCCAGATTATGGGCCATCCAAGGAATATAACAGCAGACAGTTTGAATTTGTTTGTTTGAAAACCAGCATGTTGGCTGGATATTGCTAATGACAGTATCATCTGCATAGAAATATACCTACTGTAGCTCACACGATGATGGTTGATGAAATTCACATCAAACTTTGTGTTTTTTGTTAAGCATGATCATGATTGTTCCCTAACGTCACCACCGCAATCATGTTTAGATTCCGTACGCCTCATTATGTTGATGATTTAGGGCGTTAGATGAGAAAACGCTGTACGTTATTATAAAGGGCATGAATCAACCGTGTTTTATTGTGGAATTTTTGGTGTTCCTAAAATCCAGCTTGAGATGTGTGATTAAGGGAAGTTCCTAAACCAGGAAACCTCTTGTCATCAAGACGAAACGGGCCAAGTATGTGGAAAAAATGAGCCAGCACTGTATTGTTTTTACTCACCAGCTGAGGCGATATCATTTAATACTAGTGTGGTGTAGAGATGATGCAGTGCTCTGAACCTTTATCACAGCAGCAACCAGATAAAAACTAGAATCATGTTACATCAAATTGTCCCACTGAGACTTTCCAAGGCGTCCACCATCGTGATTTGAATTTCCAGCCCTGCGGTCACGTCACTTTATTAACCTTGAGAGGAGTTAATGTCACCTTCTCCTCCCAGTGATGTCATGTTCGGTGATGGGGCTTCTGTATGTGTGTGTAGAAGGGAGGAGGAAGACGCAGGGGATCCTATTTGTTTGTTTTGCCCTCCAGACGTGTCCGAGAGCAGATTAAGGGATTTAGCTGGAGGGGGGGCGGCACAGGAGGGACTTAAACTCCTCACATTTACATCCCTGGTTGATGAGCACAAACACACCGAGGAGGTCAAAGATATCAAGAAGTTTCCCTTTGTTTAAGATAAAAGCGACGGCAGCGTGAGATGGATATATGAAATGATGGAGGGACGGTGGGCGGGGAAAAAGAAGACGGGAAGTCGTGTGTTGACACAGTGATACTTCTTCCAGCCGTCTGATCTTCTCTTGTTTAGGTGCTAATCCCAACTTTAAGCACCAACTGAATTAGGGACCCCAAATCTTGTAGCTTTGCCAGGTTTCGCACGCAATGGCTTTCTTGGAAAACAGAAGCTTCACTGTTAGCAAGTAGAAAGATTCAAACGCACTGTTCTTCAGTATTAATACAATTAAACACTGAATTTTTGATGGCATGATTTGAAATGATCACGCATTTGGGTTTCTTCTTTAACTGCGAAGTACATTTTCTGAAAGTATCTTACTTAACTACAATTTTTAGGTACTTGTACCTAGTATTTTCACTTAACGGTACTTGTACTCAAGCGCTTTTCAAAGGGCAATATTTCATATATTTCAATATATAAAAGAGGTTGTACTTTCATACATTGAACTACTTAAACAGTGTGTGAATGTGATAATAGCTTCACCTCAACCAGCTCATAAAACACTTTGAAAGGCATAAAGAGTACCTTTAATTTTGATACTTGACATAGATTTTTCTAACACTAATAACACTAATAATAATAATAATAATAATAATAATAATAATAATATATAATAATATAACTAATAATAATAATAGTAATAGATCTTTTTAGTTAAATCTTTAATGAAACTTCATCTTTAAAGTATTTTTACGTTGCGGTATTGTTATTTTTTCTTAGATATGAATACTTTTTCGCCATGTGAAACAGATTATTTCATCATTTTCAAAGTAATTGATTAATAGTTCATTGCACAAAATTTCCTAGACCATTCAAAAACACGGCAAATTCTCACATTTTTGAGGCTGCAACCAATATTGATAATTTATTTGACATTTTTACGTGATGAATTATTTAAATTATTCATCCATTATCCAAATAGTTCTTTATTAGTTAATTTTCTGTTGATTCATTTTCAGTGCTAAAAGGTGTACCTGCTTTTTCTCGTCTTCTTCTTTTTTTTTTTTTTTTTTGCACCACCAACACCTTCAACAACACCTAACACCAACCTGCCACGCGCTCGTTGCAGTAAAAGCGTGTGTGTGTAATTTGGTGGAGTTAAGAGGAGGAGGTGGGGTTGGGGGAGGGGAATACTAAAAACCCAAAAACAACAACCCAAAAAAACGAATGAACGCTAAGCTCACCCAACCGCGAGGTCGCCGAGGCTAGTCTGGCCTACCGGTGTAGCTCTCTTTGTAATGTATATCAAGTTCACCAAGGGCCTTTTCATCTGACAGGCCATTGTTAAGGGAGGCTAGCCGGCGTTCTACTCCCCTCTTAACCCCACCCAATTCGATTAACGGGAGCAGGTTGGCTTGCAATTGTTTTATGGAATGCACGCGGCCTGGCCGGTGTCTGCCAGGCGAGGATGGAGGGATGGGGGAGGCGGAAGGAGGTGGACTCTGTGCCTCTGCATGTGTGTAGGTGCGGGAGGACGGGGTGGGGGGTGATGTGACGCCGACTCCCTTCGAACGCCCCCTGACCCTGAGCAGATGGCGAGGCAGGGTCTCTCCGCTGAGCCAGAATTAACAGCGTGTGCTATGTCACATTGTCTGGAGACGAGCCTGCTGAAAACTCCCACACCTCACCCCGCCTCCCACCTCTATCCTGATTTTTGCATCCACCTCCTCCTCCTCCCGCTCTCTCTCTCTCTCTTCCCCACCTTCTCCCATCGCCCTTCAACATTCTCGCCTTTCTTCTTTTTCGCCCCTCCTCCTCCTTCTCCCTCCTCCTCTTCTTCTTCTTCTTTACCTCCCATACATCACATCACTTGTCTCTTCCTACCTCACCCCCACCTCCTCTTTCCTCCTCCTCCTCTACATCCACACCTCCAGCTTCTCACAGAGTGTTATTCTTCCAGCACTGCTTGCCTGTTCATTCACTCATTCACTCATTCAATTTATTCACGTGCGCCTCATTCATCCCTCTTTTTAACAGACACTCATTCACAGGTTTGCCCACTCGCCGAGGCTTTATTAGAGGACAATTAAGGCACCTTGGGCGCTTTCAAAGCTCCCCGTTGAAACACCCGCTTCTCACCCGCCTGTTCACACACTACTACTACTGTTCACCCGCCACTTGTATTCTCAGATCCGCCCTCGCCACTCAAGCCATGTACAGACTTGTTGGCTCAGCCCACCGCTCGTGTCATCTAGTCACGCCGCATAAATGCGACAAATCTGAAAATCATTTTTTTTTTCCCCGTCGGTTTTTGGTCTTCAAGACCACAGAGAGAACTTTAAATGCTTCCTCAGTGTGGATAAATTTAAAAATCCTCATCTCGTTGCACATTTGATGATAGCTTACCAAGTGCTGATTTACGATTGTCATGCAATACATTTTAGACAGTCTTGACTCTTTGTGCACAAAGCATTTCTTAAAGCCACTTGGTTTTGAAGCGCAGGAAGCGGCTCGTATGGCCGACGCGTGTCCAAAAGCGGATTTACAACTTAATTTTAATGAAATGAGCACAAATCATCACTTTCTGACACGTAGAAATACAAATCTTGATCTGAATTTGTGAGGATATGTCCTCTAACAATGGTGCTAGCTTCCTGTTCTCATATCACTTTTTACCAAAAAGATGAATCTCCTGGCCAGCCACATCTCTAGACTCTTCGGTCTGTTGTCATAGAGATGGCTTAGTCTATATAGTTTTATATAGAACGGTTTGAAACATAATACAATCGATAATGCATGACACGCAACATCTGAAAGACTGACTGAAAATCTGACCCAAGTGCTACTTAGTGGCTTTTTAAAAGCTTTTCAATCAGACCTCATGAAGGAGTTTCTCCGTCATTAGGTAACAAACTACTTCTTTTCAAGGTCAGCTTTCGTTGTCCATAAAGTAAGAGGTAGGAAAGACTAAGTCACACTGTTGTACATGAATAAGTAAATAACTTGATTTTGAAGATAGAACTGGAGGAAAATTGATCATTTGTGGATGCCAAAGAAATTTTTACCGCAAGCAAAGCGGCTTACCTGTTACGACTTGTTCCAAAAGAGGTGAATACATAAATAACTAGGCCCAGCCTTGCTAGCAGCTCTGTGGAGGCTGTGCTTGAGCTAAATGCTAACGTAAGAATGCTAACGAAGAATGCTAACGCCGCTGCCACCGAGGTTGGTTGGACTTGGTTAGACAGTGATTCTCTGAGCTAAATGCCAACATACTATCGGCCGATGCTGAGGAAGCTGTTCACCGCCATTTTAGCGTGTTAGCAATTGAAGCACAAGACACAAAGGCCAACTGAGGCTGCGGAATCATTACAAACCTGATGGACAAATTAAATTGTTATAACCTGAGCAGCAGTTGCCATCTCAGATTTGTTAATACCAGCAGCTGAGGCTGATGGGAATGTGTTCGTTTTTTTGGCCATAAAATCCAAAGTATTAGGATTGAAACACTTGTGATCAGCAGTTATTGCAATTAATCCTGAAGGGAACAAGAATGTCTGTCCCACATTTTCATAGCAATGTCCAGTCGTTGTCGATATTTCAGTTCGGACCAAAATGGTGGACCTACTAAAATGACTGGCTGACATTACCATCCATATAGAGTCATGAGTTTGATGTCCACCATCTAATCTGTGGGTGTGGATCCATCATAAATATTTGCAGGGCTCCCTCTCTGCTCCCTCGCTCTCTCCTGGAGCGGCAGGTGGCTGCCAAGAATGGGACAGAGGAATAGTAAGTTCACCCCTCTGATGCTCTCTCCCTACCCTCCATCCTAATCACCTGGGCCCTCCCCCCCCCCCCCCCCCCCACCCCCCCGCTGACCCCCGCCTCCTTTGCCTCTATCGGCCTCCAGACAGACAACCTGGGAGATGGCGGAGGAGGAGGAGGGGAGGAGGAGGACGCGGAGGGTCACGGCCTCAGCGGAGCAGTCACTTGGCCAGAGAGTGCATATGTGTGTGTGTGTCTTGCATCTCTTCCCCTTTCTGCATGTGTGTGTGTGTGTGTGTGTGTGTGTGTCAGAGAGAATTTTTCTTATTTTTGCGGACGAGGCAGGCGCTTCGAAATGTTTGCTAGTCTGTGTAAATTTATTTGTGTGTGTGCATGAGGAGATAGAGCGAGTGTGTGGGCGTTAAAGAGGCAAAGGTCAAGGTTTTGGAGGTTGACTTGGCTGAGGCTTGTTCCCTTCAAACCCCCACCAGCCAAATATGCTGTGGTCAACAAAGTGAAGCTGTCTATCTAAACACTATCTCCTAAACAATTGCAAAAGCAGCCCAAAAAAAAGTCATATAAATATACAATATATCATGTTTTACAAGTTCATGTGGAGCAGGAAAAATGAGAGCAAACTTTACACGGATATTAGTTTAATAATCGCAGGAGCATTTTTCATTTTTCACTGAAACAGTTCATGGGAGATGTCCTCAAGAAACAAAAATGTGTTGCTTTGGGTTTGGATTGAGCTGACCAAAGTACTTTGTACCCACTAATAACTGTCCATCAATCTTTTTGTCATGATATAATACAGCCTGTCACTCGCTCTTGTTAAAAAAACATTAACATTCTGTATTGTAACATTATCAGGCTGCTTCTGCTATGAGCCTTCACCAAACTTTGGCTTTAGAAGTCTTAACTGACAAGGGCGTCAGGCCAAACTAAACGAGTTATGCTCTTAGTTTACTGGATGTGAATATCCCAGGAGGGTTTTCACAAAGTGGAGAGCTTTACTTTTGTTGGATGGTTCCATTGTTATGACATTTTGACCCTGTTCCTGATTAGTCTCTTAAGGGTTTGAATTTTGGAAGAGATTTTACTCTTTTTTTTTTTTATAACTTTTTTTTTTTTTTTTTCTGGGACAAAACCTCTCTGAAAACACTGGCCCAGGGCCTAGCCGACCGCGATACCGACTCTTTAGGCTCAGGAGATGATGTTTCAACCACATCCTGACAACAAACAAAATAACTTGTGTTGAGGTTAGAGGATTCTTGCAGCCGATACTTCGTATAGCTTCCATAAATCAAGCTTTGGATTCGTGCAAATGCAAAGAGAAAAAAAAATAAATGGGGGTCGAGGGGGGAGAGACTTTGTTTGGGGCTGCATGCGTCGACTCAGATTTTCCGAGGTGGAACGTAGATGTCACTCACAGTAACGCGGGTCCAATGAAGCACTCCAGAAGTGAAAGTGACTGAATGCATCAGAGCTGAGTCATAAAAGAAAAAAACTGACAGAGGGAAAAATACAAAGACAAATCAACTCAGTTGCCCTCTCTGCATGTTTTATGATTATCTTGCCTCTATTGTAACACTGCCACTTGCCTGATTTTATCAAAGTTTTTGAAATGATTGCACAAAAACACCCACAGCAACTTATTGACATATAAAATGAAGAATTTTAATCACATGAACTTTTACGACTATTTTTTAAGGGTCCGATGAGTGTACGTGCGTGACAACATTTTGTCAGAAAAGAGAACAGTCATGTTTTTGAGTCTTCTTTTGGTTTAACAGCTACACTTGAGAAACTGGGATTTATGCTCAATACACTGCTTAAGGGAGTCTCAGTGGTAGTTGCTGAAGGATTGGAGAGCATTACCTCACTAACTGTCTCCCATCTGGGCTAAAATGTTGGAACCAGCAACCTTTCAAGAAGCCTGTTTTGCTGTTGGCGGTTCCTAATACTCCTGATTCCTAATAGAGCATCTGATCCATCAGTATTTACCACATTTTAGGAAGACAACAACAAAACAAAGCTGGCGTATCTTAGCATAAAGACTAAAAGCAGCTAACTTATAACCATAGAGAACATCTTGAGCTCACAGGTTAATGCACTTTTATCTCTTGGTTCAACGAGGGAGTTACACGCTCAGACTATTGTGTGAAAAACATCAGCCTATCACAAATTGACAGGTGAGCATGTTTTTTTTTTGCACCACAACATTGGTACCAAAGACTCTAAGAAGCTGTGCACAATCACTGCATCCACCTACTGTTTGCCAAGAAATTGTTACAGCACCTAACTCCCACTAAAACCACAAATTGTTGTTTATACACCTCTGTTTGTGAACGGATTAAATGAATGAGACGTAATGTGAAATCTTGAAGGCTTTAGAGTGGTTAGAAGGTGTTTTTATTGACTTTGGACAGAGCCAGGCTAAGCTATGCTAACTGGTTCCTGAGTGAGTGGTTAGCCAAGCTTAGCATAGCATAAAGACTGGAAACAGAGGAGAACAGCTAGCTAGCTTTGGTGGGCGACCCAGCTAGCTGTTACCTTCTGTTTCCAGTCTTTGTGCTAAGCTAAGCTAATGGCTCCTAGCTGTAGCTACGTATTTACTGAACAGACACATTTGGTATCGATCTTTGTGTATAAATCTCTGCAATACAGCAAACGAAAACGTAACAGCTAGATGTTTCCCACAGTTTCCAGTCTTTGTGCTAAGCTAAGTTATAACTGGCTACTAGCTGTAGCTTAATATTTACTGAACATACACAAGTGTGGTATCGATCTTCTCGTCTAAATGTCGGAAAAATAGCAAAAATATTAATTTCAACACTCATGGAGTCCTCTTTATGATTTTTGTAGTACTATTATACTTTGCAGTATTAGGGGACACTGATGGACATCCATACGAGTTGCTACATATATGTAGCAATGTCAGTAAAGGATGATGAATCAACTAAAGTATACTGACAGACAGCAATCTCTTTGCTTAATAAATATGATGAGTTATGTAATTAGAGAGTGCAAACCAAAACCAAGGGAGTGCTTCTGAAACAAGGAAAGGATGTTACAAAAAAACCTTATTATGTACTTTTAGAGGTTCTGTAGAATTATTCTCTTCCAGTTATACAATGTGTTTCATTTAAAGAAAGTCAAAATATGTGATTGGAAGGCCACAAATGTGGGATTTCACTTCATTTAGGCCATACTTCATCTCCAGAAAATTCCCCTCTTACAGTGTCCCATGTTTTTTTCAAGCGACAGTTTGGGGGCATAAATAAACGGCAACAAGCTGCTTTTATACTTTCCAAAACATAATGCATTCGACATATTTTCAGAGCTCATGATCAACTCTGCTTTCTTAATCAAAGTACAATACCCCGAGGCAAACGCTGATTTAAAAAGAGGGCGACAAGAAACAGAGCCAAGTCAGCCCAGACCGGCACTCGTATAACATTTTATGAAAAGGCTTCCCTCTAGTGAAAACGGGAATGAAATCTGCCGTGCACAGCCCTCAGAAATGTGATCGGAAAAGTGCTCTGGCTTACAGAGCTGACATCTCTCCTTGGGTAACAGAGGAAACATGCTGTTTTTTTTTTGTTTTTTGTATCTGTGCTTGTTGTTTCTGCTGATAACCATCGCACTAATGGATTTATGGGCCTTTGTGATTGTGCCATGCGTGCGAAAGCCTATAATCTAGCTCTATTACCACAGTATGAAAGGCGGTAAACCATACACGCTAGGGATTGATTGCTCTTGATTATAAATTGGGAGTGTTATCAGAAAAACTGAACACATCGAAAAGGCTCTAATTAAAGCCATAAACTGCCTGATTCTGTTTCGAAAGGTAGACTCTGCGAAGCCGCTGTGGTGCAAGTCAATCATATCGCATTGCTTATTTTCCAATGTCATATTCAGGCTATGTCAGAGCTGCCACATAGCGTGCCTGTGCAGCTCTCATCCCATATACGTTTGGCAGCTTGAACTCACTGTGAACCGCACAGGTCCAGGAAAGGGGAAATGTCTCTTTCCTCATGCCTCTGATATGGCACTCTTTCAAAAGCTTGCAAAACAGGCTTTAGTTCCCTCGACAGTCTGGAAACTTATCACCCTGTCATTTTCTTTTTTTTTTTTTTGTGGTGTTAGATGTCTTTGGGACCTAATTGTAATGACAGTCGTGTGATAAAAATGTGAGGCTTTTAACAGAGGGGCGAGAGGGGACCGATCATCCTATCCATTTGTCAAACCGTCTGCCCTCGTCCACCCTTGGGTTTTCCCGCGTGGCTGGAGAGCAAGACAGATGGACACAACGGGCGGGTGGACAGACAGGGACGCCCTTTCCTCTTCTGCGGTTGAACTCAGACTCACATGAGCCAGACTTGATTCATTCTTGACTTTTAATCTTGCGATGTTCACCGAGGGAATATTGTGAACTTGGCTCTTGCTTCGGTCGCTGCGGTAAACGTATGTAGGAGTTTGCGCGGAGCCAAATTCTGATTTCCTGTGCCAAACGGGGACACGCTCACCAGTCTAACATCTGACCCAGTGTGTCTCTCGACCCACCTTTGTCTGTCTATCCGTCTGTGGCTGGTTCTCGCTTTGACTGTGCTTCAGTGTGTCTGCTCATTTCAGGAAGTTTCACCACCCTCCGGCTGTATCAAATGACTTTGAGTCAAAGTGCTGCTAATCAGGAAACTCAAAATGCACTTCCTTAATTGGCTCGCTTACTCACTCGTGCTGTTTTCACTCGTCAAATCTAAAGATAAAAATCACCCCCCCCCCCCCCCACCCCACTTCGTTAGTAGCACTTCAGTTTAACGGGATAGGCGTGCTAATTTCACCAATTTCATCTTAGCACTCGAGAGAAAGGAATTGTGAGACTTAACCGTCAATCTGTGCAACACCAGTTGGAAAGTTGCTTCACTCTGTGACCCGTTAACCTTTTCATGAACCAGTGCATGACAAATGCGCTCAACTCTGACTCATTTGACACACATGTAGTTGACGGTACATAGAGGGGGAACACAGACTTTTTTACGTGGGGACAAGAATCTTTCCATCTCAATCTCTCTTTTGCCTCTGAGCCACGAAAGCCTAAGCAGTCAAGTGAGTGGATTTATAGACCCGAGGCTTACGGCTTAGTCACGATTGCTTGAATTGGCTCCGTCTCAATTAAAATAAATGGATTTTACTCCTAATGAGAGAACGGGACAAGGGAGGGCGAATTAAGACGTTTGTAGTAGCTCGCTGATTTAAATAAGAGCATTGAAAATTTGCCTGAGAGAAAGCTTGATTTATGTGTGTGTGTGCCCTTTTAGAGCAGCTAACAAAGGTCAAAGTTCAGCCAGTGAACATAAACATAAATATAAAAGTTAACATATCCTCACTGAAGGGCCTCTTCTCCTTTCCTTACTTTGCTCCCAGTTTCTCCGAAAAGCTCTTGCACTTGTGTAGTCTCTACTTTTTTTTTTTTTTTTTTTTTTACTGTGTTCAGCTGTAAAACATTTGAGGAAACTTTATGCTTCCCCATTCAACTGTGAGTGTAACTGGAGGTTCTCCGCCGACTATAAAAAAGAGAGGGAAAGGAAAAATGGTTGAGGGCAGGATGAGGTCCTCGTCTCTGTGTCTTCATAGTGCGGGATGCAGGCCAGGCACACTCTCATGCAAAACCTCATCTCTGCAAACTCTTTTTCTCTCCCCCTCTCCTTTTTTTTTCTCTCTCTCTCTCTCCCTCTTTCTTTCTGGCAGACCGGCGAAGCGCCATAAAAATGAATTATGCATCTGAAAAATCTGAAATGTGTAGATTTCTACAGCACACACTGGGGGAGATCGCATCTGCTACTTTACACAGATAAAGTTAACTGGTGTGTAATTTCTTAAATTGCTCTGGATTCATATATCCAGAAAAAAGGAGCAGTTCGATATTATTTTGAAGTACGCCTGTAAGCTTTCTTACTGAGAGTCAGATGAGAAGATTGATACCAGACATGTTTGTATGATAAATATGAAGCTGGAGCCAGTTAGCTTAGCACAAAGGCTAAAAACAGGAGGAAACAGCTAGCATTGGACCTCTTAATAAATATGTTCATTCACATTTGTTAAATTATACCACTGACATGTTTGTATGATAAATATGAAGCTGGAGCCAGTTAGCTTAGCACAATTAGCTTAGCTTAGCATTGGACCTTGAAAGCTCTAAATAAATAAATTCATTCACATTTGTTAAATGATACCGCTGACATGTTTGTACGGTAGATATGAAGCTGTAGCCAGTTAGCTTAGCTTAGCACAAAGACTGAAAACAAACAGCTAGCATTGGACCTTGAAAGTTCTTTTGTGTCTGTTGTATGATAGATATGAAGCTGGAGTCAGTTAGCTTAGCACAAAGACTGAAATCACCTAGCATTCGCCCTTAAAAGCTCTAAATAAATACCACTGACATTTCTATATGGTAAATATGAAGCTGGAGCCAGTTAGCTTAGCACAGTTAGCTAAGCTTAGCACTAGTCCTTGAAAGGTCTAAATAAAGATGTTCTTTTACATTTGTTGAATGATACCAGTGACATGTTTGTATGGTAGACATGAATGTGGAGCCAGTTAGCTTAGCACAAAGGCTAAAAACAAGGGTAAATAGCTAGCATTGGACCTTGAAAGCTCTAAATGAATACGTTCTTTTACGTTTCTTGAATGATACCACTGACATGTTTGTACAGTAGATATGAAGCTGGAGCCAGTTAGCTTAGCATAGCACAGTTAGCTTAAGTTTGGACCTTGAAAGCTCTAAATAAATATGTTCTTTCGCGTTTGTTGAATAATACCACTAAACTGTTTGTACAGTAGATATGAAGCTGGAGCCAGTTAGCTTAGCTTAGCACAAAGGCTACAGCTAAGATTGAACCTTTGAAAGCTCTAAATAAATATGTTCTTTCATGTTTGTTGAATATGCACGCTCGCTGTTTCTGGTCTCATATAACTCCCGGGACTAAATGTCAAACTCTTTAACCAGTCATGCCCACATATTTCAAGAAAAAAGCCCAACTAAGCTTGTAGTTTAAAATATTCAATGCATTTAAACATGGTGGCAGCTCTGCCAACTCTTTGTTTTGTATTCTTCCTTTTTTTTTTTTTTTTTATTCAGCCAACAGCCACTTTTTCCATACAAAACAGCTGCAGGCAGATCACACACCCGGCATCTAACAAATGGGAGCATTGACTTTGCCATCAGTGTGGTCTCAGAAGCTTTTACTTTTATCTTTGAAGTTGGGAAAACTCCCACTAGAAGTCACTTGTAAGGTGAACAAAGATGCCAAACACATTTAAATTAAGGCTGTAGAGACAACAACACACAGACCTACATGAAGGGTTTTTTTTTTACGGCTTTCTGACCCCTCCCAGACAAACAAGAATGACCTGACCCATTTGTGGTGGGAATGATATAACACACACACATAGAGTCACTTTTGGAAATGTAATGTGGCTGGAGGAGAAACCAAGGCAGTCACAAACAGAGAGGCTAATAAAGCCCATGCCACATTTCCAAGCATGATCTCTCTAAATAATAGCCTCCCTTGTACTTAGAGTGAGGTTTGGGCTGTGAGGAGGGTCATGGGGCTCCCCAATGTGATGGCAATGCACTAATCTGCCCTGTATGGCCCATTCACATGTGTTCACACCATTGTTTCCACATTCTAAACAGGAACTGCAATGTTACTCAGGGGAATTGTAAATGCAGTGTGCAGAAACCCTCCATTAATTCCTCCTCTTATTTAAAGTCAGCGTGTCCTTGCAGTCTCATCACCTTCTCCTTGCTTGTTGTCCAAATCACTGGGAGGTATTATATATTTTAAAAAAAATAAATAAATAAAAATGACGCAGAGACAAGACAGGATGCATGCTTTAGAAATCTGTGCGAGCCTGGGAAAAAACCGAGGGTTTTCTCACCACTTTTTTCCCCTCCTCAAACCAATCGGTGCTGTAATTTATTACCCGGTAAACACGTGGGAATAGTATTTCAGCGCAACACAAGATAAACAACCCCGCTCCGCCTCGCTCGCGAAATCTCGCGAGAGGGGACGCTCCCACTGCGCTCGCCTATTGTGAGAGTTTTCCAACTCTCGCGTGATCTCGGAAGTTTCCCACGCCTGTTGTTGTGGCGTCTCTCGCTTCACTCTCTCTCTCTCTCTCTGTATGTGTGTGTGTGTGTGTTGCTCATACTCACCGCCGCCGCCGCCTCCCCTTTTCTCTCTCTCTCTCTCTCTCAGTCTTTCCTCACCCACCCCCTTTCTCTCCGTCTCCCTCGTCCCTTACACCTCCAGTCTACTCTTGTTGTCTCGGCGGATTGTTGGGGCTTGTGGGAGAGAGAGAGAGAGTGTGTGAGTGAGAGAGAGAGAGGAAAGGATATCGCGAGTATTGGAGTTTTGGTGAGAGTTTGTGGAAGATGGCGCCTGTTGTGACAGGGTGAGTCTGAGATTCGGGGCTGGTTGTTTTGGGGAGGGGGGCTGAGAATACAAGTTATAACCACGAAACGGCTTCAATTTAAGCCGTGTGCTGTAGCCCGAGCGCCGGGCAGTGTTTCGGCTACTGCTTTAACCTTTTCAGAAGTCATTTCTTTGTCTCAATGTGTTTGCGTGCGAGTGTTTTTTTCCCCTTTCTCCGTTGGCCAGTTAACGTTACTCCTGCCTGGGCTGACTGTTGCTCGCTCGGCTCGGCTCCCCTCGCTCGGCTCGCTCGCTCGGCTCGCTTGCTCGGCTTGCTGCGGTGTTTTGTGAGCTAGCCTCCAGCTAAAGCGATACTTCACCCTCGGTGGTCTCCCTTCTTTTTCTCCCCCACCACCACCACCACCTCCTCTTTCACCTCCTCCTCCTCCTCCTCCTCTTCCCCAGACAACGGCGAGCTGTTAGCTAAGCAGCATGCTAAACCCAGCCAGCCAGCGAGCTAAACACAATTATTATTTATTTTTTCTCAGTGGTGGTGGAGGAGGTGAGAGGGGAGTACGTATATTTATTTATTTAACACCGACTCAAAGCAAAAAAAAAAAAAATGTATAACCGTCCTCCCCCTCCTCTTCCTCCGGTGCTGCGTTTGTTTTCGTAAAAACGTGCCGGGGCCAGCAGCACGTTTACGGACAGCACTTACCAAAAAAAATCCCCCAAGCTTAGCTGTCCGATAATGGACGTCAGCTAGCGATAAATGACTTGAAACACGTTGCGGCTTTGTGAGCTATGAGCAAAAATGTTACAGTGATGATGTGGTGGTAAATATTTAACACACACACACACACACGGTGACGACGACCAGCGTGTACTTTCTTTCTTTTTTTTTTTTAATGACTTGAAAGCTATCAAGGAAAAATAGTATTTACTACTTTACTACACAAGCAGCAGTGAAATCCAACCATAAACACCCCACACAGCCTCATGTGTGCTTTAACCCTCTCCTCACTCAAGCCTTAACATTTCATTTAACTCAGATTTAAAAAGTGACCTCAGATAACTCACCCACCCTCCTCCCAGATGAGCTCTAAATATTGGATATTGGATAACCAGCTGCTTTAAACTTTTGAAATTTTGAAAGTTTTTTTATCTCACATTCCCCCCCCAAATTAATAGAGCTCATTAGGCTTAGTGCACGTTCAGTAATTGCTACAAGATAATGCATCAGGGATGAGTGTGTAAAAAGCCGTGGCTTCTAATGGGGGGAAAATTGCCTTTAGCTGCACGTTGTTGAGTTCATGTGTTTCCTCCAGAAAGCGCCGCAGAGCAGTGCTGCCTGCCTGCCTGTGTTTTGTTGGTGATTTCGACGCGGCCGTGTCAACACAAACGGGGCTGCAGTGCCTGGGTTTCAGTTTTGACTGCTTGTCCGTCCGTCCGTCTGTCTGTGGACTAAACCCTGATTAAAATTATTTGCCTGCACATTAGCTAGACACAAACCTATTACTCTTGAGGCTATAATCCCCACAGACAGCTCAGTGGGTGACAGACATTCGCTGGGCTTGTTGGAGGTGTGTGTGTGTGTGTGTGTGTGTGTGTGTGTGATGGAAAAGGGGGGGGGGGGGGGGGGGTTTAGCTGTGCATGTTCATTTGGGGCTTTCCAGCAGACCTGAACTGATTTCAGTTGAGGAGGGGGGGAGTCGATGGCGGTGGTGGTGGTGGGAGTGGGAGGGAGTGAGCTAGAGGGCAGGCGGGTCAGGTCTGGGTGGCTGGCCACCTGTCCAGATGATATCTCCAGATTCGTGTGTGTTTTTCTGCACGAGTTGGCGGGGGTCGGTGTGGGGAGAGGTTTAACAGAAAATTAAAGTGCCATAAGGGCTCTCTCTCTCTCTCTTTCTCTCTCTCTTTTTTTAAAGCTGAAGGCAGGCCGTGTTCACGCTGCAACGGTTGGAGGCATCGCAGAGCCTGACCACAGCCTCATGCCCCCATGTGTACTGTTTGACTGGTTCAGGCTTTACACAGGGAGGGGCAGGCTTGTTAACGGTGTTACGACTCTCTCACAGAGAGACTGTGGTCGCATGTTTTTGTCTGAATCAAGAGTTGTAGCGTGTACCGACTTCGGCGTCGCTAAAGCTGCAAGTTTGTGAAATGTATACGGCTTTCGTTGTAAGGTGTTTTGTCTCGTGTTTCTGCCTAACTCAGTTTGCCGCCTTGAAATCCAGTTATCAACAAACAATGGAAGATCATCAAGCGTGTGTTGTGAACCCCGTTCTCACCGTAATGGGCACAATTTCAGCTGGCGGCTGAGTCTGACAATCCATAATGCGCTTTTATGAAGCCCCTGGTGCAACATACAACTCCTGTAATCGCCAAAGAACAGGAGCTTTGTCACATGGATGAAATTGACTGTATATTTAAAGCGTGACTCCGTGTAGGCTTCAGTTTGTAGCATGCTACGTGTGTGGTTAGATTTATTTCCTTTCCAGTTGATTTCCACGGCAGATATTAAAGAAGCATTTGCTGAGGTTTCCTTGCGTTGTGTACCTCAAACTGGGGGTCCTAGAAAGAAGTTATGGTGTATCATTTAAAAAGTGCACAACCATGAATAGGGACCAGTACGTGAACCAAAAAAAAAAGCATCCGCTCGCTTACATTAGGTTTAGGACATTTAAAAACTCCTGATATGATGTGATGCACCATGTAGATCTGATCTAACGAGCACAGCGGACACATATTTAAGTCCGTCCACTTCATCAAGCGATGCAAACTGGCTAAACTTAAACGCAAATGTGATGACAGGTACCTCGAGTTTGGTTTTATTGAGAACAACGATGGAAGACCAAAATGTGTCATGCGTGTTCAGGTACTAGCAAATGAAGCTACGAAGCCGGCCAAGCTATAAAATATAAATAATCTGTATGACATCTAGGAGTACAAACGGACAAAAACTTCCCGCCTCCCCGCCTTAGATAACACGTGGAATATCCTTTTTAAACCAGACATACAGTATTAAAATAAAATAACTTTGCACCACCATAGATAATACTCAGGCTGCTGTACTCAGCTGCTTGTTTGAAAGCAGAGAAAAGCAAAATACATGAAGTAATATTTAAAAACCGTTTATCCAGTACTGGAAAATGTTTGGCATTCTTGCTCGATGAGTGTCTCAAATGATTCATCAATTATCGCAGAATTTTCTGTCAACTGACTAATCCTGTCCTGTCCTGGTTATTTTTGTGTCGTGTTGCACGTGTGCAAACGAAACCTCAAAAGTTCCTCTTCTGGTATATCACGGCGTTACTCACAACGCAGTATGCACGATAAGACGGACGCGTGAATGAGAACTAAACAACAACAGCAACGCACAAACACAGCGCTGCTTGCGTAATTTTTCGTCCTCTGTGCGGGAGCGACTGATGAGCTGAAAGAGCAGCACTGTTCACCTGGGAGGATAAAAGCACTCATTTCAACACCGCTCTGCCTTCGCCGTGCCCCTGGGGGACGGGATTCCATTTAGCTCACCCCTCTCCTCACCCCTCCATCCCTCTGCCAAAAAAAAAAAAAAAAAAGTCTTTCAGGCCAAAAGCCAAGCATCTCTGCGCTGGTGTAATGATACCACGGTCTTTCTTTTTTTTTCTTTCTTTGAGGCGCAAACCTTGTGTTCTCGATTTGTCAGCAGAACTAGCGTGCGGTTTGAGCTCTGAAGGTGATCAATGAAAGCGAGAGCGAGCGTACCTCGAGATAAAAGTTGATCTGCGCGTTCACGTGTGTGTGTGTGTGTGTGTGTGTGTGTGTGTGTGTGCGTGTGCGTGTGCACGTGCATCCATTCCCCGGGGTCCTCTCCTCTTCCCTGCTTCCCTTTTATGAAAGGAGAGGTTCAGAGAGAGCAGCAGATGTCGAAGCGCTGACCTTTATGGTGGCAAAGGCTCGGGCTGGAGTTAAAAGGCACCCCCCCCACCCACCACCTACAGCACCACCACCACCCCTTGTGTCCACCCACACACACACACACACACACACACACACTTCGCTACCTAGGCTACACACACTGATGGATAGGTTAATGACGGAGGTGATACAAGCTACCTGATCCGTGTGTCACCTCAGTATCCTGCAGCTTTCCTGTATCCAACCAGAGCTGTGAAAATCTTCAAAGTGTGTGTGTCTAAGAGAGAGAGAGAGAGAGAGAAGGTGGGTGTGTGTACAGAAGTCGCAGGCAAAGCCAGACATCTTTAGGGGGATTTATTCTCATGCCTACAGTAGCCTATTGTTTTGGAAGTTCATGCATATCCATTACTTCACATGATTGAAATATCCCCCGAAGCCTATAGTTTCATTCAGGGTTCAGATTCAACTTGTTTGCTCGAGCGATGATGGGCCTCTTAAAGCACCACACGCCCTGGTTGACTCAGTGTCTTCGTGCTCTTGTTTCCCTATTCAAGCCTGTTTGCGTCTGTCTCGGAGGGGGGGCGACAACCACAGGAGACACCCAAGGGGATAGAAATGCACATTTTTGCGTAATTTGTCTTGGATCTGCGCCATTCTCTCTCTCCGGCCACGTGCTAAAGTGTGCACAAACCAGATCTACCGTCATAGTGCGTCCCTGTACTTTTACTTCCTCCTTTGGCTTATTCATAGCAAATGTTCCCTTTATTGATTAAGGCTGTACCTGTCAGTTGAATCTGATTTGTCTGTAAGACCTTTAATGCCTTTCTTCGTCATTTGTGATCTACAAACATCAGAAAGCAGTGCTGTCAGCTGAGGGATGATCACAGCGGACTGCAGTAGAGGTTGGACCACCGTCTAGTTCAGAAGTGGATTAACTGACGGTCGTCAGAGCGTCGGAGAAGCCGTCCGGCGTCAAGCTGCCGTCTGTTTCTATCAGTGACGGTATAAACAGTGGACAGAGCACGAGTGACGTCACCCACAGCCTTCTGAAGCTGAAAATCTGCCAAATATCGGCAAAGACGTGCTCAGACAGTCAATCTTTATCAATCAGAGTGGCCATGCTGTTAATTAAGCGTGACTTTAAGCCTCAGTATTATTTGAAAGGGTGAGTTAAAAACAAATTCCCCCTTAGTTCAGTTGTCATGAACGGGGAAATTAGCCGTAGAAACCAAAACTGTTATTTGTACCAGGCTGTAAACATGTTTATTTCTGCTGTGAAGTTTTTAACATGGGGACTTATGGAGACTGACTCACTTCTGCAGCCAGCCTCAAGCAGCCGTTTCTAGCACCCAGCCACTGCTTAGTTTCTATCAACTTTCTCCGCTTCCATCACAGTTGTGGCTCGGTCTGTGAAGTATACCGTCTGCCGTCGTGGTGTTGTTTTGTGTGCAATGATGCAGCTGAAAAACGAACTTGACTGATGACTTGAGTCATTGACTTTTAGGGGGCATCCCTATCATCGATAATGCCCTTTTAAGTGGCGCCTATTACCTAATTTCTCCAAGCTCTCAGCTCGGTACAGGAGTTATATTTCTCATACAGAAATCACGACATGGGGGCATTTATTTACTTGTGCAAGACTTGGAATGCATCAGCCTGAGCTCATGCTTTTTTCTCTCTCGCTGCTGTTTGCTTCGGCGAGGATGGGACGGAACATTCTGATGTAAATCCGAAGCCAGTGTGGTTTTGAAAACAGCCCTGGCGTCATGTTTGATAGAGGCCCAAGTCCTCTCGGTGGTGTTGTTGTTGGCATGGTCCTCGCTGCTTAGCTAAGACAAGAAGAGACAGAAAGTTAACACAAGGCGAAACGCGACAGGCGGTGGAAGCACGTACCGATCCGCTGACTCTTGTTTTGGAGCGTCTCGGCATCGTTTTTTTTTCACCGAGTCGTTCGCTCTCGCTCCCATCCCTCTCCCCCCCCACACTTTTCCGAAAGAGTTTCCTCCGGCCCCGGCGTTCGCCTTTCCCTTGCCCCTGTTCCTTTTGCTGTTTGTAACGATTACAGCTTTCGCCAAGGGAATGGTGGTTTCTACTGTGTCAGCACTTTTTGCCCCCGCTGTCCCTCCACATTCAGGATGTTTCATTCAGAAAACATGAACCAATTCCCCCCGTCTGACTCCTGTTTGCTTTCATTCAGCTTCAGCGAGCAAGCTGCTCACCTACTTCCTATGTTGGGGCAACTGGGAGGAAAACAATACGAACACTGTTAACACTCGTGCGTTCTTCATGTGCATTTATTTCTCCTCAGGGATGACGGAAGGGGGTCCACGCTTTGGAGTTGTCTTTAAATTACGTCAGGCCTCTGTAAGACTGCACCTCTGAGCCTCCAGGAGAATTGACATGCAGAGAAAAGCTTTATTTTCTCATTCTGCAGCTTTGATATTCTCATCCGTGGCACCGAGCGCTCTGAAGCATTGTTTCAAGCGTCTCCCTGCTCCGTCTGTTCTCGCGACAGCCTCGCCACGCCGGTTCTCCATCCACATTTTAGAGGAAGGTTACAAATGTGCACAGGATCTCCCGTGTTGGGAAAGCCCCCAACGAAGCCGCCGCCCACGGCTGTAAGCAACTGCCACTATTACTGTATTAGATAAGAAGGGAGTGGCAAACAAGGAGCCAGCCTGTAGTAGTAAAACCTTCCTGAAAGACAGAAAGAAAGAAATGTTGTTGTGGCCTTGCGCGGCTGTTTGTGGTGTCATACTGGTGAGCACAGAGTAGTATTTCACCCCCGTCCTCTCTAGGTGAATAGCTTGTAACTGATTGAATTGAATTGACATTTTCACAGAGCTATCCTGTCGACTTTGCACAGGGATAATAGTTTCGAGCGTGGCACCTCGTCGAGTAGATTACACGTCCGATTCGGTGTAATACAAACAGTTTGGGCTTATTTTGGAGCCGAGCTTTAATGCTGCAAACCTCGCACGCACACCCGGATGCAAGCCACCCTCCAGGGACACACCGCTGCTAGTGTTTGCCCAGGCAAGTGATGGCAACCCCGGGGAGAGAGAGAGAGAGGAGAGACGAGACGAGGAGCCTGAGTTATCAAGTATCGGGAAAATATTCAAGGAAAGAACAAAGAGAGAGAGAGAGAGGGAGAGAGAGAGGGGCTGGGATTCCAGGAAAGGCTCACTGTTATCTCCAAATGTTTCTTTGCATTGTCTGGTTGTTTAACTAAGGCTGGCGGAGAGTTTCACTGAAGAATCCGCCTGGTGGCATTCCTGTGGCTGTTGACGTCAGGAGGTTTTGGCCTTTGCTTAGAATCACAATGAAGTAATAGACATGTGTGTCATTTTGTGGAACAGTCTATTGATTGTGGTCGAGGAAACAATGCTTCTTCGTCTTTTTTTTTTTTATATATATATATATTTTTTTTTTTTTCGGGGTTTGTTCATGTTGTGGTTGATCGTCGCAGGCTGCAGTTCGATGCTCTCTATCATTTTTGGAAGCGCCGGCTGAAGAATGTACGTGAGGTTTCACATGAGCTCATGGAAGGAAACTAAACTTGTCGGTTTGTGCTCAGAAAGTCACCAGCAAACTTTCTCTATTTATCACCCCGCTGGATTTATTAGAAGATGACCTCAAATATTCTAACCTCAACACCCAAATCGCCAAAGTGTCTGGTAGACAAATGAGCCCAGCTTTGCCATAATTTACCAGGAGGATCGAGACGTGTTCCACTTTAGTCGAGCTTGAGGACGAACGCAAGCGCGCGTTGTGGTTAAGATCTATGAAACCAACCCTCGTCTCACGTCGACTATTTAGGAAAGGATAACATGTTTTGAAGGGGAACAACAACCCCCTTCCTCATCATGACAACAACAGTGAAACCAGACAGCACCCCTGAGCTAACAGAGTCATTATTAAACTGCACACACACACACTCACACACTCATACACACACATGCTCACAGAGCGTTCTGTGGTCTTTACATTTGGTTTGGTTTGCTGGGGATCATCTCACAGCATGTGGGCTAAAGGTCATCTCTCTCTCTCTCTCTCTCTCTCTCTCTCTCTCTTCCTCTCTTTCTCTTTCTGTCTGCCTCTCTCGCTCCCGCTTTGTGCCAGGAATTCTATTTTTTTCCTCTCGTTGCAGCGCAGTCGGTCCTTTGGGTGGTTTTTGAGGCAAGGGCAGGGCAAGACAGTGGTTAGTTTGCCTGAGCTGATAGATGTCCGGAGAGACTGTGCCTCGTTTTTACAATCAAGGCTTGTACACTGGAAAGACACAGTCACATTGTTGTCGAGCTCAAACAAGCGGTAATTTAATCCATTTTTTGCTAATCAATTACTCCTTTCAATAGGGAAGTCCTGATCATGTTTTTTGGCCTCTGATGCTGATTATCTATGAGTCATGTTGGCCAGTTAAAGCAGCTGGCACAGCAGGATTGAATAGTCAAGTGCTGGAATACCTTGGAAACTGCTTAAAAAGTCCTTGAAATTCAAGTTTTGTTATTAAGCCAAGTCACCGCTCTCCCTCTCCAACAGGACCTACAGATACAAAAAGATATAAGCAGTTAAATATGGCAGGGAAGTGTAAATGAAATCCAGAATGGCCAGACGTTGATCTTCGTAGTGATTTGCTTTTGACTGCTAGGCTAAAAACAAGCTCTTCCTAGCCTCCTGTGACTACATTCAGCCTTTGTCGTGGCTCATTGGAATGTTTGGTCTCGACTTGATCTGGGACATCGGCTGATTAAATCGATACTCGATATTTTTATGATTTACTGAAGTTCGACGCGATATAAGATGAATAAATGTGTGTTTTAGTTAGCTTTGCCGCCATCCTGACTGGACTGTAGCCTGCTGTGTTGTTCTGCCTGCTATGAGTCTGTGTGGTCTCCATATCGGAGAGGTCAAGATCCATTGGTTTATGTGCTCTGCAACTTGTAAGCAGTGATCCAGAATGTGTGTTTTTACTGAATATTGGCCGATAGATGTGCGGATCGCTGCTTTTTTATAGTTTTTCTGGATGATTTGCTGCTTTTCTCTGTCTTAAATTGTCTTACATGGATTTTTGGTTCTGACTAAAGGGATAGTTCGGGTTTTTTTAAATGGGCTTGCAGCGTGCTCTCACTTTGGATAAAATGTATTTAGTATTTTAGGCTGTAGTGTCCCGTACAGTGTGCATATTCTCAGTGCTTTACCTCGCTGTCTGATCTGCGGCGTGCAGTTGGCAGTCTGCTTTAGGTGTAGTAATACATGAGTCGTATGGTCGAGACGATGTTGCGCCAAGACTGTGAGCTGTGTAACCATCTCGCAGTGACATTATATAATATGGTCACTGTGGTATTACTGTGCAAGTCGAGTCTGATGCTTTAGCAATGTAGCACAGCCACAAGGCCGGCCCGCTGGTTACATTACAAAGCAGAGTTCTCACTTTGTAAACCAAACGTAGCTGTTCGGTAATCAAGTGGCCGCACTGTATGAAATGTCTGCGCGCTCAGGTTGTCAGTCAGGCGCTTTAGGGGTTACTTTAAAGTACAAAAATACGACGACAAGCATCTACCCCCAAAAGAAGCCGAGCTTCGTGGACTAAAAAGGAAAGATGGTTTCCTCTTAATGCTGTAAACAAAACTACAACCGTGTGAGATTCAGGTGTCATCACAGAGCTCCAACGCCTAAGGCGACTTCTTTAAGTCCTCATTTTGACCGAGCAAAAGTTCAGAGTTTCATATCGTGCAAATCAGCAAGAGCTGAGAAGCTGAAACCAGATAATGAATTATTATTATTATAATTATTATTATCACTAGCCTGGAGTTGCTGATAAAGTTTCTGTCCATCTGCCAGTTAGATGCATCGTCGAGGATCAGATGGTGCGATCTGTTCGAACTCAGAGTGCAAAGCGTTTCCTTTGAGCCGTCCGGCTGCAAGTGCAAAGCAGCGGTGCACCGATGCATGCTTTTAAAAGAATGAATAAATATAGAGCATCAATGAGCGTTGACAAGTTTGTGGTCATGCGCTGCAATTCAGCAGCAAATGTGTGCTTGCGGGTTAAAGGCCCCCTCCGAGTTTGATCCTCAGTGTGGTTATCACACCCTCCACTAGAGCTGCTTACCTGCCCCGTCCACTGAAGGCTGCACAAGAGCGCGATCTATACGAGCGCTGCGGCGGTCGATCGCGACGACTAACAACCCTTCCCCCTGGGTTCCCTCTCTCTCTCTCTCTCTCTCTTTCTCGTTCCAGCAGTGAGTCATCAGCTCAGCAGAGAGTGAGAAGGGGGGAAAAGGGGAGCGGGAAAAGGGTAGTTCATTCAGGGTTCAAGGCCTCCCTCGCCTCGCCTCGCCTCGTCCCCTCTCTCCTCTCTTTCCTGACAGTCCCCCCCCCCCCCCCGAGCACATGACCCGTCTCACAACCCAGCCGTCCTACGTGGGTCTTTGGCCGGAGTCACACTTGTCACTTCGATACGAGCATGTAAGTTTGTGAGATGCTTTCGCGTCTGGCCCGAAAGATTTCTGCTCTGCGTCTCCCGCGGCTGTGTTTACTTAAAACATCACCGCTACATCACTTTGTCTCGCGAGCTGGTCGGGACACGGTTTGTCTTTTTTTTTTTTTTTTTCCACCAGGTAAAACTAAATACTGTTGTGGTTGGATTGTGTTCTTGATTATATACACTTTGAGTCCAATCCAAACTTATCACCTTCCTCTTTGTGTGTGTGCGTGTGTACAGACGTGTTTTAACAGCACGCTGACAGGATCGGACAGTAAAACTCGTGTTGAATTTATTGAGATTGTGCAAGTGTAGCAGCCTTTTTTTTTTTAAATAAAAAAGCATCAATATAGCTACTTTTTAAAAAATTAAATACTAAATCAGAACATCGAAAGACATCGTTCACTTGCGGGTAAAGAAAGACAAATTTAAGGAGTGTATTCAGTCACACATAAACCGCACGCACATACGTGTGTTTGGTTTCTCAAGAGGTTCCTTTGTTTTCCATCTCCGCGACCTGTCTGAGGTGTGATTATGCAGCGCTGCACACAACCCGTGACTCTTGTGTTTCCTCTATCATCTGTCTGGCTGAACAGAGAACAAGCCCACTCACGAATCCAAGCCTGCACCTCCACCTCCACCTCCACCTCAGCCCTCTCCAGCGTCACCAGTTTCATTTCTTCATTCTCGCCGCAGAGTCCCAGTGAAGCCTTTTTTTAAAAAATTTATTTATATTTAACCCCCTCTCCTCCCCGCGTTCACCAGTATCGTGTTCCTTCTTGAATATTTTCGAAAATGGAGGCGAATCAGTTCAGCGATGACCTCTTTGTAGATCCGCTGTGGCCGGTCAGACGTGGCGGACTATCTCGATTTAGGACACGACGCGTTATCTGAGGACTGAATGGAGCCAGGTGGCAGGCAGTATAGAGAAAACAGAGTCAGAGCTGCGGGATTCACAAAGGAGACTTCATTAAAGATAGAACAAGCATCGGGGGAGTGTGTGTGTGTGTGTGCGTGCAGGTTGGCTCCTGAACGCACACTGGAAATTTCATTATGTTGTGTTCGGGACGTTGGACACTGTATGTGCACAAGTAATGGAGTACGCTCGGTACTTTATGTTCCAGCCCCTGCGCCAGGTTACAGTCGTTAATGTGTACAGTTTTTTTGCGGCGCGAGCGTACGTCTGCGATGCCTTATTGATTGTGCGCCAGGCCGAGACGAGTTTTTAAAAAGTCTGTCCACAGAGAGCTCCATATGGAGCATTGATGTCGGGAGAGTGCGGTCAAGAGGGGAGGGAGGGGAGACGTGGAGGGAAGGAGAAGGGAGGGAGGGAGACAGAACGAGGAGGGCCTTTTCTTTGGCTTTTCTGCCTCTGTCATTAAGCTCTCCCATGTCAAAGACAGATGGAGCTGGTGTGTGTGTGTGTGTGTGTGTGTGTGTGTGTGTGTGTATTTGTGTATGGAGGCACTTGCAAGTGCAGACTGATGTGACCCACCCAACTCTACACACACAGGCACACACACACACACACACACAGAGCATTGAGCCCTGCCCTTGATTCTGCCTCCAGCGGGGCGTCTCAGGGCAGCTACCAGACCTCTGCCATCTGCAGTCAGTCAGCCTTGAGGGTCGGACAGCTCATCAGTAGTCAGTTAACTCAGTCAACTTTCTGTTTCTATCCGCTCTTCCAACATTAAACATTTATTCCTTTTTTTTTTAGAAAAGATAATTTTCCGGCCTTTTGTGATTCGGATCACATCGTCCTTCCTTATTTAATCCTTTTGTTTCATCTCGTCCTTCTTTCATTGCAGACTTTTAGGAGTGGATTAACACGAGGGGAAAGGTTTGACTCATTTTCTCAGTCAGCGGTTTGCCACGCCCACTCCAAATCGAAAGAGGGGCCAAGCAAGGTCATGTGCGACGATAGTTAAGATGGGTTTCACGTCCAGATTTCCCCCAGTTTAGATTAAAAACACACAGTCGTACCCAGCGCTGAGGTACCGAGGCTTAAAGGTCCCTTCGTCTAGCAGTGAAGTTGCAGATTGCAACTCACCCTCTCCTTCAGGGCATGTAGGAAAAACTCACATAAAAAAAGCAAAAGGCCACATCTAGATCAGTGTTCGGTTTGTCCGCTCTGGGCTACTGTAGAAAAATGGAGGACTCCACAGAAGAGGACCCGCTCTGTAGATATAAAGGGCAACAAAAACACAACAATTTTTATACTCGGGTTATTATTTTCTTAAATTTTACACACTGGAGCAGAAAAGCATGTAAATGGTGCGGTCCACAAGAAAGGGGATGGATTGGTCCTAAAATTTCAAGGCAAAGATGGATAATAAAATTAGTCACGTAGCCACAATCGTGCCTTTAATTCCCTTTCATGTGGACAGTGTTCGGCTTAACTGTACATTAGGAGCGCAGCTGTTATGTATCTTTTTTTTGGTCAAATTCAACCTGCAACGTCGGCCGGTCGTCACCCAGCGTCCTCTGTTTCTCTGCATCCGTATCCCCTCTCTGTCCTCGTGCACGCTCGGCGGCGAGTTTCGCCAACAGGCAGGATTATGGGAGTATTTGCAGCGACTCTGCCCTCACCGCTCCTAGCTGGCTTGCCGCGATTGTTGGCATGCACGGTGGCACATGCCAGGCAGCGGTGCCAAGCACGGAGCGAGCCTCCAGCTCGAGCCACGTCGTCACGGCCGTCCGTCGAGGAGACCTCCTATCACCCCCCTTGTTTACGTCGCTCTCATTGTCACCCCCGGCCCTCCGCCTCCTCTTTGAAACACCCGTCCAAAAGAGGGGTTTCAACTCAGGGGATGCGAGTACAGTGCCCAAACTTGGCCGCCTCCCGGGCCCCGCGAGGTGTTTTTTTCTCAGTGATTAAATACGTGCTTGAAGGATGTGTGCGTAATACTCTCGCTGCAGGCCACACACAGCACGGCACGGTGTGCTTCTGAGGAAGTGAGCGTACGCTCGGAAAAGGCTGACGTTTATGCTTCGTGTGTGTTAAAAACTGCGTAACAGTGCGCAAGTGTGTGTGTGTGTGTGTGTGTTGGGGCTGTGACATCAGTATGCAGGTATTTTCTTCCAATAAGCTGCCAGGGAAAATGTAGCCAGCGGGCTCGAATTTCCAAATTTCTCTCACTCAGTCCCCTCCACACAAACACATTCGCTTGCTTGGTGAGACATGTTATTTCCACCCGTTTTGTCTCTGTCCGGTCTTGAAAGTTTGGAAACGCACGTCATCGGCAGGTAACTACAACAAGGAGCGCAGTGTCTCAATCTCAGCCCGTTCTTATCTTTCAAACACTGCTGATTTGTTTGCCAAGTCCTTTTTTTATAAGCCTCATAACAGGCCGGCCCATTATTTAGCTCCGTTTATTGCGTCTGGCGGTGATCAATAAGCTCGTCGACAGGTGTCAAGTTTATTCAGGCCGGGTTGGTTGTCAGCTCCCTTCACCTGACTGGATGAGCCTGCCGTCGTCTCTGGAAAAAAAAAAAGATAAAAAAAAGATATTTTAAGCACCTACACTGAATAATTCTTGATTTCTGGGCGCCGGTGTCACCTGAACACCGACCGAGCTCTGCTTAAACTCGTGTTGACGTGTTGGTCTTCTTTCCTGTGTCTCTTCTTTTGACCTACATGTTAAAAGTGAAACTGCTCCACGCTGCCTTCGACTCGCCACCTGTGTGTTTATACTGCATTTTATCTAGATCGCTTTTGTTTTCGCTGTTGACAAATTGCTGAACAAATGTTTAAAACCCGGTGAGTGAATTTGCCGTTGAAAACAGGGTTTCCCCCGGTTAAACTCTGTGTGCGTGCGCGTGCGCGTATAAGCTCCTTGTTTTCAGCTACAGTCAGAGCCGGGTTCATATATTCGGTGTCACTGAGACGGCCCATGGCTATGGAGGCCAGTGGAAGCTGTGAGGGAGCGCGGTGTTGATAATGAGGTGTACAGCCACTCCGAGGAGTTGTGATATCTGCTATCAGCCCTCGGGCAGGGAAACCAGACACCTTTTTATAGGCCTAATCCCTCTTCCCATCCCTCCTCTTTCCCCTCACACTGCTGTTTGTCTGTGCTGTCCTGGAGCTCTCTGCGTACATGCAAATCCACACACGCACATTCAGATATGTTGTCTCATATTCACACAGGGACCTGTGTCAGAGTGCAGCCAACCCGCCCTGCTGTGTTGAGCGTGGCATATGTGTTAAAAACGCTTAAATTGGGAGCAGATTTGAAGCTTGGAAGCTTGGAAGTATTAAAAAATTCATGCTCTGAGTGACATTTATGATGTGATAATGATGAAGATATGTGTGTTCTAATCAGAACTGCTTTTATATTTAGCCGAAAAAGTATTTTAACACTAAACTAACGTGTATTTCTGCCCATTGTTGTCATAACGATAACGTAGGCAGACGGAGCGGTGCGCATCTGCTCGACACGTCCTACACGTTCGTTTTACTTACTCCATTCAAAGTAAATAAACGCGAGGTCGCCGCTGTGCCACATACCCACCCAGAATACACTTTGTGCGTCCGTAGCATAACACATGCACGAACGACACGCTGCCGGCCAGGTTGACCTCAGAGGTCACGCCATAACCCTTGACCTTGAGCATATGAACGATGGCGTCTGGCGTCTGTGGGTTGCGCTTTGGTCCCCCGGGACGGCCTGGATCTGCAAAAGATAGATGGTGCGTGTTTGTCCATCTGAAATGTAGACAAAACACGAAAGCGCTCGGCCTGTTATCGCTTTCACAATGATTTAAACAATACGGCCGACGGTGATCACATTTTTTTTGGAGCGAACGCGTCTGAATTTCAGCGCTTTGGATGTACTCTGCAGAGAAATAGTTGACTCAACGTGACGCACAGATTGCCATCGAGCTCTGACCACCATTTCCTTTTTGATCTCTCAGGTATTTTGTAACTAATACGAAGAGCTGATATGGTTGCTGAGACACACAAGAGCGTTTCGCAAACCCTTTTTTTTTTTTTTTTTTTTTTTTTACGGTATTACTAACAGCCTGGTTGTTGAGTAGAAGCCAGACACTCTTGAGCAACACAGAAAAAGTCAGTCACTGCACATTAGTTTGGTTAAAGAGCATTTGTTAGTAGGTTGTAGAGTCACATGTGGCGCAGGTTAATAACGTGTCAGTTTCACCTTTTAAGAACGCTCTTCATACAGCGAGTGAAAAACATGCAACAAGATACCCAGATATGCGCCGACTGATGCCGCAGTCTGTGTCCTTTTCGTCGGCTTTGCCTCTAAAAATGGCAACACGGCCCGTAGTTTCCACGTGTGAGTCGACGGTGGCGTTGCGGTGTCTCAATTTCCTTGTTTCCTGTGTGGTGTCTCTCAGTTCCCTTGAAGAGGGAAGGCCGCGAATAGTGTTCGGTGTATTTTTGGAGAGACGAGTTGCGGGAATTTATGCTCCTCTTGTCAGGACGTTCCAGTCAGGGGTGGCACGCACCTCCTCGAACATATAACAACACACACCGGCTTACCGTGGGACACCTGACGACGAGAAATGTGATCGATCATTGCTTGTTTTTTGGCACCGAGAGTGCAAACGGAGAAATACAGGCAGCTTGTAGCAAATGAACTGTTTCCAGGGGACTCTTAAAAAGTGATGAACACGACAGGGACTTGTATCTCAGCTCATATTCCAACACCGCTGACGGAAAACCAACTTCAACAACTCCCTGAGTCACTAACAGCGGCAACAGCGAGCATGACCCAGCACTTTTTAGCGTCCCCTGGAAACAGTTTACACCGTCGTCTCTCCTCCTGTGCTATGTTTTCAGCTCATTTCTGGCAATAAAACGATGATTATTAGTAACGCAAGAAAACGTCTGATCTGCAGAATATTGCTGCTCAGAGTTGATATTGTCTAACAACATTAATCTGGCCGTGTTAGAAAAATTTGTGACTTATTAGAGATGTATCGGATGCGGCGACAGAGCAGAAATCGTGCGTGCACTTTAGCATCAAGTGCATGTGTCTTTTCAGATATATGGCACACAGTGCTGAGGACATGTCAGAGTGTGTATTTCAGTCTCTTCTGAGCCTTTGGGTGTCGGTGTGTGTGTGTGTGTGTGTGTGTTTTTTTCCCCTCCCTCCTTCGTGCTGTTTGGACTGTCAGTCACAGCTGTCAAACACATCCCCGTACCAACGGCAGGCCCGGGTTCACACTCTCTCAATCAGCCCCCCGCTGCGTGCGCATGTGTTGACGTGTGTTAACCCGTGTTTGTGTGTTAGCATGTGGAGGTGGGTGGTCGACGTTCTATTCATAGCGACTGCCATCGCTCTCCGTCACCGATACCTCATATGTCACACTACCTGTCAAAGAGCGATGAGAGGAGCCCTCAAGTTTTCCCTCCGTGCTCCATCCAGACGTTAGATTTATTCTGCTACTCTGCAGGTGCACACATTGTATATTTAACTGGAAGAGACTTCGTGAAGGTGATTCATCAATGAAAGCCTCAACTTTGAGCTACGTTTAGTGTTGATTTGTTTCTCCTCCGTTGCTTGTGGAAAACAAGGCGTGCTGCAGCTGTTATCTCCGCGTGTTAATAACGTATTTAATTAAAACCGCAGAGCTTCTGCTGCATCGTTCCCGCAAAAATTAATTGAACTCTGACGTCTCTTTCTTTTAATTTGTAGTTTAAATGTGTGCAGCTGAATATGAGTATGGGATTGGACTAAAGTGCGCAGCGCGTCCCGGAAACATCTTTCTGCTCGCTTTTCTACTTTTGACGGACGCCGTGGAAAGTTGGACACATAAACAGCAGAAGAATTTCAAAATAAAACACCCTGTGCAAACTTCCAATCATCAAAACAGACAAAAAGGGAAACTATGTAGCATATTTTCTCATGGTAGAAGCACACAAATCAAAGAAATTGACCAAATCTGAGCAGGTTAACAAAGTCTGGCGAACACACTCTGGTGTACAGCATTGAATCCGCGATGTAACAGTTAGTTTTACATATTTAAAGTCAGTAAAGATGTGGCAGTGTACATGGTTAATGTGGTGACGGCACCTCATGGACGCCTGACAGTGTGACTAACTAAAACGAGGCTTTGTGTGATTGAAAACAAGCTGCTGTCTACTCCGGTTGTGTCATTTCAGTCTAAAACTGGTGGTGCGGATCAATTTTTGGAAAAAACTGGCTAATTGTTTTTGAGTTTTTAAATTTCCACGCATTAAATAAAATCTTCATCTCCACAGTAATTGTTGCTGTCATACTGCTGGCCACTGTTAACACATGTAACCACGGGCCAAAGCCCTTCAGATCGAATAAAGTTAAGTGGCTTTGAATAGGAGGATGTTTATTAATCATGATGAAGCGAAGATAAAAATCTTCCCCTGTTTTTCTTGCAAGAACTCCTGGCTGGTTTCTAGATTTGACTGGATGTCTGCGTCTTACTGTCAGACCAACCTCTGGTCCAGATTTGACAAATGATTATTTTTTGGTTTGTATTTCTTCTAAGAGATACACTATGACTTGTTAGTGTTTGTGGTTGTGTGTGTGTGTGTGTGTGTGCGCGTCTTGTGAAAAGAGGCCCGAGGGGAGGTCTGGTGTGTGCGAGTTTCGCTCTGTGTCTTCATGCCGTATCTGCTGTTGGTTAGAGGTGTTGGCTTTTTAATAAGCTACCACAAAAATATGGTTTTCACCCTCGGGCTGCTCTTGTGTTTAGCGTCTGAGAAATTAAAGTGTCAGTCTGATGTCAGCCTCTGCATACTTGTGGATGTCTGTATGCGCTCGACAGCAGCCAAGATGATAGGAAATGTATTTAAGGAATTAAGTAGGCACAATTACTAACCTCAGTTTTGATATTTGTTTATTAAATGCTTAAATCGTCTGAGAATTTATGCTAATTCCGCTCGTATTTTTAGACTGGATGACAATATTCAGTGTCAGTCGTAACATTTTAATGCCTGCATACTTCCCATAACATTACAAGCATTTTATTTTCCCCTCCGAATATTGTTGTTGGCAGCACGGGGGGGAGCTTTTATCAGTTTTCCCATGAATCTCAAGCTACAGTTTTGTTCCAAACAGCACAGAGAACAATTTGGTTGGCGAGCGTAATCCATCACCGTAAAAGAGAAGCTGACAATCTCAGTTTGCAAAGTTGCATCAGAATGGAAATCTTCAGGCCGTAAACTTTCTTTTTTACAACATGAGGGATGTTCCCTTCACTGTCTCAGATTAATGTGCGAGCGTTCAGGCAAACAAACAGGTGACATGACAGGAGTGAGTGTGTGTGTGTGTGTGTGTGTGTTACTTCCACGTTCTACTTCTCTGATTTTTCAGTGTCTATAAAAAAACAGAAATAAATAAAAAAAACTTTCAACCAATAGCGGACGCTCTCTCTGTACTTCGGCTAGGACCCTCATTCTGTCAGTCACAAGCCAGTCAAGCCAACAGACGAAGCACGGCGAGGCGCTCCTGCCAGCTGTAGTCCGTAAAATGCTGATTTAAGACGCTTACAGTTTGAAATCTTTACCTAGTTACATCTAGTCTGCCTTTTACTCTGCGAGAAAAACAGAAAATATGATATTATTTGTCCACGCACAGCTGTAATGAGCATTAATCTGTAGTGTGGATACATTTATTGGGATAAAAAGTGTTGTTTAACTTCACCTGCCTCGTGACATGATTTGACTTATTTGCTTCTTGTTCTGGTCGCCACATGTCAATTCACAAATTTGATTTATTTATTTTGTATAGCAGTTCTCACATAAAACTGAATAATTATGATTTAGAAACAAAGGTCAAATTAAAAGTAAAAGAAGAATTTTGGAATATAAACGTGCTGATGAACTCGTCTTGTCTTGAATACCTCGATTTTTTAAAATCTTTAAATGAGGCGGTCTCAGTTTCTATTCTACGGGTTTGAAACTAGAGCTGCAGCCTACAGTAACAACTTTCACTATCGATTAATCTGCTGATTGTTTTGTCTAAATGAAATTGTTGTTACAAGAAGAACTCCGTAGGATGTATTCCAGTCTGCGTTTTGTTTGACCGCCCAAAAGTTCAGTTAAAAGTCATATAAAACAAATGAGAAGCCGTCGTCTTGAGAAACGACTAAAACAATCACCAGAGTTGTTCCATATTTTTTGAGGCAGCTCTGTTTGAAACCGCTGACAGAATAAAGAATGGAGAGTGCACGCGTGACGGCACTCTTAGGTTTCTGAAGAGACGTTTTGAAACTCAAAAACTGTGGCACCATGTTGCCTCTTCCACCTCCTGGAGGTGGTCCGAATGACGCCTGGGTGCTTGTAACGACACCTACCTGTCAGTCAAAGTGTCCACACTCTTTAGTTCTGCGTAACTTTAAGCCTTAATATAATTTGAACAGGTGAGTTATCAAAAAATTCAGACTCAGTACAGTTGTCATGAACGGGGAAATTAGCTACAGAGACCAAAACTGTTATTTGTACCAGGCTGTAAACATTTATTTATTTATTTATTTCATTCATTTATTTCTGCTGTGAAGTCATTTTAACATGGGGACTTATGGAGACTGACTCGTTCTGGAGCCAGCCTCAAGTGGGCGTTTGAGGAACTGCAGTTCACAGCCATGGAGGTTAGCGCTTGTTTAAAACCAGATTTGTTACATTTTTCTGACAGCCTGGAGCTAGAATTACGCCTCAGCTTTCCATATCCTGGCGATGATGTTCGAAAAGTGATAACCTTTTTTGTCCTGCGTTGATATTTATTGAACTTTATGTTCCCCAAAGAAGACCCGAGTCTGAGTATTTTGGTTTGACACAGGCTGGACGCTCATCAGCACACGTCTGTTAAGCCAACAGTGACATCACTCTCACTTCCCAGTGAAAGCACCAGAGTCAGGACATCCTCTTCCACCGCTCACGTCTACTGTAAATGGAACAACACTTTGTCCCATCTCATACCTCTTCAGCTGACCTTGGCACACTTAGCCATGAGTAACCATGCCAGGGTAAGCTACCAGCAGTTTAATGGGCCTATCAGGTTCCTAATAGGATATTGCCAACATGAAAAAAGAAAAAAGGGTTGGGATGAGGGATGAGTTTGGTAGTTTACAAGTCTTGAATAGCAGCGAGGTTTGGATCAGCGCAGGAGAAGCTTATCTTAGCGAGTCTCTTCACACTCCTTTTTCTCCTTTAACGACCCAGCGACGCGCTGCAGTCGAAGTCTAACCTTCAGATAATCGACGCGCGCAAATGATTGCTTCCCCGTGTTCTTTTTTTGGACGGCTTTTATTGGCAGAAGTGTTGCTACTGCAACAGTTTCATATCGTACGCTTGAATGAACTTGAACATACCATGAATATACTTCTTAAGTCGTATGCGGTGTCGGAAGTTTCTAGTTGTTTTGTGCTCGTTTATTTTAGGCGCTTAACTTGACACCTAAAGTGACTTTATTTTACCCAGCCGTATCAAAATAAGTACATCTCTCTCTCCGCTTATTGAAATTGCTAAATGAGCAAACACGTGCGTCTCCGTTACTGTTTTCCTGCCGTGATAACGGGTCTTGCCGTTCGCCTCCCCCCTTTTTTTTTTCCTTTTTGTAGTGAATCCCGTCCTGTTGCCGTTGATTTGTCACCACTGCAGTTCGGCCGCAGTGTTTGTCACCCTCACTGTATCCTGCGGAATCGGTGATAGTAAGCAGGAGGTGAGGAGGAGGAGGAGGAGGACGGAGGGAGGGAGAGCAGTGATAACGGATGGAGAGCAAATGAGACAAAAAGCTCCTCTTCTTGCAGAGCTTCCTTTTCCGCCATTGACCTCCGGCCTCATTTGAGAGTTTCTCTGCGTCTGTGTGTGTGTGTGTGTATGTGTGTGTGTGTGTGTTGGAGTCAGTTTTATTACTCAGAGTTGCCCGCATTTGGTGCTGCAGCGCACGTCACAGGGCATCATTTACAAAGGGAAAAAGATGAGACACATTTTTTGGGGTGTGAGCAATTTTTTTTTTTTATTTTTTTTTTTTTATTTTAACAAATACTCGTGATGCACTTTCGCAGAGATGCAGCCCTCGCTGCTTTCACACAAAGGGGATTAAAACGAGGGAACAAAAATAGGCTGTGTGAATAAATACATGTTGGGAATCATTAAAAAGTGATAGAGGAATCCAAAAGTGACTTCATCTCGCTTGCATGAACTCCTTTACCTTTGCGGTACCTTTTTGCTTTCAGGCTTTGACTCATTGTGATGTAGCGCTTGTGCAAGTTACGACGACCGAGTCAGCCTCTGTATACGCTCTTTATAGTTTACATTTTTATGATATACACAGTCACTATATTCAGTGTGACACCTGCCACCAAAAGCCGCACATGCAACAGTCAGCATATCTTTTGTGCTTGCAACTACACTTTTTTTTTTTTTTTTTTTTTGCAGTTTCCTGTCTTTGGTCTTTGTTGTCTTGTTGGTGTTTGTGTCTCAAGGCAGGTGCATTGAAGCGAGCTCGCTCAGGTGAACGCGAAACGGCGGTTTCTGACCGAGATCGTATCAGATTTAGAAATTGGGCATGTGAATTTTGATGCGTGCGCGCTGTAAATACGTCCATTGTGCGTCTTAATGTTTGTTTTTTGTGCTGGATGTTTCACCTTCCTCTCCTCCATCCCCCCTCTCTCCCTCCACGATACGCCGTCCTCTCTTGTGCCTCGTCTTTAATCTCACCCCCCCCTGCAGTATCCTTTTCTCCATCACTCCCTGTTTGCAGTGGAAGGGGTGAGGTTTAGAAGAGGGGAAGGAGGGGGGAGGGAGGGAGGGAGAGCCGTCTGGAATCCATTAGCCAGTTTGAGGCATCAGTGTTTTGCTGTGGGAACCTTATTGATTGCCCTCCTTTATAATTATTCCACCTCCACTCCCTCCTTCTGGCTCTTGCACCAATCATGCTTTCAGTTATTCTCGCTCTCTCCTGCCCTTTCTCCCCTCTTTCATTTATTTATTTAATTTATTTATTTTTTTTGCTATTTTCGTCCCCTCAGTTTGTGTTCGCCTTCCTCAATTTCGCACCATCCCTCCGTGCTAAAACCCTCCTAACCACGGTCGGTTAGATGACACTCAATCTGTGTGTTTATCGATGGCACGTAAGAGGTATTGACATACTTTTAGCAGCAGCAGCAGCAGCAGCATGCAACACCACCACATCCTACACAAGGAGAAAATCTGACTCACTCATCCTCCGTGTCCTTCTTGTTGACACATCTACACAGACACTTCCATGTGCTGCGTTCATCTACGTCCTCTCTCATGTCAGCCATGTGCCTGCGTGTTGCTGTAGTGCCTCAGTAGACACATAATGTTATTATTATTATTGTTATTATTGTGTCGTTTTATGAGGGAGGGCAGCTGATTGGACGCTGTGGGAGGACCGGTCTGGAAATACACATTTAGATGAAGCATGCGAGCTCGTTCAATCAGGTGGGAGGCGTCACGATTCGCTGGATTTATCAGCAAACATCTTCTGTTTCTCGCTTCTCGAACGCGTGGATCGTCGTACATCATGGCACCCTGACATGTGAAGACATCACGCCGGCGTCTATGTTTGGCGTTTTATAGACGATTCGATTCTCGAGTCAGCAAATAAAAAAAATCGGGCTTTTTTTTTCCCTCTGGCTCTTGTCACAGCACACTGTTTACCAGAGAATAAAGGAAATTTCCAAAAGCGAATGAAACATCCGACAACCGACAGCGAAGCTGAGCTGACGTCTGCAGAGAAAAGTTTGCAAGCACGTGCAACTTTCTTCATTTGTAAAAGTTAACAGCAAACGCTTGGAGGCACGTCTGTACGAGAGAGAGAGAGAGAGAGTAATTCACTGACCACCAACATTAACTGTATGTCTTTATAAAACACAAGTTAGTCTCCATGTTCTGCAGTAAAAGTCTTTCGAAATGAGGCAGACTTTAGACTGAGTAATTTCCATAGTTGGCTCATGTCCCCTGGGTGTTTGATTTAGCTGCTACAGTATTTCCAGAAGCAAACAGTACGGGGTGATCTTAGAGCTCCGGCTTATTATATGCACGATGCTGGCTGTAGGCTGTAACCTGGCTAGCGTGTCAATAACTGACACGCTGCCAGAGCTTTCCAGACTGAACTCGCACTTTTAAAATCCAGCCTCTGCACATGCCAAGACACAGACTGTAATTTGACTGTGTGAGACTAATAAGACTGTAATTTTTCTTTTTTTTTTTTTTTGGTTCTTAGGGCACACTTGAACCAAACCAAAGCTCGTGCAGTGAATGACAGTTCATGACAAAAGTGTGTGTGTGTGTGTGTGTGTGTGTGTGTGTGTGTGTGGTGTTAATGCCCCCCATGTGACAGAAACTGTAGAAAGGAAGTTGATTTTTCTACTCTGCTCTTTTTTTTTTTTACTTTTCATTCTTCTCTCCTCTCGTTTTTTTTTTTCTCTCAGCGGCTCTGCTCGGTTTCCACTTGATTTTTTTTTTTTTTTTTTTTTAATATAAAACAAAGAAATGAAGTCGTCTCAAATGAAATTATGTTCTGAGGGAACATGCTGTGCCACAAGCACTCCCCGCTTTCACCGCCTTGTGATGCCGTTTGCGCGTCGCGTTCCTCTGTTTTTAGTCAGAAAAATGTTCAAAGAGTGCAGGCCTTATCGTCTTTCTTGTAAGCGGCTGTGCCAACCAACGAAAAAAAAAAAGAAGTTGATCAGAAAGTAGTCATCCTCCAGCTGTGATATGTCACAACGTCACTGCCTTTTTACTGTACATGTCGTGTCTGCGGTGGTTTCCTCTTTACCATGCATTTCATGACCTAAGGTTTTTTTTTTGACATGAGTAAGTCACGCTTTGCTGATCATTAACACAAAGTCTCCAGCATTCATATCAATGATGCTCACTGACTGGCGTTATAATGGGGGGGGTAATAAGAAGTGAAACTCAAAAGACAACATGAATGAGCCGTTGTGCGTCACGCATCAGTTTTGGATTTAGATGCCTTTTCCTTTTTCTTTGCACTTTAAAAGTGAGTGTCGTTGCAGCATCGCAAACACGTGTGACTGTCAAAAAAAAAGTTGATTCAAGTGGAAAGTTGCTCTGCGTTTTCTGTGTGTGTGTGTGTGTGTGTCTGTGTGTGCACACCATGAAGAAGCACAAGTGTTCTAGTTTCTAGAGTTTTTAGGCAGGAGAGAAAACGTCTTTAAGTTTGTATCCAGCAATATTTTAAAGGCTGTGTAAAGGCAATTTCTTTCAGAATACATTAAAATAGTCGCTGAAAACACGTGAAAAGACTTTGAATGATATATTACTGATGCGGAGTAAGCAGTTCAAACAGTTTTTCACCAGTTTTCAGTCCAGGATTTTGTGGGCGGTCCTAAAAGGGTGGCTCGATGACACGCTGAGGCCACCCTGAACATAACCCCCCTCCGCTATCTGCGCTTCTCCGTATGCTAGTTATTATCCTTGTTTACACTCAGTTGCTAGCTAGTACTGCAAATGCATCTCCCCTGGACGAACAGCTTTATTTAAACTCCCCAAACACGAAGAGATGAAGAAGAAGAACTGGATTTATTTTTAAGTTTATGTCTGTTGGTGACTGCACCTCACTGGGCGGGTGTAACCACCCGCTGTAGGTGTGCCTTGCTGCGAACACCGCATCAAAGAATCAACTGCAAAGCAACGTTAACATTCCACATGGCGTGTTGTTGACATATTGAGACGGACAGTCCCACGAGCGGGCGTGGCTTCAGCACATTCAGTGGACACGCCCCCTCATTTTCACCTGATTTTTGACACCTGATTTCTTCTTTGGTCGGACAGACTCAGAACGCATGTTTATTCTGACTTTACACGGACTTTAACTTTATTAATTTGTCAATTTGTATAACTGTGTGCTGTCGGTAGTGTTGAAAGAGAAAAGAAAAACAGCTCACTGCTCTTAATAACCATTTTCAGACCTCTTCATTTAACATATTTTGTCTCACATTACTCGCAAACGTGCGCACAAATTTAAATTAATCAGCCTCCTTGTCACGGCCAGCAGACACGATTTAAAAAAAAAAAAAAACAAGCGTAGCACCTCCGTGTCTTTCGGACACCTCGGTCCGGGCGAAGTCATGCCCTCAGCGATTATGCACCGTTGAACTGGAAGCGGCGTTCAGCAAATTATCAAGTCAGATGTTCCGTTTTTACAATTCAGATCAGACACACGCACCGAGCCTGAAAGCTGCCGCTGCCGTTATCGCTTACATATTTATTATTAGTGCTTTACACTTAATGGGTTTAGTGCCATATTGTCAAACAGTGAGGGCTGCATCATCACACTTAGCAGACGTCTAATTAAAGCCGTAGGTTGTAAAGGCCTAGATAACCGAGATAAAGCACGCCTTGTTGTTGACATCCTGGCCTTCTAGGAACTGTAAGCTACTCTGTCTTCATTTTATTCAGTCGCTAATGAAATAAAGTGTGCCCTTTTTTTTTTTTTTGATAACACGCAACCTGTTTTGACACGCCGGCACAGACGGGAATTAATTTGGTTCAGTGTCTGTTCACCTGCTTTAACCTGCCTGCTACCATAAAAAAACACACACACACACCAAAAAATACACACCGCGTCCTGTCACTTGCCTTTGTTTGAGCACAGTGCTGCTACATACTGTCAAGGCCACAGTGACTAATGTGTGTGTGTGTGTGTGTGTGTGTGTGTGTGTGTGTGTGTGTGTGTAGCTGTGTAGGTGTGCCATTGTGTAATGCAGTGTTTACTCTGTGTGTGTTTGTGGTTGATAGCCAGCCCACTCATGTTTTCTTCTCACTTTGTGTCTTTGCAGGAAGTTCGGGGAGCGCCCTCAGCCACAGCGCCTAACAAGGTGAGTGTACACACACACACACACACACACACACACACACACACACACTAGCATAGTCTTAGGTTAAGACCTTGCTTTGTTGTCATTTGTACGTCTACCCGACTACAGATTTACAAATTCTCGTGAGTGATTCGAGAACCGTGAATAACGTCAGATTGTGGAGAATCCTTCAAATGTTCTCGCACGTTCGGGAGGTAAAATAAAGTTCACATTAATGCCACATACGCGGTCGTTAAAAATCACTCCGTGGTCGACAAGCTGTGCTCCAAGTGGCTTGTAAAGATCAGCACCGATGCGGCACGTGGTTCATCAAAAACTAGCGTACGTACCTTATTAGCAAACAAACAAACACATGCATAAAAGTCACCGCCGTAGCTCTGATGAGCTGCAGGGGATTTCCAGAGAAAGAAGTGATTAAGTTAGTAACAACGATCACACAATAAATATAGTTGCCACAACAACAACAACAACAGCATGTTAACATTGCATGTTTTAATTTGACCGCGTACCGCCGACCTCATTGTGCTTATTGGACAGCTGTTATCTGTTGCTGGCTGCATTACATCATTTTTTTTTTGCTCTGCTATTGATCGGCCGTGCTTTAACGTGCTCGTGTTTGAGACGTCTCGCAGTTTGTTTGCTGGAAAATGAGTCAAAAAAGCAATAATTCACCGTCCCCCCGTGCACTCTGCATGCACTGCACTGTGCTGCGTTCACCAGCAGCAGCAGCGCTGCAAGTTTTTGATTATTCCCGTTCCTCTCATGTTTGTTCCAACTTTTTGGGGCGAACGCATAACGTTGATGGATGTTGCGGTTCGCTTCTGGGGAATCGTGTGTGTGTGTGTGTGTGTGTGTGTGTGCACTTGTTTGCTTCATGGTGTTTCTTTTTGTTACTGGGAACGGGGCTTTTTTTTTTTTTTTTTTCTGTGCGCGCATGTGTTCGTCTTTTTGCGCGTGGCGCTCAGCGGGGGAAAATGAGGGGTTGCGTCTTGCCTTGAACAGCCCGAGCATGGTTTTCCGAAGAAAAAAGGGGCCCCAGCACCTTTTTGATGTGTCCCCCGCTTCATTCATGTGCTGCCAGTGCGCTTGGCTTGCACCGGCCCCTCCATTTGTCTGATGGTTTAGAAATATGACGGACACAAAACGCTTTTTACCCAGCAGCCGAAAGCCTCAAAACACAGCTCCTTTACTGTGTGTGTGTGTCTGTTCTTCTTCTGCGTTCTCACTGTCCTCATGTCCGCCTGTTCACTCGCACCTACCTCCCCCCTCCTCCTCCATTTCTTGCAGCAACAACAGCCGCATGATTTTCTGTCAGGCAGCAGCACAGACAGCTAAAACACTGCGCCGTCCTGCAGGGGCTTTTTAGGGCAGCTAAAGCTCTCCAGGTCCTGCAGGGCCGCCCTGTCAGGAAGGCTACTCGACTGGAAATACAATACATGACACACACACACACATCTTAGATTCAGACAGACACACAAACACATGAACATACAGCCTGCCTCCTCTGTTAGGGGAGCCGCCCTTTCAAGGGCTTATTCTCCCAAACAACAGAGGAAGGGTCAGCTCTGCAGAATCCATCGCCTTGGATGGGAAACCGACTTTTTTCTTTAGTCGTCTGCTTCTTTGTCTAAATTCAGGTCGTTCCTGAGTGATGGGACGCGTGCACGTGCGAATTTCTTGACTCACTCGTCACAAAATCAGAATGTAAATTAAATAAATAAAATAAACATCGGCTGTTGATGCTCAAAGCAGACTTTTGTCACCGTGACAAAATGCACAGCTCTCTGTTTGGCGCGGGATTTTATCGTTTGAGGCGACTTCAGAGGCTGACAAGGGCCTTCTGGAGGTCAGACATCAGAATCAGATTTTTAAAAAATAAATAAATAAATAAGGAGGGCACGCTGCGTGAACCGGCTGATTGTTAACGTCTTAATCCGAGCCTGACACCACGCACGTGCGTAATCTACCTTTTGTGATTCACGAGAGCGCACGCTAATTGCAGCCTGATCATCTTAATAGAGCTATTAAACAGCGCACGTGTGTATTAGCATGCCCCTCCACTCTCTGTGTGTGTGTGTGTTTGAGTGTGTGTGTGTGTTTGAGTGTGTGTGTGTGTGTGTGTATGTGTGTGTGTTCACAGGGGGTCTTGTGACAGCCCCACTCTGCTGTAGACGCTGTGGCAGATGTACGGGACAGATGCCTGTCTGCTCGGCTGCATCTGTAGCCTGGCTTAACCTCGCCCCTCCTCACACACACACACACACACACACACACACACACACTCCCATGCTCGCCCAACACACCCGCCGTGCCTGCTGTTGAATGCGTGTCTCCTTTTTGTGAATCTCTCTGGCACATTTTTCACCTCTTCGCTCCTCTTCCTCGCTCTCCATACATCCGATCTCGAACTAAATAAATCCCGACAAAAATCAAACCTGCCACTTAAGATGAACCCCGCCTTTCCTTTTGCTCCCTGCCCCGTCGCTTTGTGTGACACCTCCACCTCCTCTTCACTTATACGAAGGTATACAGCTCAAATATCTGCGTGTGTCATTCAGTTCAGTAACAATCTGCCAACCCTCGTTTTACTTTTCTTTTTCTTTCTTTCTTTCTTTCTTTCTTTCTTTCTTTCTTTCTTTCTTGTCATTGTGTGTAGAGTGCGGTCATATTTTCGTGTTCCTTGTATCTTGTTGCGTGCTACTTTCTATATTGCGTGTGGATGTGGCTTTTTTTGTGTGTTTCAGTCAAGAGTGAAGTACCCATTACCCTTCCTGTATCTGATGAAATCTGATGAAATAGGGCATTGATTTCCTAGTTTGGATCATTTTTTTTTCTTTTCATATCATGTTTGCACTGGAGTGTTTTTAACTTATTAACGTGTCCTGTCCTTTTTACGGTGTGCTACACATGTTTGTTATTCTTTCTCCTCACATGCTTAAGTCTGATTTTTTTTTTTTTTTTTTTTTTTCTTTCGTTCACCGTTTTTGTCAGTTTGTGTGTCTGCACGCTGCTCTCGCATAGGAAGTTACGCTGCGCACTGGTCACTGTCTCTCTCACTTCTGCTTCCTTTCAGCTCTCAGGAAGAGACATAATCTCTATCTCGTGTGTGTGTGTGTGTGTGTGTGTGTGTTTCAGTATGTGTAAGAGATGAGCGATTACTCAGACGTCCCTTTTATCCCCTTCAGCGTCACCGATCCCTGCAATTATCATTAGTTTTTTTTTTTCAGTCTTACATATCTCTCCCCCCTCCACCACCACCACCACCACCACCACCACTCTCTTCGCCTCTCCTGGAGGTTACTACAGAGACTTACATCATAATCTTGTCTTAACGGAAATCTGCGATGAAGTCATCAATTACAGGCACCCCTCTCACAGTACCCTCATCATTCTCCTGGTGTCGGTTAGCCTCATAAAAATCTCGTCGGCTAAAAATGAAGAGATTAGGTTTGTGTTTCCACTCTCTGCCTGTTCCTTAATGACTCTAAACAAGCAGTCACTACACAAGCAGAGCTTTGAGAGTGCATAAAAATCTGGTGTGACAGCGTGGCTGCAGCTACATGTTATTCAATAAGCTGTTGTGCTGAGGATGGGGTTAGTCATTTTGACTACAGCTTATTCGCCTGCGCTGCACTCGTCTGTGTTTTTTAATCGTCCGTGTCGTCGTCTTTAATTCCTCTTTCAGCCATTGTTTTTCCCCTCTTTTGCATGTGCTTTTAATCTCTTTGAAGTATTGATTTCACCCCTGAATTTCCCAATCTCTCATCGTTTTTTTTTTTTTTTCTCTCTCTTTGTGGTTATGCTATTCTTACACCGAGTAAAATATTCAAAACCCAAGATGGCATGATTTTTATGCAACATTACATCAGATGGAAATATTTCAGATGTCCCGGATGCCAAAAAAATTCAGCCTGACATATTTGGTATCTTTTTGTAAACCTCGCGTTCTCTCCGCTAGAAGTCGATGTAAAATTCTGCGGGTTTGAACAATGCTTGGCTACATGACACAAGTGTGTTAAGACGAACCCACCACTGGGTTTGTGTTATTCATTTGATCCCAGGATATTCAGTTTCATGTAATTGTTGCCACATGGGGGGGGGGGGGGGGCATCTTTGCTATCTATTCAGAGGTTATTTAGAGGTGACAATGAAGTGGAGAGCAGTGCTTTAAGAGGACGTCGCAGATGACAATGCGTTAAGCGCGACCACGAGTGAAAGCTTAATCTCCCCCGTGAAGCATTTCTGTCTTGACGTGGGGGAATGGTCTCTCCCCAACTTAGCCACAGTGGTCTGGAATGGTTTGGTGAGCAGTGAAACAGTGTTAACCACAAGCCAGGGCTGTCGCACGAAGCCTGCCCAGTACTAGTGTGAGATTTCTGGTGTCATAAAATAACTATGCTGCAATGTTTTTGGATATTTACGCACAAAGCCCTGGCCTGAATAAAAGATGACATTAATTATAGAGCCAGGGATCTGTGGCTGATTTCAACTTTTAGCTTTGTGGGGTGGAGGGTTGATTAAAGAGGTGGTAATTGGAGTTTTCAAGGTGGCTTTTAAACATTTGTTTTACTTGGGAGTAAATTGGATAGCCTGCGGAAGCTGATTATTTTGGAAATATGGACCAAACGGCTACAATTTATTGTTTTATTGGTCTATAAAATGTCAGGAACTGAAAACTCCTCAGTTCAAGATGAGTCAAAGAAAAGCATGAAGTCTCTAAAGTAAAATTGGGCTTATGTGTTTGGAGAAATAACAGTGTGTCCGTACCATGAAACCGGAGTCCTCAGTTTGATTCTAGCTCTGGACACGTGTTACATTCATTGACAGCATAAAGAATGGACAGATCCTGAGTGACTTAATCGCTGTTTTGAAGCCGAAAATATGTGTTGATGTTGGATGTACTGCTTCTTTCGCCTCCCGGCTTATCTAAATATCGGCAAAGACGTACATCATCGGTGGACGTAAGGCGATGCCTGGGCGGCACTTATCTGTCAATCAAGCGTCACGCCGTTAATTATGTGCAACTTTAAGTCCTAATATAATCTGAACTGGCGAGCTAAAAAAAGATTCAACCCCCTCACAGTTGTTATGGATGGGGAAATTAGCTTTTGAAGCTATAGAGTTCAAAACCATTACCTGAACCAGGCTGTAAACATGTTTATTTCTGCTGTGAAGTCTGGCATTTTAACATGGGGGCTTATGGAGATTGACTCACTTCTGCAGCCAGCCTCAAGTGGCCGCTCGAGGAATTACACTTCCACAATGGCTTAATTTCCCAGCACTCTGTCGTACCGTCCTTTGTGATGCTTCAAGGTGTCCCTACCGCGAGTCCCCAGTTTGAGCGTTCCCAGTTTGATTCTAGCACAGGGCCTGCGTTACATTTCATGCCATGGTTTGATGCATCATTGCGTCCCTACCATGAAACCAGCGTCCCCAATTTGACTCTAGCACAGGACACGTGTCACATCGCACCTCTCCCCCATGTTTCCTGTCTGTGTTTGAACTGTGGCTTTAATAAAAGCAAAAAACAAAAAAAAAGCAAACGAATTTCCCATCAATCAAAATGTGTGTGTGTGTGTGTTTGCTGTTTTATCCGTGATGTCACCCTTCCTGCAAGTCGTGCAGGTCATCACCAGAGGTGTCCAATGTCACGAGCCCTGCAGGCCTGACATCAGCAGGTTCAGACTGCACGCTCGCTCGCTCTCTCTTTCTCTTCATATAATCAATCAGAGCTGCGAGCTCCGGAGTCTCCCCGGGGGTTTATATGTCTGAATCTGACACTAGCGAGTGTATCGCTCACTTAAACCCCAGAGGAAGGTTATGTCATTTATTGTAAACACGAGAAAAAGAAGTTACTTAAACACACACACACACAGACGTCCTCGCAAATAAGCCATAACTGTTTGAGACTTAACCGCAGCTTTTGAATGACTCTGGCTCGAGTTCTGTGCACCTACTTTTTTTTTTTTTTTTTTCCTGGCTTGATTTAGGAAAAGGAAATAATTTTCTCCATGTGGTGTGTAAACGGTATCAGATTGCATCGGATCCGTTTAAGTGGCGTCAAATGTTTGGAATCCCAGGATCGTACCTCCATCATTTTCAGTAACACTCGCTGGCGATCGGTAATTTACAAAATAAGGAATGTAATTTTCAGTCTCAAATTGCTGCTTTTTTTTTTTTTTTTTTTTGGTTTGTTTTTGTTTAAGTCCAGGAAAAATAATCATCTCATCACACGGCGAAGTGAGAAATAAAACATTTCCCAGTCCATTATGAAATGGATGAACCAGAATCACCCCCCCCCACCTCTCTCTCTCTCTCTCTCTCTCTCTCTCTCTCTGTGAGAGGGGGGCCTCTTGCTTTTCATAACAAAGGCCCGGTCTAACCCGAGCGTGCAGCCCTGCGTTGCGTGGCAGTGTGGAGATCTGTGTGTGTGTGTTTGAGTGTGTCAGGTGTCACTGACATCTGTGCGTGCGCGCTGATTGGGTCAGCGTGCGATGCGTCTTAGTTGCGCATCTAAGCTACCCCCCTCCCCATCCTTGATCTTTGACCTCCTGCTTCTCAGCCCTGCATAATCTCTACCGGTCTCCTCAATATCATTTTTTGGCTTTGTCTAAAGGAGGTGGTGGTGGTGGTGGTGGTGTTTGTGTGGGTGGGTGGGGGCGTTGGCGCAGTTGACAAAAGTAATTGGAGCGCGGACCTTGCAACATTTTGACACGGGATGAGGAATCTTTGCTGGTGAGCTCAGCTCTGCTGTTTTTGTTTTTTTCCAGCTCTCCGTCTCTCCCTTCCTCTCTCCTCTCTCTCTCTCTCTCTCTCTCTTACTCCTCACTGTCCCCCTGAGCCGGTCATTAATGGTTCAGCACACCAGCACCACCAACCCCACCACCAGCACCACCCTTCACAAAACACACACACCTCAAATGGACCCAGCTGGGGGAGAACATAGCTTTTTTGGCCAGCAGCCCCCGAGGCTTTCCAGAGGTCATCTTGAGTGTACCGTATGAGTGTTTTTGGACACACCGCACGCTACATACTTGAGTCATGTTATCCGTCTACGCTAAAGCGCTGTCTTTCAAATGATATGCTCCATGATAACCCCCAACCCGCCCCCACCTAAAGTGACCCTCGAGGCTCCCACAGCTCCAGCTTTTAAGTTTCAACACACCCAGTATCGCTTGACCTCATCTGCTGGATCACAAAATGGCCTGTTGATGAACATCTCTCTCTCTCTCTCTCTCTCTCTCTCTCTCTCTGTTCTTCTTCTCGTCTTGCAGAGAAGCGATGAGGAATTACCTGAAGGAGCGAGGTGACCAAACAGTCATGATCCTGCATGCAAAAGTTGCACAGAAATCCTACGGCAATGAGAAAAGGTGAGTGAAAGAGAAGCGGCGGCTCATTCATCGAGGTTTCATCAGACGAAGGTTTATATCAGAATGTCTGATGTCTGTGCATCCCGTTCCTGTGCAGGATTCACATCCATAAAACTGATTTCTTTGTCAATCTTGAAAGGAACAGTTCTTCATTTTGAGAAAATCCCCCTTTTGCTTTCTCGCTAGCCAACAAGAAGGTGACAAAATCGAGCATCCTGGTAGTTTTATAGATTCCTGTTTCTAGTCTTTATGATGAAAATGTCTAACTATCCCTTTAAATGCAAGAAATCAAATGAATTCATCTTTTTTAAAGAGTAAAAAGTCAGTCAAACAGACTTAAAGGGAGTTCTTAGCATCATGTAGAAACACAAACTTGACCTTGTCTCCTAATCCTCGTCCATCCATCTTTGAAGTCTATCCGCAAAGGCCTGAATAGAAAAAACACACATTTCCCCCCCTCCACCCTCCACCCCCGTCCACCTCCACCCTCCTGCCCTCCCGTATCAAAAGAGGTCAGAGGAGGAAATGAGCGGCGACCTCTCTGTTGCGCGAGGTCACGTTCAGGTGAAGGCCGTGAGGGAGGCAGAAGGGAAGGGAGTTAGGAGTGATGGGAATTGGAGGAGATAAAAGACTCCCCGGGGGACGGGGGCGGGGGAGGACGCGCCGGTGAAACGGGGGAGCTTTTTAGGTGCAAGGGTTCAAGGACGAGGACACGCAGGTCTCAGAGGTTCACAGGGCAACTTAAGATGTCTTGCTTTGTTGCAATTTCCATGCGAGTGCAGCGTGATCACCGGCTGTTGCAACCACGACTCTTTTTTTTTTTTTTCTCTCTCTCTCTCTGCTCTCTTGAACTCTGCCACTCATCTCTTCTTCCTCTAAACCTTCCTGTAACTCTGCCTCTCACCTTTCTACCTCTCGCTCTCAAACTTTTTATAGCTTTTTCTTTTCTTCTTCTTCTTCTTCTTCTTCTTCTTCTTTTTCCCCCTCCCACCCCCTCTCTTGCTCATTATGCAACTCTCTTCGGTGCCTCCATCCTCCGCCTGTTTTCTTGGCCCGAGCTTGCCAGCGCTGCTTGCGATCTCATCAGGCCCTATCTCTTGGTAAATCAGCCCTCCGTCACGGGCCAACTCCGAGACACCTCGGAGAGAGTTGGAGGAAGAGCGGTTGAGACTTGATGTGAATACCTCAGATAAATTGTAGCCTGTCTCGTCCAGTTAAAGTGACACCTTACGAGGCGAGAGGAAGCGTTCACAGCGCTCTCGTTGCACTCGTTCGAGTTGCCCCGTGACAGGCTTATGTTTGGGTGCTCAGTTTAAAACCACAGTATCTAACCAACAAACCATCTTGCAGAATCACAGACAAGTGTTTGAAGGAGTCTGCTTAGGCGGTCCCAGAGGGGATTTCTTGACAGTCAGGTCTCTTCCCCTGTGTGCACATCAGTGTTTCAACATCCTTTTGGCCTTTAAAACCTCACGGTGCTCGTGCCGTACACGTCTTGTCTGGCACCTCTTATTACTTCTGTGTCTGCGTCGTAACAAGGGGAGCCCAAAGAGAAGTGGGTGCACAGCCAGGGAATGCAAATGTGCCCGTCACCCTTCTTTCTAGATGCCTCTTTGCTGTCTGCGCTTGTTATAGGAGGTGAAAGTAGACAAACACCCACAGAGACAGACGCTGGTGTTGCGAAATAGGTCGCTTTCCAGTTCCACACTGACGCACATGAATTCATTCGAAGTGTGTCCTGTTCGACGGCGAGACGATTTCACGTTTTCCCCACAGTTATCTTTTTTTTTTCCCCCTCGACGTTGTTCTGTGCTTGACAGTAGAAAAGTTGTTTTCAAGGGTTTCAAGGGTATGAAATCCTTGAAATGGGGGAGAAAAAAAAAGATGTACCCCCTCTTTTTTCTCGAATTTCTGGTTTATATTTATTTCAACAGATGAGTTTCATGCTGGACTGCTCATGTTAACATCTGCTAAATCAGGCTCAACAGCTTGAGGACAGAGTGTTTAGTTCAATCTTACAGAACAGTATGTTAATGAAGGGAGCTGACTCGTGCTGTGGAAGCTTCAGGACAGGTCTGCCCTCTACTGGTGTTCACCGAGAAGTGCTCAGTTTGTGACGTTTTAACAGGTGTTGCACTTGTTTAGTCGCTGACATCCAGACTAAACTGCTGCTTCCTCCTCGAAATACACTTTTCAAAAAATATATATATATTTTGTTTATTTGTGTATGTTTGTAGACGTTCATCTTTCTGTTTCATCCAGTTAAAATTATTAAAAATCTACTTTTATTTCCAGTAACAGGTTAAAATGTTAGATACAAAACCTCTAAAGTGAATATCAGCGGCGTGAAAGGTTTGATGAACATTGTTCTCGGGGATTCAACTTTCTAAATATTTGCCCGTGTGTTCCAGGTTCTTCTGCCCTCCTCCCTGCGTTTACCTGATGGGCAGCGGCTGGAAGAAAAAGAAGGAGCAGATGGAGCGAGACGGCTGCTCCGAGCAGGAGTCGCAGCCTTGTGCCTTCATCGGCATCGGCAACAGCGACCAAGAAATGCAACAGCTTAACTTAGAGGGAAAGGTACGACACGCATTCCCTCAAGGCACTTCTCCGTTTGTCTCCGGTGCATTTCAAGGATGTTAATTCCAAACGTTTCTCTGTTGACAGCAATGACAGACACGTAACACTTTAAGAAGTCACTTTGCAGCAGACAAATCTGATCTAATGCGTTCTGATTTCTCCCTCTGCTCCACCGCGTCCTCCAGAATTATTGCACAGCCAAAACCTTGTACATATCCGACTCCGACAAGAGAAAGCACTTCATGTTGTCCGTCAAGATGTTCTACGGCAACAGCGCTGACATCGGTGTCTTCCTCAGCAAGAGGATCAAAGTCATCTCCAAGCCCTCCAAAAAGAAGCAGTCCCTTAAAAACGCCGACTGTAAGTCTTTTTGTTTGTCCGCGTCTCACACACACTTTCATCAATTATCTGTGACTTTGTGACTTTACTTATTTCACTATAAAAGCACTCAGCTTTGTTTTATTCTTATGTATTCATCATTTTTCCACTTATATCTATTTTACTATTTATTGACTGGACTTTTTATTCAAATATTCTAATTTAGATTTTCCTATTTTAATATAAGATAGACTTTAATGATCCCACACTGGAGAAATACACCTGTCACAGCAGCTTGTATACAGAAGGTGGATAAGAAATAACTCATGAATAAGAAATATTTAGAGAAATCTAAGACATACTTGAAATAAAAAAAAAAAAAAATCAAGTAAAACAGCAAACAAAATAAAGTTTTATACACCTCTAGCATGCAGATATGATGGATCTTTCATATTATGCACATATATCTGTATATTACAGTAAATATAATGAAGTCGACCTGTGGTAGAGCTCCTTCTTACAGTCTGAGTTGTTTATGTCCATTTTATTTTGAAAGTTTATCACCTGTATCCTGATTACATCCAACCACTAGAGGGCGGTGTCGCCTCACAGTGTCCAGTATCCCAGTTGTGTCACATGAAGCACACCTGTTGTGTACACATCACCTCCTCCGTCAACACAGCTTGACCTGCGAGCAGCATGTCGTGTTTGGGTCATTACGTAACCCGCCCCGTCTGCGTTTCCTGTTCTGTTCACAGTGTGCATCGCATCGGGGACCAAGGTGGCACTGTTCAACCGGCTGCGGTCCCAAACAGTCAGCACGCGCTACCTACACGTGGAGGGCGGCAACTTTCACGCCAGCTCCCAACAGTGGGGCGCCTTTTACATCCACCTGTGTAAGCCTCGTTCGACCTGAGCTTCTACTTCAGCACAAATATTCAGCGAGGAATGTAGTTTGACAGCGTTGTCACTTTGCGGTCATGTCTCCTTCTAAATGTTGTAACTCTAACCCACGCTGCATTACAATAATTTCACCGATGACTCATCTCAGACAAAGAAAGTGATTGATTGCTTGAATGTGGGTTTGCATGCGCAGAAATTGCTGAAGCTCGTGGGTGATTGACTTCTGCTTTCTCTTTCTGCGCTTTCAGTGGATGACGAGGAGTCAGAAGGAGAAGAGTTCACTGTGAGAGACGGTTATATCCACTACGGCCAGACAGTCAAGCTGGTTTGCTCTGTCACAGGCATGGCCCTGCCCAGACTGGTAAAAAGAAACACTTCTTTGAAATTGTTTCATTGCAGCAGCAGCAGCAGCGAAGGAACATCACACCAGAATTGTTGCAAAATAGGGATTTTTTAAAGGAAGTTTGACATTTTGGGAAACATTGTTCTTATCTCAAAGGGTTAGGGTGTTGGTAGTCCTGCCTCCTCCACCTCCACCTGAGGCGGCCGAATGGCGCCTGGTTGCTCAAACAAGCCATCTGTAACAGCACCTACCATCAATCAAAGCAGCCATACTGTTAATTATGCATAAATTTAAGCTGTAATATAATTTGAACAGGTGAGTTGTATATAAATTCACCCTCAGTACAGTTGTCATGAACAGGGAAATTATCTATAGAGACCAAAACTGTTTTTTGTACCAGGCTGTAAACATGTTTATTTCTGCTGTCAAGTTGGACATTTTAACATGGGGACTTATGGAGACTGACTCATTCTGTAGCCAGCCTCAAGTGGACATTTGAGGAACTGAAGTTTTTGACACTTCCACATAGACTTCACTTTAAAGACACGGAGGTTGCTGCTTGGTGATATCTGGCAAGGAAGGGTGTTACTTTTTGGCAGAACCAGGCTAACTGTTTCTCCTGTTTCCAGTCTTTATGCTAAGCTAAGCTAATTGCCCCCTTCCTCTTTAATAGGCGCATATGAAAGTGGCATGAAACTTCCCAAAATGTCAAACTATTCCTTCAACTTTAGGTTACATTAAAACCCCAAAAAATAGTCCTTTCTAGTTCACTTTTTTTATTCCCTCACTTCTTCCATCCATCATCCAGTTGATTAATCTCTCTTTCTCTCACGTATCCCGTCAGATCATCCGTAAAGTGGACAAGCAGACGGCGCTGCTGGACGCCGACGACCCCGTCTCCCAGCTCCACAAGTGTGCCTTCTACCTGAAGGACACAGAACGCATGTACCTGTGCCTTTCCCAAGAAAGGATCATCCAGTTTCAAGTGAGTAACTCATCAAAATCTGCCGGCTCTTCGCTTGTCACGCAACAATCCGGCGCTGAGGTCACTTCACCCTCAGATCTCCTCTCATACTTTTCACATATACTTGAGGATGATTGCTTTTCTGAGACACGGGGATGTTTTCGGACAGTCCACTGACCTCCAGAATTTGTAGCTATTTAGGCAGCGGTGAATCCAAAACGGGGACGTCTGATTGCAGTCTTGAGTCGTCTTGATTGGGTGTAATTGTCTGCGGTTATTTTTGCCTCTCACGTGCATCAAAGGTCATGTCTTCCCTCTTCTGCCAGGCCACTCCATGCCCAAAGGAACCAAACAAGGAGATGATCAACGACGGCGCCTCCTGGACAATCATCAGCACAGACAAGGCCGAATACACTTTCTACGAGGGAATGGGCCCCGTCCACTCACCTGTCACCCCCGTGCCTGTGGTAGAGAGCTTACAGGTACTTTTTTATGTACTTTTATCGACATCCCTGATCATAAATCTGCTCACGGTGGTAGCTTTCATTATTTTTTTTGTGTCTTCTTCATCTGCAGCTAAATGGCGGCGGCGACGTCGCCATGCTGGAGCTGACGGGACAGAACTTCACTCCAAATTTGCGGGTCTGGTTCGGCGACGTCGAGGCTGAGACCATGTACAGGTGTGTTTTCATCTCCGGTTTATTTTTATGAAAGGTCATGCCTGTTTTTGGGTTACCGTGTTCTTTTTTTTTTCAGAATGAGACCCATTGTCAGCTCTCTCTTTTTCTATTAGCATACGAAATTTTCAATTACAACCGTTCTGAGGATGTCTTTAAGATAGTGCAGTCTTAGAAGGTGATAGGCTGAGTTTAATGAATGTCATTGAGATGCGAATAAGCTTTCAAAACGCTCCCTGTCAGACTTAATGCGGCACGCCTCGTGACACAAGATGAGCTGGTGTCAAACCATGAGTCAAGTTGTACAATCTGCCCGTCCATCTCGTTCAAACCTGCGCAGCGAGCAGCTGCACCCTTATAAACTGGCATCGGTTCAGCTTTTCTTCTGTCATGCCGAGTTTTATAGTCTAATTTGGATTTTATGTTTATCAGTAACACCCAGCAAACATTAAATAAAATAATAATCATCAGTCTGTTAATTGTATCAGCTCTAATCCTCGGGGTTCGTTCAGACAGGATCAGGCAATGCTGTGAATCAGTGTGTGGGGGTAAGGGAGGTGAAGAGGGCTGCCGTGGCTGTGTCTATTTATACTGAACGTAACCGCTGTGAAACAATCAGGAAACAACTTTTCATTTCCCTGATTAACTGACTTTATCGAGCCCGGCGCTCGCACGCTCTCATTCTGTGTCTACGTCGCTTGACCAACGAGTCAGACATATTTAGAAGCTGGTTCATGAAATAAAGCATGAACAGAGTTTAGTCCATGAATCCGCCTGGATGGTCTCTGTTTTAGAGACATTTCAAGCTCAAACTGTCGAGGTTTGACCGATCTAAACATCCGACTAGCGCCTGCATCATGACGTCAGCCTACCTTTTTCTAAAAGTTGGAGCCGACGCAGCTTCTCGCCGTGTTTTTGCTGCACTCCCCCACTCAAATCAGTGGAAAAAACAGCATGTACCCTCATCAAGAAGTGCTATTGTAAATGTCGAGGCGTTGCTTGGATACCAACTCACTCTTTGTGTTTCTCTCCCGTCAAAAACACCCTGCAGGTGTGCGGAGAGCATGCTGTGCGTGGTGCCCGACATCTCCGCCTTCCGCGAGGGCTGGCGCTGGGTGCGGCAGCCCGTCCAGGTGCCCGTCACGCTGGTTAGGAACGATGGCATCATCTACTCCACCACACTGACCTTCACCTACACGCCAGAGCCCGGGCCGCGGCCACACTGCAGCGCCGCCGGAGCCATCCTGCGGGCCGGAAACTCCAGCCTGCTCAGCAACAACAGCCAGGAGGCCGGCCCCGGCGTCTACGGCCCCAACAGCACCTCCAACGCGGGAGTCACGTCCTCATCCTCCACCGCCGCGGCTGTGGTCTCCTAACGCACACAGGGGACCACGCAAATACGATATGCCTTGAGAGCAAACGTCTCGCAAGGTGTATAAAGACTATGGGAAATAATAAACAAAAAAAACTGACTCACTCTTAAGTGCTGCGTTTAATTTTGGATACAAAGAAGCTGAAACGGAAAAAACAAACAAACAACAAAAAAAAATTTGGCGGGAGAACGGAGCGAACGCCGGGGGAAATCCGAAGGAGGAGTGACGTCACCACGTTGTCAGCCAACGGGAATACGGCAAAAGTGCTCCTTGACGCGCCTCCCCCGCCCTCCCACACCACCCCCACACATCCTTCCTCCCTCCCTCCCTCCCCTCTCTCTCTCTCTCTCTCCTGTGGTTACTTTAGGGACCTGCCTATCCAGTTCTGGTGTTTTTGGAAATGAGTGAGAAAGTTCCTGCAGGCTCAGAAGCACCAGCACCTTTCTACGGCTGCGAGAATGGAAAACCACAACAACAATACATCCACTGTGTACAAAAAAAAAAAGAAAAAAAAAAGATCTCTTGAAAGGAAAAGTATATTTTTTGCGCCGCCCTTCCCTCTCCCACCACTTGTTTTTTTTTTAATAATTATTCCTTTTTTTTGTGTTTGTTTCGTGTTACGTTGCCTTCATTTGTTGTTTCCTAAACGGGGCTGGATGTATTGTTGTTGGAGGGGAGCGCAAAGGATGCAGAGGGACACACATAAAACGTGACGATAACATAGTTTTTATGGACCAAGGATCTTGTATAAGCTTTAGTAAAGGTACATTTTTCTCCATACCTTTTTTGTATTAAACATATAGTACACTTTTGTTACCAAATAGTTTCTATTCTTCCTCTGAGCTTGGGCTTTGTTTTCCCCCTTTTTTCGAGGTCCAAAATCCCAACTTGTATGTTATTGCGACCTTATTACAAACGCCTGCTTTTTTTTTTTTTTTTTTTTTTCAGTCTTTGGATTGAATCTTTTTTTTTGTTTTGTTTTGATACTTCTTTAAAAAAAAATCTGAAGTCTGGGTTGTTTATTTACATAAGTTTTTTTTTTTTTTTTTTTTTTTTAAATTTGGGGGATAACCTCAGAGGGCTTATGTTTTTATCATTGGTTTTTATGAAGTCTTTAAAAAGAAAAGCTTTAAGCAACGCCTCTGCCTTGCCTGCAATACTCTATGTGCGCTATGTCTCCTTTTTTTTTTTTTTTTTTTTGGAAAGTATACACATCATTACATCTCACATGGAGCCATAGCAACGTTTTGCAGTAAACACGTCAAGAATCCAGACTTCCATGGTTACGAAAACGCGACTCTTCAAACTGATGTGACGAGCGCAGTCGTCGACTTATAAAGGATAGCCTTAGTACTGTATATTCTTACTGTGTACACAGTCAAACCGGTCACATATCTAATATCCTGTATTTGTTGCTCTATTGGTCACTGTATCAGATAACGTAGTGAAACTTTGTCTTTTTAAAACACCCGGCGAGGTGTCTTCCAGTGTGTGCCGTAGTTCTGGTTGCATTTAACTCCAGTTTGTTTGTTTGTTTGTTTTTTTTTTATTCAAAAATTCAAAAAAAAAGAAAAAAAAAAAAAAGGACAGACACTTTTCAATTTAATGTGGCCTTACTGATTCAATTATGAAACAAACGACATAAAAAAAAATAATTTTCTTATCTGCTGTTTACTCACCTTGGAAGAACCTTTGCATAGCACAAAAAAAAAAAAAACAAGCTAATGCCTCGCTTCTTATCACGGGGAGCTCCCGCCGCCGCCGCCGCCGCCACTGCTGCTGCGGCTCCAGAAAACCACGTCGTCATGCAAAAGCAGCCTTCCGAAGGATCTCTCGGCCTTCATTTCTTTTTTTTTTTTTTTCTTTTTCTTTTCTTTTGGTGTACAAGTACAAAAAAAAAAAACCTGTTTTGTTTGTTAAATATCTCACATGTTGGGTGCCCAGCACCTTTTCACTTTTGGTACAAAAAGTCTCACGAGCGCTGTAAGCTCTTTTTTTCCAGCCTTCTTTTTTAAAAAAGAAAAACAAACAACAACAAAAAAAAAAAAAAACGGCAAACCTTCCTGTGGTTTTATTATCTTTGCAGAAAATAAGCGCGTGTGTGTGTGTGCGTGTGTGTACATTGAGTAGTCGCACTCATTCACGGTGTGTGTTTTCATGGCGACCGCGTCTCCGGTAGGAGCATAAAAAGGCCTTCTTAAAAAAAAATGTGTATTATCCAAGATGTGCATTTCTGTTTTTCCTGAAACATCAACAGCAATATTGTACAGGTCATTTCATCGTGTTTGTCCGCCGCCTGAGCACTAGTTCACCAGCCAGCAAATATATATGTGTGTGTGTGTGTGTGTGTGTGAGAGAGAGTGTGTGTGTGAGTGTCATATGTAGTTGCTGTAATGGAATACTGAGTCAGACTCGCTCCATTTCAAAGTGTGCTCCAACTGCTCTCCAAAAAATAAGAAACGAAAAAGGAAAACTTGAGGATTCGCTGGGTTTTTCTGTCTTCCACCAGGATCCAAGTGTCTGATAATTGTGGTAAACATTCAAAGGCAATACTTTTTTTTTTTTTTTTAAGTATTACAGTACAACTGTAAAAACACTTCCGGGGAAAGAAAAAGAAAAAAAAAGAAAGAGAACAACGATACTGTAACTTGAATGTCTGCTTAATGAAGTATTTCTGAATTTTTCTTACCGACCTTGAAATAGGAACAAAAAAGGATTCGCTTGCACCCCCGTTTCAATGTAAAAAAACAAACAAAAAAAAAAAAAAAGATAAGTTATTCCCCTCATTTCGCCACCCTTGCCCACCTGTCAGTCATTAATGTTAAATGTTTTATATTGTAATATTGATATTTTTTAAATTATTGGTACAAAGTCTCCCCTTGTCTTATGTCAAAAAAAACGGAAAAAAAAATAAAAAAGTGCATTATCGCCCGTGCTGCCTAGGGTTGGCCTGGGAGTGTATTTTTTTAAATAAAAGAGGCCGCTTCCTTTCCGTCGAGGAGTTTGGTGCTGCAGCGGTAGTGTAGCATCCAAAAAGAGAGAGAGAAGATGAGAAGAAACAAAAAAGAAAAGAAAATACCCGAGTCATTTTTTCGCGCTCCTTCACGCTGAGCTCCCGTGACGAGCTGCAGGTCAACCTGAACCCTTTACTCTGCAGGATGGAGGTCACGAAATCTTTAACTGTAGATTTTTAACTTGAGTGTTTTTTCTATGTTTACTAGCTCGAGTTTTTAACCATAGCATCCGCGTTAGCATCAACTCCCCTTCCTCACTTCCACCCTGGAGCTTGGATTTATATTTTTTTTTGTTTGTTTACACGTCAAGTCGCCTCTTTAAGGCTAAACCCAACCCGGGGATAGGTTTTTATTTTTTTTTAAACGCCTCACATGAGCCTGAATGGGAGCCGCTTTGTCACATTCGCTCACGACTAAATAAAAAAAAAAAGGGGGTGATGCATGCTTTTAAAAAAGAAAGAAAGAGAGGGGTTAAAAAAAATGTGTCGCCTTGACAATCTGAGCTGGTTTACAGTTTTTCTCTTCAAACATTTGGAGTTTTAAGAGATCGGGAGGAATACAGAATAACTTTAACCCGTAACACGCGATGGGGGGGAAGGGGGTGAAAAGCGGTCAAGAAAAAATGTTACATGCCTTCTTTTAAATAAAAAAAAAAAAATGATATAACACACCCGGCGACAAAGCTTTTTCAGAGAGGGGAAGGAGAAAAAAAATGAAAAACATGACGACATCTCATTAGCGACGCTTTTACAAAAATATCTTAACCGGTTTCTTTCTCTGTGTGTCTGGTCATACTTGTTTTTGCTCTTCCAAAAGCAGCTGTTCATGTGTTTGTTTGTTTTGTTTTTTATAATGAGCTCTGAACAATGTATGTATCCTCTAATATGCCAAATGTCTTTTTATAATGTAGTTTTCATGCACTGCTAAACAAAACAGGGCAGAGTGAGAGGCAGCTTTAAACAAATCTTGAAAAAACAAAACAAAAAGGAGTGTGGAGCCCTTCTCTGTCGCACTCAGCCTTACTTCTCCTTAAGACTATTTGGCTGTTTGCACTACAGAGCGCTAACTTTTATTCTTTTTTTTTTCCCTCTCTCACACATTTCATCCTCACTCTTTATCGCTCATGTTTATGTATGTACATTTGGAGTTCTCTTCTTCCTCCTCTTTGTCTTTTTTTTTTTGTTTTTAACATACAGCCTGTTATGCTTAGCTTTGCTACAGTTGGATCACTTTTTGTTGTCATTTCCTCTTCCCCTTCTTCTTCCTCCTCCTCCATGTCCTTTCACTATCTTTCACTCTCACTGTATCTGTGTATTATTCTAGTAAATGGTAAGCAGAGGTGTCATTGTGGTAGTATACTCAGTGCTCAAAGGGTTGCTGATGGTAGAAACCTGTGCCGTTTGTAACATTTAGCAATAACGTCAAAACAAAGGGGACAGTCTTTTTTTTTTTTTTTTCCTTTTTTTTTTTGATAACATACGTTAGTTTTGTTTTTGTACATATTGCAGCTCCAGGTCATGCTCAAATCTGTATGTCATTAAAAGAAGAAAAAAAAAACGAGAAAAAAAACTTGCAATATTGGCATAAAAATGAGAAATAAAAAAGTGATATAAAATCTCACTTTGTGTGTCATGTTTTTTAATCAGTCACCAGAAGCTGATATAGTACAAATGGAACAACTCAAGACACCCAACCGCATCTCCTAGTGGCTGCAGGGTGAAGAAGTTTCGGGCTCCCAAATGGAGCTCTTAACCTCGGGAAGAAGTCCCAGCAGATTCCCCCTTTTCTTACCGCCACTAATGTCCTCTGTCCTTTTCAGATCCACTTTTATTAAAGCCGTTAAAAGCTCTGAGTTAACTCTGCCTCCAAGTCTTTGCAGACGCAGTCACCCGCCGGGCACTCGAGATCTTTATATGGTCAACCAGACGGTGGATATTCGGAGATGAGTTGTGTGTCTGTAAATAACCAAAAAGGGAAAAAAAAAATACACAACATCGTTCCCAGAACCACTTTAAGATCACAAACCTGTAAAATAACCGGGGGTACATTCAGTTACGTGTTCACGGGGTTAACAGGCACATCATCATGCAATAAAACAAAATCCTTCATAAGCAAAATCTTTTTAAAAAAAAAAGAAGTACAATATTGAGGTCATACAACGAACACACAAGGAAACAAAATGGGAATAAGTTGCTACATTAACGCTGCTATGTTTAACAGTATGAATCAGTGGAAATCAGGTGCCGGGAATTCACACTTTGAAGAAGACGAAGGGGATACAGGTGTTCAAAGTCCCACAAAATGATAAGGCCTCTCCAGTTCCCATCAGTACAACCTCCCCCCATAGGTACACACACATGTATACAAACACACACACACAGTGGGTCAAGGACAAGAGCAGAACTATTTGTGCACTGGAGGATTGTTTTGAGCCTATTTCTGTACAGAAAGTCCGGTTAAATATTAGTCTTTAATGCTAAAGCTGCTAATCGCTAAGCTAACTGTCTCATAGCTTCATATGATATCGATCTTTTCATAAAAGTTATTTTTTTCTTAAAGCTGCACTAAGAACGAAACAAAACAATCGCAACACCAGATATATTTAGGAGCTCTTGATCACGTCACATGCTCTTTATCGGCGTAAGGTGTTTAGCTGAAGTGAGTGGGGTGCAGGGGTATGCTCAGGGCGGCCTCAGCGTGTCATCGAGCCACCCTTTAAGGACCGCCCACAAAATCCTGGACTGAAAACTGCTGAAAAACTGTTTGAACCTCTAACTCCACATTTCAGTAATATATATCGTTCAAAGTCTTTTCACGTGTTTTCACCAACTATTTTCCAACATAGATCAGATATCATTTAAGAACATCACAGGGTACTTTTCGAGTGCTTGTCATTAGTTTTACTCGTCTAGTTATTCGTTTTTACTTGTTTTTACCTCTTTTCAGGCACCGGTTGGGCGATGTTTACCACATGAGGCTGGGGTGAACTGTTTCCATTGGAGACAAGTGAGAAAATATGTAATGTGGATGAGCTCCATGGATTATATAACCCTATTTTGCAATCTAATCCTTCTGATATTGGATTTTTCTCACCTGGTGCAATGGCATATGGAAAGACCATCTGGTCCCTTTACATTTACGTCTACAGTTACCACTATTAATGGTAGAAGGACCAGTGAAAGAGAGTATATATAGTATGTATAGACAGTGGAAAGCTACTTTAATTGGTATTCTTCTTCATGAAAAGTCCTTCAAGGCTTTATCCACCCTGTAAGCTATATGGGAAACATCTGGCTGTGCTGATCTGCTGTAAGCGCACTGAATGCACACCACTTCTGCTCCGTCGCCAACAATTGTACCCACGTCACATCACACTCGAGGAAAAAGCTCATAAACTAGTCCTATAAGCACTGTGAGGGCTTTACGTAAAGACAACACACCACAGATTCCCTTCAAGTGTTTGCACTCAGGCCAGAGCTCTTCATCCAGTTTAAGTCAGCTCACTCCACGCTGACGTGCGGATGCTAGTGTAGGTGAAACGCGTGCTGCCTCCGCTTGACGGGGTATGACCATTCTGCTCTTTGGCCATATTTGGCCCCGATCTTGATCTGTCTGCTTCCCTTTTAACCGATAGGTTTATAGCTGACCTCACTGAGCCTCCACCTCCACCTCCACCTCCACCTCCACGTCCACCCTTCCTCCTCAAGCAGCTGCAGCAGGTGAACGTGGCCAGCATGCCCTGGCGGAAGCGCTTGTTCATGAAGCAGTAAATGATGGGGTTGACGCAGGCCGAGGTGTAGGACAGCAGGTGAATGAAGGAGATGGGCGCGCCGGTTAGGCGGTGTGCGCCACGCCGGTCGAAAGCCTGCCACGCGTTGACCACAAAGATGGGCGTCCAGCACACGAAGAAGAGGAAGACGATGACGAGGAGCATGCGGATCACGCGCTTTTTGGCCATCAGGTTTGCCGTGGAGCTGCTGCTGCTGGAAACACGACCCACCGTGGATTTGCAGCTGGCGGTGGCGAAGTTGCCTGTGATGCTCTTCTTTTTAGATGGCTGCATGTAACAACCGTCACAGTCACCGGTCTTGAAACTGCCAGTGCTGGATTGTCTGTCTGTCAGGAGAGAGAACAAGAAAAGACCAAAGAGTGTACATTTATTTAAGAGACACGACTATATGTTATCAAGATTGGCATTAATACACTTCAGTTAAACACAAATGGACGTGTACTAGGCATACTCTATTCCATTTTCTATTCTTTTGAGTCCCACTGCTGTAAACATACAATTGTGTATCAATCCACAGCTGAAAATAGTCCCAAAGAAACCTCTCTTTGAGTAATGTTTGCAAAAATCTACAGTGCACCGCTGTCTTAGGTAATTATGTAGCCTTTTTAAAGATTGAATTGTATTCTTCTTTTTCATTTTTTAAAGATCTTTAGTATAAACCAGCATGAGCATGAGTGACGGAGACCAAAACTGTTTTTTGTACCAGGCTGTAAACATGTTTATTTCTGCTGTAAGGTTTAACATTTTAATGTAGGGACTTATGGAGACTGACTCATTCTGTAGCCAGCCTCAAGTGGCCACTCAAGGAATTACAGTTTTTTGCACTTCTGTATTAGCTTCATTTCCCAACCATGGAGGTTGCCACTTGGTAAAAAACAGTGAACTCTGAAGTCATAGAGTATTGAAACCTGGACTAAGATATTGTTTTTTTTATTCTTTTCATGGTATTTATTGACAATAGGTAAAATATAGAAGAATGCTAGCCTGCTTCTATTTTATTTTCATACCTCTGGTGCTGGACTTCCTGCTGGAGAGTTCAAACTTGATGCCTCGGTAGAGCTCCAAGGAAATGAGTCCGTAGGCTGTCATCATGACGATCCCGGGGATCAGGAAGAGCAGCAACAAGAGGGTCACGTACCTGCAACGATGGACAAATCCAGGCTGGTAAATTGATGGCAACCAGCATTTGTTACATCTACACTGATGTCATTCTGACAACATGATTGTGATTATGTAAATGTGCACTTTGGTTCACATTCAAATATGCTCGAATCAAACTGACTATTACGGGAACTAATTTTTTATTGTGTGCTTTTATTTTGAAAGGTTGAAGTTTCCCCAAGAGGTCACACTCTTACCGGCAGCGCCATCACAAAATCAATAAAAGGGCTGTTTGAAATAAGCAATGTGCTACTTTAGCTGCCACTCAATCTGAGTGTGAAGACACCCTGATGGGGCAGTAAAGGTACGATGCTTCCTGATGCTCCTATTTTCAGCTTACCAGGACTGCTGGATGACGTCATTGGGCCACACCAGGCGGCACATGTGCCCGGTGCTGTTGTTGCGGCGGGTGAAGGGTTTGAGGGTGCTAGAAATGGGGTAGGGCAGCATCAGGATGAAGGACACCACCCAGGTGGCAGTGATGACCTTGGCGGCGTGGCGTTTAGTCTGCCATGTTCTGGAGGTCAGCGGGTTGCAAATGGCGCTGTAGCGCTCCAGGGAGATGGCCACCAGGTTGAAAGTGGAAACACTTACTGAGACACCTGCACAGATCAGAAAATACAAAATAGATCACTGAAAAGTGTTGAGCTCTGGTGGCTGAGACACTTTGGACTATAAAATATAATAAACATGGTAAGAATGATCTGGCCTTATTTGAAGACATAAATCATAGAGTCATAATCTGATTTTTAAGAATATAGTTTGACGTTTTGTATAATCGCTTTCTTACCAAGAGTTAGCCAGAAGATGGTTAGCTTAGCATAAAGACTGGAAACAGAGGGAAACAGCTAGCCTGACCGTGTCTGAAAGCAGCAAAATCCAACTACCGGTGTAAGCTCACAAAATCATCTTGTTAATGTGTCATGTACAAAAGCTAAGATATAAAGACGACAAGTTTTCAGGTTTTATGCTAAGCTAAGCTAACTAGCTGGTGGCTGTAGCCAGATATGAGAATCATGTAAGTGTAGAAATAGCAACGCTTCAAAAACATCATGCAAAGGCTGATAAAAACAAAAAAACACATTTTAAAAACAACAAATTGTGGTTTTACATTTGGTGATTATGCTAAGCTAAGCTAAGCTAAGCAGCTGCTGGTTCTAGCATCATATTTGTCGCACAGACATGAGTGGTATCAATCTTCTCTAACTCTCAGCAGGACAGTGAATATGCTAACTAGCTTCTGGCTGTAGCTTCACACTTAACGGAAAGTCTCTTCTCATCAGACTCTCAGCCAAAAAATTGTTTCTCTTAAGTTTGTTTTTGATTAATCTCCCTCTGCCGTCGACTTTGGGCTCCCAACATGTGTGTTTACTGTCCTGCGTGTGATGTTATGGCACATTAATGTGTCGTCACATTAAATTTAACTGCCGTGCAGTGACAGACCATATCCTGTACTGATACCAGATCAGCGTTAACACACTCAGTAACAATAACAAGAACTATAAATATATTCAAATTATTGCTGCGTACGATCCAAGAGGATCGACACATAAACAGATAAACATGTGGACAAATGGGGTAATGATCCGGCATGACAGTGCTCTGATCTCACCGCATGGCTAAATGGAGCAACAGGAAGTACGGAGAAAAATGAAAATCTGATTTCCTAGCGGACCTGTAATCGAATAAAAATGAAATATTATCAAAGTTGCGCCATCTATAATGACTGCACCTTATTACAAAGCTGACAGTTTTGTGCTTGTTCAGGGAGGCCTGTCCACTGCCACGAACACAAATACAGATGAATGATAATCGAAATCAGACCAAGATAAACTAAGAGCAGATGTTTTTGTTTGGTTACATCCTATTTTTGGTTATTTATATCTGCAAGAGGAGGAAATAAAGAAACAACGTTCCTGGTAAAAGTGTTGATTTCTGTCAAGTTGTCTTTTGTATCTTAAAGCAACATTGCGTAGAAATTGGTGCGACACCACTGTCGTCACAAATATGGACAGATGTACATGTGTATTTATTTATGATCAAAAACATATCGAGGCGACAGCTTTGCTAACAGCCAAACGAGTTCAACAACACAAGACCTAGTCAGCTGTGTCAAGAAGCCCAGCTCTGCCTCTGTCTTTAAGCCTTTCATTTCACATAATTCTCGCTAACCATAAAATATCTATGATTCATGATTTCTGAAGAGCTCAGAGTCTGGTGGCTCTGGTTGCCGCAATCTTGGCAGTCCTGACTCTGCCGCCTCCCGGCTAATCTAAAAAAATCGACAGAGACAGCAAAGACGTGGATTGTTGGTGGACCAAATGATGCCTTGGTGCTCAAACCAGCCATCTCTAACAGCACGCACAATAACAATATAATTTATGAATGCAATTTGAACAGGTGAGACTCAGTACAGTTATCATGAATGTACCAGACTGTAAACATGTTTATTTCTGCTGTGAAGTTGGACATTTTAACATGGGGACTTATGGAGACTCGTTCTGTAGCCAGCCTCAAGTGGACGTTTGAGGAACTGCAGTTTGTGGCACTTCTGCATTGGCTTCACTTCCCAGCCACGGAGGTTGCTACTTGTCGCTAACGTTTAAAAACTCTATCCTCCGTTCTTAGCTTCCTCCGTCAGCGTCCCCTTCTGCCTTTTTGCCTCTGTCATTATGTCCCTAGAGGCTGCTGAGCCCGGTTACATTGGCCGGCTCCACTCCCCGTCAGCATTCGCCCACACCCCGGGCCTGAAAACCTCCTCTTCCTCCCATTGGGAACACTCCCCTGGTGCTCTGAGCTATTAGTAGCTAACAGCAGCTGTAGTTCACAACAGGAAACTCTGACGTTACCTGAGAGTTGAGGCGGAAAAGCCGGAGGACAAGAAAAAAAAAAACATTTCAATTTTATCCAGTTTCACCAAAAATCAGTGAACTAGTAGGTGGTGTGTGCCGTACCCGAAGCACAAAGTGTGAGAACAGAGTGGAAATGAGACACCTGGTTCACCTGGTTACACATCAGCGCAGCATCAAGATGATTTAAAGATTTAAAGTGATAAAAACTACAGAATGTTAATTTGTGTGTGGTGTAATTTTAAAATTTGCTAAATCTATTCCTTCTGCAGCTTTAAAAAAAATCCACAATTTGGGCTGTGATCATCCTTCTCTATCAAAGCATCACATGAAAACAGTGTGAACCTGCAGCTCTCCTTTGTTTTATGAATCTTTAAAGCCGTCTGCAGCGTTCAGTCGCAGCAGGCGGCTTCTTTCCAGTGAAAAATCTCTAAAAACATCCAAACAGCCAAACACACGGGCACAGTTAGCAACTATCTGGTGAGCATGATGGAGAATTTATCAGCTAAAGAGCCAGATATTTCCCTCGGGAGCTGGTGAACAGAGCGTGCGAGTATTACATTCGCCAGGTGGCCACAAGCGCTAATCATTCCAAATGAATGATAATGTTGCTCCGTAACATGCTGGATGTGTCAATAAGTGACTGTTTGCTAACATGCTCGCTGTATCAACTTTAAAACATTTAAGATATGTCAGTATTCGTGTCCGCTACGTGTTTCTGCATGCTGTCCCCGAGTGGGCCAAAAAAAAAAAAAAAAAGAAGGAAATATAATATTTTTGCATAACGGATTGGTCTGTTGGAGGATGTTTGCACATCACATCATTTGTACACACATGTTGAGCTCAAAGTAAGCAATGTGGGAAACTTTCAGCGCTCAGCAGATGAATGTGAAAACAGCCTTTAGGGTCAAAGTAACAACACACACACACACACACACACACACACACACATACACAAACTTTAAAGGACTTCTGTTGACCTCAGTCATTTCTGTCTCACACAGTACCACCTATCATTTTGCCCAAGACCTTTATGATTCATGCATGTGTCCAGTGCAGAAGCAAACAGGAAACACAGCAGCACAAATTCTCACTGCAGCAGCAGGAAAAACAGAGCTGTTTGCTGCAAAACACGGCTTCAGGTAAATCTGCACTTTGTGACAGCGTGTTTCCTTCAGCTGTTTTTAGCTCAAGCTCATTAAACCACTGGGAGCATTTGAACAAGCGGGGAAATGAACCTTGCACAGGACATGGCTTCTATTATCCTCTCTCTGACATGTAACACAATTACCGGCGTAATAAAAGAAAATATAATAATTCTCCACGCGCACACAGGGTTGGATTATTTTGCACGAGGCATAACAGAAGTTGGATGCAAAGTTTGTGCCTTAAACTCTAAAATATATATATTTTTAATCATTTTTCCAACAGCATGGCAAAGTTTCACAATGATACAAGTCACAAAAGTTCTATTCTCACCCATGAAGTACATGACCAGCTTGCACATGCCGGTGCCGAAGATGAAGTCCCTCATGAGGTTAGGGATGAGGGTGAAGGGGATGCACACCAGGGAGACCATCAGGTCGCTGATGGACAGGGACAGCAGGAAGAGGTTGGTGACCGTCCTCATGCGCTTGTTCCTCACCAGGACGGCGATGATGAGGCTGTTGCCCAGGACGCTGAGGAGGAAGATGAGGCTGTAGAGGACGATCCGGACTGTCTCATTGATATCTGAGACACAGTGGTGAAGAGGCACATGGTTAAACTCTTAAAATGTCCCTAAAACATATATACCTATACAGTAGTTTGGTGGTGAGTATGTGCAGAATAATATTTCATATCTCATGGAGTAGCATCATAATCAGCCTAGATTGAATTTCTCATGTTGTATCCATCGAGATGTGCCAGTTTAACTCTCACTCCCGCGGCAGTGAAGTGCATAATGTCTGTCCTGTTCACTTGACATTGACTGAACAGCTGTATAGTGACAGCATGTATGTCTCCACCAACATACAGTAGACTACACTGGTTCACGGAGGACCTGAGCCATATGCGTAATGCGCACTGACGCAAACAAAATGCCCAAAGCAGTCGTTCTTTTTTGGCAAAGAAATGGGCGCATTTGGAATAAAAATGAACATCATCATATGATTGAATAAAATGATCTACTATGGGACAGGATGTTCCACAGGATTTGGTGATAATAAATAAGCAGATAAATTCACAGTACCTTTTGGTTCGGGTGAGGGTTCCGGCTCGCTCTCGCACTCCGAGAGATTCTTGAAACCAAAACTGCACAAAATCTTGTTCAGGTCAGTTGAATTTATGAGCATGTTGTTTATTGTAAACGTCTCCATGTCGCTGTCTCTTCTATAGCCTCAGGTGAAATCATGAAGTCATAAGAACAGCATGCGTCATGCTCATGTGCAAAAAAAAAAAAAAGGATGAGATGTATCCAAAGCGCAAAATCTGAGTCGATTTAAAATCAAGAAATAATAATAATAATAATATTCTTTATAAGTTTCCGTGCGCTCCCAGTGTGGCGCGCTGCGCTTAACTCCTGCTCAGCAATTCCAGCTTATGACAGCATGGGACGGGTCACATTTGTGAGTGTTCAGCCCGCCTTTACTGTCAGTCAGTGCAAGTCACCTCCTGTTTTCTTGAGAAATACTCGACATGCCTCAGCGTCTCTATAATTGCGACGACTGATGAGTGATTTCTAAAAAAAAAAAAAAAAAAAACCATGACAGGATAAAACATCTGTTTAAAAATCTTTAAAATGTAAGCCTCGTCCAGTGCTGCAACTATTGAAGGATGTCAGTGCCCCCGAGCGTGCTTCAGCATATGATAGTGCATGTCGTGGCATGTGAATATGTCAGCAGCAATAATGGATGCTCGTCGACTCGTGCTGTAATTGTTGTGATGGGTGGAGAGATGAACTGTCATCGATGCCCGAACAGCAATGTGTTTTTTTGCAGTGTGTAACGTGATCCGTTTGGATTATAAAAATGTAATCGGAATACTTTGGGGTTATTTTAAAGTCAGACCCTGAAAATTGTGAAGAGATTGAAGCAGACGCACAAACATTTTTTTTTCTCTTCAACTGTCTAAAATATTTTTGATGCAATTACTTTCATATCAGAAGTCACTGCTTGGTTGTTGGCTGTGCACCTGTAATCCCATGATGCCTTGGGCTGAGTGTGTCGACCATGCAGAGGCTGCGATGGATCAACATGTACAGTCCACAGAGGGTGAAAGAGCTCTGGTTATCACTCTGTTTTTTGTGGTACTGAAAGTCAAAAATGTAATCAAGTAATCCCCAAGAATGTAACTATAATCTGATTATAATATTATCTAATCTAATCTAATCTAATCTAATCTAATCTAATCTAATCTAATCTAATGTATTCAGGGCTTCTTATAGTTGTAGTCCAGTATAAAAAAGTTGCAATGTCATTAGTTACTACACAACATTATGGCCTATTATGACAAAAATAAGAGAATTTCACAATGTAACATCATAAAATTAACTCTGAACCAACTTCAGCTCAGTTCACATCAGTAAATCTAGTCACATCAGAAAGAAAACATTCATGGTGTAAGCAACATTTTAATGTAGTTAGCTGTGGTGGAGCCATATTAACTACTTTAATAGATTAGATTAGATTCAGCTTTATTGTCATTGCACAAAGTTTAAGTACCAGAAGTGCAAAAGCAGTAAGTGTATGAGTATGTGTGTAAAAACCTGGTTATGTAATACATGTTATAAAAAGGTATACACAGTATTAACAGAGTGAAATGGGTATACTAAGATATATACAGTTTGACAGCGGCAATTGCAGTAAAAATGTGATTACGGGTGTAATTAAAAAGTGTGTGTCAAGCTAAGATATGTACAACATGAACAGGTATTAAATAGAGCGGATGTAAATACAAGTTATATGTGATTCTCAGGCAAAATAAATAAATAAACAAATAAATGTAGTGAAATAAAAACTTTTTTTTTTGCTTGTTGTGTGTGAGCTTATGTAGAGCAGTGTGAATGTGTCAAATGTGTATTTTCTTCCATTTAACCTCCATTTATTTATAGCTAATTTATCACTGTCATGCTCGGCGTGTGTGGATTAAATAATACTGATAACCAGCTGATTTTTAAAGAAGAAATCTAAATTTATCACCGTCTGATACCGTCGGAACAAAGATTTTTTTTTTCAGCTCGGAACCAAAGTGTGTGTCTCTTGTTTCCCCCCCACCGCACCCCCCCTGCACACGCGCTGCCTGGCAGTTGCTTAGTAACCTCTGCAGGGGGCGGCTGCCGCATCGGCGGATGCTACAAACAACGCGTCAAACTGCGGCGTTTGGCAGGCGAGAAACCGGGACGAGCTTCGAGTACCGAGGATGGACGAGGGCACCGAGCTGTCCCTGAGCATCGCCCAGATCGTGCAGCGGCTGAAGGGGAGCCACCTCCACTCCCAGATAGAGAGGCAAGCCAAAGTGAGTCAGGGCGGAGTTAGCATGTGGCTAACGGTGCGGCTGAATTTGTGCCTGTCGTTCATGTTTACGTTGAAAATACAGCACATGAGCTCCCATAATTATAAAAATTAAACATCTCATCCTCTCTTTAATGTTGTTTAGGAGTGTTTACATCAACCTGAGATTAAATTAGAGTCACTTAAAGAGGACGTACGCAGTTTTCTCAAAACATCAGGTGAGCTCCTCTCAGCTCTTTACGTATTAATATATAAATATATATATTATTTGTCTGTCTGTGTGGTGATGACACGTTTTATTGTTTTACAGGCTGGGAAAGAAAGCTACAGAATGCAGTGTACAGAGAGCTGCACGTGTAAGTTACTCACCTGTTCACAGACACCTGTGTCACAGCAGCCGTTTGACTTCAAGTAGTAGTTTAAACACAAGTGAGGCTGATTAAGGTCCCGTTCCGTTCAGGTCGCACAGAGTCAGCGTGGTGCAGGTCGGCTCACTGCAAGGTCAATGAAATGGTACTGAGCCTTAATTAGTATCACTGGAAACACCTGTGTTGACACTGCTGTTTCTTTTTATGTATATATTTGGCCTTTTTCAAGCTTTTATTTGACAGAGACAGCTGAAGAAGTGACAGTAATATGGAGAGAGCAGCAAAGGGCCACAGGTCGGATTCGAACCCTGGGCCGCTCACCAAGGACTGAGCCTTCGTACACGGGGCGGATGCTCTACCAACTGAGCTAACCAACACCCCGACCCTACTGTTTCAAGTCAAAATGGCTGAAAAACATATATAAATAAACATAAAACATACAGGTCGTCCACTAATCAGATGATCGGCGGTTCGATCCCAGCTCCAGCTCCTCGGGCAAAATGCTGAACCCCAAATCGGTCCCGAAGGTGTGTGAATGCATATGTATGGTTAACTCCCAAAAACTGATGAGCGGTTGCCGTCTTTCATGGCAGCCAATGCAGAATGAAAGGTTGGACGACTAGAAAGGCCAGTCCGTTTACCATTTCTGGTTTGGAGTTTGCAGGTTCTTCACATGTCTGTAGCTTAACACTTAACAGGTTAATTGGTGAATCTAAACTGGCTGTAAGTGCGAATATAAGTGTGAATGGTTGTACCTGCCTCTCGTCCTAAGTCAGCTGGGATAGACTTCAGTCCCACCGTGAGCCCGATGAGGATAAGCGGTTACAGAAAAATCTATGGTTTGCAATTGAGCCGTACTCATTAGTGATAGTGGAAATGATCCATGAAATCCTCAATATTTCATTTTTGTAGTCTGTCAAAATCTGTAGTTAGATCTGTAAAGACATTTCAGGTGACAAAAGGAGGGAAACCTTAATCTCACATCAGTTATAAAGCCTGGAAAAGGTGTAAACCACAATAACCATGAACTAAAAACATCAAATCTATAGAGAAAGTTTGATAAAAGCTGACATAGAACATAACTAGATTAACTAAAGGCTCGTTTTTCTAAGTGATTCAACAGAGTTTGCTGCATTGAGGTAAGCCCACAGTCTTGGAGCCCTGACTGGAAAGGCTCCGTCACCTTTATGTATATATTTGAACTGTGGAATAACCAGGAATGACTCTTCAGAGGATCTCGAGGAGCGAGAAGGAACATAGGGCACTAAAAGATCAGCTAAATAACTTCGAATCGTTGCGATGTGATCGATTTTCTTTGTCCGAGTCAAAATCCGGGCAGCAGAGTTTTGGATGAGCTGAGACGAGAGAGGGACTTTTAATCCTTGAAATGTTTCTGAGGTGATAAAAGCAGGATTGAAGCTTTGAGTCAACGTGTTGGTCTAAGCTGAGGTTTCTGAGTTACGCAGTGGGACAGAGAACCGAAGCCATTTGAGATTTGAGTATTTTCAAACCAATAACTAAACACCCCTCCCTGTGAGTCCTAACCCATTTTGACTGTTCTACAGCCGGCGGATTAAAATGCCAAAATGTCTGCGACACCTTTCATGTACTTGAGAATATTTGTAATCCACGTTTTTAGCCTGAATCATAAAGTTGTGCGCAAATACAAAAAGAGTGGCACAAAAATGAATCAGCTTGACATTTAACGGCTCACAGATGTGACTAATGCTGTCACCTATTAGCAGCACTGAGTGCGCTTTTCCCCTCATCATCAATGAATACTCTTCATCTCTTGTTTCACATTTATTTGTGTGTGGCCCATTAGAATTTAAGATCTTTAGCTGCTCGTCAGCGTGTATTTAATTTAAGTGGGGAGGAGGTGAAATAAGGTGAAGGAAACGTTTTCACGTCTTTATGACTTACACATACTGTACATTGTTTACACAGATAAAGCTGAAGGAAGTATTAAGCAGGAGATAAACAGCAACGTTACCCGTCGCAAATATTTGTGTTCATATTGTTGTCAGGGACTCGCAGAGAAATGTGTGTTTTAAACACAGGTTCAACTTGTTCTTGCCCTGCAGCACTTCAGACCCCTCGCTGACGTTCTGTCTTGTTTTTGTTGTCTTCCCCCGTCAGTATTATTAGCTTCATATGTTTACTGCACAGCAGTCCAGATTTGTGTTCCCCTCTAGTTCTCTTCCAGTGTACCTCGTGAACTCTTTGAACCTCAATAAACAGATTTGAAAACTGTTCCTCGGCTGCACTCCGTCACCTTTGACGCTAACAAAATACCCTCATTGCTCTCTGGAGGCTCAGCCCGAAACACAGGACGCTTAATGCTCTGCTTTTAAAGGATGACATATATCGTTGACTAATGCCTTCTTGGCCATATGTGCTCTCATCGGTGTTTAGATTAGGTTTAACGTTGTTTAATGCACCGAGACCTTGAGTCATTCAATATGCCCTGAGCATGACATGAGACAATTGCCGGTGGAGATGCGTTCTGGCTCATCTGAGCGATTTTTAGAAACATTTTATTAGCCGTCCGTTTGACAGCTCACTTCTCTCAAGCACTAACAAATTGCGTTTGTTTGTTTCCTTCGTGGAGTCCCTCAGAGCCGTCACAGCAGCTTTTTAAAAAAATATATTTCCTGCACTTGATCGACACATCTTCTATTGTTCCGTGACACTCCTCACCTCCGTTCTTTTGTTGGCTTCTTCCAGCCAGTTGCCCCTGAGCCATCCCGCGGCGCCTCCAGAGCATCTCAAAGAGCCGCTGGCCTACATGCGCAAGGCACAGGTCAGTCTGTCTGCTCTCATCTCCGTCACTCCTCACTTCTTCTACCTCTCTGACTCTTTCTTTGGCTGTCGAATCCAGAGACGTGGCCCCATTTTTTTTTGTTGTTGTTATTTTTTGGGTATTAACAGGGTATGATTCTGTGTGTGTGTGTGTGCTCTCTTATACAGGCCAGCTGGGAGAAGCGCGTCCTCAAAAGCCTGAACAGCATGAGTACAGAGCTTGAAGTGCCTCTTGCTCGCATGGTAACTAAAATATTGTAACTCACAGCTAACATAGCATAATAAGAACAGCTCTTAATCCAGGTTCGCTGGCAACATCTTCTTCATAACAGTGCGTTCTTTTGGTCATATTTAACATATTGTTGTGCGTTGTTTATTTTTTTGTTGTTATGGCTAAGCTTGACAATAGCTAAGAGCCAGTTAAGCCCTATTCAGACAGAGTTAGCAGTGATTCTGCAGCTGCAGACTGATATTAAACAGGCTATGCTGTTTAGTATCTGTTTATCAGTTTTATTATTTGTCTCTGTGTGTACAAATTGCAAATCCATGACCAAATTTCCATTTCCGATGTGACGTCTTCAGGCTGTTTAATCTGTCCGCCTTGTTGAAACCTTCTCTTTCCGCCCCCGCTTCCACAGAGACCCGCGGCGGAGCAGAAGGAGCTCACCAACAAATGGAACGAGATGGGCACAGATGAACCAGGTCTCAAGACATTACCCAGGGGCTTGGCCCCAGAGCAGTCTGCCTTTTATGAAAGATTAGTGTTGATGTGCCCGTGTGCCGGTGCATCGGTCAGACACTGGCATATTAACACATCTCTAAACTAGATCTGCTGCTTTCATGTTTGCTTTTTAACCGGGAAGGACTTCTTGACCCGGTTTGAGTTGCCAAATGTTGAGTCACTGCCTTTGTGCGAAATAACAACTAACAGTGGTCACCTGCTGCTTAAAACCACAGCGCTAAGTATCAACCGCCGAGCTTCCCCTGTGGAGAATTCTAATTGTTATATAGTGTGTAATTTTAAGAGGAATACATGCAGTGAATTGATGTTTTCTAACTATGAGCACTGAGCTAAAGTCACATCTCAAACCTCTCTATAAAAACCTCAGCCGGTGACTCTTAATGAACCAACCATTTGCACTTGAGGCCGGTACATTTACAAAGAACACGACAACCCCGTGTCCTAGCAATGCTATCACAGCTCAGTCTCGTACACTAACATTTAGGATGTGCCGTCCTCCGGCTATAAACACTTTGGACTGGGAATATAGAAGCTGTCCAGACTCCTTGGCCGGAGCTGCGATAACGAGCAGCACCCCTCCCGTAAAAACCTTAATGTGCCCTCGTTCTGGGGGTTGACGCGGCACTTGAATTTACTGCCACAATGGATGGAAGTCCTACTTAAAGTGGCCATGTGCTGTTCCTTTGAATTTTGTGGGAGCAGCCAGCTCCGGCTGTGCAAGTGTCACAGTCGAAGTATATTCAACTTCAGCTTGATTAAACGGACGGTATGGTTGGATTCATTTGTGTAGTCTAGGTCTTACAGCCGTAAAACTGTTGTTGAAATTGTAAACACTGTGTACGTGCAGCAGCTGGAAGCACCATGCACAAAGTGTGCTACTAATACTGACGTATTATCGAGATACATTAATGTCTTTGTGTCTCCACAGATTTAAGTCGCTTCAGGCCTGTCTACGCACCCAAAGACTTTCTGGAGGTAAGCAGATTTTTTGCACATCGACGTATTCGGTTTAGTTTATTTAAATTTAATCCCATTATCTGTCATTAATGCAGGTGTTAATCGGCTTACGAAACCCAAATCATGATAGCAGCGAAGACGTCAGTGTGAGGAGCCACTGGGGTCTCATCCAGGTTCCCCTCAATGTCAGGGACATCCCACAGCTGGTAGGGAGAGATGTGGATGTCTGGTTCACTGTGATAGCTCATTTGTGTTTGTTTGAAATGCACAGTGATTTTGAAGTCTGTGTGTGTGTGTTAAACTTTCAGAGACAGGCCTACTCAGAGCTGAACCTAACCACAGGACAATTGGGGATTGATGACAATGCACACATCCATCCAGGTACTTACAAGAAGTGCAAATACAAGGAACACTTGACATTTTGACATTTTGGGAAACAGGCTCGTTTGTTTTGTCTCCGAGAGTTAGATCAGAAAATCGATACCACTCTCGCGACTGTACTGTAATACACAGCTGGAGCCAGAGTTTGCTTATCTTAGCATAATGACTGGAAGCAGGGGGAAGCAGTTAGCCTGGCCCCGTCCAGAAGTAATAAAACCAAGCTGCCAGCACCTCTGAAGCTCATTAATTAACATATTATGAATCCATACAATACATACAAACAGCACATTGTGGAGTTTTCATCTCCTCATGCAACTATTCCTAACAAGTCCGCTAGCCCAGTGGTTTCTGCATCCTGTCACCATGACATATAGCATGCAGGGTGATGTGTCATGGCTGAAGAATTCCCATTGTGATACTGTTTTGGGCATTTGGCAGCTTCAGTGGCTTTTAACTGTCGGCTCATGAGCTCTTTTTTTATCCTATTAAATATGTTTGGCAATAAATAAACGTAAGCAGCTTTTTAATGTCCTTACACCTAAACACATTTTTTATTCTAGCAGTAATGAATTAGAAATACTTTGTAATAAATGTGTTTACCCAATGAACGCTGAGGTTAAATGGTGTGTATATCACTCTGTCCTCATATCAGCCTGTGTTCCTCTCCTGTGCCACATGGCTGTCTGGGTTTTCTCAAACAAAATCTCTGTTCAGTCCAGTTATTGACATTGTTACAGTCTGGTGTTTAGGTTTCAGCTAGAATCGTATCCACCATCTCTGTGTTTGTAAATCAAAGAGATACCACTGGTTTGAGAAACGGAGCCGCGACCAGACGATCACTGACGCATCTGTTTTATTCTCTCCCTCTTATCACCGCGCAGACTTGTTTGAAAACGAGTACGTTCAGATCGGGAAAAAAGGTTAGTGTTTGGTTCTTGATTTTAAATTGTTTATATGCTGAATTTCTCTCTGTTAATGGTTTTCTATCAATTTAATTGATGTATTTTTAATTATTTATCCTGCTATAAAGAGAAAAGATGTTGTGAGAATGCATGTAATGGCATATAGAAAATATACCGTACCCTTCTGTAGTCCAAACCATCTCACTTCAGGTTCAGGTCATGTGATTGCGGAGGCCTGGTCATCATAGCCTGCATGTGTGTTTCAGGTCATCGTCCTGTTGAAAAGCAAATCATGAGTACAAAAAAAGATTCAAACTCAAGATCGTAAAAGGACAAACAATGTCATAAAACAGATTAAACATAGATATTCTATTATAAATAGACAAAGCAAAAGAATAAGAGATTAAAATGTATAAATAGATACACTAAATAAATATTAATGAAATAGATTAAAATGTATAAATAGATAAATGAATAAATATAGTTCAAGTAAAAGCCACAACCAAAGATAAATCTTGAGTTTGCTTTTAGAAATAACATTCCCTGCTACCCTTCAGAGAGACTGTTCCCCTGACGTGGACCAGTGTAATAAAAGGACGCCTCACAGTTGCTTTTAGTTCTGACTCTACAGATAATTAAAAGGCCTCTACCAGAAGACCTGAGGGTTCTCGAGAGTTCATAGGTTAAAAGCAAATCTGGGACAAAGACAATTTAGAGCTTTAGAAACCAATAAAAGGATCTTAAAATTCTTGACCAGAGAGGTAGCCAGTGCAGAGAGCTGTAAATTGGTGTAATGTGTGCTCTCTTCAACAGATGTGCAGCTGAGTTTTGTAGTAACTGTAATCGAGCTGGAGTCTTCAGGTCTTGCAGGTACCTGCAGTCCTGCAGGCAATAAAGGCATCCATTAATGTCTCTGTGTTGGCTTGAGAGAGAAACAGTCACACAGATAATAAAATAGAAATGAATTCTTAGTTATGTTCCTAATATGAGTTCAAACTAAGATCTGAATCAAAGATAACTCTGTGTTTTTCTTCAGGTTTAAAGCCAGAGCTTGTAACCAAATAGCCACATTTGTCCTGGGTGAACTGTAGAAAATTACTTGATGTCTAAAATACAGTTAAAAGGCCATTAATTGACCAATTGAGTCATCAGGAGACGAGGCAACGTAAAGCTGTGTATCATCAGCATATCTATGAAAATTTATGCTGTGCCTTCTGATGATGTCTCCAAGTGGTAGTATGTAAAAGTTACAAAGTACAGGGCCTGAAATTGAATCTTGGGAAGACCCACAGTTAATTTTATAGCTTTTCATTTTCATTACACTGAACATTACAAAAAAATCTCTATTGTTGAGCTAAGATTTGAACCAGTTAAACAGTACCAGATAGATCATTTGGAGTTTCTAGACATACTGCTAGGCTCCATATAAACTGCAGAATGCAATGGTTGCCATGCTGCTTAAGTGTGCCTTTTAAATTTTTAAGAAATCACCAGAGAAACACCCCTATACCATTACAGCTCCTCCATGGGAACCACACATGCAGATGCCACGGACTGTTTCTCTTTACTTAATTATGTGGTTAATAATTAATTAATATGATTTACTACCGTAGTCAAATAAGGCAATTTATTGTGTACCAACACTACCTTTGAACAACACAACTGATGTTATTAGGCACATATAAAAGGCAAGAAATTCTACGAATTAACTTTTGACAAAGGCACGTGTTAATTTAACAACATTCCAGGTGACTACCACAGAAACACAACAACATCAGATCCTGCCATTAAGTGAGTGCTCCTCTTCGCCCTGTCAGGTGCCTTAATCGGCGTGAGAGACACTTTAGCACTTATCTCATGGATGTGCTATGAAACCTGTGTAAACACCCGAGTTATTATGGACACCAATCATGCATCAATCGACAAGAAGCTTAAAAACACAAGCTGTATTTTATATACACAGTCACAAGGTCCTGGTCCGCTGTTTTACCCTCGGTTGGCTGTGTGCTGGCTTGCTGAGCTGCGAGTTGTGTTCCAGGCCAAGTGTTAAGTGCGCTCAAATAGGAAATTTAAGAGCTGAGGAGTGTGTTCGTTTATGTTATGACTGGCCAGCACCTTAAGTCAAGAGCTGGGTGTTTTTGGCTACTGTCACAACTGAGATTTAGGGTAGAAAGGACACGTGGGAGAGATTGTTTCCAGCATGAGTGTTTTTAGGAAAGTTATGTAATAATCACCATTATGGGAATGTCTGTGTTATGATTTTTTTTTCATTGTTTATACAATTTCTGAGAGATAGAATGAAACTGTGAACCTGTGTGTACGTTCGAGTGAGGCCATGAAACCCAAACACGTGGACATTACCCGGTGGCTTGCCCACTCTTTGAATTTTTAATAGACATATTTGTAGCCTCCACTCGAAGACGTTCTATTTCTGTCCTAATGGAGGTCATACTTTCCAAACTTTCTCGGAAAAAGGCCAACCTCTTCACAGTTTGAGTACTGAACGGCCTTCTTGTTGTCGTGCAGTCACTCAAGACGTGCAGGTGTTCGTTTTCCCAGCTGATTCAGTTGGCTGTATACCATTTTGAATGACTCTGCTGTTTGTACATATTATGTCACTACTGCCAGCAAATCAGGAGGCTTTCACTGATTTTTGTCGGTCACATGCATTTGTGTTATGCATCATTGTTTCTTTTGTTTATGGCTTCATAGTTTGAGACTACACAGTGAGAATTATGGGATACCGCTGAGTGTTAAAACACACCGTAACAGCAGCACATGTAGATGTAGCTATGCAACAAATTGTCCTAACATTAGCCACTGGTCATACCAGACCAAGGAACACCGTAGTGTAGTGTTGGATGTGTTTTATTGGATATGAATTCAACTTTTCATGTGTAAGACCCCCAGAAATAATTTTTTGTGGCACTCTTTGGGGTCTTGACTCATTAACATGGAGGAAAAACAGATCAGATTGAGAAGCTGAAACCAGTGAAGTTTTTTTTTTTTTTTTTGCATGATAAATGATTGTGATTAGTTCAGCATATTATGAAATATGTTTTGCTTTCTGGCCAAGAAGTTAAGGTTGCGTGACGTGAAGTTACAGCCAAGGAGATGTTTAGCCTAGCTCAGCATGAAGACTGGAAACAGGGGTTTGTCCAAAGCTAACTAAATCTACCCACCACGCCCGTAAAGCTCACTAGTTAATATGTTATGTCTTGTTTGTTGGCACAAGTGTTGATTTTTACAAGAGGAGGTCTGTGCCAGAGTATTTCTTGGCATGACTTGGGAGTCTCTTCGTTGTGGTGAGGCCGCCAGGCAACAAAGACTACACAAGATAACTGCTGCTGGCCAAGAAATAGTCTGGTGGATGTTTCAGACCGAGCCAGGCTAGCCGTTCCCCTCTGCTTCCAGTCATTATGCTAAGCTAAGCTCAGCACCCCGTCCTTTTGTGTTTAACTTTTTGTCTCTCTTTGGTGAAGTGGTTTCGGAGCAGGACAGCGCAGCCGCGCAGCAGTACAGCAGGCAGGGCTGTCCGACCGGGCTCCGGGCGGACCTGTGGGCCCTCACCCTTAACTCCACTAACCAGCCACAGGTACCACATGCATATACAGGCACAAACAAACATACAGCTGAGTTACACACTACTGGCAGCTGTCGTGTGTTTGTTGCAAATTGGCCATGCACACACAGCTGCAGTGATTCCCAAACTGCATGTTTTCAGCTGCAGTCACGGTTAATGGTCCGCTGTGTTTCAGCAGAGAACTGCGCTCTTCATTTTGCATCTACTGTACAGTAAAAACCAACATACAGGAAGCAGGGCTGACCTACAACTTCTATATAATCTGTGTGTTATCCCCGGTCCTGTTTATCTTAGCTCACTGCGGCTTGTCGCGTAAAGATAATCAAATGCGGGCGATTCGGCACAGTTTGCCCAAACAGAGCAGCTGCCCACCTGTGTGGCAAAGCACTGTGTAAACGCTGGAGTCCAGAGTCTCCTGTCGAGAGCGAGTTGATAAAACAGTGCGTGTGATGGGAAGACTGATTTCTCTGGGAGAGTTACAAGGACCTCACTGAGGAGCCTGGAGAGTGTTAGCATGGCTCTGGGCGGCACATGGGCAAACACATTACACAGTCAGAGTTGCCTCAGGACAGAGACACATTTTGGTACGTTAGATTTTTTAAAAAAGCAGCAATAGTCGACTGTCATGACCTTAATTTTCAAGATTTATAAGCAATTTTAACAGCTTATTTCAAGTCTTTTCCACTGACACTGTCCACGTTACCACGATGGTTTCAGTGTTCTACCTCAGCTGTCAAAATGACCATCTCTGTTTCTGTTCTGCTGACATCCGCAGCGCTGATCATTGCCAGGTCGATTCACAACTGTCACAGGGGACATTGTTATCGCTCCGTCCACCCTGTTGCCTGTTCTTCACTTCGTTTTATAAATCATCTCAAACCGGAGATACGTTTGAGTTTAACCATGTCGTCGGAAACACTACACCCATCCATTAAGCTCGGTTTAATCCTCCTGTCATCGCCGTCAGAATACATATCAGCATCCGTGAAGAGAGTGATCTTTTAAAGACCTGGACGGTTTTGCCAACAGTTTAATTTAATAAAATAACGACACAAATAACGCTGGTTTCTTGATGATTTTAAGTTGTTGTTGTTGTTTCAGGATGTGATGCACTATGAACAGCTAACGGCCGGAGTCATACAGCATGACCTGCTGGTGGACAACCTCATCTATAAGGTACGCTGCTCTGTGCTGTCACTGCTCGTGTTCATGAAGCTGCATGGTCAAGATGTTTCTGTAGAGTTCACACAACCTCTGCATGTAGTTCCAGTTCCACTAGTGATGTAACCTTAAAGCTGTACGTTTACATGTTCCTCATGCCTTGACCACCAGGATGTGAAGCTCACCGCCAGTAATGACGACTACTACTTTGTGTTTGAAGATTTCCTCTATCAGGTAGGCTCTACTCTGAAAACGTCTCTATGCCACCAAATATCCACGGCAACAACAGGGAAAGTTGTCGGGAGAAACATCCTCAGTTATTATTTATTAATTGCAACTGTCTGGGTGTGAGTTTATTGACAGAGCCTCGCCAGTATAAGCAAACGAACCCGACCCTGTCATCACATTTAAATGTTAAATGTCTGAATAATTAGCGGTCAGAAATACGTGAGCTTGTCCCTCATGTCAGATTAGCGCACAGAGCGCAGACGGAACAAGTTTTATTATCTATCTATTAATATTTATGAATTGTTTTCCCAGAAGATTAAACTTGTTGACACTTCTCCTGCCACTTCTGTCATGTAGCCATAGTTAACAAACATAAACAAGGATATGTAGCCTACAGTTATAACTGTAATAATATCAATAACGATAAGAATAATGGTTATAATTATGACTGTTAGCTTCTCCGGTGGTCACTGCTTTGGTTTGCTGCCCAGCTGATAAACACCCATGTGTACTCGGCAACCTGTTAATTCAGAAGCTGCTAACATGTCATGCTCCTTGGCCGCTGACTGACGAGTACACACATGTTGCCAGAACGAAGCTCCAGCATTAATGTCAACATTTGCTCATGGTAAACTCTCTTGGCAGTGAGAGAGTCCACTCATTATGTGGAAGAGAGCGTATCCACGCAGGTGTCGTTAAGGTCTGAAGAAGCTGCACAATAGGAGGCTGTTTCTTAAGAACACTTAGGGTGTGCGATTTCCTAGCAACGTTCGGTTTACGATGCGATCATTCGTGATGATCTTAATGTGGGAAATGAACAAGGCACTCCTACAAAACAGAGCCGACATTCAACAGATAATGCACATACGACAGCAGACCACCACGTTTTCTTTGTACCCAGCCGGTACACTTAAAGGTCATAGAGGAGGCAGTCTAGACGCACGCCGCAGTCCTCATCTTTTTGTAATGACGGATCACCAACATCAGCAGATGTAATTCACCTCAAGTGGGCAGGAAATGAAATCGGTTCTCAGAAAGACACAGAAATGAGACAGTGATGGAGAGAGCGCCCACTTATACGGTCATTTTGTGAAACATGCAGCCACTTTAGGGCCTCCGACTGTCTGCTTCAGCACATCCTAAACGCTCGCTCCAGGTGTGCTGCCTTAATACGAATCTGACTCAAGAGGAAACAATGTCGCTCAAGGTCATCCTGAACCAAGAAGAGCGTATTAGCTGCCGTCTATCTTGTTGTCAGGCAACGATAATATGAGCCTCTTTAAAGTGTAATCTGAAGCTAATATATTAGTTACTTTTACTTGGATCTTTTTAGTATTTTATGCAAATAAATGTGTGTGCGTGTGCCTCAGCATGTTGACTACCAAACCTGTGCGTCACCAGGTGTTGCTGTGTTTCTCTCGGGACACCGCCGTCTTGGATCACTTCAAATACAACAGTGCCACTCCTCCCAAGTCCTACATCCAGGGTGAGATGACACCCCGCTTAGACATACATCCCATCATCACCGAGGAGTGCCACTTTACTCAGACAGGGTGTCATGAACACACACTCACGCGATGCTGTTAGTTGTGGTTATTGACGCGTGTGTGTGTCTCTAACAGGGAAGGTAGGAGAAGAGGAGTGCGCTGTTGTTTATCCTCCCAATGGTGAGCCTGCGACTTCACGTCATAGTTTATATTTTAAAGAACTTTTAAACAACAAAATCTAAAATATATGTCGCTCATCTACTTTGATATTATAATAAATGTTCACGTATATTAATTTTACTGACTGAAAAATCTATTTTCCACAGGTGTGATCCCTTTCCATGGGTTTTCAATGTATGGTGAGTATGTGAGCGCCTGTTAACGTTCAGCTCTCACACTAAATTTGCATTTCCTAACAGGAAGTGTGTGTGTGTTTGTCCCACAGTGGCACCTCTGTGCTTCTTGTACAACGAGCCATCGAAGCTGTACAGCGTGTTCAGGGAAATGTACATCCGCTACTTCTTCAGATTGCACTCCATCTCCTCGTCTCCTTCCGTAAGCTCCCACGTTTTCTCCTGTACTGCTGCCAAGTATCCAGATCAAAGTCGTCTGTTTGCGTGTTTACGTCTCGACTCCCGCGCGTGTGCTCCCGCAGGGTATCGTGGCTTTGTGCCTGCAGTTTGAGCGCCTGCTTCAGACTCACCTGCCTCAGCTCTTCTACCACCTCCGACAGATCGGAGCGCAGCCGTGAGTACACAGCGCTGCCGTCTTTGTGGTGATGTGTAGCATGTCAGTTAGGTGTGGCACAAACGCATCTGAACGACGTAGAAAATGTTTATCTAATCAAAACTAATTTTCTATTCGGTTTTCTGTGATTGTAGTTTAAGGAACACCTTTGCTAAAGTCCTCAAAAGTTTGTTTTTTTTTTTGCTACAGAAATGTCACTTCAAGTTATGTCCTCATGCAGTTTTCATCGCCATGGAAACATGTTTGTCTCGCATACATTCCTGTCTGCGGCGAGGAATCTCAGAGGCGTCACCTTCATGAAGAATGTTCACTATGGCTGTCTATATATCAGCATTTCTAACTTGTCAGGCTCATGGAAACATTTATTTTATCATCTTGGTCTTTTACACACTTTCACATATCTGTATCGAGGTTTATGTTGAGCTGTTATATAGCTGAGCTGTATATTTATATACACTACTCACAAAAAGTCAGGGATATTCGACTTTCGGGGGGAAATTTATGGAAAATATGTCTCAGTAACTTGTTGTGTATCCTTGAGCGTCGATTACAGCTTGACAGTGACGTCTCACACTGTTGATTGACACTTAGGTGTTGTCAAAATGTGAACAGCCTGATGAAGACGACTGTTTAGATACAAACTGAACTTTTATCGGTCGATTCATGGATCGGACACCTTGTTAGAGAACAGCATGATATGCACAGATACTGAAACACTGAACAGTTGGACAAGTTCAGATGAAGTTCACCTGTAAAGGTTAGAGTATCCTGAATATAGCTTTTTGTGAGCAGTGAATGTAAGAATCACAGAGACTTCCTGTTTTTGTAATGAGCTGCTGCCATCTTGTGGTGAATTACTGGAAACACAATTTCCTAATCAAGGAAACTAACACTGCTAAAAAAAAAAGAAGATTAAGATTACATCAATTAAAGAAGTTTGTGTTCCTCTGGTTAGTTCTCAGACTGTACTGTAAAGCCGTCTTTAACGTGTTGACTGTTTTCTGTCTCCAGGTTGCGTATCGCCTTTAAGTGGATGGTCCGGGCCTTTTCTGGCTATCTGTCTACTGACCAGCTGCTTCTCCTCTGGGACCGAATCCTCGGATACGATTCTCTGGAGATCGTTGCAGGTAAGAGTTTTTAAATGAGTATTTTCTCCTCCCAGTCCTTTATACTTCTCTGTCTTCACCTCCTCCCTTTGTTTCCCCCGACATGCCTCTCATCTATCACTGCTCCATGTCTGCTACTCTCTTAATACACATAAACCTCCTCCTCCTCCTCCTCCAGTCCTAGCAGCAGCTGTGTTTGCCTTCCGCGCTGAGAACCTGATGGAAGTGACGTCACTGGCCTCAGCCGAGGTACGTCTGCCTCACATTAGACTTGTGTATGTGTGTGTGTCTGAAACTCTGAGTCCAGTCCTCTCCCTGTCCTTCCCCCCCCCCTCCACCACATACTCTTGGAAGGCTGTAAATAGCCGCTGATGAGCAGCCAGTACCAGTAACCCAGTCTTCTGCATGCACATGTCTGAAAAAAAAAATGGCTGGCTGGACACTTGAGACCCCTCACCCTCGTTCCCCCCGCCCCGAGCAGCGGCCCACCAACACTCCCCAAGTCCTTAGCGGCCATATTCCAACACCTGGAACAAAACTGCTACATGCACAGTTGGACAAGACACGACAGGCGCCCGTCTTCCTGCAGCACACGGCTAACGGCTAAGCGAGTGCATCCTCCTGCACTGTCACTCACGTTGCATTATTACAGTAAGCAGTAATATCATTCGTGTGCGCGCCTGCCCTGTATATACTGTGATCCCACTATCACATGACTGAAACCGAGAGTAAAACATATGATGACTCGCCTCATCTCGCCCCCCTTCCCCCGAGGGTTAAACTACAATATGACGCATGGGGCGACAGGCCTGATCCGCTCTTCCAGGATGCTAGCCGGCACTATTTGCTTGCTCATTTACCACCTGCCCCGGCAGTGAGAGCGGCTATCATAACATACTGCTCCTTATCTTATATTTAGAACCTCAGGCCCAGCGTTGAAACATTAAACCCCGTCTCTAAACATGATAGTGTCCCTAAATTTAATCTCCCACCGATCCCAAAAGGACCAAGTGGGGGAGCGGTGTACTCTTAAGCAAGGATTGTCGCTTCCCAAGGATCCTGCATCATCATTATGCACGGCGTTCTGTGTGGGTCTTTTTTTAAATCTTGAAATATTTGTCTTGACATGTCTCTTGAGAAGGAGGAGGGCGGGGGCGGGATGGGTTGTGCTTTCTTTAGAGCCCTTCTCATGGGCTCGGTGGGGCTAAGGTAAGGTTGCTGTGGTCAGGAGGTGGCGGTGGGTGGGTGGGTGGGGGGGTTTGAATTTAGACCGACGAATCTTATTTGTATTTTGTTTGACATCCACACTACAGGCTGTCCTCGCTGACCTTTCAACCCTGAAGGTCATGCCTCTCATCCAGATCTTTCTGTTCGCCACCGCCATCTGAGGAGCAAAGGGGAGAACGAGAGCCTTAGCGCGTACGCACCACCTGCAGGACAACGACAAATATGCCACTTTGCAATGCCATAACCACGCAGACCCGCCAGGAAACACAAGGCCAAAGCGTGACCTAGCAAGAAACAACAAACAACCATAACATAAGCCAAACTGCTCTTTTGCATGGACGCACCATAACTAGTGAATACCTGTATCACGTTATTAGATATTACACAGTATGTAAGTTTAGCCTGCAGACCAGTAAAGTTAACGTTCCTGAGCCATATGCTCTGCAGGAAAGACGATACACATAGCAGAGCTGTGGATCAGCTGAGGAGCTCATTAGGCGATGAGTTGCATGAAGCAGTAATTGTATTGTGAGAGAGAGAGAGAACAACACTAACGTCTCCAAGCTTGGCTAATGAAGTGTTAATTAGCCCTTGCAATTTATCCGGCTCTGCAGCTCCCAACACGAACGCTATTAGATAACGCTGTCGCTGATGACGGAGGAGATTGGACGTGTTGAATGAAATAGCCAAAAGACACAGACGTAGTTAATATATATGATCAGAAGCTGCTGCGTATGGACGTAATTTATGATATTTATGCACATCTGTGCACACGTAAGGGACCTTTAGCACCTCCAGTGCCAGTTCTTTCAGTTATTTCATTTCATTGAGGCTGTTTACCATTTTTAAATCATCCGTTTAATTCATGAACGTTTTCATCTGATTTGTAGCGTTTTTAATTTAAACGCAGTTAAATATTTGTTTCATTATTGCATCACACAGCAGTATTATTTGCCAGTTAATGCCAACGTCTTTAACCTGACACATTTCAATGTCCGCTGCAACGTCAAGTAACTGTTTTTAAAATAAAGTAATATAAAGGTTGTGTTGAATTGTCTCCTGAGTTATTTTTTTTTACGAAACCTTGAGGTGTTTGACATCCTTTTCATACGTCTCCTGCTACTGTGTGACAGGTTAAATATTTGGGCAGGGCGTATTATATATTTTGGAAGCTCACCACAGGCGTTTCCAGAGAAGCGACAGGTAGCAGCACTGAGGGACTGTCTTGACCGTCTGCCCCCCCACCTCCTCCTCCTCCTTCCTCCACCACCACCACCACGTAGCATCTGTTCTATTCCTCCCTCGGTGTTGGCTGCCTTCCTCCCTGCTGCCCCCTCTGCGGGCTCGTATCGAATTATGCTGTTCTTCTCTTTCGTCTCTCTCTCTCTCCCTCTCTCTCCCTGTCCCTGCTACATTTGCCACCTGTTTACGAGGACTCCCATAGCTTTTATCATGCACCTCTCTTTTGCCCACCCACCCCCCCTTGAGACAACTCTTACCTGCTGTGTGGTTCTCACACACATATGTCCCTCCTGGTGGCTCGTATGTTGCATTGCAGGGAGGTGTGTTTTCTGTCCATCAATGCTCGGAGCTTGAACGCCGTATCGAATGCAGTGTTTGGACAGCAGCGCGTTGCTTGATGTTCCTGCTTGATGTTCTAATTACCGTCGATATAAAATGACACAACTTTGAGGTTAGACTTTCAGCCGTATCATGTCGAACGTTACAAAGAGGCAGCCCTGCTTTACAGCCCTGATTACAGCTGCATGCCGCTTTATTCCTTTGTTTTTGAAAGTATGAGGAAAAAGATGAAACAAAATCACAGAAGTCAGTCCAAGCAAGACTAAAAATCTAAAAACCTGAAGTGATGGAGGAAGAGTGGCTCAGTGTTTAACAGCAGAAAACAAACAGGACAGAGAAGAGCTTGTTTCAGACGTTTTGTAGGTTTCTTGACGAGTAGATGCAAAAACGTACATTAGGCAAACACTAAGTTGCTAGTTGGGCAGCTCATTTCACTGAGGGATCCCAGACTGTGTAATAAATGTGATGTAATAAGCTCTACTCTTTACTGTAAGTAACCTGGTCTATCTTTTCCTGGTCCATCTCCTGGAACAGACGAGCTGTTTTCATCAACGTTGATGAAAAACACACTACTGCCGCTGTGTTTCTATATCAGCAGCTCTAACTAAATTAAATAAATGTTACATCCACAAAACTCCAACTATCCCGAGGACTTCTTCAACATTTCTGTTTGACATAGAAGTGTGTATTTGTATTTGACGCGGAAACGTCAAATATTATTTTAACACAAGAAGCAAATAATAGTGAAATGAAGCTGATTTGCATGGGATAGCTCTGACAGTCCCAACACACCCACCACAGGGAAACCCTGGCTGTGAGGAAAGGTCAAAGTTACGGTCGTGAAAAAGGTGTGGAAGGTTTTATTTTTACATTTCAAAGGGCAGCAGAACTGACACTCGAGAGCTAAATTAGATTCTTTACATACAGGTCAATACACCTTTTTCACAGCAGCCATTTTAACATGAAACAGGGTCAACGCAGGTGTTTCGAAGGTTCAGTTCAGCAGCACCCTGACTCTGTCTGATCTGAAAGGAGCTGGACCTTAGTTAGCATCATTGCTAACACCTGTGTTTACACCACTATTTCAAATTTCAAAATGGCTGCTGTGAAAAAAGCTCTCTCATGTCACCCTTCAAGGTTTCTGGTTCGAACCTCGTACGGGGCCTTGGTTCTCTCCGGGTACTCCGGCCTCCTCCCACAGCCCTTAACAGGTTAGTTAGCGACTATAAATCGGCCGTAGCTGTGAACATGGTTGTTTGTCTCTTATGTGTTAGCCGTGTGACGAGCTGGTGACTCGGCTCCAGCCCCACCTCGACCCCGATGAGGACAAGCGGCTACAGAAAACGGACGGATGGACGCCCCCCCTTCAAAACACATGCAAATGAGATGCTGTCAAACCTGTTTAATTAACTGCTGACTCACCAAAGTAAAAAAAAAAATGGATGGCAGCACTGTTATCTGCAGGTAATGATAACCTTATAGCAATTACATGTTGTGCTGTGTTATTGGTTGTAGTAGAACAGACCTGTATGCGGACCTGTATTCATTTTATAATTATGGTTATTCATAATAATAGTTAAAATGAGAGTACATGGTGGGGTGGGGGACATTTTGAAGAGGCCCACAACTTCCGGTTGCACTCCTGTTGGTCTCATGTTGCTACCGGATGCTTGAATTTCCCTCAGGATCAATAAAATATCAATCTGTCTCTCCACATTTGAGCGCTTTGTGTGTGTTTCGGATCAAATGCATGCAAAAACTGGAGTTTAAAAAAAGAAATTCCCCTTGAGGGGAGGTTAAAGCGGTGAAATAACTCAAGTTGTGCTCACGCAGTGAGCCAATTAATGAAATCTTTATTTCCCGCGATGAACACCTTTGAATGAGACACGCGCACACAAAAAAAAGGGAACCAGCCAATCAGATTTTGCCATGTTGGGACACTGCAGCCAATGAGAGCTCTCCTCCTCTCTCCTGGAGGAGGAAAAAAACTTGCACTGTCCTGTGTGTGGAGGAGACAATGAAGCCTCCTCCTCCTTCTTCTTCTACACCTCCTCCTCCGTCACCATGACAAACATTTCTCTTTTTTTTTTTTTTTTTTTGGAGGGGTGGGGGTGAGGAGAGCGTCTTGACCCGGCGTCCCGGAGGGGACGCCCCCACCTCCTCTCTTCAATGCCGTAGCTGTGTGCACGAAGCTCGGCGTTGCATGCTTGCAATGCACCGGTGAATATCTCCAACGCGGTGGAGCCAGATTAAAGTCCTGCACAGCCCCCACCTCCTCCACCTCCTCCTGCACCTCCTCCTCATTTTGCATACTGACTTCCGCCCCGCTTGGCTCTCCCCTCCCCTCCCCTCCCCTCCTCTCCTCTCTCTCTCTCTCTCTCTCTCTCTCTCTCTCTCTCTCCCCGCCTGCATCAGCCGGCAGGCAGCTAATATGACAGGAGGGATACAGTATCACACGGAGCGACTTAAAAAACTTCATTTGGGAAAGTAGGCGGATGTCGACGCAGGTCGGGAGACGGGATTAGAGCAGAGGAAGAAGAAGAAGAGTGTGTGTTTTATTTTTTTATTTTATGTGTGTGTGTGTGTGTGTGTTGTTGATGCAATGGGATTTGCTACTTTCGTATGAAGAGGCGGACCTATGAGGCGCTGCGAGTTCAATATGCTGAAGCTGTCCCCGGTGTTTGTATACTGTACGTGGAAGTACAGGGACTATTTTCTTCCAACTCACAGGCCTACGTGAGGATTTAACACTTGATATTATTTTCTTCTTTTTATTTTTTTTTTATTTTTTATTTTTTGGCGGATATCCACGTTAGAAACATTTTTTTTTTTGCATGTGTGTGTGTGCGTGTGTGTTTTCTGCAGGGATTTCCTCCAGAGATCATGTGTTTTCTTTATTTCTTTCTCTCTCTCTTTTTTTTTTTTAATATTTAAATGAATAAAATCCGATATGGGGCTCTGGCTTGTAGCTTGCAGTGATCACACAGCAGCCTTTAAAGCCATTAGAGGATTTATTTTTTTTTAAAGAAGAAGAAGAAGAAGAAGGTGGAGGAGAGAGGGGGGGGGGTCTTCTTTCTTCAAAGTAGTTTGACCCACCATGAACTGTTATTTCAGTATTTTTCAGGGTTTTTTGCGTGGTGACAGCCTCTTGTAGCTGGTAGCTGCGGGATTTTTTTTTCCTTGTCTCTAAGTTGGTGCATTTTTCCAGGTGACACCACAACACTTCTGCTTTAAAAAAAAAAAAAAGACTGATTATATATTTATTTATTTCCTGTGTGTGACATTATATTTTTTTCGGGATTCCCCAACAACCACCACCACCAGCAGCAGCAGCTGCCCTCCTCCTCCTCCTCTCCACCACCTCCATCCTCTCCTCTTTATCATCCCACACGGATACGCAAAAAAAAAAAAAAAAAAAGCTGCAGATTTTAGATTTTTTTTTTTTTTTTTTTTTAAGTCCACCATGAGTTACATCCACAAGGTATTGAATGTATTGCTACGTGGACTCGTCATCTATGCGGTACTGGGCTTGGAGTGCACTTACTCGAATGATCTACCCAGCCAGACATCTGATGCTGCAAATGTAGCCACCACAGGTAAGATGTAATCCATGTCGGACACAAGTGTCTCCAATTTATTTACGCGTGTGTGCACTGTCCTCTCTCCTCTCCTCTCCTCTCCTCTCCTCTCCTCTCCTCACTCCTCCCCATCTCCCTGCTCCCTGTGGCTTTCTCGGGGGAAGCCGAGGAATGCCCTGCGCAGGGGCTTTTCTGTCAACTGATGCATTTTTGTGTCGACACTCACCTTTCCTTTCCTCCCATGACATGAACAGGAGCGCAGCATTCACACCGACGGTGCCCTTCACGTGTCATTAAAGACGTGCTGCCACCAAACCCTCGCGCACGTGATCTTTTTTTTTAATGAGCATGCACATCACAGTCCTGATGATGAAGGAAGCCCCTCTGTTTACATTAGTCCTGCTGCCTCACAGGTGACTCTTTATTTATTGACAGGAGGGTTTCCATCTGTTTGTTTGCCTCTGCCTGGATCCACTCCAGTTAAACAAACAGGCCCACGCATGCAAGGAAAGATGCAGCCATGACACACATTCAATTTTTGCTACATGGGTGGAAGTTTTGCAGCCTGGCTGAAGCTCATTTGCAGCCCGAGTCCTTGGTTTTGTTATATAATGTATGGAGGTATGAGGGAAACAGATAAAAGGCCGCGTGCACGTGTAAACGTGGGTGACTTCCTCCTCTTTGAGGTTCACGGTGACGTAGTGACCGCAGGCTAAGGTCAAACAAGACTGGAGGCGTCTGTCGGACGTGCAACCGGCCTGGACGTTCGTCCCTGCAGAGATTTGCCTCTGCTCGCACTTTCATGCGCCGGGGCGGGCGGTTCGTCAAAACAGAGCTGCAGGATTTAAAGAAGTACTTTGACATTTTGAGGAAATACGCCTGTTTGATTTCTTGCCAAGAGACTCATTTCTTGGCTGTGAACAGTTGCCAGGCAACCACAGAAGAGTCCAGGAAGTTAACAGGTCCAGGCCGAAAAATGATCCGGGGTGAAACCTGTTGTTTAAAAGGTTACGAGGAATTGTTTTTTTTTTTTTACACTTTGTGCGGATTAAACATGATATGACTGTTTCCAGTCTTTATGCTAAGCTAAAAGCTAACTGGCTTGTAGGTTATGTGGATCAGAGCGTGAGGTTTGCTCAGTTGTCTCGCAGATTTGACCGTCTGCTGAAGAAGGCCACCAAAATGCACCTGAAATACTCAAGTTCAGGCTCGATTTCATGGGCCGGTACTGTATCTTCGGGCTCAAAACACATCCGAGTGCCTGTGAGATGTTTACCTGCAGCAGATATCCTCCTTCACTTAGCCTCCGCTCACAGGCGATGAGTCAAACAGAGTGATGCAAACGTTAACATCCTCTTTTTTTTATACATATATATATATATATATATTTGCACGTCTTCACAGTAAAAAATCTCATGAAGGTAAATTTAAAAATGTTAATTTCAAGCGTTTCAAGTCTCTCCTGCACTCTGGGCTGTTTGCACAAATGCTAAATGAGTTCTGTGTTGCATTGCCAACATTGACACAGCACATAGAAGACACACAAAGCCCCGCAGACGGAGGAGTCGTCCGTATATTCGTGTTCGTCTAACGCATTTACCCCCTGTCTGTCCGTCTGTTAAGCCTGCCGGACAAAGTAATCGTCCAAGACAGCTGTGAAGCATTCATGACTGTCGGGTTTTACAAGTGTTAAGCAGCTCCTGAAAATAAATCAGGCATGTACAGTGTATTGATTAATAAGGCTAAAGCACACTTTCTCTTTTCCACAACAGCAGCCTGACAGTGTTAAAATGGGCCAAGGGGCGATGTCAGCCTCTCTCTCTCTCTCTCTCTCTCCCTGCAAACAATGAAGTGCAGTGGAGATAGTGGTGACTTAATACAGTGTCAGTAAACATGACCGCAGCGTTACCCATTTCCCAGCCGGCTCCCTGGAAAGGTCAGCTGCCTTTTCGCTGGTCTTGGCGTCAGGGGAGGAAAACACAAGTCTGTGTCAGTGCGTGTGTGTGTGTCCGTGTAGCTCCTGTATATGCAGAGTTTCCTCTCTAGATTAACAGCTGTCTCCGTGAATCTTGAATTGTGTTTGTGTTGCTGTGATGTCCTTAATCTTGGGCTTATATTTTTCCACAAATCACCTCTTAAATGGGAAAGATTTAAAGCAAGGCTGCGTAACTTTTAAGAGGCGAAATCACGCTCTCTCCTCTGATGGATGAAAAGTTCAGTTCATAGGGAGTCAAACGCACCATTTCTCACTTCAATGCACTCAGAGGTTTTGCTGCCGCAGCCTTAGTTGGTCTGGTATGACCAGCTACTTGATGATGGCGAAGCTAACTTCAGGTCTTCTTAAGGTCCTGCGTGTAGGATTTAGCGGCATCTAGTGGTCAGGCTGCAGGTTGCAACCAACTGAACACATCCCCTCGCAAGCAGGTAGGACGACGTATGGTGGCCCTACTTGGCCCTGTTGAGAGCCTGTATTTGGTTTGTCTCTTCTGGGCTTCTCTAGAAACGTGTTGGACTTTGGGGATGAGGACCCGCTCTCTCTGTAGATGTTAAAGTCTCATTTTTAAAGCACCAAAAACAGAATGATTATTATTTTTAGGTGACTTATACACTCATAAATATGCATACCTAAATGTTACTCACTGGACCTTTAAGGATGTGACTCACTACATCTATGATTAGTGACACATACTCGAGGATATTTGCACATTCAGAAATGATATTACTCCGCTTAGTCTTTGCAAATGTCTGCAGGTGTATTTGCACACATACATGTAGGTCTACATACAGTTTCTGCCTGTAACTGTAGCCACTCACATCCGGTAGCAGCAGATGAAGGATCTCTTGCCCCCTGTGCGTGAGGTTAGCGGCGGGGCCGCCGCCATTGAAGCAGTTTGAGGGTTCAAAGCTGCCATTTAGCTTGCTGTAAGCGGTCATGGGGGTGCGACCTGGGCGGGGGGTTGGGTTTAACATTTGGTGGCTCGGGCAAGGCCCCCTGTGATTTAGGATCTTCAAAAGACGGCGGCAGAGTTTAAAGGAAGGCGGACTGTGGTGTCAGAAATGCAGTAGCAGGGGATGGTGATGGAGGATGATTGCATAAGCTGTGTCAGAGTTCTCTACGATGCCTAAGTTTAGAAATTTGGATAGAAAATGTGCAATTTCAGCCCCAACTAAAGATTCCTCCTTAATACGAGGATAATTTCTGCAACAAGCTGCCATCATCATCTCGAAAGAGGTGATATGAAAATAGAAAATCGCCGATTTCATCTTCATCTTGCCAGAAAGATAAAGAGAAATCAGGCTCTGAAGTAGCAACTGATGTCAGTGGTGCAGATAAACAGTTGCACATGATTTGACACGAGTGTCACCGTGTTGAGTTGTTTTCGCGCTGGTGTTACACTCGTTTCACACTCAGTTGAAGCAGTGTGTCATCTCACTGTGGGTTCTGTAGAGTTGTTGGTTTCCTCCTAATCCGCACGCGCGCAACTGCCGCACGCAATCATAAATCATCTCTAGATACACCTCGAGGAAGACGTCTCAGACAATCAAGCCAAACATGCAAGAGGATGAGGCACGAGTGGCAGCGTGAACGTGGTCTTCCACTGTTTTAATTGTGGTGTGTGTTTAGCTTGTTTGGCGTTTCAACAAACAAAGCCCTTCCCTCCGGCTGCAAGGAACATCCAGTTCTCAATTAAGGTGCCTCCTGGATGTCTCAGATACAGGCCCCACATTTAGCATAAGCTTTACATAACTTACACATGCACAAACTGGCTGCTGTAGGTTCAACTACACGGGTAGATCTTCTCGCACGCACTGCACATGATCTGTAACTCTTTAACTAAGATGTCATGCGACGTTTGAGACAATTCCGGCTGAATATTTGTGAAGCTGAATCAGAAGTGACGATGTCTATCTCAGAGATGAGTAACTGCATTAATAAAGAGGATTTGTTTGGAAAGGATGTTCAACATTTACCTATCTTGCCATTGCTTGCTTAAGTACTGCAGTGAGCATAGGAATTTGCATTTTGTGATACTTCCGTCGCTGCTGGCTGGGTACTGTTTTATCAAACGCGTACACACACACACACACACACACACACACACACATACACACACACGCTTTGAGGGAAGCCAGGCTTTCTTACCGAGTGTGCTGTTGGAGCCCCAGAGCGAGTTTTGGGTTCGCTCCTGGTGCTAATAGTGACAGAGTGAACGTGGAGCAAGTCGTAATGTCCTGGTTCTGTGGTGTGCAGCTCAGCAGGGAAAGTCATTTCCTTCCCCTCACTAGAACAGACTGTTCTGAAGGGTTCTTCATTAGCCAAGATGAAGAGGAAAAAAAAAATGACCTTGCGCTTTAGAAGTCAAACTTTAAAACTCTACGGCCAACCCCAAGAACAATTACATCTCTGTGAAGTGAGCTGAATGCTTTTAAACTAAACTGACTCGTGAATTTTATCACTTTAAGTCTGTGTAAAGGCAATTTCTTTCAAAATGTATTAAATATGCTGGGAAATAGTTGCTGAAAACATGTGAAAAGACTTCTGGAGTGTGTGGAGTTAGAGGTTAAAACAGTTTTCAGTCCAGGATTTTGTGGGCGGTCCTTAAAGGGTGGCTCGATGACACGCTGAGGCCACCCTGAGCAGAGAGATGAATTCATCTCGCTCAGAGTGTTTCAAAGTTAGTCGTGTCATTTTCTGAACTCATCTGACACATTTCAGTCGCTTCAAAATGGCTGCTTGACTCCTCCCGTGAGTGGGCGTGGCTTCAGCACATTCTGAGGACACGCCCCCACAGTCCTTGAGCTGAGAATTCATTTTTACCTGATTGTGACACCTAATTTCATAAACTTGTTGATATTTTTAATCATTCAAATTTGGCTGGGTGGTTAATAACACTTTCTTCTTTGGTTTGACAAACTCAGAACACACATTTATCCTTAATTTACATGGACTTTAAAGCTGAAGAATGCTTAAATGCTTAACTGTTTTAGCTTCTTTCAGCTTCTTTTTCTTTTTTTTTTTTTGGAGACTGCATCTCTTGAGAAGCTGTTTTAGCAAAATAAACCCACTATATGCTACCAGCCCAACACCAGACAGCAGACAGGCAAAGTTAGGTGAACATAATGGAGCGTTTAACAGCTAAAAAGCTGGATATATCCCCGAGGACATGGTAGAGACCAAACCTGCTAAAAGCAGAATGAATATCGAACATACTGTCATTAGGTGTCCAGAAACAGGACTCCAAATGAATGGTAATGTAGCTCTGTATCTGCTGGATGGGTAAATAGGCAACTGTTTGCTATTACATCTCCCATATCAACTTTATAAGTTGATAATATGTCAGTGTTGCCTTAATGTAAAATCCATCTGTCAAAGGAGAGCACGGGTCCAGTTATAGGTCATTAATAACCTCAAACAAAAGGCCGCTGCTGCATCGCCGCCGCAACAACGCCGCTCAGTCAGCTTCCTCCAAAAGTGGACAGCTGCTGCCCGTCTCAATCAGGAGCTTTAGGGTTGCGATCCAACCTAATGAGGCCGGTCACCAATCAGAACACACTCCCGCCCTCCCCCTGGTGTATTTATAAAGCCACTGGCAAAGTTTTCCATTTGCATTTTCCATCATGCTCCCTGTTGTGGCAGGCTGCTGACCCAGTACTGACATTGATGTGACAGGTTCAGAGTGTTTTTTTTTTATTATTATTATTACAGAGACCAGTCTGACTTTCAGATGGGGCTCACCGGGGAGATAATGGGGCTTTATTTAATGGTTTAGCCCACTGTGCCCACAGGCGGACAGCGGAGATTGGATTTAAAGTCACTAACAAGAGCTGAGACAAACAATGACCCGATGTTGAGTTGCTTAGAGGGGCTTGAGTTCGTTTTTTTTTTAATCACCACTGTCAAACTAATTCCAAATTTCTGCTCATGATTATGGGAAAAGTCGCCATTTTTTTCCCTTAAAGGTTATGCTGGAACAAACCCCCCGTCTCACATCCTCGAATCTCCTAATGTGCATATAGATAATTCATTCATAAGCAGACAACGCAGGCAGCCAGTACTCTGGTTCGCTCAGACAGAAAGCGCCTCAGTGAGAGAGAGAGAGAGATGTAGGTCACTGTGCTCAGCTGTACAGCGTTTCCTGCTGTGCGTGTCGCCTACAGTAGCGGAACTGTCTGCCCTCGTCCAGCCCAGAGGGGGGCTATTGTTGTCCTGCTCCGCCACCACGCTGTAAGGTGTTGATCCAACCCCTTCCCCTCCTCCTCTTCCTCCTCCACCACCTCCACCACCCGGAGCTGGCAACACATGGGTGCTCAGCTGGGTGGACACGACCCGGCGACGTCACGTTTTTCAAAAGCACACAAACACGCAGTGACACGTTTATGCAAATACATATGTCGATAGTTAAAAATAGGACTGGGTTCCTTTTTAATTTCTCAGTTCCTCTATGTTTGGTTTAATGTAGTCAGGTAGAAACACACCCCGACTGCTGAAATGGTTTGTTGAACAAGCAGTCAGGAGGCAGAAAATGACAATTATTTTGATGATGATTGGAGTCAATTTTCAAGGAAGAATGCCAAACATTTGCTGCTTTTTTTTACCGTCTCAGTTGTTAGAATCCGCTTAAAAACAACGTGAAATCATGAAAGCTTTTTTTTTTTTTGTAGAGTACACATTTAATGGATTCGCTGCAACACGGCTAAAAAAGCCACCGTTTCAAGCTCCAGAGAATAAAAAGGGTGAAGGGGGGTCACAGCCTCGTCCCTTTTATGCGAGTGGCATCCTGCTGTGATAATACTTGTCACCTTAACACAGGAACAAGCCAATGCCATGTCCTTCACAGAGGCCTAGAATTGTCACCATGGCTTTGTCGCTTTGCATGTTATTTCCTGGCTAATCACATGTATTTAATGAAGCATTCGCTTTCTCTGTGCAAAATCGAAATCATACACTTTATTTCTTTTGTGGGATTAAAGAGATTTAACCTACAAAAGTTTCTTTTTAGCGTTTCAGTTATTTTCTTTAAGGTGTTATGATATACATACACATATAATGGGAATTAAAGTTAGATTTAGGACGTAGAGAGCAGTCCCCTCTGATTTCAGGGACTTTCCCTTGGTAAAGGGCACGTGATGTGGTGGCCTGGGCAAGAGGGGCAAAGAGCGGTGTGGATTTCTTTGGTATGCTGTCCTCTCTCAAGTCTGTCTCCACCGACGTTCATGCACTGACCCGCGCTCACAACAAACTAATATATGCAAGTCGAGACCAAACATAACAGGGAGACTCGGACGTGAATGTAATCACCGAAGAAAACTGTAGACAAACAACATCTCGACTCTTGTGAGAGCAGGACGAGATTATTAATTCCAAATAACTTAATTTAAAGCTGCTATAATCTATATTTGTATACACTACAGGTCAAATTACTGTCTGTGCATACAAATATCTCCCAACTTTGCAGTTCCCCTTAGCTGTATGGACCATTTTAGCATCTTTTAGTTGGTTGTTTTGGTTGTTTGGCCCACAGCTTCTCTGTTTTTGTTCATTCTCGCTGCTCTCATCAGCATTATTTCCAGATTTTTCAGCTCTAATACCTGAATGTACGCTATTTTTCCAGTACCAACAGACATACAAAAAAAGTTAGCAGCTAGCTTGTTGAGATAGTTTTCCATTTAGCAGCTAAAGAGACAGATATTTCCCTCAGGAGGTGGTGGAGACCAAAAAAGGAGCTAAAAGGAGTGAAAATTTCATTTACTTTCTTCAGGCCGTCACATACCCGACTTCAAATGAGTCAACTGTTAAGCAGCTGTTTGCTAACAAGCTGGCTCTATTACATTTAAACGTGCTAATATGTCAGTGCTGGGTCAGCTTCTTACTGCTGTCCAAACATTACTTAAAGAAAACATAAAAGCAAGTTCCAGGGTTCAGAAATCAGCCTTGACAATCTGCCGGTGGATGCAAACTTGAGATCCAGTTATCAAGCAGCCCCCCCCTCTGTCTTAGTCAGGCCATGGTGAATTTACTGCTAATCCGTCATAGCGTTGCTAACAGTAACATGTCCGGACGAACAGGTGGGTCCTCAAGAGCCACTTGGCCTTTTCTTGATCTGTTCCAAAATGGGGCCCCAGTTTGTATTACACATCAAAGGACCCGATAATGACAGGAGGACTTTCGTTTGCTTTCTTCTCTGGCTTCTCCAGCAGCAAGTGTGTCAAAGGTTCAGGCCTTCTGTCTGCATGATTTGTTTAGTTGTAAGACGCAGGCTGTTTGTAGCCTCATTTCCAGTAAAAAAATGTAGCATGTTGACATTTTTTCTCGCTGCTGTCACCGTGAGTCCTCTGCGTTGCATAACTCATGCAACCCGGCTCCTTTCTTTTGTTTAGATTTGATAGGCCCCTTTAGTTGGATCCAGCTTCACGGGTTTACTTTGCTATTGTCTGTAAGCGTGTCGATTATTCTTAGCTTCCACGCTGGCGTCCATATTTAGGAGCAGCGAGTTAAAAAAACATCAGAATCCTGTCAGGCAGGAAGGTAAAAGACATACACAGGAAGCTGGCGGAGAGCCAAACCTGCTGTCTGCAGTCAGCTACAAATCGTCCGACTGAGACATTCCCATGCTAACGCGGTGACACGAGCGTCCAAAACCATTAAATTTGTCTCTTAGTGCCGCTTTTAAAAGATGGAACTAAACACGTGTGGCCTTGCCGCACAGACGCCAAACTTTGTAGGTTTGAAGGCGGCAGGAAAAGTTTGAACAGGCTGTTCTCGTCGTTCCTTTCCTTCACATAAATGTAATTTTAGATCTGTTCCAAGGCCGCGCAGAGGTCTGGGCTGCGGAGTTTGACGGCCCTCCAACAAGATGTAAACATTAGCAGTAATAAATCTTACACCAAGCAAGAGAAATGTGCAGTATTCTGTTGCTTTAACCGCGCTTCGCTCGCGGACTTTAAAGGCGCAGGTATTTTTCTTTCACGGTTGTCATGCCACTAATAAGATCAGGCTTCTTTTTACGACGGAGCGCCTGTAACATGATGCTTCATATGCGAAAGATAAAGAATTAAGAGCGGTTGTCAGGTGCAACGCATCTGTTTACGCCAACAATAGTTAGAATAATTGAATCTCACGAGAGGCTAAACACATAATTATGACTTTAAGCCACGTGAATGCCACAGAATTGAATGCGTCATCCGAATTTCTCTATTAGAGGCTCATCCACTGATGAGAGTCACATGATTTCAGCTGTTATTTGCTTTCATTCACATCTGGTTTCTGTTCTTTTGTTACTATTTTCTCCTTCTCCTATCTGTGTGACCAATTTGGGACCAGGGAACACGGGGTACGGGAGAGTCCTAACCCTCAGCTTTCCTTTCCCCGAGGCCATCGTACACATGAGAAAGACTTAAGACAACAGGATATGACGGGCTTGACATTGCTGCATCGTCCTTGCGTGCACAATTTGGACAACAATAATTGATTCTTCCCGGTGGACACATGCATGCACTGGAGGTCTCATGATGCTTTTCATCGTTAAATGTTAACGTCTAAAGACTAGCATAAGATCTCTTCCTCAGTCCTGCTTTCTGCTCACCGTCATACAATCCATTAACCTTTCGTTATCCAGGAGAAAATGTTGGAGGCCAAGCATGCTAATTAAACGAGCGTTCAGCCTCTTTGTCTTCTTCTTCTTCTTCTTTTCATCCTCTCCTCCTGTTTTTTCCGCAGGCCCGGCTGCATATATCACACATCTCGTGTTTGTCCGCTGTTATTCACACATTCCTGAGACGCCCGGGTGCAAGGAGCGTCTCCTTTTCTGGAAGTTTTTTAGAGCAGACTCAGTGGGCCTCCACATGTTTTGCTCTAGCTGTCCTTTAAGCTGTGGCCTAAGCAGAGGATTACCGGTGCCCATTAAGGTGGTTTAAATGGGTAAAGGGTGCCCTGTCTCAGTAGAACCGGGTTCAACCGGTCTGTACCTTGGACGCAGCGCAATTAGGCTTCGACGTAACTTTTTCACGTCCTTGTCCTGAACAAATAAGTTTACTTTACACTTATCCTGGCACAAAAGTCACTTAAACCTGACTAATTTAGTTGGAACAGGTAACATCACGCCCTTTTCAGACAAATTGAGTTGCCCCTGGCAGACGCTGCAGAGCACTACGCCTTCGTCTTTGTTCTCTTTGTTATCAGGCAAAATTACCAATTCAGTTCTCCTCTCGTTGATGAATTTTAGTTGTCTTCTTGTCTCTTACGGTAACAGTTCTTCCGGGCCCTTTCCTTGGCCTTAAGGAACATCACTGCCATTGTTTATCTGAGGTAAAATGTTTGAACTACAAGTCCCATTCCTGATTTCTCAGTCAAGGCCTTCTGAGTGTTTTCATTGAACTAAATAGCCAAGTAAAGAGTAATCTCTATGAACAGATATCCGTTGGCTACACCGGAAGCCCAGACGCCCAGGAGCTCTTGCCCCCAGAGGCTAGATCATGATCGGAGATTGAGTAATCTGATGGTGATGGGAGGAACGGCTCATCCCGAGTGGACAAGCCTAAATGTGGAGATCTGTTTCATGCGTTCAGTGCAGCAAGCGAACCGTTTTTAAAGTCTACTTCTGCAGCTGACTGCGCTGAACCAGCTCCACCTGCTCTGTTTTCATAACCTATTACACCTTACACTCAGCCAGTTGTGTCAAAGATAATCCAGTTCAGGTCGGATCAGGTTTAGTTGAGACATGTCAAATGTCTGGAGCCTGGACACACGTACGTTAGCGTGCAAGCGTGTGGTTTTGCAAGACTTTGTTTTGGCTGGAAACAGGACTCTGTCTCCGTGTACGTGGTTCTTAAGAAATCAAGAATCACGCTCATGTGGTTTAAAAAAAAGGTTTCGACTCCCACGTGGCCTAATTATGCTTTTGTGTGTGTTTGTATGTGGGCACGGCGCTTTTGTGTTTGCTTATTGATTTTGCTGTAACACATTCTTCTGCCATGCCCAAGGGCACCACGGGGGAGTTAGAAAGCTCACCTGTCAGCGTAGAAGTAGCAAAAAAAAAAAAAAAAAAATGCTCAAAGCCTGGCAGATAAGTGACACTTTCTTTTTGAAATCACTTGTTTGATTTCCGTACAGAGATGTCAGATTCTTTCCCTCCTGCTGGCCCGCTTCATTTAGGCCCGTTTAAAAAAAAAAAAAAAGTTTCCCGTGTCGCTCGGTTGTCGAACAAGTGAAAGAGCTCGGTTTGCACGCAAGGCGCACAGCTTGTGCAAACTGAGAATAACATACAAACATTTTCTGTATCCTGTCGCCTTTTTTTTTTCCCTCCCCGTCTCTCTCTCTCTCTCTCTCTCTCTCTCTCTCTCTCTCTCTCTCTCTCCGACTCTCTGCAGTCGCTTGGTGGCATTTGTAGGCAGCTAATGATATTTGTGTCTTATTAATGGCTGCTGATGAGCTGAAATGGTAGACTCTCCAGAAGCTTTATTTACTTGCCTTTTAATACTAACCCGTCAGCGTGACTTATGACACTGCCATATGGGCACCGGTTACGGGGGACAAGTCTGGTACGCTCTGACATCACATTCCTCCTCCCATTTTCACACAGTTTGGTGCAACTAATTGGTGTATTGCGTACAGTGCAGTTGCACCACACACACACACACACACACACACACACAGATGTGACTTTTAAATAGTCACAAGACGAGGGCAGACATGAGTGGCTCCCTCGTGGCTCCTGGGTGGGGGGGGGCTTCAATAAAATGCAGGAATTTATAAGAATACATCATCCATGTGGTAAGTGCATACATCATAAATGTGTGAAAGCTGATAAGAGCCTGGCACGGTGCCTGTGGATCTAATGAACTGCTGACGCGGCTGACACACTGTGATAATATACTGTTTGGAGAACCGCTGTGTGCGCGTCACCCCGCTGTATGGAGGGCTGGGTGACACCCAAGCAGGGGGCCGCCTCAGCGTATAGCCGCTGTTGTTTCATCGGAGGAGAGGGATCATGTTGCAGATAATGAAGCTGGGAAGAGAAAAAAAAAGTTCAAGGCTGAGCGCCTCAGTAGTGTTATCTGTGTCCGACTGACCTATATTGTTAACGGACTGAACGAATATTGACATACATTAATGCAAACAATAAAGGAGAGCCGTTTGTTTGTGTTGAGCTACTGTGCTACTTGTGCGTTTCAGAGGCGTTTCACCCACCAGACTTAGTTAACTTGCTCAGTTTTGGTCATCTTCCTTGGTTTAGTGTGTCTCAATACTGTATGTAAATATGCTACATAGTTAATTGTCAATAATTAATCAAACATTGACTAGAAAGGTAGCGTATAGCCTCCTGCACAGCGGATCACATTGCATCCGTGCCTGGTGGAATTTGGGGTTAGAGAATCCATATCTTGTGTGTCACTATCAGGGCTGCAAAACTCTGGGAGTTTTCAAAGTTGGAAACTTTCCATGGGAGTTAATGGGAATAACCCGGGAATTTACTAAATTCCAGGTTGGCCCTCTGTATACATTTTAGCATAATCTTGTCTAAAACAACCAGATTTCATGCAAGTACACTTCTATGAATAGCTACGCTAGTCCTCAGTCACATGCAAATAGCACACCGCTTACTGCAAGACTATTGAAGCCACACATTTGGGCCCGTGGACAACGGAAAGTGATGTAAGTTTTAATGAAGTTAGCATTATTTCATTGACCATTTATGGGGTCATCTCATCATGATGCCAACTTACCCCCGATTACTGAATTATCCCAAATTTCCAGTTAATTCCCATAAATTTCCATAATTCCCATGGAAAGGTTCCAATTTGGAATATTTCCAAAGTTCCTATAGCTTAACTCCCATGGAAAGTACCAAAAATGTTCCGCCCCTTTGCAGCCCGAGTCACTGTAATACAATGAATGTATGTTTTCCCAGCATGTTCACGAGAATCAAACAATCCTTCCCCTGTGATGTTTCTTCACGACCAGCTTACCCACACGGAGGGAGCTGCAGTAAATTTCATCATTTCTTCATTTAATCAGTTTTCTGTTAAAATGAACCAAATGTAATCAGGACAGGAGCGTCCTTTTTACTGTCTCGAGTGTCTCCTGAGGCTCTTCGTTATGACTCTTTCACTTATTCCTTGTTTAGTGAGCAGGAAGTTCAGATTTTGGACTCCTATTTATTAGTTATTTTGGTGCCTCCTTACAGTGTGGGACTGTTGTTGCAAAAGTACTTTTTTTAATTGTAAGTTTTTGCAATTTCCTGCAAAGAATTCATCAAATAAAACGGTGGGGAAAGTAAATATAGTGCTCTGATTTCGGCACAGAGCGGGGAGACTTCTTGTTTGGCCGCGAAGGGACGAGGCTTAGGATCGTGTCAGATTCTTGCAATGTAAGTTCAGCTTTGAGGCTGCGTACGCGCTCTAACCTCCCAGTGTAATGTATGTATAAGGCCACGTGCTTTACGGGGTTGCTGGGCAAAAGATACAGTGTATGTACGGGGGCATAAGGAGGGAGAATTCAGCTCCGTATCACTCAGCAAAGTATCAAATGTGGCTGCAATTGTGCAAACCTTTTCATCTGTATTTAATTAATGGTTTAATAATAGTTTGATGACACTGTAACATGAAACATCTGTTTTAACCGTGTGGCGTGTTTGCTCACAAGTCCGCCGCCACCTGCACTGCCATTCAGCACCATCTCAGAAACTCGAGATCGAATGTATGAATGTATGTGTGCGCAAAGGTGTGCGTCTTCACACAATGTGTGTCTGTGTGTGCGAGCAGGAAATAGCTGAGGACGACAGAGAAATCTCGAGCAGTTTGCGGGTAAGAAGAAGCCACCTCAGGCCTCCTCTGGCTCCCCAGAGTCGCATGTCAAGCCCATCATATCCCTCTGTCTTAATTCCCGTCGCCTTTGCCCACACCCACCTGCTCCCCCTCCCACCGCAAGGATACTCTTACACTGGATCTGGCTTCTCGTCCGGGATCGGGTTTGAAGTGAGGGTTGGTTGGGGGGGGGGGTGAGAAGGCATGCGCGCCCTTGGCCTCCCAGGGGGAGAGTTCACTCTGTGGGCTGCAGGGGGCTGACATGGAGCCTCTATGTACACACGTTTAGATGCAAATTCTAGTTATTCTTCATAAATTCTAACGTTTTTAATCTTTTATGGTGGAAGACAGTGTACTTCTTGTGTAAGAGAAATGACCTCCAGTGCATTTCAGTTACATCACAACTTCCCCAGGCTGTGACTGTTCAGAGAAACACAGACAGACAACGTCCTGTTGTGTCAAGTCACTTTTATTTACCCGGTCATAAGCCTGTTCGGTCACATATGGGTCACACATATGTAGTTTTATTTGTTTAAAAGGCTAAGACAGCCAGGCACTGCAGTGTTTTGCAAATAGGGGTGCAGGGGTATGCTCAGGGTGGCCTCAGCGTGTCATCGAGCCACCCTTTAAGGACCGCCCACAAAATCCTGGACTGAAAACTGTTTGAACTTCTAACTCCACATTTCAGTAATATATCGTTCAAAGTCTTTTCACGTGTTTTCAGCAACTATTTTCCAACATATTTAATAAATTTTGAAAGTGTGTACGTGGAAGTGAAATATAATATAGTACTCTATGTTTGGGTTCTTTTATGGACCAATTGCATAAATAGAATAAATAAATATCCTGTCATACCGCTGATCAGGACGTAGAAAAACAAATTTTTCATCCTTTGCTGTCACTTCTGTCACATCGCCACATCAAACCTGCGTGAGAAAGTCTTTATGTGACACTTTGGTCTGTTCAAATCATCGAGAACGACATCTTCCAGCAAACATCCCGGAAGAGGGTTAGAGAGCTGGGCCTGCTCCATCTGTTCAGACTTATAAACATGATGTCCGTATGTCTCAAGGGATCAGGTTCAAGGAAGTCCCCTCAAAAAAAAAAAATCACCATAAACACATGAGACACCTCGCTCCTCCGCCCGTCTGCGTCTCCTGTCACCTACTTAACAGCTTTCTGTGAGAATAAAGATGGACCCTTCTTAATGACATGCATATACTGTGCAAAAAAAACCTTCAAAACAAGCAGCTGACAGCTAAACGCTTTTGTTATCCGGTTCTTTTGAACCAAACCTGCCGCCCTCCGTGACAGCTCACACGCGTTCGTGAATTATGGCAAAGTGAATTACCGTACCGGCTGCTTGCCTGCCGTGTGCGTTTGTTTAAAAAAGGGAGACCTCTGCCATTGTTGGGCTTTTACATCCTGACAACCGGGAGCCTGACAGCTTAAAAATAACTTCCAATTTTGTCATCTTTTGGGACTGCTTCTCCCATCTCTCTTTTGATTTGGCGCGCGTCCCCCCGGAACGCTCAGGGTCACCGACGGGCCACTTCCTCTCACACAGTTCCTCATTTAAGTGTTCAAAACTGTCCCAAGACGTACACAAAAGTAGGACACCAGGGAAGGAAAGGCTCGCGCTGTCATATTTCTGAATTGCGCGCTAGGTGGCCCAGACTAAATACTGTCAGTGGATGACAGAAGGGTTCGTTTCATCTTTGAAATTATCTTCAGAAGATAAGTTTCATGAAGTGTTGTGCACACATGCAGAACAGAATTGGGCCAACCGGTATAGAAGGAAATGACAACATCAACATCATAGAAAGTTACGCGTGAAAGCGTCTTCTGATGTCTCTGCAGAAACAAAAGATTTGAAGTCCGACAGGGATTCACAATAGGATGCGCGGCCCTCCGTGTTTGTGTGTGTATGTAAAACACAAGTAAAGTATTTGAGTTTTGAGCCTGTTTAAATAACCAAACAGCCAAATAGATATGCATGCTATGCAAACAACAGGCTATGTAAACTGCACTGGCGAGCTAAGCAAATGCCTTATGTAACTCGTTCTCAAGCTTCAGATGCTTTCTAAACTGGAGGCTGCTGAAATAAGGCTGATCCCAGAACAGCCTTATTATGATGCACATATTCAAGAGGGAAGTGCACGGTGTTTAGAGGAACTATTTTATGTGCTCTTGTACTCCAGACAGTGTGGTAGAGGTGGCTGATGTTTGATTGGTGCACACTGTGTCGTCATACCAGGAAGTAAAGCTGGTGATTTTTTTTTTCTTTTTAATTGCAGCAGCTTAGTCAAAACACAAGTTAAACATTGTGCTCAGTGCTACCACAACATCATGTTAACAGGTGATTTTAAAGCCGCTCCGCTTTCACTCGTGTCAGCCAACCTGCCCTATCCGTTTACACAAAAACAAATGATCTCTGTGCTACCCACAAACCCCCCAGTACTGTATCGTCCTGTGGCTAGATCTTTGCCAATGCTGGGTTCTTCATTCGACATGGACATCCTCCCCAGTGTGCCCTCATCCAAACTTAGCCCGGGCACATGTCCAATCAAATGTCTCCTTTTGCTTCTTCCGCGGGTTGCCAAGTGGCAACTCTATAACTAACATGTCAAGTCTTGTTTCGGTGAACGGATCCTACATCAAAAAGCTTCAGAAAATGCCATAAGGTCGTCTATAGTCTTTACTGTACATGCTTAAAAAACAGTTATTCGCAGTATTCAAGAGTAGTGAATGCATTTTATCACGTGTTTGTCACATTAAAACATAGTGTGATATTTTGGGATATGAGCTTATTGGCTTTCTTGCAGAGAGTCAGGTGAGAAGATTGATACCACACTTGTTATACTTAACTATGCGTTAAATATGGAGCCAGAAATAGCTAAAATTAGCTTAGCTTAGCATAAAGATTGGAAACGAGTTTCAACAGTTGAGTTGGTTTAGTAAAAAAAGTTCATTTTAGCTTTTCAAACAAACAAAGATTATTTTAATTAGAGAAAGTTTTTGAAATGCTGCTAGGTAGACCCAGGCTAGCTATTTCTCCTTTGGCTCCAGCTGTTATGCTAAGCTAACTAACCAAGCAGGCTAAGCGGCTACTGGCTCCAGCTTAATACTTACCTTACAGACATGAGAGTGGTCTCGTTCTTCTCATCTAACTCTCAGGAAGAAAGTGTATTTCTTCAAAATATGAAACTTTTGAATTTAAGTTGTAATGGCAGAAGTTGTTTTCTTCTTTTTTTGACATTCTTCAAACTACTTATGCAGCAAAACAAGTGAAGTTAGTTTGTTGTATTTTGTGCATCCAAAGAATGGACATTTTTGACATGACATTTTTTACTCTCTCACATTTTTTGCGTTTTCTGGTGGCCCTTCTGTAGCTCCTCTGCCTAGCTTGTTTGGGTGTTGTTGTGTCTGCGGTGTGGCTTTATGCTTGGTCTGAAGCTGTTGCCAAACAGGCAGCATCATTATTTGTTGGGCTTGGCCAAAGCCTTGGCTCTACTTGGATTGACATTAAAACAAAGCGGTTATAAAGGTTTAAAAGATTGTTTCTGTCATTCTGTCCCCAGTTTATGGAGTGTTTGTGACTAAAACCTTGTGTGGTTTTGAGCTTGGACGTATCTGCAGTTTGTGTATGAGCTACTGTTTACGTGTGTATGTGTGTGGTGTGTGTGTGTGCGTGTGTGTTTTGTGGCTCCACTGAGACAGTTTGGCACCCGGCCAGCTCAAACTGTCCATCGTTTGGAAGTCTGGAAGTAATGGGCTCATTTCCCCAGTGGGACGGGTGGGGGACTGAATAAAAACAAGTGGGCGGGATGCCTGGGGACGCTGCAGGAATGACAACAGCACACCAGAGAGCGGCCCAGCGGGATCGCTGAGCACTTTCTGAACTTGTCCTTGCTCCAAATCACACGAGGAAGTGGCGTGTATTTTAATAAATGCCTGGAGGGCAGGTGTGATCACCCCCTCGGAGCTAGGTGGAGCCACATTAGCATGGACTGCCCGTAAGAGTCGCACACAGGAGGGAAAAAGAAAACAAATACTATGTTAGGCACGATGACATCTGAATATTCTTTGCTTTTAAACCACAGCTATGACCAGCCTAAGCATGTGTCACCTGTTTACAAGCATGCAAAGCTGTGTCTGTTTTCCAAGCTATCAGGTAATAACTCTAGAAGTACAAAATATAATTGAAGTTTGAGTTAAACTAGGGCTGTTGCTAAGGATTGTTTTCATCATTCATCATAATTTTGTCTGTAAACAACATGAAAAACGTAATTTGCAATGTCCTACTGTCCAAGGTAATGTCATTAGACACCCAAAATCCAAAGATAGTCATTCAAAAGCAGCAGATTCTCACATTTCAAAGCCTGGAACCACCAAGTTTGGCCTTCCTGATGGAACAAATGTAGAATAATCGACTGACCGTTGCGGCCCTGTACATGTTAGCACGTCAGCGCACCCTGAAGTTAAAAAAACGTGATTTTCTTGAGTCATCAAATATATTTACACTACAGAGCCAACCTTGCAAACAGCAGCTTCCTTTCACTACAATAGATGCGTCATGTTTTAGTCTCTGTGACGGTCTTGTCTGGAATGCGATCTCCGTTTTGCAGCACGTGCCATCTCGTATGAATTTCTCAGGGAGTCCCATGGCAACGATTCCTTGGAAGTCACGGTACTCTGAATTAACATCTGCGCTCCGGCTCATTTTAAATTGGCTTCTACAATCTATGCAGATGCAACCTTCACGCACAAGAGTATATACTGCTGCAACTAAAAAGGACGTATGCTAATTGCTAATCTGTTTGCGCCTGACATATAGTACCTGGACACGTGATCACTGTGTAACCATCTTTACACTGCTGCATGACCCTTCACCTCTGACCTGATTTTTGTTTTCTGCTCTCTCCCCCCGCCGCAGATCCTTGTCTTATAGTGATGCCGCCATGCATAGGCGAGGCCGACCGCTTCAGTCTGGAGGCGCTGCGGCACATCCACAAACAGCTGGATGACGACAACGACGGGGGAATAGAGGTCAACGAGAGTGTGGAGGTGAGATTCAGGTTAAAAGCGCGTTGTGCTTCAGGGCGCAAAACCAGGCAGCTGGTCTGTAAACAAGACCTAACGTGAACATCTGTGACCTTCGGTGGCGGTTTCTAACCCGGGGTCAGCACCTTGTGACGGGGAGGGGTGGTCACCGGACAGCATTTCCGTCACACAAAGTTATATCTAGTTTCACAGACTCATTAACACCTCCGATAGGGCGGTAAATGAACTGTGGCTGAACTGCAAACAACTCATGCACACATAAAGGCCATAAACGGTGACGGAGGTGTCACAAGTGAACATTTCTTCATTCGAAGCTGGTCACAAAGCAGAAATATTTGGATATTTGAGCACTATCATAGTCTGTCTCGTGCCTTGAGTTAACTAAACCAAACTTCTTGTAAATGTTTTGGAGTGTTGACACAAGAATAGTCGCCTGTCAGCTCTGGAAGTTGATCGCCCGCATTAAAGTCAATATTGAGTTTTCAAAGCTAACAGCTTGTGGCAGCGGGTCAGAGGTTGTAGCTGTCCTAATAGTCAAACCATTTTTAATATTAAGCAGTTAGTCACCGGAGGGGAGAGCCAAACGTGTCTGACATAGTCACACATCGTCAGAAACATTTCACAAACGTTTCACATTTTACTATTTGAAGCAAAATGTTGGAAGTTACACATGCAGAGTCTTTGCTAGCTATGCAGGTGTTGCTTAGTGTGTGTGTGTGCATGCATGTGTGTGTGTGTTGGGTCTGGAGACCGGAGGGAGCGGCTTTCTGTGAGCGACTGGAGCGCTAGAGCTGACACCTGAGAGCCCTCTGACCTCCCATGCCTTCTCCGTCTCTTGGTAATCAACGACCTCTTACGTTCAAGAGAAACCACTCGGGACCGTGGTCACATTCTGTTCATGTGTGTGTGTGTGTGTGTTGGCAAGAGTCATTTTTAACTGGCTGAGAAGTGCCGGTGTGAGAGACGGTTATACCCTTCAGCCCCGCGCTGGCCTCTCCTTAAAGACCTGTATGCTGTATGCGTCCCGTCTAAAGACTCTTGAGGACTGTGGTGTTAGGACTGGCCCCATTCCACATTAAGGCGATGTGTATCCGTGCATGTATCACCGGTGCCCGTAAGCGCTGCACTGTATAGGAGTGTGTCACACGTTGCCCCTTGCCCCATTTTCGCCCTTTGTCTTTATAAGGACAGCGAGTCGTGTCCGTTTCTTTCCAGGAGAAAGTTGTTTTTGGCCGCTGCTCATTACTGAGGATTTCCAAGCTTCTTCGCCGGGCTCCGGTGGCGGGCGGCGCAGGGTTTCATAGCATGATGGATGCTCCTTTCACCAAATTAGTGACTGCCTATCAGTGGGTTTTATGAAAGAAAGAGGCTGTCATGTGACACAAGGCCCAAACAAGCGGGTTTACCCAATCATGTTAGCTGTTAAGGGAGAAGACTTCTGTCCTTCATCTGGGAGGATGACAGTTTCAGTCTCACACTCTTGCAGCGAATTCAGGATCTTTATGCAAATTTCTCCAAATAAACACCAACTGGCATTAAGTTCAACACTTTCAGGGGTGAAACATGATGTCAAACACTTCAAATTTCTTTAAAAACATCATGAATTAGCCATATAATGCCGTCATTGGTTCTGTCTTGCATTGCTCGAACCCTAAAGCAATCATCCTTGCGTTCAACGTTAATGAAAAGGCCACGTGTCGTCGGTTTTACAGTGCACCTTGTCAGCTGACGACGTATCGCTATGACCAAGAGTATCAGATGAACGTTTTAGAAAAGCAGGAACAAAAGCGGACAGATGATCTGAGCTCTTGGACTTTTAAAGCTTCATTATGGGATTATGAGGTCTTACTTGACAACATGCGGTAAAATGAGCTCCGAAGAGAGTTCAGTAAAGAGGAGGAAGCAGTGGCGTACGTTCCAGGTTGTGATTTTTCATAGCGAGACCAACCGTAATCCAGAAATTACCTAAAGCGAGGCAGTGAATGGTCAAAATGGGTTAAAATGGACGTTGGACACCGTTTTACTGCCTGTCAACAATGTCAGTCTTTTCCTGGCAGCGACGTGTCGAAAGCAGTGATGCGGTCATGAGGAAGCGTGACGAGTGTGGGGTCGGGATGAGACTTTGTCGCCCCTCTGCCACCTGGCTGAAACCTTACACTCATCCAACAAAGATCTCACTGACACTTCCAGCTTCTTTTCCTTCTCTTATTACCCCCTACTCCTCACACACACACACATAAACACACGCACACATTTATCCCCAAATTTAAGAGGATGACTAAGATGAGAAGATGCTCGTATCTGTAATGCTATAGCCGTGATCGGGATGTCCAGTTTTTCATGACATGCATTTCAGAGATTGTTATGCTGCTGGTAAATATGACATGAGAGGTGATATACGGTGGCAGTGACACATGTGGATCTTAGCTTATGTCTAAATGTTTGAGCCAGAAAGGGAATGATTTATTTATATATACAACATTGTGCACAAAGTTTACGAAAGAATGTCTTTAAAGGCAGATTTCGATAGAAACCAGTAAATTTTTGTAACTGAACTGTACGCATTTGGTCTTTTCCGAACCCTTTAACTGTTGTGAATGTGGAAAATGTGTTTAGAATAATGAAGAAAATAAATGGCAGGTTAAAGGTGCAGTGTGTGGGATTTAGTGCCATCTAGTGGTGCGGTTCGGAAAAGCTACGGTGGCCACGTAACACAGCAAAAACGCAAAAAGCCCCATGTATACTTTGTCTGCCGTGTTTCTACAGTTGAAACATGGTGGCTCAACATGGCATTTGTGTATATAAATATATATATATATACATTCTAACGTAACAAAAACATGATGATTATTACTTTCAGGTGATTATACGCTAATAAATCATGCATATTATATTCCGTTCCTGCCCGTTATCCTCTAAATAGAGCCCCTAAATTTTACACACCAGACCATTTAACATTAAGTTGCAGTCGTAAAAGGTCGAGTGTCTTATTTCACCGCATGATACTGTGATCACTTCTACGTTCGTGACTCTCGGGTTCCTGTTTTCTCTGATCCGAGGCAGCAAAAGAAAACAAATTCAGTTTCTCTTTGTTCAGGCAGTCCTGAGACTCGCATGCTATCTGCTGTCTGCTCCGCGCCGCAGTCAAGCGGTGAACTCGCGAGCAACTTTGGCTGCAAACGAAGTCGTTTCACGCTTATTTATGGTATTTTGATTGCGGGTGATTTGTCGTGTCTGTTTTCAAGGCAATGCAGGGACCAGACATTGGCATGTCGCGCCATCACAGCCCTCTTAGTCAGCGTCTTAACTGTTGACTCACTGAATAAAAGTTGCCTTATCGGTTACTTGAGATGACTGAGATGGAAAATTTGTTTTGCCCTTAAAAATCCTCCGTAACTTAACAACAATCAGAGTTGCTGGGTTACAGGGAAATTAACCCTCACTGTCATATTAATGTTTCACAGTTGCACACACACATAAAACACACACATGACATGAGTTGCATTGGTCACCACAGCAAAATGATCCAGCGCACTAAAAACACCTCTGCACCCATTAACATGTCTACTTCCAGGTATTGACACTCGGAGATCGGCGAGGCGAGACGAGCAAACAAGGAAGTAGTGAAGCCACGCATTTCTGTCCCCAGCATTCGCTGAGATGTCTGAGTTATCAGGCAGGATGTTGAACATAAAAGGCTCTTCGGCTGCTTTTAAAGTTGATGTTTGAGAGTTGAGAGTCGCCGCAGGACACAAATAGCTCTCTAGTGAAGGCGAACGGAGAGATATTTGTCAGGATGAGTTGCCGTGATGAGGGGAAAAGGTTGATTTTGGCAGTTTTGTAGTCGCACAATGCGATGTTATGTGTATTAATAATCTGTTCCCAGAAATCTCCCAGTCATTTTCTACCCCCGAAGACCTCTTGACGATGTGTATTTATAGTCTCGAAATCAAAACTAATCACTTTTTTACAGTCTTCCAATAGCATCTGTAATTTGACTACCGAGGAAGAATTTTATTAGGAATCAAATCCAGCTGTAATCCTGCGAAACGCGATCCCGTCTCTGATAACTCTGAGTCGGGGCGTCGTCGGGGTGTTTTTGAGCGACGTGCCAGGGTCTGTTGCTGACCACGGTCGCTGGGCGCGGCAGGTGCACGTCGTCTCCTCAGGGTGCTCGGCTACAAGCTTAACCCGTCTGCCAACGAGTCACTCGGTTGGATCGCGTTGCATCACTTCAGCCCGTGTCGCGGCAGGGGGGCAGACGGCGCTGCTACTGTGTGGACTTTATTAGTTCTTGACAGGCGACGGGTAACAACTCGGTGGAAAAATTAGGTTTGCATGTGAGTTCTGCATCCGTGCAAGCATACAGTGTGACTTGGGTTTAGGCGGGTATAAACAGAAGAAACTTTAGAAGGCTCATGTCACGTCTAGGTTGTATCTATAGAAAGGAGAAACCTCAGAAAGTTTGTTTACTTGTCTGGGAATGTTCAAGAGGGAACATTCGATAGAGAGATTTTATTTATGACCTCTTACAGCTTTGATTAGAGATGTAGAACTTGTGTATCAAAGGCTTCTTTTAAAAACACGGTTTCTCTCTGAAACCTCGTGATATCTAGGAAACTGTGTTGGGAAATGTGTTCTCTCTTTCCAAGATAAGGCGATGTGTGAAGCTAGAGTTGGGAGGTGATTAGCGTAGCATAAAGACCAGATGCAGGGCCAAACTGCTAGTTTGCCTCTTTCCAAACATCTCTAAAGCGCAGTAACATGTCACATCTCGTTGGAGCAGGTGTATTTTTAAACTTTGGACAGAGCTAGGCTAGCTGTTTCCCCCTGTTTCCAGTCTTTATGCTAAGCTAAGCTAATCACCTCCCGCTTCTAGCTCCATATTCAACACACAGACTCGAGGGTGGTATCAAACTTCTCAGCTAAGTCTTTCCAGACTTTCCAGAAACAGCTCACTGTCCAGAATCAGTTCCATGATGTATAAATCTGTTTATAGAGTAGTAGATATCCTTTCAAGATCAAAAATCAGTGTGATAAAGTGCTTCAACTGAGTTAGGCGAGTTAACTCATTTGTTGAATTAGCATTAGCCAGAAATAGACATTCACGTCTCGTCATTTTCAACTTGATTATCCAGAGTATGTGCTATGTCTCTACGTTACATGAACACGTAGTTTAACAATATCTGAGGACATTGTTATGCAAAGACTCTTTGATCTTGTGCAAATTAACAGCCTCACCGAACTCCTTTGGAAAATTTCTAAAAAGCACGAGGAAGATTTTTATCAGAGGAGCGACGGTTCCAGGATCAAGACTGCCCACCTGTCATGTGTGATAAATCAGCTGTGCTCCAAGTAGTTCACACTTTTCATAAATCATATCCAAGTGCAGCAAACTTTTTGTCCCAAACTTCTAACAGATAACAATAATAATAAGAATTAATCAATCTATAATCCTCCCCCTGCAGTTTCACATTACTCACAGGTTTGATTAATGTTGAGATGTGCCGTCGAGTTAGAGAATAATTAATTTCTGGTTTATGATGATAGATAAGCGATGGATGTAATAACTTTTAGTAAATTAGATGAGCAGATGTGGACAGATGGGCTGATACAGCAGATATCAGGGGGCGAACCGAGCCGCCGCCGCCTGCTGGAGAGAGCGGAGGCTCATGGGGAGAGTCTCAAACTCAAGCCAACTTCCACCCAATCTGGAATCTGATGGGAACAAATATGTCTTTGTTTTCTGCTGCCTGTGTCTGATGGTGTGTCATCGCTTGTGTGTGCTAGGCCTCTGTGTCCCAGTGTACGTATAGAATATGTACTATTGTCTTTTCAGGACGGACGGTTGTCAAGCCCCACACTTTTTGTTTTACTGTCGTATAATCAGACCAGTATATTTGTTGTTTGTTGGTATTTGCTCCTTCTCCTTTGACAGTTCAGTAGGCCGTAATTATCACCGCTAACACACTATCTCAACCACAGAAGCTGTAAGGCTCCCACACAAAGACCTATCTTTATACGTGCGGCTCACCACATATTTTATAGGAGTCCATAAAACATCACAAAGCTGCCTTTGACCATATGCAAAGCTGCTGCACTGGTCCGCCTGCAAATAGTGCTGCCGTCTCATTAGTTTTATAAGACGGCGGCACTTGAACAACGTACATTTACTTTTCTTTAATATTTTAATCTTTAATGCTGCAGTGAAGTACAATCTTTACTCGAGTATTTCCATTTTATACTTCTATTTCACGACATTTTGGAAGTCAGTCTTGTACTCCTACAGCTTTAGTTACTCGTTGCTTTGCAGATTTAGATTTACCAGCTGCAGCACTGGTGATCTTCACATGTTAATGCATCACTAATTATAATACAGTCATATCATATTACTCTGAAGCGGGCCGTTCTGCATAATTTTACTTTTGCTCTGGGTATGCTAATAATATTGCTTCTTTTGTAAGTAAAGTATCTGAGTACTTCATCCACCACTTATTATTTGTGCCTATTACTCAGTATGACTTTTAATCAGGTCAGGTGTTAGATTTCAAACAAGAAAACTGACGGTCTGCACAAAAATGACACTTTTTAAGGTTAACTTTTAACGTTTTTTTTAAAAAAAAAAAATGCTCTTACTACGTGAGATTAAAATGAAGAGTTGAAATAATTCACAAACTCAGACATTTAAAACATTAAAAAAAAAAGTTTCTTTTACGAATATAAAGAGATCTATCCAATCTATCCATTCATTTGTCAGGCATTTTCTATTCTTGTTCATCTGGCAAATGTCCTTGAAGGTTGCATCCTCGCCAGCAGGACTTCATTTCTCATAAAGTACAATGAGCATTAAAGGCTTTAAAGGCAGGACATTTGTTTGGACTAACATTGCATCGTGGTCCCTCCGGTGACTCAGCAGACAGTTGGTTCCTTTGGTTGGTTCCTGGCTTTACGTCAGCAAGAAAACTCATTTGCATTTGTATTGTGTAAATGGAAAGTGAAAGAAAAAAAAAAAGAACAACTTGACAAAGTTAGTGTTTTGTCCACTGCTGTTGTGCTGAAAGAGCTTTTCAGACCCAGCTGGGGACCCAAGAGAAACCTTAACGTAGGTGAACACAACAACAACTAAAGAGAGGCTACGATAGATTACTTTAGGTTCACTAGAAATCATTAATCTCAGTCTGCTGAATCTTTTATGCTAGCTGCACCACTCTGAGAATGTCAAAGTTGGTCGGTTGTTCCAAGCTAAAATATCACAACAACTACGTGATGACTCGCCCTGAAGTGTGATAGAGATATTCATTGTTCCCAGTGGATGAATCCCAGTGACGTTGGCGATGATTTTCACTTTTCGTCTGGCATCACCAGCAGGTCAAAGGTCACTTGTTTTCATTCATTCATTCAAAATTTAGTCAAATCAACCCTTTTGATAGACATTCATGATCCTCAGAGGATGAACCATACTAATTTTTTCCTCTTAAGTTTTGTTACAGTGATGGATTGGCATGAAATCCAGAGTAAAAACAACAAGGAAAGAATCACAGCTGTGTGTCCGGGTCTTGTATGTATGAATTGCACCGTGACCTATCTTTCTATGAGGCTGTATGTGTGTTTAATAATTTCCCACGTCACACACCAGGTTTGTGAGTGAAGGTTGAACTGGACTGCTGATAAAAAAACACTTCACATCGCCAGTTTGGCACACCCTCATACCACAGGCTGAAGTTTCAGATTCCTCCAATTGAGTGAAGAGATCTCGAAATATGAGTGTCATCTACTTCCCCCCCCCCCCCCGATATATTCCAGGCACGTTTCATACTGACACATACATTTTCACCCTTTTTACGATGTCCATTACCGCTCTTCAGCGCCAGTGATTCCTTCAATGCAAGAGACACTCGATTTTTTCTTCACTCTGACAACTTAAGTGCCGTCCCTTCACATCTCTTCAAAGTGTCATTAGAATATACAGTGTGCGAGCGAGTGCGCACGCCAGAAGTGAATCTCACAGACGACGATTTCAAACAATTTCTTGATCATAGAGGAAGATATATTTTTTTTTCCCCCTGTGACAGAAGAAAATGCGTACAGTGCTGGAAACATTTGTTGCAGGCAGCCTCTCAGCAGCAGACTGTCATTATGTATTCAATGTCAAGTTCACAGCTTCTATCGATTGGATTTAAAAAAAAATGACAGCCCCGATATGTCTACTTGTATGTCTACGTCGTGTTCGAGGTGTGTCTGTGAATGCTTTAAGGACTTATTCCAGAGGGATTTGGTGCAGTCAAGCATCGATGACGAGTTCAGTCTTCAGCCACATGACATCTTTCAAACTGTGCTGGAGGCTGGGTGTGTGTCTTTTTTTTTTTTTATCAAGTCAGACGTGAAACTCATTGATCTGCAAATATTGTGATTCATTTAACGGTGTGACACGACACACAACGCCCTCCGCTGCAGCAGCAGCAGCAGCAGCAGCAGCAGCATTCCATCTATACCTGAGTTTTCTCCTCTAACAGCAGGAACAGCCTTTTTGTTCGCTGGCTGACGTGAACATCTAGCGCTTCACCGATCACTCTGAGGCCGAAAACACAGGAACTTTTAATTCCTCTGTGAATTCACACTTCCACTTATGTATCTTTACCAAGCAAGCTAAGCCTCAAGTAACAGCATCTAGCTGCAGAACTTCCTGTTTCATGATAGATCACATATTTATTGGAGTGCTGTATGCAACTTCAGCATAGCTTATTTATGAGTGTGACATGGCATAAACAAACAAGCTTCGGGTAGGATAACTTGTTTTATACACAGGTAGGAAGTTTGTTGCACCAATAATTTGTGCAACATGTCCAGATAAGAGGCTGTGAATTTAAGGAATAGTTAGTTATTTCTGGATATATGCTGATTTCCTGTCTTGCAGAGACTCTCATTGCTTCCTGGCTTCAGCTGGAGCCATTAGCTTAGCATTAAGGTGGAAAAAGCTAACCTAGCTTACTTTAAAGCACCTCTCTAAGTTTGTTTATTTAGTTTATACAGAAATATATATTAAAAAAAGACAAGTTGTAGTTTTTACATGAAGGTTTATGCTAAGCTAACTCCGGCTACAGCTCTGTACTTAGCACAAAAGTTGCACAGCGCAGCAGAGTAACGCCCAGAAGTCAAACAGTTTAATAAAAGATTGAAAACGTGTTGACTGACTGAGTAGTAAGATCATTTTTGATGCTAAAACCTACACAAACTACTACTACTACTCTCCTTAAGTCTACGCCTGAGGTGTGTACTCAACTAATTCTTGTCATTTTGCATGAGAAGACTTTGTTGACTTTGCACACAGCAACTTTTCTTTTATGAATATTTGATAATGTACACAGAGTAGCTGAGGCAACCATCCATCAGAGTTTCGGTGCGATGGTATCAAAGGCTAATTATCTATCTAAAGCAGATTGTATGAATTAGACAGGCCACACACACACTCACACACACAAACAAGATGAATGTTTGGTGGTGTGTGGTTATCAGCCCTGGCCTGCTTCCTTGTTGTTGTTAATTCTGCTGGTGTTCCAGGCCGTTCTTTGGTGAGTTTGTTTGGTGAGGTTTTCTCTGCAGGGGCCTTTTTAGTCCTGAGCTACCAAAGGAGCAGAGCCGGAAACTGAAAACACACACACACATGCACACAGGCACACACACAGGTGAAAGTGGTTGGTCTCATTCTCTTTTCAAAGTCCCTAAAAGGAAGAAAGTAGAGCGAAAAGAAAGTGTGTGTGTGATCCAAAGCCAGCTCTCTCTGACACACACGGACGAGCCAGTCGACTGCACAAAAAAAACCCACTAGAATATTATAAACCAGCACAAGTTTATGTTTTTTCTAACGCCTCAGTTGTGTCTCTCTTCCACTTTACAGTTTATAATAGAAGACATGAAGCAGCAGCAAACCAACAAACACAGCAATCTGCACCGCGAAGACCAGCACATCACTGTGGAGGAGCTGTGGAAGGGCTGGAAGAACTCTGAAGGTAAATGCTCCAGAAGTGACTGAAACAAACGTCTCTGCGTTTATTTAAGTCAGTCTAATCGAGTAGAGAGAAGAGGCGAGGGGTGCTTAAAACACAGAAGGGTGCTGCTGCAGTTATGGCTTAAAAACATCTGCAGAAACATCAGGTCTTGGTGACAGCCCCCTAAATATGAAATCCTGTCTTTGTATAGTTGCCATTCACAATCTGCAGCTGTCATACGGGCAAAAATCCAACCTGTTGGACTAACCCTCATGTTTAGGCTTCGCCGCTGGGAAACATGCACAGGGTGCCACATCCAAAAAGAATATTTATATCACATATTAATTGAGCTTAAATGATGAGATGACAGGACTAGATGAAATAAAACGGAGCGTGTATGAAGAATAAGAAACGTATGAATAAAATGACACTACATATCAGTCCTCGGGCTGCATGTCAAGTTTAATTGACAGGCTTAGCTAGATAAATACAACGCATCCCATGACACAGGTGTGGTTTCTGGTGAAACCCTCTCCTGGCAGGCTAATGTTAAACACGCCACAGTTGACTTTACCTTTGGCAGAATCCTCCTAATGCAGCTTAAGTGTCTCGCTAATTGTCTAAAAAAAAAAAGTCAAACAGACGTCGGCGAGGTCGACGCTTCAAGCGCAGAGCGAGAGACAGGACGACGACGACGGGACTGTTGACCCAGAACGAGCTGGTATTTTCTCTGCAGATGTGTAATGATGTAAAGGTGTAAGTAAAGAGACTCGAAGGGACTCGAAATTTGATTTAAGAGCATTGTAATACATACATACTGTAATACATACATACTACCGACACGTCTCTGGTCTGTCGTCAACCACTGCCCAGCGTGTCTTCCTCAGCCTGTTTGTGCCAAGTGTTTGTTTGCGACTCTGAAAATATGTGTGGAGCGAAGTGGTTGTCGAACAAGTTCTCAACGTGCAGTCGTGCATCATTAACACTTGAAATAAACACACGCTCTGCAGAAAATAAACATGCCGCTGCAGCTTCTGGCTTCGATGTTATACGGGGACATTTTTTGAAAACCACGACCATTTAACGTTTAATGTTTTTCCTTTTAAATAATATATATTGTGCATTTTTTAAAATCTGGTTTTTATCATCTTTAATGACTCGCACCGGCCACACCACGACGTCTCAGAGAGGAATGTTTCCCTCCACCATAAGTTACTTTGCAGATTAAGATTTTGCACACTTGACTGTTCATTTTTAGCTTTAATGGCCATATGTAGATTAACACATAAATGCTACAGTGAAATATGTTGAAGAAGAAAAACAGCTCAGCATTAAGAGCACCAGACATAAAAATATAAAAAGAACGATCTAAATAAAAGATAACACTATATAAACATTAGAAAGTTTGATTTGTGTTGTGACAAGTGTACACATAAGTACTGTGAAGTATTACTGCGTAGTAAATATTTATAAATGTACCATAGAGGTATAAATAAATGTACTAAACACTGTATAAAAGTGAGGACTGTGCATCAAAGTGACAAGCTGAGTGTTGAAGACGTAACACTGTATGAATAAATATAAACATGCCATATAAATGTAACAAACTGCTCTATATAAATATATGAAAAATAGGATTGTGTGAGTAAAAAGTGACAAATATACTAACTTGTAAAATACAGTCCATTGTTATGGGTTAAACTAATACTTCCATCAGAGAGTGATTCCACCTTTAAACGCCTCCGATGGCTACATTTCTTTTACAGACTGTATTTAATAAAAGAAATATGAACGTTCAGTTTAATTGGAGTGAATTTGTTCAAGCCGCACTGCGCTGACACGTGACGCGCCTCACACTCCACGATCATCAATCCAAACACACACCACCACCAGCAGCAGCACTCACCTGCAGGCTTCGGGAGATTTAAGATATTTGCTCGTCACTCCTCCATTTCTTTATGTATACATATCTGCAGGGAGTGAGGAGTTCCCAACAAGATCCCAAACTCAGTTTAAAGTTAAATTAAAGTACATTTTAGTGGCAGAACTTTCTTCTTTTCAGTCAGTGAATCATCACACAAACCCTCTGGAGACTGTATGTTGGGAACAACTGGACTAATCTATCAAACAGAACACATGAACTGTCTCCAACTCTCATTATATTTTGATACTTTAAGTAAACTCTGGAGCAAAAATGGATCAAAAATCGTAATACTCCTTCCGTCACTGCTTATTCTCAACCTTCTCTCACTCTTAAAGCGTCAGCTAAATGCTCGACAGCAGAGCAACAACCTTCATCTCTTTCCTTTTTTCCCTCTCTCCTCGTCCAGTCCACAACTGGACCATGGAGGACACGGTGCAGTGGCTGAAGGAGTCGGTGGAGCTGCCGCAGTATGAGAAGAACTTCAGGGACTTCCGGGTCACGGGGAACACGTTACCTCGGTGAGTACAGCCACAGCGCGTGTGCGTCCGTGCCTTGGCCTCTGATTGAGATGTTTTGTTTCGCCGTTGGTGAGCGGTGAAGTGTGTTTATGAACAGTAACACCATTAAAGTCTTTGTTACAAGACCCAGAGGCACGTTTAGATTTCATTAGTCTGTTTAATGCTGCCCACTGCTGGTCATTAAAGGCAACACATGGGGAAAAAAAAGACTGAAACAGGTGGATTTTTCACCACAGTGTCTTGATGCTTCTTCTTCTTCTTCTTCTTCTTCTTCTTCTTCTTCTTCTTCTTCTTCTTCCTGTTGGCTTTTACAAGGCCAGATTTTGGTCGTCATTCATAACGTGACAGTTCAGTCTTTTAAAAGCGCCCAAAATACACCCCCAGAATTCCCTGCTGCGACACTGTAAAAGTGAAATAGTTAACAAAGTCATGCGAGCGCCGCCGTTACAGAAGAAACTGAGCCGCCGCTGGGACACTTGCGGAATGTGACCCGCTGCAAACTGCATGTACGGCATGAGTAAGACAGAGGGGTGAGGCGGGGGGCGAGGGGGTTCACGTTACGCCACGGGAGCCGGTGGGCGCTGACTCATGAAGTGATGTCACAGCGAAAGGCAGGGGGTGGGAGGGGGGGGGGGGGGGGGTACGATTTCCACAGGCTGCCATGTTGTCTGAGCCTTTTAAGATGGTGGGACACGACCAGAGTCACAAAGGTCAAACTGCGCCCCGGCCTAACTTCAGGCACACAAATCATGCTCGCAGTTCTCGGTAGGCTCTGACTGATACGTGGCTTTTAGGACTGACGCTGATATTTTTAGACTCCGGTCAGAATCCAGACCATCCGTCCTGTTTCTACAGAGTTTAACGTTTGTGACACCTCGGGGCGCCACATTTGATTTGATTGAACTTGCATTTGTTTGCACTAAAAGTTGGAATATTGACAGAAATGGGGAGAAAATGTTGAAATGTTAACAGCCCAGAGAGCGAGAACACTTCAGTGACAGCAATAAATAACACTGCAGCAATTAAAAGATGCTTGATAATTAGACTTTGCTCCAGTGTGTTTGGACTGATCCGGTAACGCTCATTACGTATGCCTGTTTACAGAAAGAATTCAATGAAAGGAGCTTCAATAATGATTCAATCACTGATTTTCTTTTTAAATTTTATCACCAAAAGTGACTTTTCTTCATCCTGTATTCCAAATTCAGCGACAGAGCAGACGTTTTCTTGCTTTTAATGTGCGTGATGTGTCAAATTTCAGCCGCACCTCCTACAAGAAAGGTGAAATACAAAACACAAACAAACCAGAGCCGCGAAAGTTCAGTCTAACTGATGGCACGTCTAGTTATTGTGCATAAAATCCTGATATTGATCCCGCCGTAACTTAATGTTTTATTCATTCTTTAACCTTCCCTAATGTGTCATCGCTGTGTGTGAGCTCAAACCCTGCCTTTAATGCGATAACGTGTGTAAAATGACACTTTTCAAATGCATAACCGTCCAATCCGCCTGTGCAGAAATGCTGATTTTTCTCTTTCTCCGTGTTTCAGAATAGCGGCAAATGAACCGTCGTTTATGACGATGCAGCTAAAGATATTAGACCAGCGGCATAAACAAAAACTAAACCTAAAGGCACTGGACGCAGTGCTGTTTGGCCCTCCTCTCCGTGAGTATGCAGTAAATTCTCCTTGGTCCCAACATTTCTTTTAATTTCATGTCCATGCACACAGTCCCAACCCATCTTCTCCTCTGCAGGTCCGCAACATAACTGGATGAAAGACTTTGTCCTGATGGTCTCCATAGTGATCGGTGTCGGCGGCTGCTGGTTTGCGTACGTGCAGAACAAGTCCAGCAAGGTGCACATCTCTCAGATGATGAAGGATCTGGAGAGCCTGCAGAACGCCGAGCAAAGCCTCTTAGACCTGCAGAGCCGGTAAGAGAAGGAGATGCTTCAGATCTGTATCAATATCTGAGCGAGAGGCCCGGGCCAGACGTAACATTCCACACGCTCGTCTCACCTCGCAGGCTTGAAAAGGCTCAGGAGGAGAACCGGACCGTGGCCGTGGAGAAGCAGAACCTCGAGCAGAAGATGAGGGACGAGATCACCGGTGCCAAGACGGAGGCTCACAGGCTTCGAGAGCTGCGAGAGGGCGCCGAATGCGAACTCAGCCGACTCAAATACGCCGAGGAGGAGTTAGTACAGGTCAGGCCGTCACTGTTTATGAATGTAAATGGAGTTATTACTGCTGCTGAAACACCTTGAAACGGAGAGATTCACGTCGCGTTTTTCAGTGTTAAATTTTCATCTCCTCCACAAAAAGTCCCCCTTTTTCAGAAGCACAAGATCTCCTCATTTCACTCCACTCCACTCCACATAAAAAATACAGCACCAATACATCAAGAGTTTCTCTCGGTAATGAGTTCTCTATTCGCAAAGGCTCATTTTTACAAATTCTGGGTTTAAAATTCAACGAGCGCTCGCCCTCGCTTACAGTGTTTGATCAATGATCTCACGGCGGTGGGCGGGGGGGGGGGGAGTGAGAGTTTTTAAATATTTGACGGTGAATTTAACCTGATGGACCCTGATGTATCACGTTTTCCCCGACGGCGTTCAGGTCCGAAAGGCTCTGAAGCGAGCGGAGAAGGAGATGCAGACGGAGCGGTCGGTGCCCGAAGCTCTTCAGAAGTGGCTCCAGCTCACGCACGAGGTGGAGGTGCAGTACTACAACATCAAGAAGCAGAACGCTGAGTTTCAGCTGTGCGTCGCCAAAGACGAGGTAAGAGAGACTTCCGCGTCCTGAGTTTTGACTGGTAGGAGCTAACAACTACCTGATTTTAATTTGTTTTAAAGTTACACGGCATTGGATTGTTTTTTTTAAGCGAGATATTATGTTTTTTTTAATTTGTCAGTTAAACATAAGCTCGGTGCAAAACACAAATCTCTCAGATAAACCTCAGTGAGTCAGCAGAATTTAGATCATTAATGGCTCCATTCCACAAAATGTGTTTTTCTTAATGATGTGCCCAAATTGTGTTTTAATTGCACTGCCCCATTTTTTTGTTTTTGTTACTTGCATCTGGCAGAAGTCTCAATTGCCAGACTCGATTAACCTCGGCTGCGGATTCCCGTCAAACCTTCAAGAGGGGACGGACGAGAAGCGTAGATTGATGCATGAGTTAATGAGACATCGGCCACGTTTCAGTTTTAGTCTGAGTCCCCTGTGGCCCGTTGAAGAAGCTCGAGGGTCCGTCTGAGTTACAGGGAAGAACTTTTGGGGGAAGATGAGTCGAAATAACACTTTGTGAACGCATATTTTGTCTTGTTTGTGAACCTCAGGCGGAGAAAATAAAAAAGAAAAGAGGTTCCGTGTTCGGAACTCTTCACGTAGCCCACAGTTCATCGCTGGATGAGGTGGACCACAAGATACTAGAAGCAAAGTAAGAGCACAAACACACCCTCGCACGCACATTCATCGTCCTTAACGTGCGTACGGTACCTATCGATTTGCAATAATGCCAACCAATCACAGCGCTTATTGATACAGAATGCTGCAGGGAAAGGTCCTTGTGTCATATTGAGCAGTACATCATGTTGTGACGGCGCGTTATCGATACGACGGTATGGAAATCTTCGGTCGATATCAGTGCAGCAGCCCAACACGTGCATATACAAACTGTATGTCTTCTTGAGATGTTTAAAACGGATCTCCCAGCAGTGACAGACGAGAATACTGTTGTAACCTCTTTATTTCGGGTTTGTTTTTCCAGTCCAGAAACGCTCTCGATCTTTATTGAACCACAAACGGTGCATTTCAGGCCCTCTGCAGTCTACCCAGTGGTTAGATTTCAGTCCATAGTATGTTTGTTTGGCCGATATTTCAATAGTGTCGACCCCAGACCAGCCTTCTATTTCTCTTTTGAAGTTTTAAGAATAGCTGTTGTGCACTTGACACCGAAACAGAAACCTGCTCCCACTTAAGTCCAATTTCTTTCACCAATAACCGCCGACTCCTTACATTCTTATTTAACAGTCGCTCAGAGGCATCTTTGTCTCGTTCTGCCCTTTCGGTTGTCAGCCAGGTTGAACCGATGTGCAGCATTTTGTTCACGTAAAAAAAAACAATTTTTTCCCTTTTCTCTCTCTCTCTCTTTTTTTTTTTTTTTTGCAAACCCTTCATACAAAACAACATCTATTTGTAAAGAGGACTTTCTGCAGCCCAAAAGCACGAAAGACCGTTCAAAAACAGAGCGGCCCTCTCGGCCTCTCTCTGACTGCACCGAATCAAGCTTTTGTAGCTGCTAGTCAAAATCTGCTCGATAGATTACACGAGGCGCTGCGCCAACAATCACTTTTGTTTTGCTTGTTCAGGGATTAAACTCCTCGGAGCACTAACTGCACTGGAAAAAAAAAACCCCACAAAGAAGTGACAAAATCTGACAAGTTCCTGCACAGATACGCTATTTTTATCACTTTTCCGCACGTTTTATCTAATATTTTCCCTTTTAATCCGAGCTCTGTCGCTTAAATGAAGAATTACTTTGTGTTTAAAAGCCAACGAGGAAAGAAAATCACATAAAAGAGAGCAAAGAGTAAAAAACTTTAGCACGGCCACTTTAATAGGCAGAAGTCCAGCATCATAATAGAACCGGCTCGTGTGCCAAAACTGTCTAAATCCTGATGAATCAAAGAACTTATGTCAGAAACAGGATCACCGTAATGTTTGCCAAGCACCCCCCCCCCCCGTCTTCATCCGTCTGTGTTTCTTTTTCTTTTTTTCATTTTTGAAAGGAAAGCCCTGTCAGAGGTAACAGCGTGTCTGAGAGAGCGGCTGCACCGCTGGCAACAGATCGAGAAGCTTTGCAACTTCCCCGTCGTCAATAACTCGGGGCTGCCGAGCCTGACGGCCAGCCTCTACTCGGACCACAGCTGGGTGGTCATGCCGCGGGTATCGGTGCCTCCTTACCCCATCGCAGGTGGAGTGGATGACCTGGACGAGGACACACCTCCCATCATTCCGCAGTTCACAAGTGAGCAGAGCGATGGAGGATCTTGACGCTTTCCGGTGACATAACTGAAATTTAGTGATTTAACCCCCCCTCTTTGATTTATTTATTTCCCCCCTCAGCGACCACGCTGATCCGGCCTTCGCTGAACCGCAGCAGCAGCCTGTGCCGTTCCCGCCGGAGCCTGATGAGCTCTCCACAGTCCTCGCTGATGTCCCCAGACCCGGACCTGCTGTCCATGGCCAGCTCTTCCCTCTCCTATCACCCCGAGGCAGACGACGAACATATCATGTTCAGCTCGGATAGGAGGGGGTATGTAGCGGTGGCCGGAACGCCGCGGAATGGTTTTACAGTTTGGACTCACAGGTGTTTTATTCAGACATTCACACTGATGCTTTAACTTTGGGGGTTAAACGGCGCCATTTGTTATTTGCTGCCGTCTCGTGTGTGGAGGACGCATGAATTACCTCTACTTGATGCACCGTAATTAGATCACGTCTAACATAATTAATTACAGAGAAAAAAAGATCTCGTCTCCTCTTTAATTCCTGCACTTTCTCCCCAATTCCCTTCACTAATGTGTCAGTAAAGAAACGGTGGTCACATTCATAACAAATAGTGACCAGTAGATGAAGATTTCATCTTCATTTTAGTGACTTAAGTAATAATCCTTCCCAATTTCTGCCCAAACTACCAGGTGTAAAAACAGAAGCACAGCCGTTAATATGCCATGAAGAAAACTGAGAAATATCACATCATGTGGGAACTTATTTTCAGAAGTAGCATGGCCACATTTGCCTATTTTCCTCCACGCACCACCTCCTGCCCTGTATGTACCCTGTCATCACCAACCAAGAGACTACACTGCACATGACACCTTCATTATATCACAAGAGACAAACCAGCAATGAAAGGAACCCCATTTGATTAAACACATGTATGTGAGGTTCGATTCCAACCTTAGTTCCCTAAATTCAGTTTTAATTCAAATTTAGCAGTTAAACATGTGACTGAAACCAGTTGATACTAAATGAATTCACATGATTTTGGCTGTTAGTTCCCCTTCTAATGAAGATCCACACTGACGTAGGCAGACGTTAAAAACAAGTCATTGCTGGCGTATCTGTTCCCATCAGTTTAGAACCTCTAATTTCATTCTGTATTTTTACGTTGTCCAGTGACGACATGATTACAGACATGATAAGTAAAGTAAAAAGTCCTCCTCAGGTGAAACACATCCAATCAGATCATAACACACAAAAAACAAATGTTTTTGTAAATAAATTATTGTGACTGTGGTGTGTCTGCCCTCTTTTAGGGAACCGGTTCAGGAGGGCGGCTCCGATACAGACTCTCTCAACTCCTCCATGGGCCGCAAGCAGCTGCACAACCCCTGCACGCCCGGCTCGGACACCCCGTTCCGCAAGATCTCCCGCGAGGAGCTGCTGCTGTTCAGCCAGAGCCCGGAGCTTCCGGCGTCCACCTCCTCCACCACCCACACCACCAGCAGCAGCAGCAGCAGCAGTCTCAGGGACTCCACACCTCCCCCTCTGCCTCCCACTCCGGCCACCACCCCCTCCGGCCCGCCCTCCACCTCGCCCTCCCCGGCCTTGGAGCACCACCCGTTTGCACACAGAGGCTCGCCCGACCTCACCCGCATCATACCGGAGTCCCAAAGCGTAACCTTCACACAGGGGGGCGTCACCTCTCCGACAGGCAAGGGCATGTACAACGGCATCCTGGAGAAGTCCTACAGCTTCGGCCAGCTGCCGGCGAGCATGCTGCCCAACGTTGGGCGTTACCCGTCTCTTACCTCCCTGGACTCGGAGGGCCGGAGCATGGGAAGGGAATACAAGCTCCAGAGCACCTCCTCCCAGGACTCCAGCGACAATGGAGAGAAAATCAAGCGCTCCTCATCTAAAATCAAAAGCTTATTTAAGAAGAAAAAATAAAACTTGCAGAGTGAGATAGTGTGTGAGAGAGAGAGAAATAAAATCTAAAGTTGTTTTAGCCCTAATACAAAAAAAAAAAAGGACATCGCTGTAAGCTAAAACATTTCATTTTCTCTCGTATTTTGTTCTTTTTGTTGTCAAAGATGGAATGTAGCTCAGTCTGGGTGCCTTTAAACGCCTCAGACTGGTAGCCTTATTTTTCAATAATGCCTTTTTATTTAGTTCACTCATAGCCTCACGGGGAAACCTGCAAAGGTCAAGGAAAAAGTCAGCGAAAGGTCAAAAGGTCATGACAGTTGTCATCCAGACAGCCAAAACATGTGACCTGTTCACTGTCTTCTGTTCGTTTCGGTTTGAACCCCTAAAAAAAAAAAAAAAAAGCCACTATGTGTAAAGGGTCTAAAGGTGCAGTCCATAAATGATAAGCACACCTTGTGCAGAATGATGAACCTGAATATCACCGATTTCTTAAAGCATCATTTTGACGATTTCTCTCCCAAAGCGTCCAAAGCTACCCCCCCCCCCCCTCGCCCTCTTTCAAATTATGGATTGCATCTTGCGAAGTCTTTGAGTCCTAAACTCCTATACTTGATTAATTTCCTTTAAAAAAAAATAAAAATCCTGCTAAAAGTATGTTGCACTACTGCTTTCCCGGTATTTTGGGAAAGAGCCGCTGCTTGCGGAGTACATATTGAATAAAGAGAAAAGAGACAAATACATGGGCAGCGGCAGTGGAGATGCAGCACGTAATGCCAGAGCCAAAATTATCTGATGCGCCTTCAGTGCCGCTACTTATGGATGTCTCAATATATATAAATATAAATATATATATATATATGCATATGCAGTACTGTGCAGATGTTTTAGGTAGCTGTTTAAACTAAGAATGCTTTCAAAAATATAAATAATAATTGTTTATTTTTATTAACATACAAAATGCAAAGTGAGCGAACAAAAGAAAAATCTAACTCTAATCAATGTTTGGTGTTACTACCCTTTGCCTTCAAAACAGCATCAATTCTTACCGGTATAGTTATTCTGGGTGTATGATCACAAAGATCCAGATTTCACATGCACTTTGAAACACGGACAGACGACGACTGGGGTTTCAGGATGTGCTGTTCAAGCTCTTTTGAAGAAGCAGTGCCATCAGCCTAGAACTGTCAGAATTGTCAGTAGGACCCAACTACATCCATCTACTGTCCAGAGGAGTCTGGCCAGATGTGGTCTTCATGGAAGAGTTACACCCAGAAAGCCAAATAATGAATGTCTGCAGGCAACGGTGAAGCATGGTGGAGGTTCCTTGCGAGTTTAGGGCTCCATTTCTGCAAATGGAGTTGGAGATTTGGTCAGGATTAACTGTGTCCTCAATGCAGGCAGATACTTATCCATCAGGGAGGTGTATGATTGGCCCCAAATTTATTCAGCAGCGGGACAATGACCCAGCCAACGTCTTTAAGAACTGTCTTCAGTGTGAAGAAGAACAAGAAGTCCTGGAAGTGGTGATCCCAACATCATCGAGTCTGTCTGGGGTTACATGAAGAGTTAGAATGATTTCGAGAAGATCTGTGGTTAGTTCTCCAAGATGTTTGGAACAACCTACCAGCCAGCGTACCTTGAAGACTTGATGCTGGTTTGAAGGCGAATATTGATTTGATTTCTCGTCTGTTCGTTCACTGCATTTTGTTAAACGATGACACTACTTAGACAGCATTCTCAGTTGACGTCACGTTCTCACACCTGCCTGAAACTTTTGCACAGTACTGTATATACTTTGTTTTCACATTATTATGTTCTTATAGATGTTTTTAAATAGATTTATATTGGTGGGGGTTCCTATGAACTGATCTTTACTGAAGAAAGTTTATTGAATATGCAGACTTAACCCGCACCGGCCATTTTCCCTGCAATCTAGCTGTCCCTTATTACTTGATTAACTGTGTCCTGTAGCCATACCGACATACCATTTCCATTTTTTTTTCTCCTCGGTACCCTGTCACTCTTGTAAGATTTGGTGTCACTACCAGATTTAGGTCAAATTGTCTGCAAATAATTCCTTCTGTGGTTGGAGTGCCATATTAATGCCGCATTTTAAGGAAACACAAGTGGCAGGAAGTGTAGGACAGACACCTGACTGCGCTGTTTCTGCTGTGCCGTGACGACGTGGCCTCAAACATCTGTGTTTCCAGGCGTCTTAAAGACAAACACTGAGGATTATCTGTTCGAAATAAATACATAAAAAGGAACTATTTGATCCAGATCTGATCGATACACCAAGACCTGCTCCCCTAACCCCAACCTAACCCCGCCCACCCACCCCACCACCGCGCACACACTAAGCTCGAAGCCGACCCATGCAATACGGTCCTGTTCCTCACCTCTGGGCCCGCGCCGAGCGCACTGATGTCAAGAGCTCCTGCTTCACACTGTGATTTTCTGCCTTCTTCCCTTCATCCTGAACCTGGCTGTCACTGCTGCAATTTAAACACTACGGGTCATGTGACCGTGACGGAGGCGACGTGATGAAATGTCAGTGGGAGGGGGGGAGGGAGGGGGGTGATGCCGTGTACGAGGTGTGTCTTGGTGACAGGACGACACAATGATGCAAGGATCCAGTGGTCTCTGTTCATATATATGTAGATATATATATATATATGGCAATACAGTGGCAATACAGCGCACAATGAAGGAAATTGAAGACAGAGCTGCAAGGCGAGGAGAAAATGAATGTTTACGAGACATTAGGGGTTTTTTGAGAACATTTTGTGTGTGAATATTTGTATACTGTAGAAGAATTAATAAAAAAATGGAGGCATCGCACGTTTCAGAGTCATGTTTTCTGCAGTGTTTCATGCCTTTTATGATTCGGTTATTCACTGTTTTCTATATATTTGGTTATTTAATCTCTAGCTGCTGAGCAAGTCCACGAATAATAATTTCTTCACGTTAAAGGCCCCCTGCTGCCTGATTTTACACATCAAGTTTTATGTATTTGTCATGAGAAGTAAACATTTAAATACAGTTTGTCTTTTGTGGTCATGTATCGGATGTCTTTAACCGTCTGGAGTCCAACAATGACGATAACAATTTGGGACTTTGGGATGCTGGGAAAGAATAACCCTGATGATGTCATCGGGGTTGTCTGAGCTCAGGCAAATTTAAAACAGAAAGCCTCGGTTACAAATCAGAGTTTGAGCTGAGTTTGAATGATCTGCACATTTACCAGTCGGGGAGGCTCTTAACGAAAGTTCAAGCTGCATTATGGGAAATGTAGGATTCAGTGTTTTTGACACTCTTGCCACAATTTTGAAAATTATTTTTTAAATCTATTTTTTTTGCAAGTAAATTACTAGAATACACCTTTCAAACATGTTAGTGTTACAGTTGAGTATTATTTTCATCAGCAATGTATCTATACTTTTCTAATCAGTCATAAAATGTCAAAAAAATAATAAAATCTCACCAGAAAACTTGAAACACACAGTCCAAAAAGAGTCAGTTAAATTTTCTGTTGATCTACTAATCACCCAGTTATTTTAAAACTCCTCTTGTTGCCTGTGTCTGCATCAATTTCTACACATTTTTAAAAAATTAAATACATCGATCTCCTTCCTGTACAGTCGGAGGCTCTAAAGGTCTGATTTGTTTGCCTCGTAGCTGAGCTTTAAACAGTCCTGACCCTCCACTTGAAGCCCACATCCTCCTCACAGCAGAGCGCAGAAGTGTGGGGGAAAAGTATTATTCTGACACCCCATTTGTCTTGAGAGTGAGGAAACCGTGATACACAGAAGAAAAGCATGCATGATTGCTTTATCAATATAAAGTGAACGTGATGAAACTTGTGTTGATGGTTCATCAATTCGGCACACTAGGAGAGGAACGGGGATGTCTGCCGGTGATGAATGTGTTGTTTGGGCACTACTGTACACAGCAACAAATCCCAGCCTTTTCACACAGACCTACCTTATTTGCCCCGGCATCGGCGATGCAGTCGCTGCCGCGGCCACATGGTGTCAGCAGAGCATCAGAGGAAACCAACCATGTCAGCCACTCCCTGACGGTGAAGCCTACAGAGTGTCAGTGTGCTCGGTAAGGACGGTGACAGACCTGTTTTTTTTCTGTCAAGTACGGCATGTGTTGATGGAGTATGTGTGTTGAAACTCCACCTCTAAAAACTGACTTCCGTTAAGCATAATAAATGATATCTAACCCAGTAAATCATAAACACATCATCCAATACTGCAATAATACACTCAATAAGGTAGAAGTAAGCTTCAAATTGTTAAAAAAAAAAAAAAAAAAAAACACCAAAAGAGAGCAACGTAATCTGACACATTACTACAAATTCCTGAACGTCACGCAAGAACCAACTCAACCGAGGCTGTTGGGGCTCAGGAGGGAGAGCGGGTGGTCCACTAATCAGAAGATCTGTGGTTTGATTCGGTCTGCGTGTGTCGAAGTGTCCTTGGGCAAGATACTGAACCGCAAATTGTGAATAAATTAACTCCTGTCTGACGAGCAGTTGGCACCTTGCGTGGTAGCCTATGCCACCGGTGTACACGTTGTGTATGTGTTCAAAATACAGAATAACAACGACGCTAACCTATAATATGCTACATATGATACATTTGGACACATTTGCGATCATGAAACATCCAATGTTGTTGGGTGCTACCGCTTACATATTGAATGGTTCCCATGGTTTTGGAATGAGGTATCTAAAACTCACATATTCATGCAATGCTTGGGTGTCCACATACTTTTGGCTGGATGGTTATATAATATAGCAGCTCTGAGGCTGTATGTATGTGTCAACATATATTGTCTGAAGCTGGTTTTCAAGGTCTGGGGCTGGGAGTACCCTTTGTTACAGTACAGGGGAAATCTTCCAGTACACAATGAACATTTTCACACCAGTTCGAGGCCTGTTATTGTTTCAACAGGATCAATAAGAAGTGTGTGTTTTTTTGTGTGTGGGTGGTGTTGAAGAACGTGACTAGTCTAGGCCCGGCCTCAACCCGATCCACCATGCTTCCATTAGACAACATATTTTAACGGATATATGACATGAATAGTTTTGCAACAGTGTTCAGTAATTACATATTGGTGTAATGATGGGGTGTCTACATACTTGTGGCCATGTAGCTTAGAAAGATAATGCTAACAGACCACAATCTGATGATTAGCTCCCTGCAGATTTGCAGGACTCATATAAACTTCTCACTCGTTCCTTCACTAAACGTTGCAGAGCTGTTACTGAATTATGAATCGCCGTGACATCCACCGCTGTGCAACAAACACTGTGATCTGATTCTGGAGCAGTACATTTAAAAGCTGCATTCAGCTGCTCCTTTGTCCCACATTCGCTTCCTGTACTCTCCTCCTCTCTGCTTCCTCTCTTCCCTCACAGGAGCATTGCAGGTTGGGGACACGTTGTGGATATTTATGGCCCCGAACCGCACCGCAGTGTTGTAATTGGCCCCACAATGACGCTAATGCTCAGGAAAGAGGAGCGGTGGAAGGAGCAGAAAGTGATGCAACGGCTCTGGCAGAAGATGGCAGATCCTCCGCTTAATGAATGCTGGTAAGAAAAGGTAATGAATAAAATGAGGGACTTAAAGGTGCACATACGTAAAGCGAGTGCGTATCATCGAGGCTTTTACCCGACCTGTCACTGTGCTTCATCTCTCCCTCCTCAGTCTACCACTCCTCTCTGCCAAACTCAGCCTCTCTCCTTTCTTTATCCCCATCACTCAACACCCGCTCCCTCTCTCGTTTGGATCCCATTCCATTGCAATGTAATGGGTTTATTAGTGTGGTTAATGCACTGTGACCTACTGGGGCTTGCCGTCTACCTTTTTTCATGTGCAAAAAGAAAAAAAAAAGAAAAGAGAGAGAGAGAGAGAGAGGAGGTGGTGGCATGTTTTTGAAAGGGGAAGCAGTACAGGAGTGAGGCATAAAAAGACAGCACCGAAGAAGGAGGGAAAGATCGTTTTAGAAAGTAAATTATATCTAAAGAACGAAGCAAATAAAGAAATAACGACAGAAACAGAGGCTGTGGAGTGCTGGAACGCCGATGCAGATGTGCACATTCGCAGCCATTACAATAAACTGCAGCAGAGAGTTGGGTTCCCAAACAGTCTGGACTAGTTGATGTTGATAGCTGCCATGTTTACCCAGACTGGGACAGACAAAGTCAGCTTTGGCACCAGAAGTGCTTGGTGCAAATGAGTGTTTCTGCTCCAAAACTCTGCCAGAGAGACTTGCAGCCAGTTTGTGGTACAGTATAATGAAGCCATTTCAGTCGGGACTGTGGTGTTGCATGCAAGAGCTCAGCCAGAGAAGAGGTTTACTGGGTGGAAGCTTTACCCGAGAGAGCGTTTGGGTTCTGAACAATTAGAGGCATCCGAGCACATCTTTAAGGCTTGATTAAAGAGGTTTAACAGAGTGTGTGTTGCATACAGTACAAACCAGGATTGTAGTAAAGTCGGTTTAACTTCACATTGTTAGCCATAATAATTTTATGTATCTTCAAATAAAAACGCCTTCCACTTACATTAAAAACAACTCACTGGTTTAGTATGGCTTCGGTACAGTTATACTGAATATCAGCACTGCTGGGATTCAGCCCTCCTGTCGAGGTTAATCACAGCGTGCTGATATTTAGTATAACAGCATGACCCTGAGTGTGATATTGTTTTTATACAACAGTTCTACAATCGCTAAACTGTAAACCTATTAATTTACAGTAATAACTGACAACATATGATGATTTGTTTGTTTGGCCCTGCCAACACAAATATTTATAGTAATTACCACCGCACGTCAACATTTTCCTGAACAGCAGCTTTGATGTATAAGTCTACATGTTACCGCAGCCCAGCTGTTGTTTATATTTTTGAGACTTAGCCAAGTGAAAGCAGTTCAAAGCCCATGTTGTCTGCCTCACAGCGTTAGCTTCGTTTTTTTTTTTTTTCTCTTCTCTAGGTTGGCAGATGTCGTGTGACCACACATGGAGGTTTGTGCTGGAGTAGTCAGGCTTGTGAAAAAATGTGGTGCAAAGTTTGTTATAATTTAAGAAATATAACAACAGATAAAGGTCCAACATGAAGATTAAGGAAGATTAAGGAATGAAATACAATATTCATTAGTATGTTTTAATTAGTGTATAATAACCTGAGCATAAGAATTCAAATGAGTCTTTTATATCTAAAGTAAGAGCGGCTCCTGTTCTGCCATACCATACATGTTGGAATAATGGAGAAAATCCAAATTTCGTCCTGTTTCAACTTGAACATCTACATCTCTATTGAGCTGTAAACCACCAGAATCATGTGTATATAGGAGGAGACAATTTTGACTAAACAATACATAGATCAAGCGCCATTATTACGTATGCGTGGGAGATTATAGCTGGGAGAAATATGTCTTTGAAAAGGTCATCAGTGAGAAAGACAAATCCAAAAGACAAAAGAGTATTTCAGTCTCAACGGTGCTGGTTTCCACAAAGATATTTGTGGCTTTATAATAATATGCTACAAAAATGATTAAATGATCCAATGAGATTCTTCATCAGGGTGACACACACACACACCATTTCGTCCACACATTCACACGCAGAGATGAAAAAATTCTCAGCTTGAATTTCATCTTCATTTTTTAAACCAAGGTAGGCTTGATTAAAACCACTTCTAAAAATAATATCGGCAGACTTAAGCGCTGCACCCATCTTTTTATTAAGCAATTATGAGTTTAATTTGTCTGCCCTAAAGCAGCTGGAATAGATCATTAATATAAATGAACAAATCATAAAAAATGTTTGTCAGGAACCTGTCGTCTAAAATGTCTTTTGACTTGAATGATACCGCTCTGATTGATTCGGTGTGATTAAACAGAGCTTAATTAGATTCGCATCGGTGATCACAGCCATCACATGAGCAAGAGCTTCAGCCATCCACACCTTTCAGCTCACACGAATGTGAAGCCTGACTTCTTCACGCGGGATAAACCTGCCAGACCCGATGCTTTCTCTGCTGTTATTTCTGATTTACCACGCGCACCTGACTTATAGTTAATAACTCTAAAGTTGTCTGATTTATGCAGTGTTCAAGCTCCTGAAGCGCTTCTAAGTATAAAGGTGGCACAGTTTTATCTGAAGCACCTTTTCAGGATCATAAGTGTGTCCATATTTAATGCGAATTAAATTCCTGACCCCTCCTGCGCTCTGCCAGTCGACTGCAAAATATAACCAAGCATCTACTGGTGGAGCTACTGGGAAATACCAATGTTTAATTACTTGCAAGTGGTGAATCCCCAAGTGTGCCTGCAATAAGATGAAATATGTTAAGATTAGGGCGAAAAGATAAAACCCGACCACATATCACTGCAGCCGGATACAGATCTCGTGAGTCTTAACACTGCTGCTTTACATGTTTCATTTGAAATATTGGACTAAAAGGTTTTAATATTAAAGCAACACCGTGTAATTTTTCTGGAATAAGATCACAGTTTTTAAATCATTTTGATGCTACATTGACGAGTATGATCAACTGCTTCACCACCAACTATTTCAGTGATTTTGTCAAAATTGGATCATATTTTCTGGAGAGAACGTTTCCTACTTTCTCTCTCATGTCCCCGACTCCCGTAGCTACTGTTTGTTGGGATACCTGGACTATGAGCTTGGAGAACTGGGGCTGTTTGTGTTTTGTTGTATCACAAGTGTTTTGGACCAACAGGAAGAAGAGGAGGTTTTCAGGCCCGGGGCGTGGGGGAATGCTGATGAAGAAGCCAGTGTCGTGCCAGAACAGGAGCTTGGCAAGCAGGCAATATAACCGGGATCAGCATCCTTTATGGACATAATGTCAGAGGTGAAAAGACTGAAAGGGACATTGATGGAGGGAGCTAAAAGAGAAAAATCATATTATATAAATATAATCAAATACATCATTCAGGACCTTGAAGGCTTCATAATTTAACTGAAGGGGGGCATTTTGTCAGATTAAGAACTTTTATTTTTTAAATTTTGCTCATTATATTCTTTTACTCAAATATAATTTTGAATGCTGCTGTGCTGTCACTTTTAATTAAGTTAAGGATCTGAGGGCTTAGAAAACATTAAAACAAGATGGACACAGGAATATTAACAAGACATAAAAGATCTCATAGGAGGTGAGTTAAAACTCATAAAACAGGAGACAGTGCAGTGCAAGATAATGACTTCATATGCAGGAAAGTATTAAGCCCCAATTTAAAACTTGCAGTTGTTTTCCGGGAGTTTGATCCAGATAGAAAGTGGAGTGCTGGTTCTCCAGGTTTAGTTTTGACTCTGGGGACGACAGACCTGTCCCAGATGACCCTATATGGCCTGGGTGGTTCATTATATAGCAGCAGATCAGAAATATATTTTGTCTCAGTGATTTATAATTCCAGCAGTCGGATTTAAAAGGTCCAGCGTGTAAGATTCCGAGGGCTCTATTTACAGAATGGAATATGATACGCATAACTATGTTTTCACTAGTGTATAATCACCTGAAAATAAGAATCATTATGTTTTTTATTACCTTAAAATGAGCCTTTTATATCTGAACCACCATGTTTCTACGATAGGCCAGAAGGGACAAACTAAACTCGAGATTCCTGGAATGTTTCATGTCCACCTTTCTCCTTGTTTAAACCTACACTGCTCCTTTAAGGTCAGATCTTGCATGCACACATTCACATATGTTGCGGCTAGTGCTTTTGCTATATCCTTCATTGCAGAAGTTTTTAGTACAATCTTTTTGTACCTTTACATTCTGACAGTTTTCAACTTTCATGTGTTTTTAGTGTCAGCAAGAAGACTCTCTCAGGATGCCTCCTACGTTTTTTTTTCTTTCTTCTTTTTAAATTTTGCTCCTCGTGCCTCATTTGAACCATCTCCTCCTCTCTCCTCCTGTTCCGGAGTACATCCACCCGGCCCTGTTTTCTACTGATGACTCACAAACAGCTGAGTCTAATTGTAGTGTTTTTGCCTGTCAACTAAAATTATGTTTGATAGTTACAGTCAAGCTCTCTGAGTGACGCCGCGGTTACAACGTGAGCCTCAACCAAATATCAAACATCTTCCAGCGAAAGGCAGTCTGGGTATTCTAATAGGTGTCGGCGTCTTTTCGGAGGCAATTACCTTGTTGTTATCGCCAACGCTGTGTCAGAAGACGCGATGAAGGCAGTCCAGGCAGTTAGTTAGCGCTGAGCCACGCCAAGGTCTAACAGATGTGACGTGCCACTGACTGACTGACTCCAGCACTGATTCGATTAACAGGAACTTCCCTGCTTGGAGTCTGAGAGACGAGTCAGCAGCCCCGGAGGACTTCTTGCACTTGCATGTACAGTGAGTGTAATAACGGGGCAAGATTCCACGTTTTAGATCGCCTACATGTGCCTCGTTACTGATGTTTAATGTTCGGCTAACGAGGGGCCCGGAGATACATGTTACATGCTGTACTGATGTGTGATCATAAACAGCTCGGAAGACACTAAAGGATGATCCTCTCTTCCTCCGTCTGCAATTACAGCGCGCTGATGCATAAGTCTCTTGTTATGCACAATGTTCGGGTGAGAAATCATTATGAAAGAAGGTGCTAGCTGTGAAAAACTGTTGACCTCTTCCAGGTGTTTATTGCGCACGCCAACAATGTGTTATTAATCTGAATCCTGCCTCTCCTTATAATAGGCATTCACTAAAGGAGACCTGTGGCACTGCTATACGAACCTGAATGGAGACGAAGAGGGCGCGAAGCAAAACACATCTCCAACTTAACCGGTTTTATTTAGCTCTAAAATCTTATCTAAAAACAGGTTTAAAGTCTGTCGGGGGTTTGGCACAGATATAGCTTTTAACCCTCTGTCTTGTATTGGATTACATTCTGCACTGAATCTCAAACCCCAGAAGTCAAAACTGCTTTGGTGTTCTTTTATTTGGTGCAAGTGAACGAGTATTGTACTTCAGCGGACCTCCCAGGCTCTCACAGTTGTTACAACATGTAATAGAAATCTGGCCGGACTGGCTCAAAGAAACCTTCAATGTTATATACAATTTGGGATCTTCTTAAATTACACTGGAATAGAAGGGGGCTCAAACTTTGCTCTGTGAACTTACCTGGACTGAAGTGCAGAGAAAGACTCAAACACGAGTCGAGCGGTGTACGATAAGACTTCACCGCATGGATGTCTTGTCATATATTCACTCATATTTTGTACATTTTATTATTTTACAAGTATTTCCTTGTCTTATTATTTTTATTTTATGCATCTGGAGCATTTATTTTCTTGATCTTTTCCATTTTTATTTAATCTTTTTTACCACCATGTGGGAGTTCTTCTTCACGTTTGTCAATCTTAAATCTGAAACCAATAAAGATATTTAAAATCTGCTAGTGGGTGAGAATATTGAACCTGTTTCCAATGCAAACTTATTTTAAGGAAAGAACGGTATCGTCACGCAGCAGTCTGCTCTCAGAGTGCTGACAGTAATTTATAGAAAATGTCTAAAACTGGGAATTTACTCACCAAAAATAAATTCATTTATTCAGCTGCACGATCAAATAAACTGTCTAAATCTTGTAGTTTAAAGTTCCATCCGTGCTGTAAAACAAGTGTTTTTTTTGGCTGCCGGAATATGTTTCGCCAAATTATTTGCTGCAAAACAAAATGCTTGATGGGAAACGAGCACGCACGTTTCGTCTCGGCTCTCGCTGAAATAATAAAACGGCTCCGAAAAGAAGTCGCAGTACAGTTTCTCAGACATATTCTAACAATAACTGGTTGTCACAGGAGCTGTACGGCTCAAAGCCTGAGTGGGAGTGCAGAACTCGACAGTACTGTGACTCTGTGACATTGCTGCAGTGACCTGGATCACATTATGAGCTCGGCTGACACTCCGAGCCGCTGCCGTGATATGTGAAGTGAATATAACGGGGAGAGGGGGGGGTTTGGTTTAATTTACTTTAGTTGATGAAACACGGCGAAACACAGACAGACGATAAAACAAGAACAAAAGGAAGTACAAAAAAATTAAAATTTGAGCAGATGAGATAAAAACCTGAAACGTGTTTAATAAAAGTTGCCTCCTAATCGTTTGAAATTCCTGCAGGGCTCGGCTCGGGTTTATTGAGTACTTATCAAGCGATGAGACCTTCTTCTTCTTCTACTTTTTTTTTTTTTGCAATTACCGCACTGTCCAACCTGAGAGCGAAAAACAAAAAAAATCCAAAAATTTTTGCAAGTCACATCTGACCTCGGCGGGTGCGCCACTCCGAAAGTATTTGAATTTCTTTGACAGCAGGAGATCAGAGTGGGAGAGAGAGGAGGGATGGAAGAAGGAAGAAGAAAAAAAAAATCTGAAAGGAGAGAGGCATGAGAGAAACACACAGGATGAAAGAATCGCAAACAAAACAAGTGAATCAGCAGGGTGCCAAGGTCACCTCCGAATGTGAGAGCGGCTGACTTATCAAGAGACTGCGCTGGAGCGGATTGTGAAAAAAGTAAAAGTGAAACAAGAGTAAAAGGTTTTTCTTGCGTTATACATATTTTCCTGATGGAAATCGTAAATTGCCTGCACAGAAAATAAACATATCACCTCTTAAAGTCCTTCTTACAATATTTAAAAATGCATCTACTCATTAAACTCCTCTTATGCCGTCGCTCCATCCTCTCCTGAACTCATAACTTTCTACCACCCTCCTTCTTCTTTTATAAGTCTGAGAAATCCAATCATTTCTATATGCGTCAAACCTCAAGCTTGATCTCTCAAACAAAGGCGGGCGAATTTGATTTGAGCGAATTCAGGAGCTTTGTGCCGATGAATAAAACATTGCTCCTCCTTGATGTTACCCGGACTTATCAAGTCACAGATTCCCCCTTTGAGCTCAGTGGTGACACAGTGCAGGAACCCCTGCGCAGGATGAGACAGAAAAGATGAAGCTCCTACTGTATATCTTCAGCTTTGGCTGCGAGGGAAGATAACCACACAAACACGTGAGATATATACACAGGTGCGTGCAACATGCGCGGACACAAGATGGGGACTGACTTTTGATCAGTTTTTGATGAATAATACACTATGAAAAGAAAGAAAGAAAGAAAGAAGAAGAAAGTTGATCTCGGATTTCATCTTCATGTGTCATACAACTTGCGTAAATCCCTCCAGTTGTGCAAAAATTGGATATGTAGGGATTAAGTAGACTGCGTGGGAGTCGTACAATATATATACGTTCTTTCTTAATCCACAGTTTCACTCGCAGGCTCGCTGTGATTAGTGACTGTGTGTGTGACACTCATACATATTTAAGTATAATCGAAGCTGCTGTGGGTCAAATTAGTAATTGAAATGGGATTTACTTTTTGCTTAAAGTAATCAATCAGCGGCAGAATGAACAGCTCTGGGCCCCACAGATCTGAAAAAGGACACCCACGCAGAATTATTCAAACAGATTTTTCATTCTCTGTTCTGCCTATTTGTCAGGTACCGTGAGGCCACATGCAGGTGGTTAAATTGCCTCCGCGATGAAAAATATAGCGGAGTAATATACTCTATTTTTCGCCCTCATTCTTTCAAAGTCCTCCGGAAACTGAGAGTAAACTCAGCTAATTTTTAAACATTTCATTGGGTGTTCCTGAGATAAGACATGAGGAAGATCAGAGTTAATTTGAAAGTGTTTGTAGAGTGTTAATATCACTCTTTTTTTGAAGTCTTGGTATTGTAACACTGGAATAGAATAATTCATTATTGGGTCTTTGTGTTGATAAAAGTTCAGACTCCTCAACATTAACCACAGCTAGATATACGGCTCTAAGGATGGCAGTGCCAAACTGAAATACTTTAATTGAATAATTGGCATTAAGTTTTGTACAAACATCCCCAGAGGATAAATCTTAATGACTCTGCTGACCCCCTGACTCTTCCTCTAGCTCCCCCATGAAGTTGACATTTGTAGTTTTGTAGTTTTTAACTATTGAATGAATTGACATTAAAAAAAATCTGTTTTTACGTTTCCCTCAGGATGATACACTAATAACTTCGGTGACCTGTACACTTGCAAAACTAATGACATCCATTCATCCGGGCCTGGCTGCACTTTGTGTTAATTGCTTATTAGCAAATGCTAGCGTGCTAGTGCACCCATCTAAAATGGTGAACCTGGGAAACATTATACCCGCTAAAACATCAGCATGTTAGCATCGTCGCTGTCAGCATGTTGGTGAGCTGACGTTAGCATTTAGCTCACGGGCCTGCTAGCATGGCCGGAGACTCTCAGTCTTGTTACAATACTGGCATGCAATGTTAGAGATGAACTCATGAGCTATTGGTGTTTAATTCAAGTATAAATACTGGACATATGCAGTAAAATATGAAGAGAATCTGAAGCATGTAGCACGTTTTGTTAGCATGCAGTCATTCAAATATAAAAGTGCATGCTTGCATGTTAAGTGACAGACTTAAAACTGCTCTAAAAAGATCAGTTCTTTCTGTAGTTCTCCAAATTTAACTTCAGTAGCATCCCCTTTAAATGTAGAGCTAGATAGCTTTCCGTTAGCTTAATTTCATCAAGAAATACACGGAGAAAATGGTAAAAAAGTTTGAGAAATCACTTTCAACAAGAGTTGCAAAGGGGGAAACAGCCTTGGTTTTCATCCTAACTCATTACATACAGACAAAGATGTGCTGTAAACTACCAAATCTAGCAGTCAACATATAGTTTTTCCATGCAGTAAGCTGTTAACTGTTAAGCTAACCTTAGTTGAGACACAGCACACAATGGCTTTAAATCACAGTAAGCAAGATAAAAATGAATATCTGCATTTATATTCCTAACAGGAGATCCTCTCCTCTCTCTCTCTCAGTAGATGGCAGACTTGTCCTGTGCAGCCTTTCAGTCTCTGCTAACACTGAACCTGCTCCACTCTGGGCATTATTAACATAGCTGGCATGTCTGACTACCATATCCTCACCACTTATATGTGTGTCTGTGCAGAGAGAGGAATATGAAAGAGAGCAGGGATGGTCGGAGAAAGAGCTGAATATTTTTTGTGTTGTATTTATCTTTGAGGTCAGGAGGAGCAGAAAACAGTGTTGGATTCGTGATACATGCATGCAGCTTGGAAAATTGTCCGCAACCCAAATTTTTCTCCCCGGCGAAGGACACTGCTTCATGAAAGCGCACGTCTGACAAAAGTCAAGATGAGAATAAATGGTTGCTCAACTTTATTTACCTCACAGTTTGGCTTCCTCTACATTTTGGACTTTGCAAACATCCTTTTCTAAACGGCCTTCTCAAATATTTGCTATCTGATAACAATAAAGACAGCATGTCTCAATAATAAGCATTTACGATGTTTGCCAACCACTGTTTTAGAGCGACTTCGCTGTTCAGGTCTCCTGATTAAGACAACAACATCAAATCAAGTGAAGATAGACGTTTGGCACAAATCAAATCATCCCGGTAATTAGCTGACTGTAGCATCGAGGTGCTACACGGAGTAAACAAACAAGCTCTGACTGATTAAAAACATTTACATTCACAAAAGATAAATTAATAGAAATCTGGACTGTAGAAAACGCAGGCGACATAAGAATACTGTCCTGTCACATTTAATTTAGCATTAATCGTCAATCAAGCAAAGTTAAAGGGAAATCTCAGCAATTGACGGGGTCCTACAATTCCCAAAATGCAACTCAATAGCTCTTTCATTACAACCCACCCTCTGCTTCAAACATAATATCCCTCAAAATGTATTGGCTGTTGGAATTGAGTTGTATATAGACAGTAGAAGAAGAAGAAGAGCGCAGAGAAAGAAACCGAAATCTCCACTAGTGCCAGCTTCAAGAGGTAGCGGTATTTTTTTATACAGCCATCTTGTCCTTGTCTCTTAATTTCAGATATGTGAAATGATTTGCCCATGGTGATCTCCTGCTATTCAAACAATGAATTGCACTTAAAGAATAATGCTGACCTCAGAGTTCTGAAGCAGAGACGCTATTCTGTCTGGACTTTTATTTAAATGACTGTGGGGTCGTCTTCAGCACCAAGGACGGTGCCAAAGCTGTGTGAAAGCTTTCACTGTGAAACAGATTAGAGCTTTAAAAGTACACTCATGACCGCTGAGGTATCCTGTCATAGAATGAGCATAGTTTTGTATGAAAACATTTTACAACATAGCATCTGTCAATTGTTGCACGCACGTATGCACCAAGCAGAGACTTCCAAAACTGCAGTTCCTCGAACGTCCACTTGAGGCTGGCTACAGAACGAGTCAGTCTCCATAAGTCCCCATGTTAAAATGTCCAACTTCACAGCAGAAATAAACATGTTTACAGCCTGGTACAAAACAGTTTTGGTCTCTATAGCTTTCTAGCTTTATAAGTTATGCATAATTAACAGTGGGGGTACTTTAATTAACAGCCAGGCGTCATTCAGCTCGCCTCAGGTCCGCCGATGATCCACGTCTTTCGGAAGAGGCAGGACTACAATCATGGCAGCGACCAGAGCCACAGACTATGAGCAACAACATTTATAATACCTGTATTTAACCAGGAAGGGTCTACATGACACACAGACGATATTACAACTTTCAAAAATAATGAAAGCCATGAATGTGGTGGAGTACCGCTTTAAAAGAGCTTGAAAAATGATTACATATTATTTTATTTGTAGCCGTTTGAACACAGACGGCTCCTCTTACTCTAGCTCTTACAAAGTCTGTGTTTACTATTTACAGTTACGCTTTGGTGTGTTTTTTTTTTTGTTTTTCTGTGTGTGTGTGTGCGGCATGCGTGTGTGTGTGTGTATTTCTCAAAGCTGCAAACCTGAAAATGATCACAGCTCACAAAAATCAGAACTTCACACCCTCGCCTGTGAAGTGAAAAATGTCCTGCTGAAAACGCCCCGCCGCCGACCAATCATCTTGTTTAGCATTTCCTTTGACTGCGCGTGTGATTGGGTACCAGTTGCACCAAAAAGACTGCACTGCACTTGAAGACTGTGTGAAAAATGGGGAGGAAAGTGCTCTACTTTTTATTTTTTTTTATGAACTAGTAAGGCAGTCCAGGAATTGGTGTTAGTGCTGAAGAATATTTTTGAATAATCGCGTGTGAGTAGAAAGCGTACTGCTCAGCTCTTAAACCGTGACAGTAACGGTAGCACGGTTAGCGGTTTGATTCCCTCTGTGGCCGGGCGTGATAAAACCGTACGTACACTTGGCACCGAGCGGCGACAAAAGCAGCCACCAGACGTTTCATGTAGTGAATGCTAATCTACACCGAAACCAGCAATAAGACTTTCACAGCAACTGTAGATCAATGTAGGTATAATGTAACGTCGGCCCTTGTTCAAGTTAAAATATCAGCCCTATTAGTCCTGTCAGAATAAAAAACAGCTGCTCCATTCATGTACCCTTCAGTGGAGAACAAAAAAAAAAAAAAACCTCACAAAAGCAGAGGAGTGTGGTTTGAGAGACAAAAAGAAAAAGTGCAAGCGCGGAGGAAAAAAAAAGAGGGGTGATGTGGTTGAGCAGCTGTTTCTGAAAAGAAAAGGTAATATTAGAGGAAGAAAAACTCTGCTGCGAGTTTTGTGGCGTAAGAGTGAAGACACGCAGAAGGTGTGAATGAATGATGAGAACCAAGACCAAGAGTGGTCTTTTGAGAAAAGACAGACATTAATGAAAACCATTGTAAATGTCAAATTACCTTTTTTTTTTTTTTTTTGGAGTTAAGAGGCCTATTTCAAAATTTAAGCCGAGAGAGTGTGAATTATAGAAGGTGAATAGTGCGGAGCAAGAGGTCTAAAATCAGAAGTATTCATATTAACAGCAGGGTAATGGCAGGAAGAAGTAACGAGGTCAAGAGCAGAGCTGCTTTATATCGCTTCATCAAATATCTCCACACATACAGCACTCATATATGTATAGATATTTATATATATATATATCGTCCGCCGTGTCCGTGTGAAGAAGTGTCTCGAGGAGTGCTTGTTGGCGCAACTTCAAACCACTCTAGCTGGCACTGTTTTATGATCCATAACATTGCTGCTTTGGTTCACTCTCACCCCGAATCATAGTGTCGTTTCGAATCGCTACACTACCTACACAGCACCAAACAACTAGCTGGTGAACATATTGCAGCAGCTAAATAACCAGATTTTTTATCAGGAGATGATAAAGAATACAACAGCTAACAAGGAGAGTCTTTAAATTGATGCTAATGTTGCTCTGTAACCACTTGAGGTGATAATATGTCAATGTTGTGGTTTACAGCTTGTTGCACTGCCCTCTGGTGGCCAAAAAATACCAACGAATGCACATTTAACATGTTATTTTATTGTCTGTAACTAACCTGAACCTTGATTAGCCTTGCTAACGTAAAGGCACTTATCTTTAATGCTCCCTCATGATTCTAGATGTACTATCTACACAAGAAACTGTAGTTAACCATAGACAAGTTTTGTAGGTTTAGCTGCCTCAAGCGAACGAAACCTTCAGCACAGTAGCGAAAAAATTAGAAAAACCACCATAAGAATAAATTGTAGTAGATAAGACACTGATGAACGATGTTGCTGTTAGGTTAGAAAGCGCTTTTTTCAGTCACGTTGAAAGGTTATATTTAGTTTGGACGACTTTTGAGGACATATGCAAATGCCCACCGCAGAAGTACTCACCCTATAGTCTCTGAACGACTGACATCGCAGAGGACGACCGGGCTGAAGACGCAGGAGGGTGCGCGCTGCATGCCACAGAGTGATAGCATACAGCTACAGTACCAGTATGATCCTTAAATGGATGCAAATATAAATGCACAACATTATTTATATGTGCATGAGCATCCATTTGTAAGATTTAGTACACGTGCTTTGTGCATGCACAATGCTTTTAGCCCCTATGTGTCTATTCACGTGGCCCATGCGTGGGCATCCATTTCTAAGTTTCTGCTATTATGTTTTTCTGCATCTGCGTTTATTGTTTTGAGCTTGTTACCCTGTTCGCACTGTGTTACCGCACTCGCTCTCCATTATTCCCATAAAGCCAGCCCTTAAATCATTCAGGAAGCCTATTCAATTTCAAAAGTGAGCACCATTGAGGTAATTTAGGGGCTCATGTATCGACCCGCTGAGGATTTCTACATCCTGCTTCTTCCTGTGTTTCACAACGCCGATCTGATCAGCAGTATTCACTTAGCTGAAGATTCGAAATATACAAAAAAAAAAAAAACATTTAGGGCCAATGAAGCTGGTGTGTTAGACACAAAAACCTCCTGGATGGAAGTTGTTTGGTCTTTGCAGCACATACCATGTGTGTGCATTGTCAATCCCAGACCTGTCGAACATGGTTAGTCCTTATTCATCTTATTCAGGTGATAAATGATTGAGCTTTGATATGTCTGACATTACAGTCCATGCAGGAAAATAGCTACTTTTACAGCAAAGTATATAAAAAGGAAGGATTGGACTGGATTTTCACAACCTGTCTGGCACCGTCTTGGTTTTACCTGATCCCTAACCTGACTGACCACATGGTTTTTAACACAGAACCATCTGCGAAGTCGTCAATGGGATAAGGTATAATACAGGCCTGGTGACATGAAGAACGTCTGTCTATCACCGTCTATCGTAGGTGAACTTCAATCAACGAACCACATCAAATCGTCAAAGTATTACCGAAGGCGGTTTGGGAAAAGAGGGAAAACATCTTTTCCATCAAGAAAAGCCTTCAGTGCCGCTCTTTGATCTTCTTTCAGTCAAGAGATACACCTTTGACGCACGTCGTCACACACACCTAATGTTAAACCGCGAGAAGCCAATGCAGAAGTGCCAAGAACTGTACTTCTTTGAACGGCCACTTGGGGCTGGCTACAAAATGTGTCATCTGCCATAAGCCCCTATGTTAAAATGGCCAACTTCACGCCACCATCACCACAGACTACAGCTATATTTTACACAGTCTGTGGTCTATAACCACTGTGCTCGCACATAAGTACATAGCTTGAGCCTGGCAAGATGGATTATCAAGTGATTTCATCAGTTTTGCAAGGTTAGCCACCTCTGTCTCTGCAGACTTAGCATGCATGCCCCTGGTTTGATAAAAGTCACGTAGCACCATCACACCATAAAGATGCCATCTTCATAACTTGGACCACTGCATTGTCAAAGATCATTCAATATCTGACAGTCTTTATTGTGTTTGTGCCACTTCCCACTTTATGTCCTGACACTTATTACCGCCACTGCCAACAACAGATTCAGACATGCCTAACATTGGCATTTTGTGTTGCAGTAGTAGTAGTCCTTCTCCTTCTGCGTGGACATGGCTTTGCAATAACCAGCCATCCCTGTTTGCCTAAGTCTCCGTCCACCACAACATCCTCCCTGGTGACATCTGTTTGATTGTTGACTCACAGCAGCTGCTCACTCGTACAAAAATCTGCTTAGCAGCACATTGTACTTTATACAATAATGGCCCAACTGCAAAGTGGTGGAGTTAAAAGTTGTCCGTTAAATTTCCAGACGTCGATATTGGATTCTACAGCCAGAGCTGGTCGACTGCGCGCCAGCCTTCTCTGATCCACCTAACCGTTGTAGATTTTTAAAGGTATAATGGAGCATTGGCCCTTGTTTGAGGTAAAATATCAGCCCTATTAGTCCTGTCAAAAATACAGCTGCTCCGTTTATGCACCCTTCAGTGGAGACAGGAAATGAGGAGATGACAAAAAAAAACTCATAAAAGCAGAGGAGTGTGGTTTGAGAGACAAGTGCAAGAGGAGAGAGAGAGAGAGAGAGAAAAAGGAAAGCTGAGGTGTGATGTGGTCGAGCAGCTGTTTCTGAAAGTAAAGCTAGGAAGGTTAAAAAAAAAACAAAACTTGGCTTGTGGTGTAAGAGTGAAGGCACAAAGAAGGTGTGAATGAATGATGAGAAACAAGACCAAGAGTGGTCTTCTGAGAAAGACAGACATTAATGAAGAGAGAGTGTGAATTATAGACGGTGAATAGCGCGGAGCAAGAGGTCTAATGGCAGGAAGACGTAACAGGAAAGCCAGAAGAAGAAGAAGAAGATCTATCCATCCTTGTCCTTGCGAGCGAAGGCGACCACGTTTGTAGGCTACCACACTCTGATGTCACATAACTTTCTTTGTCTGTTTATCTATGCTAAAGATACGCCCAGGTTTTTAACTGACCACAGTTTGGGTTGTAATCTTGATCCCGAAACATAGATCTTACAGAAAATCTGCTAAAAAAAAAGGATCAGATTTGAATGTTACACACAGAAGTCTAGACTCAAACCTTCTTTTTCTGCTCTGTTATAAAGGTTTCATTTAAAAGGCTCTGTTCAGAAAGAGGCATCAATTCAGTGCGATTCAAGGAGAATTGATCTCGAAAACAAAGACCATATAGAGCATGGAAAAGGTTCAGTCATAAAGGATGACTAATAAAAGGTGGTGTACATCATTTGTCAAGCAAACAATGGAATAAACCGTGTTCATACAGATGGAAACAAGAGACAGCAAGCAGATGGAAAACCTTCAAACAAAAGACCCCAAAAGGACGAATCAAAGTGAAGACTGAAAAGTGAGTCTCATGTTGATGATGCTAAGTTGGTAATTACAAAGTAACTGCGCAGGAACACTTTGCAGAGGACAAAACAGGCAAAATGAAAAAACCCAGGTCGCAGCAGGGTGCAGTAGCCGTCTAATGTTATAAGACAGGTGGAGACAAATTACACGGAACAGGACGCAAAATGATCTATTGCGCCCTCATACTTCTTTGAAAAGTACTTTTCAAGAGCTATGGCCTTGAAAAACTTCTGTCATCCATACTGAAGCGCGGAGATTAGTTACAGAGCGTTCAGAGGTGGGAGGGAGTGTGAAAACTGTCCACCGTCGTAGATTATGACTTATCAATGTCTCTTATTCTCACCGTAACCGATGGCAAAGACGAATGATAGATGCTAAACTGGGCCACCTACAAACATGATTGAATCAGGTTGTTTCTGTGGCGTCCACTCACAAAAGAAGAAAGAAAAAACACTCTTTCTAAACTCACATTTCTACTTGGTTGAGTTCGAAATAGATGTTTTAGAAATAAAAACACCATTCTGCAGGCATGTGTAATATTTACCGTGTTCTTATTTTAGTATGTCAGCCAAGCAGCAACCAATATGGAAGTCTCAAAAACTGAAGTTAATCGAATGGCCACCTGACGCTGGCTGCAAAACAAGTCAATCTCCATAAGTCCCCATGTTAAAAATGCTAATTTCACAGCAGAAATGTTTACAGCCTGGTACAAAAAACAGTTTTGGTCTCTATCGCTAATTTCCCCGTTCATGACAACTGTAGAGGGTGAATTTTTGTTTTAACTCACCTGTTCAAATTATAATAACGCTTAAAGTTAATAATTAAAAGCGTGGTCACTTTGATTGACAGGTAAGTGCCGTTACAGATGGCTTATTCAAGGACCTGAACGTCATTTGGCCCGCCTCAGGTCCGCCGATGATCCAAGAACGCTCCATTTTGTGGATTAGTCGGGAAGGCAGGAGTGCTAATGTGGTGACAGCACACACTCTGAGCTTTAAAAACAGCTCTTCAGGAACCTGTGGGTGACGTCACGGAGACTAACGTCCAGTTTTTATTTGCACGGTCTATGGCGCTATGGTAACATTTGCTGATTAGCACAAAATACAGCTGAGGCTGACTGGAAATTTGGTCACAGATTTAATTAAGAAGAAACTTGATATTTGCCGTGATTCGTGCAGGGGGAGTCAGCATGTTTAATATTCTGCATCAGATAAAAGTGTGTGTTCAGGAAAGCCTACAACAACTGTAACTCTGTTTAGTTTAAAAATGCAAAGCATAGGACTGTTTTCAGTACACCGCAGCAAAATTAGTTGTGATAAGACATTATCATATGCATGATATATATGCGTGACAGCAAAATGCCAGTGTGTGACTAGTGTGTTTTGTAAATTAAGCCGGAAATAAGTTACTCTGTAACCGAGCTGACTGAGCTAATATCTAATAGCTCTAAACGCTACCGTTGCCAGAGAGAACATCAATATGGGGCAGAACTAGGAGAAAACACAGACTGGAGGGACGCTGGGAAAGCAAAATAAATGGGTAAAAAATGAACGCAACGCAAAGTGGAAGAGCCGAGCAGCATGAGAAAAAGATGGACTCTGCGGCAGATGGAGAGCAATGAAAAGATTAAGAACAATGAGAAGAAACAGAGATAAAGAGAGCGAGAGAGAGGGGGAGTCCGGTGACAGAGAGGGATTGCAGCGGCCGAGAAAGAACAAAGTTTGCTCACGAGAGGGAGAGAGAGAGAGAGAAAGGGGAAAGGGAGGACGTGACGACGAGAATGCAAGTGTGCAAGTGCAAGAAATGCATATATCATACCGAGGCGCGAGAGAGAAACACTGAGAGATGGATAGACGGCCATTTAACCTGGCACAATGCTGCTCTCCGCTGAGGAGCGGTTGACATTCATCAGGCGGCACACTGAATGGAAACCTGAGGACATTAGTGACTGATCATACTGTGCGTTTCTCTAAAGAGGCTCCTCTGAGGACCTTCGAGATATTTTGTTGTCTGTGTTTTTATTTTGAAGAACACCGGTAGCGGCCTGTTTGCGTTTGTCAGCCACGCTGCGGCGTGCATGGTAATAAGAAGGTTTGCGCCGTTGCAAGAGCGAGGACACACTGAGGCGCACGCAACGCAGCCAAAATCAGTCAACTGCTGAGTAGAAGCAACGTTTATTGGCAAGAAATGCACTGTAAAAGTTTTATTTTTACACCCAAATGAGCTGTAACATGTTAATAAGTGAGCTCTGGAAGTGCTGGTAAGCAGATTTTGTGATCTTTGGACAGAGTTAGGCTCGCTGTGTCCCCATTTCAAGTCTTTATGCTAAGCTAACCTGGCTCCAATACATATTTACAGCACAGATATGACAGTGGTTCATGTAATTTTGAACTATTCCTCTTACAGTGTCCGGTATTTCATTGCACTTTCACGAAATGAGACCTTTCTTGGGGGAAATAACTCTTTTTATCTAACTGAGATTGCTGACACGAGTAAGTTAAATGCGTGTAAAGTCCCCCCCCCCCCCAAAAATCTTTTTTAAAGATTTTGAAGAACTTTTGACTTTTTCATCACGGTGTCTAGAAGGGACAAACCTTGCTCAGGTGACCTACTTTGAAGTTTATTTGGAGCACGTTGTGCAAGAAGCCGGACTCAAACAATTCAATCAGCGATTTTCTTCACTGTAATTAGGATCATGTTTCTGGGGAGAAAGGAGGAGGTCAAGCACATGACCTTTCAGTTATGGGCTGGCCTCTGGTGGTCAGACAAGGTTCTTATTAAATGTTGAGACAAAAACATGAGTGGGAAATGCTGAGTTCTGTTATTTTTTATTTTTCTCGCCCTCTGTTCGCTCGTCTGATTGCCTTGCTCATTCCAAACACATGGCCACAGGGATCTAATTTAGTGAGCCGCGGCGCCTTCTTCGAGTTAAAACTAACTTTAAGGTAATGGTCACACATGAAATAAATGCATGGGCTTGTCTGCATGGGCTGAAACCCAAGGGCCCTGACTTGCAGCTAAATTTGTTCATTGTCTCGGTGCTATTAGCATACGTACACCAGGGACCCACAATGTCCCACTCACTTTTCAAAATCCTAATTTCGTCCTCCGTACTTTCATAGTTTCAGGTTGATTTACTCGGTGAAATTTCTAGTCTAAAGTATTCAGCTGGCAAAATCCAGATAAGAGAAGAGAGGAGCTTCTAAAAATTACCGTGCACTCACAGCAATAAACACAGTAATAATAACCCTGCGCTAATGATAATTACATAAATGAGCAGCAGCAGCATACACTCTTCTTTGCCCTCGGTTTCACCGCTCGGGCTGCATACGTCCAACCCTCTCCTATTGAAGAACACCTGCAGACAGCACTCAGGTCTTAAGAGCACCTTTCACCTTTCAATAAAAAGAGGAACGCGTCTGAAAACAAAATTATTCCAACTTTATGGGCAGCAGTGTAGAGTTTTTTTTTTCTAATACAGAATATAATTTTATTCTAACTGCTGAGCTACAGTGGAGGGGAGAGGGAATACTGTGCTAAAAAAACAGTAGCTTTGGAAATCAAATTCCTGAATTATGAGCATTAAAATTCAAATTGCTGAGATTCGGAGATTCCTGCTCGAATGGAATCATGTTTACGCTGCCAAAATGGGCGAGAAATCCGGAAACAGTGGACGGAGAAGATAACACGCAGACCTCATTTACATTGGAAAAAATAGTCCCTCTGCAAACTGATGAGTGTCCAGAACAATTTCATAACCTCTCTTTGTCTCTCTCTCTCTCTCTGGTGGTGTGGTGAGATATAAATATAGTTAAGTGAGGGGGACGAATGAAATCATTGGGGGCGACACATCTTACTGCCGCCCTATAAAATTACACCTTACAGGTGCAATTAAGTGAGAAACTACGAGCTGGAAAAAAGGTTTTATGTGAGAACCAGAAAAGTCTCTTCTTTCTAATAACGTCCACCATCATCTGCATATTAACTTTAAAGCCGTGATTGTGTGTTGACGCGTTTTTTCCCTGGAATGAAACGCATTGCTCAATGTATAAATAATCGATGCCGGATTGCACCGAGGACTATACATTACTGATATTTCAAGGGTATTATCAAAGGCTAAAAAGGGCACATTTCATACACTGATTGCCTAGAAAGAAATCCATTCAGTGACCTTTGCTGTGCGTCGTCCTCCCTCCCCGTCAATCGCCTCTTTGTTCATCATCTGTGAGCTTTAAAGCAGCAGTAATCTTTAAAAAAAAAAAAAGAAATCCTACAAATCAGTTAAGTCCAACCACAGTGATGAATCAGGACATGTGGGCGGAGGGGAGCCGTCCCCTCAAAACTCCTCCTGAACTGGTTGTCTCACACAGCGGAGGTCTCTCTAAGAGCAATAAAAGAACAAGTGGGCTGTGACATACTCTGATTATCTCTGACAATATCTTACTGGTAGCTAACTCCAAACACTGACAATTAATCAAACTGCTCTGTTCAGTAGCCTGTGCCAAAAGTACAATTCTGAGTGATTCAAGAATCGTCCGCTGAGGCTTTGATTATATCCTTACAAATTAAGCTGTCAGAGGTTAAAAAAAAAATAATTACTGGCTTTGACTTCTGTGGTATTTTTATGATTTCTTTTATCCAGTAATGTGTTAAATGTAATTTCAATCGGCCCGAGTAATACTAAAATTTGCGTCTGTGATCTGAAGGGTGCAAAAACATTTGGACGATTCTGATGAGATTTCACTTTCCTCGTCGCTGATTAGCATTAAATTAGCATTCTGTATGATCATTAGAACGCGAGCATCTCACAAGCCTTTTGAAAGTTTCCAATTAGCCCATATATTTCTGCTTTAATAAAAGATCTCAGATTGCTTTCATTTGGCTCGCACGGTGCTCCTGACCTATTTAAGAACAGGTGGGAACTCGGTAAATTGGTTTCAAATCTTATTTTGCGATCTTTGAACTTGGGGGAAATTGAAAATCGTTTGGCGAGCGGAAACATACACACAGTATACACAACATAAGATCACCTTTCTAATATTGACTTGCAGACCTCTCTCTCTCTCGCTCTCTCTCTCTCTTTTTTGGTGCACAGTTGGCTGAAGGCTTAAGCAGCCCTCCTTTTTAGATTCATTTCTGTAATGTCCTTTAATCTTCCTCCCTTCATCTGCATCTGTTGAAAGAGATAAATGGATTTGATAGATTAAATAAATGAACAATCGCAGCGTCACTGGAAATGCGCCGTCTATTCTGAAATGAAATCCAAACCTTGTTTTTTTTTTCTTTTGACTTCGCAGCCTCACTAAAACAACGCCGCGATTTAACACTCTAGCTCTACCCATTTCAGAGCAGCGCTCCTAATAAACCGCAGGATCACAGCTAACACTGAGAGCACTGGAAGTGAAATTTTCACAGCGATAAGTAGACAACTGTAACCTAACATGCGGGCCCAGCCTTCCTGAGCTGTAATGAGTTTAAGTCCCTTTCTGGCCGACTGTGCTGTCTCATTGTTTGATAGCAGTGTTATCCACACTCACTTACCCTTTCTCTTAGGCACTGCAGGGCCGCTGGGACTCGAGTTCGTTTTGTGTGTTTACCAATTCCCACAACCTAGCTGGGACTCTCGGGGCATCTCTTGGAAATTACATTCAGTAAGGTCCCCGAGACTATTTAGCTGGTTGGGTGGTAATAATTGCAGGGCAGGAGGAAAAAAAAACAGCTTTCCACACACAGTAACGCTGCTAGATGCTGGGATGGAAACGTGCTGTGAAATAGATTTAATTTAAACATCATGTAATCCTGTGTTTGTAATGAGATTACTGGATTTAAACAAAAGAATTTCATTGTAGGTTATCGAGATTCAGTTAATCAAATGATGGACTCGGGTGTATCGTCTTCTTTTTAAGTTGACGTCGTGAACCGTTGCCAAGTGCTCGCTCCTGGTGGAATTGTTGGGTCTCAGCAGATAGAGTCATAAAGACCACTGTCATGACCTGCTCTATATATAAGATATGAGGTGCTTGCACTAAAGCAGATGCAGAGCAACAGTCATGTTTCTTGCCACCTGATGAATGCAAGTCCTGTATTCAATCTTATTCTAGCCTTTTTGCTTCCTCGAAACTGGCCTAAAAATATAACCTATGACCTAAACATGGACCCAGTTACTAGTTTATACTCTGTTAAACTTTTCTTTCTGCCATTTTTATTTGGCTTGTGTAGCAAGTCAATTTCACGCAAGTATGTTTCTGGCCACGTAGGTCCAACTTTCACTTCCCTTTTAGCTCTGTTTTGGTCTACTCCAACTCCCAGCAGAAATGTCTTGGTCTTCAGCTGCCAAATGCCATTTAGCTGTTAACTTTGTCTCCCTTTGGTGTCGGTCAGGTAGAGAACAGTTTAACACAGCTTTTTTTTGACAGTGTAAAAGCGATGAGACTTAATAAAGAAGGAAAAAATGATCACGGATTACGGTAATGCTAACGGTAAGTTTCATAGAGCTGAGAGGACAATTCTCCGCAACTCCTTTCACAAATAATCATTTGATCCATTGTTCGTCTAAAAATACTGACTAGAGCAGCTTTAAACTGAAATGTAGAGTGTATATACACTGCTATTTAAAGAACTAATAGACAATAAGAAGCACTGACCTGGTAAGCGGCATTTGTGAGGCTGAATACGTTTCTTCGCCCCCCAAATATGTAGACAGTTGAATGGCCAACTTAATCTTTGGACTCCGCCACATTTCTTCACATGAAATGCCAAATGTCTGTCTGTTTGACCTATCTCTCTGCTCTGAAGAATACAATGACTGACTGACTGCCGGAGCCAAAGGTAAAGAAAGAGTGTGTGTGAAAAGAGGGAGGGGAGCGGCTGATAGCGCGAAAGGCCATTATTAGACTCATTCTGCATTTTTTTTTTTTTTTTGGTGGGAAGCAAGTCTGGAAATTGGAATTGTGTGACCTGCCAACGACCGATAGGAGCCCTTTTAGTGAAATAAATAAACCAAAAATAAATAGATAACTCGGGTTATTTTTAAATTAAAACAATCAATCAAAAGAAAGGAGGGGAGAGTGTACCGAGGCTGCCCATTAAGACGGTGGTGGGGTTGTTATTCCTGCCTACCTGTGGAAGGGCATAGCTCAGGCGTATGAGCAAAGCTGAATATGAATGCAGTCAAACATACCGGACACTAGCCATTATCGGCTACCGACACATACATACCGCGCTAGTTGCTGGGGGAGCTCTTTTTAATCTCGATGCAGCACTCAGTGTGACATACATCATGCATTACGCGCGATACCTCAGTGCAGCCTGTTATGGCTTGTTTCTCTCCGTTACCCAACTTAGCTTGGCGAGATTTCTTGTCATATTTGCTCATTTATAATAGGAAGCCGTTTTCCAATAATCAAAGTGACATTGATGGAAGAATCGACGTCGGATTTTCAAATAAGGCTTACGGGAACGTCTTGGCGCTCGGGAAATGTGTAACGCAGACAGGATGAAGGGTGCTGGGATCGATTTTTACCAGATAAAGCTGCATCTACTTTGCTATAATGGAGTCCCATGTGTGACCTTATCACCCTGTCACACATTCGCCGTAACAAGGCGGTTGATGTTATTGTAAACAACTGATATTGTTAGTCCCCTCAGCATCCTGTCCTCTCCATTCAGCGCGGGCCTAATTAAGGCTGGATTTAGATGGTGGCATTTGGGTTTGTGTGGGCTGAGCGACGCTTTCTGGTAAATGACCACATTAACGTGATGATCCCCCCCCTCTGTCTCCCTCCCCCCTCTCTGCACTCTGTTTCTTCCTGTTTCCCCACCACGGCTGTGATTCAGCCAGTGATCCATGCAGATGTGAAGGGGGCCCCCCACGCCGCGGCCTGTCTAATTGTTATCATATTTTGTCATCTGCGGCCTGTTATTTTAGCCAGCGGTTGGGGACGCATATAAATACCCGCTGACGTTTATTGAATGTCAAAGGCCACTGGGCGGCTGATTGATTTTGACCCCCTTTTCAGTGATGTCAGAATGTGATTTGTTGCCACATCACGGCAATCTTAAAAAGCTATTTTCCCCGCCAGTGGAAATACGAACTATCACTCTGAGAGGAAAGCGAGACTCGGATAACTCCGGAATTAAGATTAATGGGTATTTTAGGAAGCCTGCCAGAAACTATGAAGATATTTTTTTGGATACATTTAAAATAGAAAAGGGAATGTCACAGACGGCATAATTAATAGATTTTGGGTAAAACTTTGGAGAAAGGGCAAGGCCTCTGTATTTTCAAAGGTGTGTGTTCAAGCATGTAATAATGGAGAGCTGTGGCTCGCGGCACATAGAATAATAGCCCTGCGGATTAATATCCAGATCTGTGCTGTTTCCATACAGACTTTCTTGGTTAACATTAGAATATTCAATAAACTGAATGTAAATATGACTGGCATTAATATTTCATCATCCACCTCTGAGACGCCTTTATAATCAGAGAGGTCTATATAAATAACCCGAGCTGCAAATATCCATGTTGCATAAACAGTCTGATGGAACAAAAGTTGCACCATGGAACCTTTTATTTCAGACTGTGTGCATTTCTAAAGTATATGACACGTACTGCAAAACTCAAATCATAATAATATTCAAAAAGGATGATGATTTCCTCTTTCAACTTACAGTGGCATCATAATTACTGTAGTTTGGTAGATTGGGTACTGCAGGTAGACACCTGGTTTTGACCCAAAAATTGGGTTTGCCAGATGTGGTTTGACGTTCAGTTTTAGTGTCCGTACACTCAGGATGATTTTTAGCATGTCTGAAACTGCGTCTGTCTGTGTTGCACTTTGCCCAGCTGAGAACATATTTGAATATTATTGGAGCAGTATTTTATATGTTGTGGCACTTGGCAAACTCTGGCTGTTCGCTCCAAAGCTAGTTTTACGCTTAAAGTAGAATTAACTCAAAGTTACGGCGCCTATGTCTGTATTTTTGTCTTGTTTGAATGAAACTTTAATAGAATTGCCAGTGGACAAAACCAAGTTTATGTTTAGTGTGAACACCTGTGAGCACAGAAGGCATCAAACTCGCAATTGAAATGTAACAAAGCGTTGACAAAACGGTGTCTGGCTAGCTTTAGGAGAGATGCAAGGAAAGCAAAGTCGGGCATTCCGCTATGCTGATGATGATTTGTTTTATTTTAACTGTGCAACAATTTCAAACTTTAGTCTATACCTTCTTGTCCTAAATATAAAACTTGCACCACCTACATCAATAGAAGTCCAGGCTGGTTGAAGCCACGGGAGGTCTACCACCCACGGTGGCTACCACCACCACTGACCTTGTATGGGAGGCTTTCATGTCTTTTTGGGCGGCTAAGGGTGAGTCATAACTATTCCATGGGAATAGAGCACAGTCCCGAGGGACAAACAAGAAAATCCTTGCATCAACTTTGGAGCTTGGAAGTCCAGGCTCTCAAGTTATGGACAGTAAGGTGGGCAGCCTCTGTGCATTGCATGATTTTAACGGTTTCTAGTTTGCAGAAGAAGATTTTAAATATAATTAGGCTACCAGCTCCTGTGCGGGTAGCAAATAAACCTGCACACTGACCGGTTTGGCCATTAAAGGGTGAATAAACAGTGAATCAGTGGTTTCTTTTTGACAGCTGATTTGTGATTACTGATAGATTCTCTACAGCTGCAGAAAGGTCCTCCATGACTTTGGACAGCTTTGCTTCTTCAACTTTGTTTCCTTTCGGGTACCTGCCTTTGAAAATATCATTAAGGCCAATCAATTGTGCAGCACGGTGGCAAACATAAGACACCACAAACTCTGGCAAGCCATTACCTGCTCATCCACCCACGTTGTCTGTCTTATCACTTCGCTCTGCAGACGGCAACACAAGGGGAAGACCAAATGACATTTTGGAATGCAGATTAATGAGCGCCGGAGTGTCGAAAGAAGTGAAGACACGCGACAGAGGTCAAGCATGTAATGACGACCTTAAATTCTGTTGTATCCAAAAGGTGTGTGTGTGAGAGAGAGAGTGTGTGTTAGCTTTCAAAGTAGCCTGTTATTTCAAAAAGCCTTCAAACTTTATTTACCATCTGCCATGTTTTTCAGAAGGCGGTGGCTTATGATTTAATATCAGCTGTTATTGCGTGGTTCGCTGTTTTTTATGGCTATAATTTAACGACGGATATGTAGAATATACAATGCGGCTTTATTGCTAAACTTTGCGCTGACCTTTATTGAAACGTAAGAGCTTTACGGCGCATGTGGGATCACTGACGCTCATCATGAATAGACAGTTTCGTGCAGGTTTATTTCCTTGAAACGGAAATTTTGGCTTCTTATTGGATGATGTATGCACCTGTATGTTTTTATTAAATTACTCTCTTATCGATGTCAATAATGAATCCACAGATTTTGTCTTCTTGTGCTCATCAAGTGTGTGCATGGTTCTGGCTGAAAATGGCCTAAGCACTAGCACAAAAAAAAAAAAAAAAAAAATGCAGCCAGTAATATTTATTTAACATTTTTCCCCAACCTTGCGTCTGAATCACCGCAGATAGTCAGCTCGAGCAGAGAACACTGCTTTTATAGCTGCAGAGAAACGGGCCCCCGCCTGCACCTGTATCCAGTGTAGGTGCGATATGAGGGCCTTCTCTGGGGTACACAGCAAGACGAGAGACAGCCCAGTTGTGCTTGGGAGTCTGCTCTCTCTTTTGACTGTAATAAGAAAGAAAGTCATACACTCTGTAGAGCAGGATGAAAATAGACACGTGCTAGACGGGAACACTTTAATCTTTCCCTCTCCCCCTCTTCCCTCACTCCTCCTGACACTGTCACACAGCCGAACAATGTCTCGTGGTATAGGAGTATGGGATTTGAAAACCTATATCTGCTCCGCGAGACAGAACTGGATCCCCGGCTCTTCTTTTGTGTTTCTCTGCAGTCATAAATTTTGCATGTGGGAGCGCGGGGAGCGCCGCTTACCGAGCGAGCCTCGGTTGGGCTGCGCGCTGCGCCAAGAGAGGACGGCTGGGGCCGCTATTAAATAGCACCACAGTGGTTCTCCTGGCTGCTCGGAGGGGGCACACGAAGGCATTTTTATTTTTTTTTGTGGGAGGCGATTGGTGTGTGGCGAGGAGAGTGACCACGTGCAATCTGTTCGGCGCGGCGGTGGCGGCGGCGCTGGAGGTGCAAGGCGAAGCCTTGTTTGGTATTCAAAGCAGCAGGCTTTAATGCATTGATCCATGAAGGGACGGGGGAGTAGCACATGACTATAAATCCACAGCCAGCAAGCTATTAGGTGGTAATAACACAGACCGAAGAGGTGCATGTGTCTACATACAAAGAACCAAAACACCAAAATGGGTACAAACACACACATAACACTCACAGACCAGGGGGTATGTGGGTTGGGGTCTCATTTGTACCAATGTAAAATTAAATACTTTGTTGTGTGTGAACGTGTTAAAGATTCATGAGAAAATCGTCCACTGCTTTCTCTGCTGGTTCCTCCTGACATCCCTCCCACACAAGCTTTCTCTTTGCACACACACACACACACACACACAGCCCATAATCAAAGCTCCTCTTCTTCTTCTGTCTTACACGTGTGACCAAACACACACACACACACACACACACACACACACACACACACACACACACACACAAAATCACGTGTGTGCTCTGGTCCACCTCTCAAAAAAAAAAAAAAAAAACAGAAGAAAGAGGAGAGAGCGAGAGGTGAGAGAAGAAGGTCATAATATTCTGTGTGATCCTGCCTTCACATCTTTGCCCTCCCCCTTTTCTCCCAGCCTCCCACGGGATCATGGGAAATAAATGACGGCGCTTTCCCTCTGCAATGGTTTACACATGATCGAAGGCGATGTCAACCCCTTCGGCCGGCGAGGGGAGAGTTCGGTGGTCCATGGATTAGTGTGCCAGGCCGGGCGTCTTAGTTTATGAGTGGCCAGGAAAAATGCCCCATTTTTTTGGCCACAAATTACGTCCTGGCTCCCCTCTCCTCCCACCCATGCCGGCCTGGCTGGATTTATTGCACCCGGCTAGCACCTGACACCAAGAATTTACTTAGGAGGGCTCACTTTCTCTGTCTGGCTCTATTTTTTTCTGGAAAAAAAAAAAAAAAAAGTGTATTTGTGTGTGTGCACGGAGAGGAAAAGAAAGACATGTAAACTGGTGGTGTTCTAGATTCATGTGGTCAAAGACGCAGAACATAGGACGTGTTTCACGGCGGCTTTTATGTAACCACAGGCTGGCTGGATAATAAGCAATCATGCTCTTTGTATTTACATACGGCGTTTGCGCTTCCTGCCTGGGCTGAGCTCATTTTTTCCGAGGCACAGAGTGGGAACGGCGGCGGAGACAATAAAACTGTCTGTGACATGACACGTCTGAGATGATGATGCACGCTGCATTTTTACTGACCAATTAACACGCACCAAATTAGCGAAGAAGCACAAAAGCCATACGTGGATCGGCTGAATTTCTCTCATAACCTGCTCACTGTGCTGTAGTTTAATATATAATTCCCACTCGGGTAGCTAATGATGTTTGTTGCTATGGACACCAGACAATGAGTTAAATAAAAACCCTTATTTAAGTTACCTCTTCAGATTGATGCAGACGCATTATAAAACAGCTGCAGGCTGAGGCAGCCGCACTCTGTGAAGCTTAAACAACTAACATATAGCGAGGACGTCCACGAATGCGGCGTACATTTTGTTATAATCACAAACAAAGAGACTTAAAACTGTGCGATGCACTTTGTGAACCGTGCTGTTTCAGAGTTCCTTTTGGCCTCTTCAAGCTTCGGCCTACTTAAGGGCAATGCACTCCTCCCACATATGACGCAAAATTCCTGCACCCGTTGTTTTCTGTATAAGCCCACACACTGGCAGGACGTGCCACTGTCCTATTTCCCAGCACTGGCATACAGCAAGTCTCTAGAAAATCTTGTTTTTATTACATATGCCCCCCCTCTCCACCGGATCAGCAGCTCCTGACTTCTTCTCTTTTTTATGATGCGCCCAGTGTGTGGAACTGAAATGGTGTCTGCTGGGTATGTTTAAATAAAAATCTCCGTCGTGCATCTTTGATTGGTGTACAGTTTTGTGTGTTTTCCCATGTTTGTGTGTGAAGGCTTGTCTTTTGCGGCAGCATAGTAGTATAATGTCACGTTAATCGCGTTATCATCGGGTGTAAATCATGTCACATGCTACCTGACTGATGCAGTCAGTCACTGAGTTAGCTACACTGTTATTTCTACATAACACACGACTTTCAAAGAACCTCCACCCTCCTAACAGTTACAGTATTTTGCTGGACTACGGAGGCAATTTGCATTGACTGACCAGCACTGCAGGAGCAATGTTTGGCAATCACACACATACAGTCCTACAGTACCAACAGTGGACTGTAAGACAACATCAACAAAGTGTGGACAAAGTTCTGCTAATTCTGAAATAAAAAAATCAGCATTATATTACTGCCAATGTGCTTTTATGTCACTCTTCAGCTGTCTCTATCTAATAAAGCTTGGAAAGGCCAAAAAACTGCCAAGTGGGGACTTGCATCCTTTCACAATTTGTACCTATCAATGCAGGGACCTCCATATACTGCAGTGGAACTGAGACTGAGACTAACAGACAATTTACCTGTAATGATTTTTAATATTTAAACATTTTTGTCTGCAAAAATAATCGTGGGCACTTTTGATTAAGAATAAATTATGTTTTACCGGCATATCAGAAGCACGTTGGCTGCATGCAATAATATCAACAGAACTGAATTTATCCACGGTTCAATCTCTTCCAAGCATATCACAGTGAAAATTAAACCACAGTTAAGCTGATATGTATGAATAGGAAGAAGAGAAATGGAAGAGGGATATTTTCTTTATAGTCTTATGTGTTTTCTCATTTGGTCTTTTTGGTCATAGATTTTAAAGAGTTGTCCTTTCATCCTGTGGATTGCATCTTATATAACACACACACGCGCGCGCACACACACACACAAATACCATGAAGGGAGGTGATGATCCCACAGGTGTCTGTGTGTTTTCGTCTCCGTTGTCAGCAGACAGGCTCTGCTCCGTTGCTTCTTTGTCACGCACGCTGACCCTCTTTGTCTTCCCCTAAGCCTCACGCTCAGCCCTGCTCCTCTGGTCACGCTGAAACGCCACAGTATGTTTGTCTCACACTCTCCCCACCTCTTTTCTTTCTGTCAGACAGACGTACACACACGTGTAACTCCTTCCCTGAGCAAAGTACGGCCTACTTAATCAACAGGTGAGCCCAGGTGTGCACCTACAAACAGCACATACTTGCAGATGAAGCAAAGTGAGACTCACTTGTGTTAGCTTGGTAAAAACTGAGTGATAAGACACGACATGTTTGGATCTTGTGACAGAGCTTGTGCCATATGTAAGCAATTTTCCTTTTTTAGTGTATTTAATGTTAGAAGAGACAGTCATCCATGCTGAGGTGAAGGGAGCTGCTGACAAATGTAGAAAAGGACTAATGAAAAAAAAAAAAAGAAAGCCGCACATTCTTCATTGCTCCCAGCCTGTTTATTAAAACTCTTCTTTCACTCTACGAACGCACTGGGAGTTGAGAAGTCTGTGTGACACAGCGGCAGCTGTCTCTTTCTTTCAGCACCCCCCCCGAAACTATGCTACCTTCAATCAAACGGCACAAAAGCAGACAGTAAAAAGGATAAAGTCAGAGATGGAAATCCATTCTCCATTCACTACGCACAGCCCGTAGACAGTGGAGGTGCTTGACTTCGGTGCAAGGATTCTCTGCAGACGTTTTTGTGAGCAGTTGCTCCATTTTTCCATCCATAATCCTCATCTTTCTATTAGGAGTAACAATTTATTAAGATTAGATGAAACTTTAATGATCCCTGTCTGGAAAATGGGTCGATGCACTATAGCCAAAAAAAAAAAAAAAAAAAAAAAAAAGTGGTGTGACTGAACACGCTGAAGATTATACAAGAAAAAGAGAGCAGTGAAAATAATCGAACGAGTTAAGAAACAATGTTTGATCGTCACGTATGGCTGACACTTGTGGCAGCAGACAGACTGAATTTAAATGGCATGCACTGAATTTGGTGTGTTGTATGATTCTCTATATAAAAGGACAATTCTCGTACAGTTTACGTTCTTTAAATTCAGTTTATAGATTTACCTCTGACTTACTTAAGATAAAAAAAAACAAACACTTCTAGCTATTTGTTCAACATTACAAATAAAGTCATGACTTTAAATTAAAAGTGCTTTCAGGCTCAGGGGAAACAAAACACTGCAAATGACTCAACAGTCATCAATAACATTGCACCACTGTACAAATCGTAGAAACATTTATAAATGCAGAGCATAGATATTTTCGAAAATTCATAAAAATCTTATTACGGCTTTAACCCTCCGATGGGGCTGATGAGCACGCCGGCGTGATCAGATCACGTGGCGTCTTTAAAGCACCGTGACAAAAAACTCTGTCACGTGGAGCGCTGCCGCCGACTTTACTTGAAAGTGCGGATTTGAAACTGTCTCCCAGTTTTTATTTGGTGCCAACAGACCACAGAAAACCGGAGATATGATTGTTTTAATTTGATAGTAGAAAATATGTTTATCCGAGCATAAATGCACACTTATACTCGTGGGATGGGACGGTAGGCGTTGCATTTCTGTCCATACATAATGCCCAAGCATGGGCACGTCAAACATTTTTTTATGTGGTATATAGAGACAAAATCAAAAGGATTTAAAAAACAGCCAAAATACAGTAGGCTTAAGGGTTAAAACTGAAAACTCTCGTTGTGACGGAGGCTTGTGATGTTGCTCCAAATGTCACGACCCCCCTTGTGGACACAGCCGGCCCGGGATTCGTTCTGACGAAGCGAAAGAAAGGAAGAAAAACAGAAACAAGATAAATGAAGACAAAAACAGAACAAATGGATTAGTGATGCAAAGACGTGAATCACACGCCTTGGCCTTCGCATTCACCAGATCTCAACCCCTCATTGAACACCTGTGTGAGATCCATCCATCATCAAAGTGCTAACGGAGGGAATATATTTGGCAGGACTTCCTCCGCTAAAGAATCAGAGACTTGTAGAACTAGTGCCAAGTAACACCGGAGCTGTGCTGGTAGCTTGTTGCGTTTTATAATTTGCTGTTCGAATGCGTATTTTCATATCACCAAGCCACCATCCCTCAATCTTTTTTCTGTATCATGTATCTACCTCAAGCACACCTTTATTGTTAAGTTCTGTTGTACATCGCACCAGAAAGCGGCACAGCTAAATAATAAATCATGAAATATTTGGTTCTCGAGGCTAGAGATGTAATGACTACTCCTAGGGCTAGTTTGTGGAGCTGATGAGCTCACGGCTAACCTGATAGCCAGCCAGGAACATGCTAGCGAGTCACAACAGCCTTAGATTCCTCTGATTCCCCTCCGAGGGATTTTGTTCTCAGCTAATGAGCTTGCTAATTGCTTGCTAAGTTTACTCAAAAGATGTGATTTATTCCTCCTGATTCCTGTCTCATGACTATCTGCAAAGCTTTCCTCTCTCGGCAGTTTATGCTCCGACAAAAGTGGGGGAATATGTTTGTTTTATGCTGCAACACAGCGAAAGAACAACATGACTTTTTTTCTGTTTTGGCTGTCCGATCTCTCTGAAGTCAGGGATGTCAAATTGGCAATTCGTCAACAACGTTTCCGGGGTCAGAGTTCACCGAAGTCGAAGTAGACGTGGGAAGATTTGCCGGGATTTACTTTGCCCCCACTTGTCACAGTGATTCCTTCAGAACCGCCTGCAAAATGTTCAAATTCCCGTGTGACCAGGCCTTACTTATAGGCAGAATTATTAAATCTTATTGGTATTGAAATGAAAGAAAGCGATGCGAAGATGTGTCAAATACCCCAAAGTAATATAAAAAGATATAAGTAAAAACCTCATCTATCAATCCGCACCCATCTGTCCACCTCCAGCACCCCCGCAAACCTCTTCAGTGCCAGCTCATCCCTATCACACGGCTCCATCAGACCTCTACCGCCGCTCGAGCGAGGAGCCATGCAGCTATCCGAGTGAACATAATCAATTCCTTCTTCAATGGAGCACAATGCGACCGTTACAGCCCCCTCGCGCTGCCATCCGTCCTGCCGCTGTTCATTTTGGCAGCGGCCGGCTGTGCCACACAGAAGGGCCTCTGCTCTGCCATGAAATGAGCTTGGTTAGGGTGTGTGTGTGTGTGTGTGTGTGCTGCATATATATACTCCGTATGTATGTGTTTTTGATGCGCGGCACTCGCAGGTGGAGGTGATGGCGGTTGGGTGATGTATCCTAGTTCCACGAGAGTCACCGCAAAACACACTGCCGCGGCTTCCGTGCTGAAGTCTGTCAAACCGAAGGTCGCTCTGTTGTCTGGTCTTGTCAGTCACTTGCAGTGAGTGCCACTAACGGATAACAAGGATAATACTGATGCTTTTGCAAGTTGCTGTAGTTTCCAGTTTTTCCTTCATGCTGTCAGCATAGTTGGAGAAATCGGGACTTGTTTTCCTCCCTTCAGAGGAAACTGCTTGATGCCGTTTCATGCTGCTACTACCACAGCTTTTAAATTTCCTGAGCTGGATAATCTATCATAGTAAATTTGCTTTTGTTCAAACTTCCCTTTTATTTTGATTTCATTGTAGCCAAATTGATTGTTTTCATATCAGAGACCGCACATTGGACCAGCTGTTATTTTAGGCTCGCTGACTGAAGACAGAAGTGAAAAGTGTTTCTGTCATGATGTATGAAGAGCGGGATTTGCGGCAAGTTCTTCCACATTTCCTTGTGATTGCCTTATTATTTGCTACTTGCTTCCAAACACCTAGTATGAAAACAGAGGAAAATATATATATTCAACCTAAAAGAGAATGTGTCAGATAGCAAAAGCTCTAAAATATCCTACCCTCTTTAGCGTGAGGAACTATAATTGGCTGCGAAAATACCTGAAAGTACCCTTAAAACAATGCTCAAACTGTAGTCCCATGTGAAAGAGCCCTTTGTTTGACCAACCAAGGCACCTCTCGAAGTGGGCTTTGCTCTTTGCACCATGGGTTAGGGTTCTTCCTTTGCTTACGTCATTTATTTCAACCAAAACCAGTGATTGACTTGGTTTCCAAAGCGCCGCTCTGGACCCAAAAATATGCGGCACTGGCTGCCACCATGATGGAGGTACTGCTTCTTCCGCCTCCTGGCAGAGACGTGGATTCGCCATGGACCTAAGGCGGGTCGAATTGACGCCTGGGTGTTCAAATAAGCCATCTGTAACTGCTCTTACTTGTCAATCAAAGTGTCCACACTGTTACGTAGCCCTACGTAATTGTCACGCGTACCTCTATCACCTTTAAAACCATTCGGCAAACAGCGGCAATAAATGAGACAAATTAAAGGACAAACTTAAAATAAACGAGCGGCGAAACACAAGGTGCTTTCATGCAAGGCGAGGCGCGAGTGTGAAAAATGGTGTGAATCATTTGTTATGGTCGCAGCCACCAGATATCGACCAAAATCCAACACCTATGGGAGATTTCAAAGCAATGTGTTAGGCAGCTCTCCCGCACCATCATCAACACACAAAATGATGTATGGATTGTGACAGAGCGACCAGCGTGGCGGTAGTATTGGCTAAAGGTGGGGGGGGGTGAAAGAGGATTATAGGTCAGAAAAATCAACGGAGTAGATCCACGGGACTAATTTCTTACCCTCAAACATAATCATATTCACATATTGCACACACTCACACTCACATCTGATGCCCGTCACATACTGCAGATATCCTCTTCATACATAAAACAGCAGTGCACTGTACGTTAACATCCACAACCCCAGCGGACTCTCCGCTCCTGGAAGGAGGGGCGCTGTCACAATTTTCTGAGGAGTGGGGAGTGCTGTGTAGTTATTTCTCTGCCCAGAAACTGATACATATAATTACGGCAGAGAACCGTAAGGTGAAATAGTGGGGTAGCTGACATGTCTATGTTTACTCTGAACAGCTGCTGTCAGAGAGCGGGGAAACAAGGCGTGGTGTAAATAAGCACAGTGAAAATTAGTCGTCGGGATGCACTTTTTGGGTGTCTGAGGAGAGAAAACAGAATCTGACAAAAGGAGAGGTAAAAAGAATGAGGGAAACTCAATAAATAAAGGAAATATATTTGTACTTTACAAATAGCCCAGAAAATGAAGGAAAAAGTTGTTAAAAAATATTCTGTCTCATGTCTGAGGAAGCTCACCTGTGGAAAACTGACATCCCCAGAGAATTCATATTCTTTACAATATATATATTTTTTACACATTTAATGTAAAATTCTGTTTTTTCCCCACAAACTGAGTCTTATTCTGGAAACAGACACAGCAACGGATATCGGATAAACCCCGGCGAGCCTCCTCAAGCTTTCTATAGCTTTTCTCAACTATGCTTTACAGCAACTTTCAGCTCTTTGTTTTGGTTTTCGGCCCACAACCTTAATATATTGGTTCATGCTGCAAATCTAGGTTAAGATAGCAAAGTACGCTTCATGCAACAAAGTTTACTAGGTGCTGCATTTAGCTGATGAGCCAGACATTTCCCTTTTAGGAGTCAAAAACAGAGCAAAAAGCAGAGTGAATATTGGACTTACATCCTTCGGTTGGGCATAAACACAACTGAAAGTGAATGCTAATGCTGCTCTGCATCTGCTGGGTGTGTAATTTAATGTTTCATGACACCTATATGAATGTGAAAGCTCAGGCTGGTTTCCGCTGACCCAAAACAACCATTACCATTAGTAAACACAGAAATTAGCCTTTTTAATTAGTTAGCTAACTACACAACTACCTCTGGGGCAACTTGTTGGATAACCTAACTAGCTACCTTTAAGTCTGCGCATGCTAGTTTGTTCAGTCGGCTAGTTCCGTTAGCTCGTTAGCTAAACGTGCATCCTTGTGCAGTTAGCTCCAAAAGTTAATCCATGGGGCTAATTTCTGTGTTTTAAGTAGGCCAGTTAGAGTTCCTGCATGTTTACATGGAGGACAAAGTTAGCGTGACTTAGCAGAATAGCAGCAACTAATGAACGAGGCGGGAAAAGTAAGAGTCATTTAAGTGTCATTTAAAAAACACAGTATACTTGTGTGAAAGATATTTAAATAAATGAAACTTTGAATATCTCTGTTAAAACTCTTACACCACGCTTTGGTTGCTCTCATTTCACATTAAAAATGTAAGAAAACAAAAATGTACTCTTTACACTCTTGCAAAAAAAAAAAAAAAAAAAAAATCAACCTTTGTTAAATGTAGCAGAGGCCGAATAAGCTCCTGAATCAATATGACTTTAAAGTGCCTCTGTTGACGGAGAACACCTTACACGGGCTCACACCGACACATTACCTGACCTCATTGTTCCTTTTGTATCCTCGTGTGCCCTCGGATTGCAGTCTGCTGGTTACCTGACTGACACAAGAGAAAATCAGCAGGCAGCAGAGTGTTTTCCAGCCGAGCTCTCCATCTCTGGAATCGACTCTCCCTCCTGTGATTAGGGAAAGCAAATTCTGCAGAAGCCTTAAAATCCAAACTCACAATTTATCTATTTTCACTTCCTGGCAGGGGAGTTACACTGTACTGTACAGTTTCTTCTTCTACCTCAGCACAGACAGCATTAATACAGAAATCTACTGTTGGGAGCCAAGTAATGGCTGCTGCCTGGTTACCATGTGTCTGCTGTCTGTGCATGAGGCTGGATGTGCGATGTGTGTGTGTGTGTGTGTGTGTGTGTTGCTCTGCTTATCTTTTTTAAGGCCTGACACAATTGTACTGGCAGTAGATACAGATGCTTCAGGTAGTGTTTCCACACCTGCATCCAAAGTCCTATCTCTTTGTCGTGACATGTTTATCTTCATTTTATCCATGCGTGTCTTCTCATATATAACATCATCCAGGTTTTCACCTCGTGCACGCTCGGGTATCCTTCTGGTCGAGTTCACTCGATGGTTAAATGCTGGTGACACTATTAGGTCGAAGCTGCTACATGTGTTCTCTGATTTGCTTTGCCTCCTTGTGTTTTATTTTGTTGCAGCTGCAGAGAGACGACCTTGAACGCTGCTGTTTGCGTCTTGTAAACACATGGACATGATCGGAGGAGGTACGGCGTAAATATCTTAGCATAACGAAATTGGAGTGGATGGCTGATCTCGAAGTTCTAATATACTGCAAGAGGTCCTGATATACAGCAAAAAAGGTTAGGTGGAGGCAATGACAGATTCAGCAGACCAAAAACTGAGTGTTATTTTCTATATTAGGACATCTCGGAGCAACCCTGTCTCCTCCAATTTACATTTATATACCAGTAAGAGGTTTTGCCAAACACATTTTGGGAGAAATGCTACTGCTGTCTTATGCTCGCTGGCAGTCCATGAAGGGCTACAGTATGCTGCTGTACTGTACAAAAGTCAGGATGGATGGTGGGTGTACAAAAGCACAAGACTTTGACCCCAGAAACTAGAGCTTGTGTTCTGTGTTAGTTTGAAGACAGTTGGTAAAAAGGGTTGTGGTCTCCCTATGCTCCCTTGAAAATGTTTTGCTAGCGATATATAAATGTAATTTGAAGGAGACAACGTTGCCACTTACTGGAATTAAAACAAGAGAAGCTGGAAAACTGTCAGGTTAACCCAAAGTTTGGTACATCTTACTGGTTTAAATCAAGCAGCAACCTCCGAGGCTGTAAAGTGAAACCTATGCGTTAGTGCCAAAAAACTGCAGTTCCTCAAACGTCCACTTGAGGCTGGCTACAGAACATGTCGATCTCCATAAGTCCCCATGTTCAAATGACTTCACAGCAGAAATAAACATGTTTAGAGCCTGGTACAAAAAACAGTTTTGTTCTCTGTTTCTAGAAGAATTTTTTTTTTTGCACCACAAACTTAATTTCAGTTTCAAATTGAGACTTCTACATTACCAGATAACCTGACGAGAACATTTTTTATTTTGTAGGTTTAGGAAAATTTGGATGAAGCAACCATTCAAATGAATTTGAAGGTCTGAAAGTTTCTTAAAAAGTTTTTATGAAATCTCAAAAGACGCCAAGACACTGAAATTCTTGTCCATGCATTAAAGTAGTTTTTCGACTTTTTCGACTTGCCAGGAAAGTTTGACAACCACCGGTGTAATGACCTGAAAATAGAGAAAAAAGAAAGAATCATTATGACTTTGTTACGTCAGAATGACCCTCTTATATCCACAAACTCTGCAGGTCCTCTTGTATAGACTCCGTGTTTCTACAGTAGCTTAGAACGGACAAAAACACTCTCTCCAGATGTTTCCCAGCTTTCTAAGAAGGGATTGCAATCCGCAACAGCGCTGCTTGACGCCACTAAATCCTGCAGGCTGATCCTTGAATAAAGTCCACAATGCCTCATTGGAGGATTTAAAGAATTGACGATGCTGTGTGTGCATAAACTGCGCTATTTTAAAGATTGCCACACACACACACACACCCCAGAAAGACAATGGGAAAAGTTGAGTTGGGCAGAGTAAATGCACAGTAAGACCCTTCTTGTCACTGGAACAGAAAGCTCTCAGCACGACTTACACTTCTGCATAAAGGTCTCCTTCCTCCTATTGTGCTTCGAGACCGCTGCCTTTTCAGTCCTTGCAAATGACAGCTCTTTCACAAGAGCTCCCCGAAATAATGTAAACAGGGAGATATGTGACATTTTCAATGGTTTTACTGCATAATTGCTTTCAGTTCAGCGGCTCAAAGCTGCTGCGGCGTCTTTGAGACGCTGCCATTTTATCTCCGGTTGCTTACATTCTGAAGTCTTGATGTGGTATCCGTATCGCGAGCGGCATGTTTAGCTGCACACAGCCAGATAAATTCCTCCTCGGCTCAACTGTGATTTGTCAAAGCAATTTATGTTTCGGTAGGAGTCTATTCCTCCTCTTAAACAAGCCAAAGTGCACAACAGTGAGCCTCCATATTAAATAGATTCTCTCAGAAGCATAGTACAATAGGTTAAAGGATGCAGTGGAGCACGGGATCTTCTCTAACCTACAGCGGCTAGAGAGGCATCAAAGCTGAGGTTAGCAAAATGCACTAATAATAACGTGCCCAAAAAAAAAAAAAAAATCATAACGTCGGTTGTCTTTGATTAATCCTCGCGTCGCAGCCAAATTTAAAAGCAGCGTCGCGTCGAAGGCGTGATAAGGTGTAAAGAAGAAATGATTTCAGCGCGAGGCCGGCGACTGCCATTAATTTCTCCCAGCCCTTGTGAGCTAAAGGTAAGTATTAAAGATAAGTGGCTTAGCCTGATTACCGTTTAATAACTAAGAGGTGTCATAATTAAATTTCCATCAATCACGCTACTCCGCCTCTAACAAATGTCTGAATCATCTGAATCATTATGCAAATTAATAAGTAATATTCTCTGAATAAATTGGGCTATTAACCAATGGTACATGCTCTATCTGGTTCAGCTCAATGGCACGCCGGGGTTGTGTGTGTGCGTGCGTGCGCACGAATGCGTGTCATGTAATTGCGGCGAGCGCGCCGCCTTAAAGTAACGCGCCTCCGCCGCCGCCACCGCCGCACTTGAAGCCCGTTGCGCCAAGCGAGCAACCTTTTCATTATGAAAGAAAGAAAGAAAGAAAGAAAAAATCAACCGAACAAAACACCTACAGTCACCACGGCTGGAAAGTTAGAGCGCAGTTATTAGAGCTGAGAAAGTTTTGACGCCGCTGACTGAGGCTTCAGGAGCATGAAGGAAGGAAGAGCAGAGAGAGAGACAGAGAGAGAGAAAATAGGGCACGGAAATATCAATATGAGATATGAACGATGGTGGGTGCTCCCTCCCTTTAAAACGCTGGTGGCGGGGGCCACTCAATATTCATCGATTAGAGACGCTGCGTCGGCGGGGAGAGAGAGCTGACGCGTAGTGAGAATGCTCCTCATCGAGTTCCTCTTGTTTTTCTAACCCTGCGAATTAGTTCTTTTGTCTACAAGGCAATTTATTTCGGAGATAAAACAGCCTGTGGTTAATCCAGATCCCGGCAGCGCCTTTCGCCTTTGTTTTTGTTTTGATTTTGTCTCTACTTATGCACGGGGTGTAAATTAAGGTAAACTCGCAGTCAGCCTGACCCTGATTGGTTCCACACTTCGTCTGAGGTGTCTGAGAAGTGTTGAAAGACAAATGAGAGAGGTTGATGTTGGAGGTGTTTTCCTACATTGCTCGATAACGCTCTTGATTCTCGCTACGGCAGGTGAGCCGCCGCGTCTCAGGTGTGCGCTCCCCTCTCTGTCGCCGTCTTTCTTGTCTCTTTCTTCTATTCTTCTAAGGACCTCTTTAGCCCAATCAAATGGCGATACAAAGGCGCCGTAAAAAAAAATCTACATAGCGCACAGCAGGTAGCTTCTGCGAAAGAGAGAGACGGGATTTTAGCCCGTCCTTCCCTTTGATTATCGCTGCGTCTGTGGCCACCAGCTAAGCTCCTCAGCTGCCTCTCTTTTAGCAATCTGCCGCTCGGCTTCATGAAAGGCCCGCGAACACATAAACTTACAAGCGCGTGCCGTACAAGAACAAGAGGCGTGTCTCGTCTCCTTTTCGCGACGGCGCTTTGCTTTCCGTCTTATCGGCCGCCGCGTTTCAAAGCGCTCACATGAAAGAGCTCTTCGCACCTTCCACCTGCTTCTCCCCTCCCTCCTGCTCGCTCACTCAGCGTTATTTCTCCCTGATTGCGTCCGTGCCATCTGCTGGATTAATTGATCAAAAAGGCGCCGAATGTTCCTCGATGTTCGCCCGATTGAATTTGGGGGAGCAGCGGGAGCCTTCCCTGGTCCCCTTCGCCACTTTCACGCTCCCTCCTCGTCTCCTCCTTTCCTCTCCTTACACCTATTTTTTTTGTCACTGTCGCTCTCTCTTTTTTATGCCCCTCTCCATTTTAACACCTACACACTTGGTAATATCCCAGATAGTATATCACACAGGGAAAAAACGACATTTATGTGGCGAGGGGGGAAAAAAAAGAAGAAGTTGTACTGGATTGGTTCCAAGCTGAATGGACTGTGGGGGAAGTTGAAGATCTGAAACTTGAGGCAGATCAAATTTTCTGTTTTCTTTTATAAAAGAAGTGTCTGCGGATTACCGGGCTGCTCTTCTTCCCTATAGAGCGTGCACAGGAAACCACTCTAGCCAATCAAAATGCCAATAAAAGACCCTGAAACAAGTAAAAGCTGGGACACCCGTGTGTTTGCGGTATCGGCATGTGCGCTTGACCATACACTTGCTTCTTTCTTTTACAGCATGTCATTGCAAATGTGCCCGGATGCGTGTAACGGTCAGACTCTGTTAAACGATTCCAGCGGACAACCCCGCTGTGAGCATCCATGTAGCTCTCTCCGATATCAAACGGCAGCCTTGCATCAAGCGGACTAAAGAGTGAGCGCCACGCTGGGCAGGCTGAGGGAGCCATAGATGTACGGAGTCAAATATAATTAGATCATTTACATTACGTGTCAGACGTTTAGCTGACGTTCACGGGCCGGACGAGCAGATGGCGATTTGGAGTCACAGCAACGAACAAGTTCACTAGCACCACCCTGCAACTTTGTCCAAGCTTGACTTTGCAAAATACTGGGTGTATATATGCAGGTATATTAAAGTTGTAATCAGTTGATTTGATGACACCCGTGGTCACCTTGGTAACAGCAAGTGCAGCTTAATACCACATTAAACGCTCCTTGGGCGTCTACTTTGAGCGAAATGGCGTTTGCAGTGTAGCCAAACAATCTCATGTTTAATAAGCTAATCAGTTTTCAACCACAGTCCGATTTCATGCCGGTTTTCCTCGCCAAAGTTGGAGCCAGACGCCGCCAACTCTTCACCCAGCGGCTCACACCTTCCTGTTTCACTGCAAAAGTTTGAATCCGCCGACAAAAAGACGTTGAAAATGATGCTTGTGGCTGGTTTGTTTCACCAGCTGACCACTTTTAATACAAAGCAGATCCGTCCATCCATATTCTGTAACCGCTTATCCTTATCAGGGTATCTGGAGCCCATCCAAGCTGATATTGGACGGGAGGTGGGGTACGCCTTGGGTAGGTCGCCACTTCATCACGGTTTTGACACATAGAGGCAACTCTTCATGCTCATACACTCATCTACCAGCATAGACTCACCAATTATCCTATTAAGTGCACGTCTTTGGACTGTGGAGGGAAACCGGAGTACCCGGATACGGTTGAACGTGCAAACTTAACACAGAAAGGCCCCTAGATTTTGAACCAGGAACCTTCTAGCTGTGAGACGACAGTGCAAGCCACTGCACCGGTAGATAGATAGATAGATAGATAGATGGATAGATCTTATTTGGAGAAGAGTGCAAGTTGTGTATTAGAGTCCGTCCGTCATCATCTGTCGGATCAAAAAAGGAAAAGTCTGCCACATGAGATTGGAAGACTCCACCACAATCAGCAAAAACTACAACACGGAGAGGTAATCACCAAATGTAATGTGCCGTTTTTTGCATAGTGTTCTATATTATCGAAGAGTTTTGTGGTGTTGAAGGTCAGTCCGACCTCAGCGCACTTCGGTTCCCAACCTTTTTGCCCCTTTATGACCCTTTAAAACTGAGAACTGAGCTATTCCTACTTCCCTTTGTCGGGGTGTTGACGTCAACCGGTTCTGACAAGTTCATTCAAAGACAGATTTTTTTATTTTTGGAAGAAGAAGCAAAAATAAGAGGCGAGTTTGAAGGCGTCATCTGTATTTTTCTAAAAGTTTAAAATCTTTTGCAACTTTTTGGGAGTGTTTTTTTTAACGTGGTGTCCTCAAATGCCAGTTCAGTGCGAATAAAGAGTTAAAGAGATGATCTCACATTTGGAGACATTAGTATGGATATGGCCTGCAGTTCAGAATCACATAATTGGCCAAAGTGTGAAAACATCCTTAAGTGCTACACTAGAACCACAGATGTTGTTCGGTCACAGTCGGGAGCCACTTGAGGAACTGTGGCTTAAGTGCTTTGTTCAACTTGACAATAATTGGTGTGGTATGTGAGAAGTGCTATTTTTTTTTTTTCAGGCTATGTCTACAGTAAACTGGCTCCATCTTCCCCCCCCCCCATCTGTTTACCTTGTCAGACAACTTTGTGAGCAGAATATAACAAATTGATTAAGAGTCTTGTCCCTCAGTTCACCTCGGGTAACAGATAGCCTTTTATTTTTTTTTTGCACTTGCCTGATAACGTAAAATAGAAAAATATATCAAATGATAACTCATTGAACTGAAATTTCCCTCAGAGAACTCTCTCTTAGGTGATGCCCGGTTTGTATCCACCCATGTATTACCGTTACATCGCTGTTTTTCCCGTCAATCTTTGAGAACGATGACCAAGACGAGGATCAACACATTATCAGTGGAGCAGATCGATGACACCTCGTCTCTTTGCTTTACTAACTTTCTGTGAAACTTGCTCGTTCCTACGTCCTACGTAGCGGGGGCTGTCTAACATAATTGGAATAACATATGCAAATTTTGATTTACTTTGTCGTTTCCTTTCAAGTCCTGCCAATAAAAATGCCATGTTTCTGACAGAACAAAAGCAAAAAATATGGGGCGTATCAAAGGAAAAAGGGGGGAAAAAAAAAATGTATGTAGTCGGGACGTCAATTTGCAAGTGACATTCAACCGCGCGGTCTTCGAAACTCATTTGTAGACACGACTTGCCGAGACGTTCTCTATCAAGCGGCTCTGACATTGCGGCTGAAGAGGGAATAATACGGCCTTATCTTCGCGAGCATGCCAGCCAAGCTCGACTGTGATCAGGAGAAACAAAGAAGATTGTAGACGGTGAAGAAAAATAGTCCTGAAATAAGCCTGCAGGTTTGCTACAGATATTGATATAGCTACTGTAGAGAGAGCAAACACACACACACGCGCGCACACATGAGGCTTAGAAAACAGAATGAGGGTCGTGCAAAGAAAAAAAGGAAGAGGCTAACTCTCAGAGATCAATAAGAAGTGTGTATTTGTGTTTGTCTGCGCGCATGAAAAGGAGGAGAGACAGACAGAGAGAGAGAGAGAGAAAAAATGCAATCAGTGTGCGTATGAGGTTTCTTCAGAGTGAGGATTTGGGTCATTTGAAAGAATACGGCTGAATCAGCAACACCGCCGCCACCGCTGAACTTAATCTACTGAATAGTCCTGCGGGCGGAGACCGGGCGAGGAGGAGAGGAAAGGAGGAAGTGAGCGGAAGAGTGAGGATGTCAAACGGGAAGAGAAGGGGAATGAGGGAGGGAAGATGAAACAAAAGGAGAGGGAGGGAGGGAGATGCGGCGATACACGCAGACAAGACGGGAGCCGCCGAGAGAACGGGGAGGGTGGGGGGGGGACAGAGGAGGCGAAAAGCAGTGGGTGAGAGATTTATCAGAGGAGACGGCAGGAGCGGGAGGGGAGATGGGAAGAGGGGAGAAAGCAAAAGGAAGAGATAGAGAAAGGGGCAGAAGTGGAGAGACAGAGGGAAGGAGGGAGGGGAAGAGATATGAGAGCCAAACAAGAGGGAGATAGAGAAAGCTCACCCACTGTCTGCCGGCTGCCTGCTGCTGCTCACTCGTGGATTGTTCTCCCCATCAGATTAACGCAAAAAAAAAAAAAGGGGTTGAGAAGACTGCAGCACACCTCCCCAACCCTACACCGACGCCGCTCCTCGGCTCATCCTCCGAGGGGTGCTGTGCTGCTTTATTTCATTATCTCCTGACATTAACCCCCTTTCTTTTCTGTCTTTGCACAGAAGCACTAATTGTCGTGCACGGAGGGTTGCAGCGGCGGCGGTAAACTAACTGTTTCGAAACTTCAAATATGCCAAGTGCAACTCAAGCCTGAAACGCGTCGTCACGTTCACTGCTCCTCAAACAAGTGCTGTGTTTGATTTTCCGCGGCTTGCGGTTGACTTTAAGAGAAGCCACCTCTCTCTCTCTGTCAGAGAAAATCATGTTTTCACATCAACCGGGCAACAAGTCACTAAAAAGATTGCCTTCCCTCCCCAGAGGGTGTGTGTTCAATATTCTTCCTGTAACAAATTTCATGAGTGCCCGACTGACTGAAATGTTTGGGTCCCCTCTGATATCCATCCAGGACCGTGACATGTAGTATGACGGCTGTGGATTGAGGCTTGTTGCGCTTTTGGCCACAGCCCAACCTCACCAGGCGGCTGGTTGACATTGGAGGGTCGTCAGCTGATAAAGCTCACCTGAGCCCTCAGGCTATAAAAAAAAACTCTCCCTTCCTTCAGTTGTTGGCATCCACCCTGCATCATGGTCTGTTTTGTTGACTTTAGTTTTAATAAAATACTTTAGCTGTTAAAAGAAATCCCTTGTCACATTCTCCGTGCCAGTTTATGTAACTATAAATAGTGACTTTTAATTCAGTAGTCGGGCTCGGGCTGCCTGTTTTCTCCACCGGAAGGACACCCTTTATCTGCACTGTAAGGGCAACCTAGTGTGTCCTTTATCATGTTTTCTCCACTAGAAGGACATGTTAGATGGCCCTTTATTATGTTTTCTCTACTGAAAGGGCACCCTAGTGTGTCCTTTATCACATTTTCTCCACTTCAAGGGCAACCTAGTGTGTCCTTTATCATGTTTTCTCCACCAGAAGGGCATGTAAACAGCTCTTTATTACGTTTTCTCCACTGTGAGGGCACCTCTGGGTGTCCTTTATCCTGTTTTCTCCACTGTAAGGGCACCATTGAGGGCATTTATCACATTTTCTCCACTGCAAGGGCAACCTAGCATGTCCTTTATCATGTTTTCTCTACCGGAAGGGCACGTTAGACGGCCCTTTATCATGTTTTCTCCACTGTATGGGCACCTGTGGGTGTCCTTTATCACGTATTCTCTACTTGGAAGGACCTGTATGTTTTTTTCGACCTTGAGGACACCCGGGGCACTTTTGCTGCATAGGAATTTGATTTTTAAGAGTACATTTTATTCATTCTTCATGCAACTCAAGTACAGGTGTAACGGTACTGACTACATCCTCCTGATTTAATACACAGCCAGTGCGATTATAGGCAGAACAATAACTATAGTCATATAGGGCCTACTGTTTACATATAGCAGATGGGCAATTAATTCTATTAGGTAACAATATATCTCACATGTGGGCTCACTCACTACAAGCCGGATATATTCTGACACCAAGAAATTATTGTCGCAAAGCAAATATCAAATACGCGCACATAAGTGTACTGTATAGCTGAAGAGGTGAACTCAGGGGAGAACAAAGTAATTAGTGACATTTAATGACCTTTACCAACAATCGGGGACTGCCACGTATACTGACACACTGTCGCCTTCTCTTCCTGTACTATAGCTTTGGCTTTGCCCAATTACCCACCCCGCCATGCATCTCAAGAGGCTCTTCAGACGCAAAGAAAATTGATCGGTTTCTTTCATATACAAAAAAAAACTAAATGTGAAAAATGTGAGCTTGTAGTTGGCAGGGTCCTGTAATTGCAGCTGGCAGGAGGTTTTTTTTTTTGTACCAATATAGGCCGGACAGAGAGCTAGAAATCTCATTTCAGAGCAAAGTAATCATTGAATCAGTGATACTGATCAGCAACTGCCAACTCTCTGAAGATACAGTATTTTGTGATATGTGGCAGGGAAATTGTGCTCTGAGAACTGAAAGCTTGTGAATCATCTGTGTTTTGTGGTAGGAAATCCACACATTGCATTCAGTTTAGCTATATATACTGTATATATATATATAAGAAAAAGTGCTGACTTGCTTTTTGGATCTGTACCTTATTAAAGAATATATCCACATAATTGGTAATAAGCAGGACAGTGTTGCACTGTTGTATTTCTCAATGGAACCTGACATGACAACAGCACGAATCAGGCCCAGATCCAATCATACCTGTTCAGCTGGAAAAAAAACAACTTCACAAATAAGTATTCTATTCTGCTTTCAACAAATTGGATGGAGATTTGCCATCTAGAACCCAGCTCATGAACACCAATATCCTCCCCCTCTCCCTCTCTCCCTCTCTCTCTCTCTGGTTGCATCCAGTACTCTCTCCTCGGCACTAGATGGCAGACATGCTATGTGCCGCCGTCGAGCCCCCCTCTCCCTCGGCTGAGCCTAATGGCATGTGGCGGCTGGTGCCTGTGAGTAATGCCGCAGGAAAATGCGTTCCATAACCTATTGTTCTTATTGGAAAAGAGGAGAAAAGACAGGAGAGGGACACAAACAAAACAAACAAGAAAGAAAGAGAAGATGGAGAGAGGAAGAAGGGGAGGGGAGGGCGGGAGTGACACCAGATCGAGCGCTCATGGGTGAGGCGCTGTGCGGTCCAATCTTCTGACAGGAGGGGTGGGGAGGGTGACTGGGAGATACAGAGGCAGAAAATGGTCTACTGATGTAGTCGGTGTATTTAACACTTGTGCCGACACAGAGAGGCACACGGCGATACAAACAGAACACACGGCTCGGCTCAGAGACGCACACAACTTTAACTGTGCCCGATTTGTGGAGTTGTTTGTTTGCATGCACGGAGTATCACAGAGTCTGAAAGCCGACTGACTGACTGAACGCGGACCCGCTTTCATTGTGCTACAAGCTACTGTATCTGCACCCGCTAATGAAACTGTTACACTTCCCTCGATGCACAAATCGATGCACAGGTTGAGACTCCTCTCCGATCTTTAATGAGCACAGGCGATGAATGACAATGAGAAACACTCAGACGCCGACCTGCTTCATTTTTCGTTGTTTTTAGGGGGAGCTTAAGGTGCTGAGCGACATCGTTTTTGCCTCCCTAATTTTCCAAAATAAAGTCTCCCGTGAAGCTAATGGGCTGCAATTAGCTGGAGTTAATGACAGAGAGAGCCACGGATATGTTTAACAAATACGAAGAGACAGATCACCTCAAAAAGTAGAAGTGAACACAACATTTCGTGCTGATGTATTCTTCGTGTCGTGTCGTATTGGACCTTGGGCCTACAGGAAGCAGAAGTCCAAAATCTCTGACTGTATAGTTTCGCACACAGGAGGGCTGAGTGTATCCACTTGTGTTTTCGAGTTTGCACGGTACACGGTGTGATGGTACAGCGTGGGATCTTTGCAGTGCCCACAAGAACACTGTGTGAAAACTGCAAAATGCATAGATCTTTTGAGAATCTGCAGCCGTGTCTGTGATTAATTCTCGACAGGATTAATAGTTTTAAAGTCTTAAAAAACGCTTTGATTGATACTTAATCCTGTCTTTTATTCTTCCCCTATTATCTGCAACTGTCTGACAAATCAGATTTTAAGATTTCATTTTCATCTCTAGCATTGGATTATCTCGAAAAAACGTCAAATACACAATGGAAGGTGGTGTGGTTTTGATCTCATGCAAACTTAAAACACACACACACACACATATATATATATGCAGCCATCACCCAGACACCCACCCACACATATAGCATGTCAGCACTGTGGAGAAGAAAAGAGAGGGGTACTCGTTTGTCAATGCCACACCCAATCAAAAACTCTACCTCGTGGCCCCCCTCTGTGCCGTACTTACACATCCTCTTCTCATCTTTACTCTCCTTTTTTTATTCCCTAATGTCAGATGAGATGAAAAGCAAAACACTTTTGTTTGCTCAGAAGCAAAAAACTAAAGTAAAAAAAAAGAAAGGGGGGCATGGATGGGCGGGTGGGGGGTTCGGCTGGTGGTATGACTCATGTGCGAGGCTTGATTTCTAGATCGTTATATCCTCCCGAGAAGCTTCTGAATACAGCTTGTACAGCAGACGGGAAGGCAGGAAGCCGTCTCGCTGGAATTTACTTCCCCTCATCTCCCCACTGCTGGCTGAATAGCGGTTCCCCATTAAAGTGCTTGTGACCTTTGGAAGAGAGGGGCAGGGGTTTGATTGGGCTTTTTTGTCAAATTGGGCACACAACGAGCACGGACACAGTGAGGGCCCATTTACTGGCTGCAGCCACTGCATGTGAGGCAGAGAGCTGTGGTGCCCACACTGCTTGTTCTATGAATAGGCAGCACTGAGATATTTATATTATCATTTTTAGACGGATACTGTATATGATGAATACGTTACTGTATAAGCTTGTAGCTTCAATTCATGACTTTTCAGGCAATCAATGTCCAGGAAAACACATTTACGGTTCTGTTATGGTTGAGTGATGAAATCGGACTGTACATACAGTACAATATCAGCAAGAGGAATCAATGTTTGAAATAAAAGGACAGATTTCAGCTTTAAAGGTGCTATGAGTAGCATTTTAAGGCAGCAATAACTGATTTTTAGGCCTCTCGTGGCAGCAGAACAAGCTCTAAACACTAACATATTAACACCTTAAGGCGAACATGTCAGCAAATAGCTCATCCAGCAAAGAGGGAAGAACATCAGCATTCATCTGGCGTCGTGTTTTCTGTTCGCCTGTGTAATCCTTTTACTTCTGTTTTGGTCTCCACCAACTCCTGAGGGAAATATCTGGCTTGTTTGGCTTTGTCTGTCTACTGTTTGATGTTGTGTGCAGGTAGTGTCCAGTGGGTTTATCAGAGACCTTTTTCTGTTGTTGTTGTTGGTGTTGGTGTTGTTGCTGCTGAAAACGGATACCTGCTCCTGGAAACGAGTGAAACGGGTGGAGTTGCGGACTTTTCAACCGAAAACGACGAGCTGAAAGACGCTAAAATGCTCAGACTTTGCAGAAAAAGCAAAAGGCAGATGAGAAAATGAAAAAAATGAACTCCTATCTTTCCTCTCTTCAAAACAAAAAAGAAATAAAATAAAATAAATGTAATTTTTAATTGCATTGTCTGATATAACCACTAGGGGGTGCCAAAATCAGACTCATCACAGAAGTTTCACTTCTACATATAGCGGCTTTAATATACAAACATATCAATGAATGGCCTTTAAAATAAGCTTGTTTGTGGAGTTAATTGTCCTGAAGTTGCAAAATATAGCAGTACTGACAAGCTAGTGGCGCGTAAAAATACAGATAGCCACAGCGTCTAAAATGCACTCCGCCAAACCACTGGATTTATTGTCTTTCACTCTCTTTGAGTGCTTTAGATATTTCAAAATGCTTTTCACCATTTATATGTGCATAATCTTTTGTCAGAGTCTCTTCTTTTCTCATTTTATCCTTCACTCACAGGACCTGTCATCCTGAAATCCACTTAAAGTAGTTTCTTGTCAAAGGAAATCAGACAAACCAGACATGTAGAAAAGTAATCAACACTCGCCCACCATGAATCCATCTGCCCTCTCCTCTCCTCTCTCTCTCTCTCTCTCTTTTTCATCACCCTCCCTTATTTTCTCTCTGTCTCTCTCTTTGTCTTGCTGCTTTGCACTCGTGGGAGTGTGTAACTGCCACTGAGCCAGATGTGGAATGCTATTGTCCCTGTCCTCACATCAGTGTAGAGATAAATGCACACCTCACCGTCACTGTCTTTCCGGGCTGAGTTACATGATCGATACAAAACCAAACGCTCGCTTCACTTTCACACGTTTTTTTTTTTTTTACTTGCAGCTACATGTAAACAGGCTCATTCCTGTGAACTGGAACGTTCACATAGGTGTCAAAGATGCAGCTGTATTTATCTCCGCCCTCCATGTCAGCCATGAGTGCTGTGATTTGTAGAGGAGGGGGGGAGAAGTGCCGCGTTTGTTTGACAGACTCTAGTAAACAAAATGGATCCATATATCAGGAAACGGCCTGAAATAAAGGAGGCGAGGACATGAGAAGTGTGTGACTAAGGCAAGCAAAGGAGTTCAGACTCAAGTGAACCAGGAAAAGAGGAAGTTAAGAACACAAGGGACGATGAGGTCGATGATAATCCGCCCACCGCGTTGGCGGTACAGAGCGAGCGTGCTGATTTTTTCCAAATTAAAAGACTGTTCTATTGTTTTTGTGCGTGTGTGTAACTTCGTCTGGCTTTTAATCACCGCTTTAATCAGCTAACATTGCAACTGTGACTTTAATAAATGAAGCGTCATGCCCATTTCGAATGCACACACACACACACACGCATGGCTGCATGTGTTAATCTGACACGACATTGACTTTAATAGGCACTTTAAACGTCTTTATTATTTTAAAGCACTTTATGAGTTGCCCCTGGCGTGGAGGAGTACAGTATGAGATTCCACTTCAATCACAGCAACAAAAAGAAGCTAATGCTAGTTTATGTGTGTCCCTTTCTGCCATTTTCAGGTTACGGTGTGAGAACAGATGTTAAACTTCCGACCACTTTCCCTACTTTTAGTCCCCTAGTAAGAGTCGAGCTTCAAACATCACCAAACGCTGTGTTTGTCATGCAGGCTCTTTGTAAATGATTTAAAGTCTGAAGCCGGGCTCATTCAGAGGCTGAATGGTACCTTCCATAACAAGTAGAGTGACCTTTTATGACCGTTGTCTTATGTCATGTCACACGGTGAGGCAAGAAACATGACAAGTCAGACAATCAGACAACAGGTTAGCCAAATTTATGTGGAAATGAACAGTGAAATTACCCAAGATGTCCGTCATCAAGCATCCATCACGGTATACAGACCCTCATAGCTGTGTGAACATGGTGGTTTAAATAATATGGCATAAACAGTACAAAACATGGTAGTATCCGTGACATCACCCATAGATTTCTGTAGCGTCGTTGTGAAGCTCAGAATGTGGAGGCTCTGGTGGCAGCCATCTTGGATGTCCGGCTCCACACTACTCAAAGACGCACAGCTGGGGCGGGCTGAAAGAAACCTGGTTGCTTAAACCTGCCACCTATAATTGCGCCCACCTGTCAATCAAAGCAATTAACTGTGCATAACTTTAAGCCTTAATATAATTTGAACAGGTGAGTTGTATATAAAATCACCCTCAGTACAGTTGTCATGAACGGGGAAATTATCTATAGAGACCAAAACTGTTTTTTGCACCAGGCTGTAAACATGTTTATTTCTGCCATAACATGGGGACTTATGGGGATTGACTCATTCTGCCGCTTGCGCTAAACAGGCTTACTTACACCATTTGACGATCCCCACAGAAAATGAATCACTCATCTCACGGAACAGATGCACTTACTGCACAAACTAAATGTATTTGTTCAAATCTTACGCATCTCCTGTGATTTATAATTACTCACTGTAAGATGAATAAATAAATATAATTGCGGGGGGGGGGTTGCATCAGCTGAGAGTGATTAGCACGCATGGATCCTGTGGACTAATCACTCTCCCTCTTAAACACAGTAGTGGGCTGGACTGCGGAGAGAAGGAAGACACACATCCGGACAGCAGCTTCCGTGGGGCCGCAATAAGCACAGTGAAGCCGGATGAAGGGTGCGTTCTCTCATGTACAGTATCAATAAAAGAAAAAAGTAAACGGTCACTTGTCTGTCTCATGCCAGTTGCTGGAGTACCCAGCAGGTTTATACTCATAATGTAAAAGTAGTTGTTTCTCAGCCTGGTGAAGGTAGCTACTGGACTCTGTTGACCAACATAAAGCTGCTTCTGAGGACAATGATCGACAAGCGAGGGTCAGAGTTGGTCAGATTTGACTGGATGGACGCTTTAGGTGTCCTTACATACCACTGATGTTTTTCTTTTTCATGTGGATTCATCATCATGTTGCAGGATTTACACTGGTATGTACGATGTAATCATAACCTATATAAATGATGGCCAAAACTATGACCGGAATCATGCTTTAACAGTCAAAACAAGCGCTCCCTATGACATATAATTCTGAACTCATTATATTGTCCCAGAAAAATGGCTCCTGGCACGCAACAACAAAATGCCTGAAGTGCAACTGCAAACAAACCCACCATGAAGACGCTACAAATGCATCACGTGCACACACAGATGAAGATGAACACACACACACGTGCACAAACACAACATATGCACCAGGCCTGAAGCCTCCATCACCACATCTCCTCTCCTCTCTCTCTCTCTTCTCTCTCCACGAGCCGATGCGTTTTAAAGACCTTTAAGTCGCCTGTAATGGGGGGCGCACCACCCAATCAATGAGAAGTCTATCCGCCACCGAAAAGAGCCACACAAGGAGAGAGGAAGAACAATGCAGAGTTTGTGATCTTTAAGCGCCGTAATGGTAAACACAGGTAGTCTAACCCAGTTATGACCTTCCAGCTAATCAGTCATTTAAATGCGGCTTGTGTTTGCTTTTAATGCATGAGTAAAAAGCTGCTGATAAAAAAAAACAAAAAAAACGATGTTGCTTACCTGAGCAGATTACAGAGGGACAAGATTGCAAGAGGGTGTCAGCGATGCAGTTAAACGCCCCGTACAGGTCAGTAAAATGTGAAGACGCTTCCTTATCCTGATGGTGCTTCATTTTTTTTTTTTTTTTTTTTTAGTTTTATTTTTTTTAAAAAGGGAGACTTTTCATTAGAAAACTCATAAAAGGCACAATAAATTCACGTGTCTAAACTGGAGACAGAGGAAGATTATCTCCGTTGCGCCACCAGCGAGTGGAGAGAAATCTCACAGACACATCCATACACTTATCAGCTTCAAAATGACACAATGCTGGTACCAGAGGGACTTAAATATTAATTCCCAGCCTGGTGAATATAAAAATAAATCCTTTTGCTAATCGTGCCGGGAGATGCTCGACGGCGGTAAAAAGGTTTTGTGTAAATTACTAAAAGATTAGTTCCTTTGCTGGTTTATCTACAGGTCCAAACCACAGAGGTGCATTCCTCAAGCACCTAAAATTCCTCTTTAACTTGCAGTAAGGATTTACCACGTGTGTGTGTGTGTGTGTGTGTGTGTGTGTGTGTGTGTACTGTAAATGTCCCAGCAGCTCCTTTTTGAAATCCTGCGATTGTCTCTGGTGAAACAAGATAGTGGTGGCGCTTTTGAAGGTGCAAAGCTGTGACGGGATGGTATTACCTGCGCAAGATATCGTGACGCGGGGAAGTTTTTTTTTTTTTTTTTGGGGGGGGGGGCCCCAGTTGGACGTTTGTCACATGTGACGAAGGGACGCTGGTTTGCCATGGGATTAGAGCGCATTAGCCAAGGTTGGTGCCAGTCAAAAATACATCCAGTTGTATTTACTTATTTATTTATTTTTAATCTTTGGCAGGAAATAAATGTTTACAGCAGGAAGAATTTAAGCTTCTCTCTCTCTCTCTGCGTCGAGACGAATGCTGATTATTGGTGGACGTTTTTGCTTTAAACTTTGTATCACGCACTCAGCAAAATGCACCTTGGCAGATCGCTCCCTGCTTAAAGCCTCCCGTGGATATGATAATATACCGCGCAGCCATTGAACAATGTGCTTGATAGTTGCCAGGATGAGACAGTTATAATATCCCAATAAAAAAAACAGGAATCCCTATAGCTGACCAGCGTCAGCACTCTTCTGGGTAAAGAGGATGTGAAATTTCTTCTCTCCTGTGCCAAGGTTCGCTCCCCGTTGCACATAAAAGTTTACGAATGGCTTTCAACTCGCCACACTCGAGCGTTTATGGTCTTCCTCGTGCTTTCTGCGTTAAAAAAAAAAAAAGGAGCTGCAGGACTTGGCTTGTTGCTCGAGTCGGGGCTGATCAATTAAAAGCTTATTGATCGGTTATGGAGGTGGTGGGAGAGATAGCGGCAGGGACGTGGGAATTACCCCGCCACATAAAGCCTTTCCAAATCCCACTTCCTCGACGTTAAATACACACTCGGAATTAATAAAAGATCCAATTACGACAGCGAGGAGAGGCTTTAAAGCCGCGTACATGCTGCGTGGTGTGTTGTTACTCTGCTGGCAGGTGATGCTGTAGGAATGCACGGGCAAGGTGATGGGGGTCAGCAGAAGATACATGTTGCTTCAGGTGTGAATGAAAGTGCTTTTTTGAGCTGCAGAATGAAAAGCAGCATCATATGAAAGCACGCTCGCTGTCAAATCTGTATGTTTTTTTTTCCTGGGAATTCGCCATGAAAGTGATATATTTCCTCACACACGGGCATGCATTGCTCACTGTTCCTCAATATCATATAGATTACGGTGATTTGTGCACAGACATGGAGTGTGCAGACTTCTTACAGATGCCTCTTTTAGATACGGATAAAGAGCTTAGAGGCCTACACACCTTTCTTTCAACCGCTCCTTCCCTTGATTTTTTTTCTTCTTTGTCACTTTCTCAGCCCTCGCAAGCACAAACAGAAACTCACACGGATGCGCGCACACACGCACGCGCACCCCTGGAGCTTAATTTGCAATAGAAGACTACTTCATTTGAATGTCTTTGATGTAGCGTGGCTTTGCTCAAATGAAGTATCTGATCCCAATCCCCTGGACAGATCCACGTGGGCGTAACGGTGTAACCAACCACCACTAGCATCCCCATCCTTACTACAAGCTCCTTTTTCTTTTGTTCCTCACCTACAATTCATATGCCATCCCTCTCCATACCCATCACCCATCTATCCCTCCATAATTTAATTCATTTACAGTTTTAACAAGCATGCTTACGTGCCTCGTCATCCGGGTAATTTATGGAGATGGGGTCTCGGGCTCAGTCCCCTGGTGGCCGCACGGCCTTGACATGTTGCTAAGCTTGTATTTGACTTGCACAGGCTTAAGGAAGAGGGCAAATGTAGGAAGATGGGCATTGTGGAGAGCCTTTAAGGAACACATCAGTGTTTTTTGCAAGTTCTAGACCACTTTGAATGCTGTATAGTTATGTTATGAATTATTTTGCCATCCCGGGCAGCCATTATGAAGTAGTGCATTTAAAGTGCTACTTATATTAATGCGACATTGACAAAAATGAATACAGACCATATATCCACTGTGATGGATTACTACACAAGCAAGATTCAAAAGTGTTTTGTGATTTTAATGCTGCACGAAAATGACAAAACATCCAAAATGGGTTAAAAACACGTTGGAATAGAGCAGCCTATTATCAGAAAGTGGCTTTAGATTGTTGACAACGAGTGGCGAGGAGCATTACGATGAACTGGAGTGGACACATCAGTCCAAAGAAATAGTTTTGATAAGAAGATCGATACCACTCATTTGATGTTGGTGCATTAAGTACAGAAGATGATGGAAGCAAAAGGTAACAGCTCTCTAAAGGTATAAAAAGAAACCTTCTAACACAAACTTGAACAATGGCTCAGCTGCGTCTTTGTGTAAGTATGAACAGCCAAACATTGGCTAGCTGGTGTCCACTGTCACTAGGCTAATCACCTCCCAGCTCTAGCTCCATGTTGAATGCAGAAATGAGCAGCGTTGGGCAGTAATGGGAGAAAAGTGTACGAAATTACAGTTTTAACTTCAGTTACTACTCTTGCTTTAACATTTGGGGCCTTGGCTTAGTTGCTGTTAGCATCTAGTAGTCTAGGGATGTGCTGGCTTGGTGCAGGTGCTTGAGGTGTTGGGAAGCAGTTAGCATTTAGCAAAGGAGGAGCACTGCAACTCCAAAGTGGCCTTATTTACATGTAACTTGACTATAGACGCTGCTAAGCCTACATAAATTGTGTGCATACATTTGTAAAATCAAATGTAGCCACTTCTGTTTCAAGATGTGTTTACAGGTGTAAATAAAGGCCATAACCTACTCATCTAACTCCTCAAAGCTAACGTGTATTTCTCAGAATTTTGAACTATTTCTTTAATGATTTCGTGCAATAAATGTCTCAGGTTTTGTGAAGACATGACATACAGAAATGTGCCTCCAAACCCAGAGTAAAATCCAGCTGCAGCCTAATGAGGGGATTAGAGCATCCCAAAGCCCAGGTTTGTTATTGACGATGAACAAAAAGGAGAATAGAAAAGGGAGCTGAAACGGTGCAGATTAAACAAACAAATGAGGCTGGTATTTTTCTAGGTGCTTGAGGTGCGTGCATCGCTGGAGTGGCATAGAGTGAGAGTAAATATACACATGCTCACACATCCAGTCTTAGCGTCATCTTGTGCTTTATTGGGGCTAATCCTGTGCGTACACTCTGACAGGCTTACAGATGCCCCCGTAGACTCCACCGGCGCCGCCGAACACAGAGAGCCTCGCTCAAGTGCTCAATTCAGAGCAAGAGCACGCAGCAAAATGTGAAAATGACCAACATGTGCAGACAAGCTGGCAGCCAGCGGCCCCAGAAGTACTAATTATGATGATGAGGGAGTGGGCAAAAGCCGAGGCATATATAAATGGCATGTGTAGCACAACAATATTAATACTATGCTGTTAAATCATTTAGCCTAGCGCAAATAAATCATTGTACTTTAAGTTTCCACAGTAAAGCTGCGGACAAAGAAACTGGTCAGTCAAAATCCGACATCCAACATTTCGTATTTTTAGATTGCAAACAACTGAAGACCACTCGCCTCACCCTCCCGTTCCAAACATGAAGGAGAAACAATGGTGGACATAAAACCTGCAAAAAACACAAAAGGTCCTGTTTAGAGTCAGTGTTTGATTTTGTCTGTTCTGGGCTACTGTAGAAACACGACGGTTCAAAATGGTGGACTCCGCAGAAGAGGACCCTTTCCCGCTGTAGATATCAAGGTAACAAAAACATGACAACTTATTTATTTATTTGGTTTTCATGCCAAAAACACAAGATCAATACAATTTCCATGTCTATAAGGTAAATATAAAGCTACTGCTAGCAATCTATTAGCTTAGCATAACACAACGACTGGAAATGGGTGGAAACGGCTAGCCTGGCTCTGTCCTCTAAAGCTAATAAACATGATGATTAACATGACTGACATGATATTCTCTGTATGTAAATATGACGCTTTCCTTCCCTTGAATTCAATGGTCGGTTTTGTGCTTCTCTATTTCTAAGCAAATAAGCTCATTCCTGACTATTCTCCCATTGTTAGTCAGTTGTATTTCTTTAAACCTAAAAGAAGATTTTCCCTGCAGGTTCACCCTTTTGATCAACATTCAAATATTGCAGAACTTGAGATCTGAAACACGCTGTATGTCTGCGGTGTGGCACAGAAAGGACAAAAACTTCAAAAAAAAAAAAAAAAAAAGGACAGGTTCTTGAGTTGATCCGTCTGGGTCCTTTAATCAAAAGGTAAAAAATCTCAGAGACCCCCTGTGTGATTTCCACCTCAACTGTCATCTGTAAATGAGAAAATCTCAGCTCAAGTTTGCACGTTCTGCCACAACCTTCTTGACCTTCGGGAGTGTACACAAGGCACCCTCTCTGAAGTGTTTGATTCGACGGGTTTGCGTTTGAAGTGTGAAGTTGAGGCTAAATTGGGGGAAAAGAGGGTCAGCATCAAGTGAGTCTTGAAAGGATGGGACGCGTCGAAGTGTCTTATCATAAACACTCCTTCTGTGCCTTGATTATTCTTCAGGGGTCACCTGTATTGAACCTGTGCTTTGACTCAAAACCGAACACGAATTACAATTACATTGACGTAGCATATCTTCTCTCATTAGATCATGTCAAGCATCGTCATCTTCAAACAAAAAAAGTACCATAGCGGCCATTTTATGCACTTTAATTTGTTTATCCACGCACCTGATGGAGAAAAGTTCTGTTCGTTAGATGAAGGGATTTCTGGAGTTTAGTTCTGATGTTGTCTGCACTTACTTTGCTTGTTTACCTCTGAGGACAAAGGGGAGGCTGATAATGTGGCAGCAGAGTCATGGCCGCTGGCCCTTTTTTGATGAGGAGAAAGGTCTGTTTGACTAATTACCCTGGTGGTCAAACCACTTGTTTTTCCAATGCCACATTTTTATGCCTTACCTCTCTCTCACTCGGGTTATTTCTCTCCTCAGTTCCTGAACACACGCGCTGAGCCATGACATCTCACGCTGATATTTGCATTTGAATTAGCGCTCCGAATCACTAAGTATTGATCACCTGCAATTACTTTTTTTTTTCGTTTCGTGTTTGTTTAAGGCTATATTTACTCCACTTTCGTGGAGCCATTTCTCAACCTGCCCGTTTTCCCTTTTTTCCTATTTCCTCTCAGCCTTCTTGTGCTCCAGAGTTTGGGGCCCGGGCTGATTTAGTCCAAACTGCAGTTCACCTTGAGTACAGGTCAAGAGAGAAGGTGAGTAATGCACAAAACCATTGTTTGACATGAAATCCATAATCTGCAAAGTGGATCAAATAACTCGTAAATGCATCAGTCAGCAGGGGAGTTATTGATGGCTATTGTATTTGTTTGTAGAGGAGGAGAGAGAGCAAAATACTATATTTATATGGAAATAGTGTGAACCCTTCCAACGGCTGAAGACTGGGCGTATACGTAGCCCCTGCGGGTATTTTTGAACAATTAATAAGGAGTGGGCAGCTGTCGCTATACACAGACCATCACCTTTACATAAACACCATGCGTGCTTGAAGAGCTTGGGCTCGTGCTTGAACATTTTTGAGACGAATATTAAACATCTCAGAATGTCTCGTTTCAGCCTAATTAATCACTCCTGTTCACGGGTGGACGCATTTGTCAGGTTTGAGCTTAATCAACACCCCCCAAAAACTTCGAGAATATTTTAGGATGTCTGTCCTGTTGAAGTTTGCTGGCAAGTTTGGTTCACACAAGCGTTACACGAGAGGAGGAAGGAAAATTTGCAGCCCTGATGCCGGAAATTTGCAGTAGTTTGAGGAGATGTGCTACAACTAAAAAAAAAAAAATGAATACATAAGCAAAAAATAAACCAAATATTAATTTTTCCATATGTTTCTTTTAGATATATACTTTATTTATACTTTAATTTATTAGTTGATTTTGGTTACATTTGGAAAAAATATTAAAGCGCTTGATTGCTGCACCAGATTTGTTCCCATGAGCGGTTTGTTTATGTGCAAACAAAAGCATAAAGGAATAAATAACAATTTTCCATCTTTTCAGAGCAAAAAGAGGAGCCTAAAAATACCTCTGCTGCACCATACTGTATTTCACATGCACAAAACACAACTTAAAAAGGTTGCTTCACATGACATTGAAGGTCCTCTCCACCACAGGCGACTGCATTATTATGCCCCAAATTGAAATGACTGTTGCTATTCTCTGGGCACACAAACCCATCTTGGCTATGGCATGGCCGTTTTCAGGAGTTGGGTTCCATCTTGTCTCCTGATGAAGAGCTTTGTATGGACCACCTGCGCTCAGAGTCTGGACAAGCAAAAACTCTGATTGCAAGGTGGATGGAGCACATACGCAGCCAGGGAAGTGGCACCATGCCGGGGCTAAGTGGCACTTTAACTCGCGATGCATCCTGGGGGTCTGGCTGTCTGGCTACCTAGACTGCGGGCACGGCCATGATGCAAGAGATTGGCTTGTTGAAGGACACAGAGGAGCAAACAAAGCAGAGAGAGTAAAGCACACGACGGTGGACAGGAATCAAATGTTTCTAAAGATGATAAAAATAAAAAGAAAATCTTGATTTGAAGTGTTTAAAGTTTAAAATTTCTGACCACAGCGTTGTCTTTGGATGATTACACATGTGTTTATGTGTGTTGGGACAGATGGTGTCTGTAGGGGTGGTGAGTGATAAAGTGCGTATCAGCCCAGTATAGCTGGGAGAGCTTCAGGTGGTTCATCATGATGTTTGCCCGCTAAACTGCTGACTTATGTCCCAGGGAGAGACACAGTAGTTATCTACTGGTGAGTGGTGGCTCTGTGGCTCACCTTTCTCTTTCTATATATTGAAGAGAGAACTCTGAAGACCCAAAGAACTGAACTGTTCATTTGTTTTAGAGACGCTGTGTATTGATTTGACATTAAAAAAAAAAAAGACTAATCATGTTTGAGGCCACCCTGTGAACAAAATGTGGAAATTGTATGCATTTCACGGATGACACGTCTCTACTTTCTCCCACTGTACAAGGATGAAGTCGTTGTGGTTGTTGGGGTTGGAGCCGAGGTAATGATGTTCCGCCCATATACTGTACGCAGATGACTCAATCATGATGAGGGCTCAGCTGTCAACCATGACATAAAACTAAGCCTTTTCCACCATCAAATAACAAGGGTTGCAAAATTGGAATTAACAGGAATTTATGGGAATAAACGGGAACAAACCAGGAACGACATAAAGTGAAGTAAGTTTTGATGATATTATGGTGTGAATATACTGAAACATGAAAATGTATTTATAAAGTAGATAGCTAGCTGATATGTTAGATGCTAAATAAGCTATAGCTAGCATAATTTCATTCATTGTTTATAAGGCTATCTTTTCATGATGCTAGCTTAGCCCAAATTTCCCAACTTTCCATACATTTCCATAATTCACACGGAAAGTTTCCGATTTGGAATATTTCCAAAATTCCCAAGCATAACTTCCCATGGAAAGTTTCTGGAATTGTACCCTAAATTCTTAAATCATTTTACTAGACTTGTAACACCTGTGTTCAAGCCAAGCTAAACTGTCCACTGGTCACTTGGCTGTGAGGCTTTGGCAGGAGCTCAAATAACAATCCAACGTAAATAGATAAAAAACCCTACACACTTAGATGCTTCATGGATGAGAGCAGAGTGGGTTGTGATACTTAGAGGTTCTCTTTGCTCAGTATTTTTTGTAGGATCAAAAATCGAGTTATAAAGAGCCTTAAAAGCTTCATAGCTTCTCTATTTGTTCACATAATTGTTACTATCAATGTTCTTCTCCCCTTTCTGTAACAGCAGCAAATCTATTGTTAAAAAAGTAAAAAGCAGAGTGAATTATTCTTCACTCTTCTCACATGATGAAATATTTCCACCTTGAGCCCCCCCCCCACCACACCCGTTCACATAAACCTGGACCTCAGAGGACCTTTATGGATGGAATGTAGATGAAGGGACCCAGACTGAAGGCCTCGACGTGGCTACCTTCTGTTACTGTAAATATGCTGGGGGTGGTCTTTGACCTGAATAATAAAGAACATACCTTATGAATCTCAACACAGAGCTCCGACTGCGGCAAGGCCAACACAGGACAGGACAGGCAAGTGTGTGAAACCTAGGAGGAATGTTGAAACTTTAGAAAAGCTTCCATGTAAAAAAAACAAAAGAATCATTGATTTAAAGCCAACAAAGAACAAATACGTCATATTCAGATAACACTGCATGTCACGTAGTTCTTTGCTTCAAAAGAAGAAGGTGCTGTACTCTAGCGCATGAGAAGTCCTATCACTTAGAAGATCGAGGTCTTTGACCTCGCTTGACATTTATTTTAGCCCTTGGATCCTTCGCTTCAACCATGAAAGCTGATGCATAATTAATCAGTCGTGGTTTTGGCTGTGCGGAAGAAGTCAAAAGTCAGCTCAGCGTTGCGCAGAGGTTGCCGGAGAATCCTCAAAGTTGAAATCTGTTTCTTGCCAACACAGTGAACTCGCATCAGCCTTTGCGACTTCGGGGCAGCGCTACAGACAAACATGTTGTTTTATGATCACATCGCATTGTGAACATATCAATAAAGCCTTTGTATCTGCATCGCTGGGTTTTTTTTCTCTGTTTAATTTCGTCCCTGTGGTTCAAGCTTCCAGGGCTGCTTTGCCTTTCATTCCACATATGTAGACTGTCCTCTAAAGAAATTGTATCTGAATGCTACATGACCGTTGCTCAAAGGAAGATAATTACTGTCACTGGCCGCAACTAAGCTGACATGCCTGCTGGCCTGTGCATGTGTGTGTATTCATCATGTTCACGACTGAATGGAAATGAAGTTGCCCTCGTGCTGTCAAACTGCATTTGATGGGCTGCAGGTATATTGTGAAAATTATCTGGTTTGTGTAGGCAATTTGCTCCAGAGAACATGAGTGGGAGTGAATTAAAGAAATGTCCAACCAATATTATGAGGGAGATAGAGGCTGGATTGGCCTATGCATGAATACAGATGGCAGGGAAAGTAGATGTTGGAAGATACATTTATATAACCTGGATGGGGAAAAAAAAAAAGATACAGCATAGAGGTAGAAGGGGACGTGAAGAGAAGAGGAGTGGGGAGATTAAGTAATTATCCTTTCAAGCCTAATTTGAGGTGCTGTTTGAAATTAACCTATGCAAATGAAGTGGCGAAATCACATTGAGGACCACAGTGACTCAGACTCTACAGGAGCAAGATTGGTTTTCACGTCTTATCACAATACTATCAAATGCAAATTCTGAAGTGTAATAAAAAAATGTTCCTGAATAATTTTTCCACACCAAGTGAAGAGGCTATATTCCTTGTTGGTTTGTTATTATTCCTTATGTTTAAAATACACTACAATTACCATATATTCAAATAATCGCCTGTGGCATGGACGGTAGAATGAAACAAAGGCTGGTCGCTGATAAAGATCAAATAAAATTATTGTAGGATGGTGGAATTACATGTACTATAATGACTCTAGACTCTGTTTCCACAGCACCGATTCTATTATCTTGAATTTATTACACAGGCTAACATGGAGAAAGTGTTTAAATTAATGGTAAAAAGCCATTAATGGTATGATCTAATCAATATTTTTTTTAATATTAATACTGGATCAGTATGATAATGTATGTAAGAATGTACTGTATGGTCACACACCACCAGCCCGGATCAAATTTTATGGGGAAAATGTTTCGTCCAGTAAACTGCTGCCAACTGTAGCTGCTGTTAGCTAATGTTAGCTCAGTTTGTTAGCCGGACTGCCTGGACTGTGAGCTCAGAGCACCGGGGGAGTGTCGGTGCTTGTACCATAAGTGTTTTGGACCTGGGGACCTCGAGGGAATGCTGGGGATGGGGAGTTGAAGCCAGTGTTGTGCTAGAACTGGAGCTGGGCAAGCTGGCAATGTAACCAGGCTCAGCTGCATTCATGAACATAATGACAGAGGTGAAAAGACTTAAGGGGATGCTGACAGAGAAGATATTGGCTGTTAGTCATAGTTAGTTGCTAGTTTTTGATCATAAGTTATATAATCATAACATGTGTACATCTGTCCATATTTGATTTGCTGAATTGCAAAAATACCAATTTCTATGCAATGTTGCTTTAAATATTTGGATTTATTAGGTGGCTGGAAATGCAATTCCAAATGAATGCTAATGTTGCTTCATGTCTAGATGGTTAAATGGGCAATAATATGTCCATATGTTTTCCTATCTTGTTGCTCTGCTACCGTACATGTACATAAAAACCATCAATAAAGGCCTCTCTTTAAAATAAGTCTGTTTTTACAGACTGTCCTGCTTCTCTTTGCAGCCGAGGTAAATGCTGAAAAACCTTTTTGAGAATCAAGGGTAACGCTCCACAGAGATGGCAGATAACTCAGCTTATCTGGTTGACTAGGCCGGCTCCTGTTTATAAAATTAACCCCGGAGAGTAAGCTGTGAAACACTCATTTCGAAACAAAAAAGAAACCACGACATTCCAGTAATAGCTTGTTCACAAACTGCAGCAACATCAGAGCATTTTCTACATAACATCCCAGCACAATCCTCAAACTGGCACAGGCCCATGACTGTGACCTTCTGTAACGACCTACAACAGCGCAGCATCCCCGGTGTGTGCGTCTGTGCGAGCGCGAGGAGAAAAGAGGAAGTGAGGCGCATGTGTTTAACCGGCGGAGATGAAATTAAAAGCGGTGATTTCCCTGTCGACTGCTGCCTCTAAGCAGCTGCTTGCTTCCCTTTATGGTGGAGATGTCATTATTTAATTCATAAAAGCGTTTTTTTTGTGTTTTTTTTTTATCATGCTCTCTCACCCCTCTGCACACAGCCACATGCCAAACTCTTCCTGTTTGCTCAAGCTTGCATTCTTCCTGATTTGCTCCTGCTCTGTGCAAACACAACCAGTTGGTCAAAATCAGATTGAAATGTATTCATCAAGCACGATAAAAGCACTAGGCATTGTCTTGATGTCTCACCGGGGGAAAGGTGCACGTCATTCAGCGCACAACGGGACCTCTTATTCTGCAAGATGAAACAAGCAATAGACGGTACAAATCAATCAGCATTTATACACTTAGTGTTGTATGACTCTGTGCATCCGCGCGGCATGGCACACCGCATGGCTGCAGCTTTAGAGAGGGATGAACGGACGCTATGAAGAGCTTGCTCGGGATCATCTTGCGATCTAAATGCAAATGTAGGAAGAGTGTGAAAGCACTGAGGAAGTTATTACCTACATGGCTGGCTTTGATGAACAGCTCACAGCGTTTGCTGCAAATACCAAGAGTGGAGGACTGCATCCATGTGATTAAGATGATTAATTACTCCTTTAAATGTTTTTTTTTTTTTCTTTTTTTAACACCTCCTTCAACCATCCGGTGCTACTTGTTTGAAAGTGTGGTGGCAGTTGGCGCAAGCGTGCAGAGCGCTCACATGTGATCAGTGCCGACGTAGTGATGTCAAACCGTTCGCTGACATAACGAAGTGTTCGTTTTGACTTTGTTTTAGTCGTCTGATTTGTTGTTTGTTGTTTTCAACAGCAGATTTAGTCAAAGCGTAACGCTTTGTTTAAACGTTTCACCAGAATTTACAAGCTCGTTATATACGCCTGAAGGAAATATCTACGACATTGAATTTACAATTTCAATTCATAACAGAAGTTATCTCATGACACTTTCCTCATAGAGCAGGTTTAGACTGTACACTTTATGATATTTAATAAACCTTAAATAAACTAATGTGTTTGTCCATAATGACAAAAAATGTCAGAAAAGAAAAACTGCTGTAAAAATACTATATATTAATATTTTTTTTCAACTTTAAACAAGTCAATCTTTTAAAATTACTTCAGCCTGAAATATACATGTCAAATATGTATTATATTTTGGGGTTTTTAACCCTTTAAAGGCCAGTATGTTTCCATAGCATTAGGAATGCATTAGTTTATCTTGAGATAAATGACATTTTCAGTTAGACATTTTAGGTTAATTTAAGGGAACTGAGATGACAATTCTTAAAGTTTTTAAAAATGAAAATCTTGAAAATTTGAGCTGTATTCATTCAACAGAGCCGAGATAATCACTTAAGGGTTGACAAGACCCAACAATTCCCACCGTGAGCAAGCACTTAGTGATGGCGGCAAGGAAAAACTTTCTCACGGTGGGCGGCCATCTGCTGCCACTAAAAACACAGCTGAGACGAGCTACTAAAATCATTTAGTGATAATGATGTTTTCATTCACTGATGATGAAAAAGTATTTTCAAAAGCAAAATGAATTAAGATAGGAACTGGTGATGAGATGTAAGTTTGACAGCTGTTGGAAAATCTCTGCCAAATCGAGCAAACTCTGTCCAGTTCAAATAAAATGAATCAAAAGGAAACATTAAACGCTGTGAAATATTAAACGCCGAAAAAAGTGCTGCCTAAATGCCAAATGTAGACACGTCTCTCTTTGAACTTCTCCCCAAAAGTGTTTGAACCAGTGCTCACTTATGTTTAAAAAAAAAAAAAAAAAAAGGAACCAATTTATGTCTCCACTCTGCGACGATTCCCAAGGACATTTCCACCAGAGACGGTCCAAAACATATGCTGATGTGACATCACTGGGTGACAAACCCACCTAAAGATAAACTCTTAAAAACACACTTTCGGAAATAAAAGTCACCTTTAGAGGGGGGGCAATACTGAGTGAGTGAAATGAAAGCAATTTTTCTCCTTTTGAAATGTAAATGCGCAGCGATTTGCTGAATACCTTTGAAGAAATCATGTTATTAAGAATCAGGTGTCGCTATGCAGCCTCCATTGATACAGAGTTCATAATTTTTAAATGAAATCTATTTCTTCCTCTTGCAATTTCTTCACCCCCTTTTCACTCCTTCCCCTAAGTGGAGAGCGGGCTTTGTGCGAAAAGGTCATGTGGCTTTCACGGAGCTCACACTCACCTGCTGACAGCCGAATGTCATCACTTTCCTTTAAACTTAGTAATGATTCTTTTTTTTTTTTTTTTTTTTTTTACAAGACTACATGAAACATCGGAGCACTGCGCTTTTTTTTAAAAGTAGAGTATTTAGCCTCGCGCAGTATGCAAACTAAACGATCATGCAATGCAATACATAATTAACTGTCACTTTGAGAACTTCAATCACGCACTATTTATTTGGGTGCCCGTCATCTCAAAATAACATCAAGGAGCCAAAGCAATAGAGATCTTTTATGCAGCAGCCAATGCCATCGTATTTATGAGGCACCGGCATTGACGAGAATACAAGTAATGCAACAAGAGGATTATCAATATCAAATTATTCGATACTTTCAGCCCTGGGAAAGTGAAATGCTGTTCTTTCACATGAAAGCCAGATGAAACACGGCGCACCGATTCCACACTGAGAGCATCTTCATTGCTCTTTTTTCTAATTAACAGCGGCATGACCAACTTTAATTAGGTCAAATGAGGACATTAGGATTGAATTAGGGTGTAATTGTGTAGGCCAGTAAAACTTAAAAGATCGAATTACCAAAGAAATATGCCACTTTATTTGTTTTTATCTTTCTATTACAGTTTGATGGGAGTATTAACGAGACGAGGAGCCATGCCGTGAATCTGGCTCCATCTTGGCAGTCCTTCGCTGCCGCCTCTCGCCTAATCTAAAAATCGGCAGAGATGTACATCGTCTTTGGAGCTGAGGCAGGTTGAATGACATCATCTATAACTGCACCTACCTGTCAATCAAAGTGGCCATGCTGTTAATGCATAACTTTGAGCCTTAATATAATCTGAACAGGTGAGTTAAATAAATATTCAGACTCAGTACAGTTGTCATGAACGGGGAAATTAGCTATAGAGACCAAAACTGTTTTTTGTACCAGGCTGTAAACATGTTTATTTCTGCTGTGAAGTCATTTTAACATGGGGACTTATGGAGACTGACTCGTTCTGTAGCCAGCCTCAAGTGGACATTTGAGGAACTGCAGCTTTTGGCACTTCAGCATTGGCTTCACTTCACAGCCACGGAGGTCGCTGCTTGGTTAAACAGTGATTCTTTGAGCTAAATGCTGAAATACTCATAAATAACTATGCTAGCGGATGATGTTTAGCAAATATAACGCTGCTGTTCACCACCTTGGTTTAGCATTTTAGCGATCAGCACGAGACACAAAGGCAAACTCAGGCATCGCAAGCCTTTGTGGACAAAGTAAATTGTTAACCTGACCAGTAGATGACACCCAATAGCTACCGGTGGCTTTAGATAAAGAGTCAAGGCATCATCAAAGTCAGCAGACTTTATGCCCCGGGCACTATGAATGTCTGCACAAAATTTCATGTCAATCAATTCAACAGTCGTTGGTTTTAAGCCAGATCAAAGTACGGACCAACACCGACATCCCTGGAGCTACGCCGCTAGCCTGGCAATAAAAAAACAAAAAAACAAAAAGCAGTGCAACAAGAGGATTATCAATATCAAATTTTTAAATGAAATGTACATATTTCAGATGTACATTTTCAAAATAAAAGACACATTTTATCAGAAGGCGCTTGCATACTGTAAAAACAATAGTAATTTAGCAACTGGTGTCAGTTCTGTCTTTCCCAGTCCAACTGTACATGTTCCCTCCGTGGAGTTGCATTTGTCATAAAAACCACTGCGATTCCATTGAGATGAAACTAGAGCAGATTGGATGACTTATTCTGTTTGTTCACAGCAAAACAAGGTTTCAAAATTTTACTTATCTGTGACTCAGGGGTGCCCAAGTGTTGTCTTTCTCTGGTCTGATGAATGAGGATATCACAGCGGCTGTTTGTTCTGCAGTGTTCTCCGGAAAAAGAAAGTAGCGATGAGCCGAGAAAGTTGCGAGGGAGGTTTGTGGTTTATTGGCCTCGGGATTTACTTGCTTGCTCTGAAATGCACTTTTGAGGCACTTGTAATAGTTGTTGAGATGCAACGAAATGCGCCTGAAGTGTTAAGTGCATGAGAGTATATCATGTTTAATTCCTCACATTCGCTCCGTAATTAAAAATAAACATATGCAGCGACTGGAGGGCACACACGTCACACATCACTCACATCAGAATTTTGCACCAGGAATAGCTCTTAAACAGGTATCAGTCCCCGAATGGGTAGAAGAAAAAAAAAAAAAATTACAAGTAAGCTTCTGAGCTGTTTGTTTTTAACACAGCTGGCTGGCATCTCAAGTATGACTACAGTATTATGAACTTTGTCCGTACGTGCCTGGTCACACAGCTCAACAACTTTTAAAAGCAACTTTTGGTCACCAAAACTCAAAATCCGGTTGCCATTTTTAGCCACCTTAGGTAATTAAAATATAGATATGACAGGTTGATGACAGGTTAATAATGAAAATGTGACATGAAATAATGTTTTAGCACTGTAACCAGACGAAATTATTAACGTATTTTGTTTTATAGTACAGGTTTTCCAAATAGTCGCCAAAGACAATTCGCTTATGTTCAATTATGCTTATGTTTTATGTTTTGTAAATCACAAAAGTAAATGGAAATACGTCTTAATGCGCGTGTATGTGCAAATAAATTGTCACAACGCTGGCAAACTGGCTGAAAAACACGATTCACGTTGTCCATTTTGGACTGTTACGAAAATAATGAACAGTGAACGGAACGTTTGAGGATTTTTGGCACATCGCATTCGCGAAAGAAAAGCTGTA